>CM055610.1:8917104-9560229 GCA_029379385.1 Quillaja saponaria | reverse complement strand
AATAAGGATGCATGATATTTGTATTAGAATGTTAGGAAAAATGTTATAGTGAGCACTATTTACTCAAAACAATAGTTAAAGCTTAGGCCAAACACCATGAAACACAAATGACTGTATCGAAGAAGCCTCTAAAACTAGTATAAAATAACAAAATCACATAATCAAATAATGAAAAAAAAATCGAAGTAGACTAACAACATATATGTTATACTTTTCCGAATTAAATCTTATCTTAATACTAGAATAAGGCTAACCAACTTTTGTACATCCAAAGGATTTAAGGATTCTACTATTATTAGAATAGTGGACTCAATAAGAAGAAAAAAAAATAAAAAAATCATATTATGATTGTTTGAATTACAAATCAATGTTATTCATGGTTTACCAAGTAAACTATAAAATTTTCAAGAAAAACAATATAAGTAGTTACCAAATTTCTAGTTGCTCAATAATTTTTTATTGAAATAATATGCAGTCGGTACTACCCAATATAAAGTTTAATATATGGCTACAACAATAATGTTAGACCTAACATAAATAAACCAAATCTTAGCTACCTAACACTAAACATGAGATTGGACCTTTAATAGTTTGGTTACTGGAAGGGAAATAATGATAGAAATTTACTCCACCCACATTAGTGGAAAAAACAAAATCAAAAATCTTTTTCTTGGGTCCTGTAGCATAGAATGAACCATATTATAACAAAATTTAAGAATGGTTTTGTTCAAAATAAAAATTATAAATCTAGGTGAGAATATAGTTAACAACTAAAAAAATGAAACAAGATAATGGCTTAACGAAACCTTATCTCACTCAAAGTTGGACAAGAAAACCTTGGATCCGCACAAATCTCAAGAGAAAGATTTAAAATATACACTTGAAGATTCTATGCCATATATTGGTATAAAGGGTATTGCAACACTAAATATCATGGTTACATGTGACTTCAACATGTGTTCACATATGCATGGGCTGGATGGGAGGAAGCTACTTATGATAGTAAAATTTTCTTGCAAGCCTTTTCAAATCCGAGACTTAGGGAGCGTTTGGAAAAAATCTATATGGGAAATCAAATTAATTCATTTCAATTTAAATTATTTTTCATGTTTGGAACAAATCATGAAACAAATAGAATCTAAATAAATAAATTGAAATTTATTGTTTGGAATACAATGATAATTAATAGAATTCAATTCAATTTAATATTTTTACAACATTACCCTTGCACCCATAAAATATGCTTTCCATTGTCCAAGGCTTAAAATAGCTAATTTTGAATGCTCCCAAATAAAAGATAGGCCTAAACTCATAATAGTGGATTGAATATCAAATTGGAGACCAAGAACCATGTTGACTAGTTCAAAAAAAAAAAAAATTCAGCAAGTAATTTGTAGGCATTTCAACTGTGCCAGTGGATGGAGAGATAAAAAGAAATACTACAGATTCAGAGAGAAAAGAGAAAAGAGAGGTAGGGAATGGAGACAAGAAGAGATAGGAGAAATGGTGTAAAGAGAAGGCATAGATTTTGAGTGGAAGTTAGGGGTAGAGAAAGAGAGAAATCAAGGGTATATTTGTCTTTATGATCAAATTCAATTGAATTCCTTCCAAATCATATCAATTTTAACAAGAATTTAAAATAAAAAGAATTTTTAAAAATGAGAATTAGAATGAATTGAATTATTGTAGATAATGATTTTCAAACACAAAATTTTAATTGAAATTCATTTAAAATGAATTGAATTCTACAAGTTTTATGGTTCCAAACTCACTCTTAATTTTCCCCATCCTCCTAAAAGTGCAAATGAAGCATTCAATTACTACCTCTCAAGCTTGTGATGGACAATTGAGAGGACTTTTGGGGTATAGAAAAAAAAAAGATTTGAATGCATTCTTATTTAATTGACATCCAAAGAGATATTGTGACAGCTTCTATTGTTGTGGATAATTTTATAAGAAGCCATATTGGTCTAGACTATGAATTTATACCTTATGATAATGATCCAAATCTTTTGCCTCCTGGATATGAAAAAGAGGTGAATATAGAGCTTGGAGAGAACCAAGACATTGCACGACTTAATACTAATATTAATAGATTGAGTGAGATGATGTTTATATGTGATAGGATTAGAGCCAACTTAATTATTGATATGCCTTATGTATTTGCGTAATTAATGCATAATTGAGTTCATATGAATGATTTGTAATTACTAATTGACTTATTATGCCAAAAAAGAGTTCTTATATTATTTTATATTTTGCAAGTTAAATACTTCATTAATTTATTATTTTGTGTAAAAATATCTTTCAATATGGTTGAAAAACAAATATTTTAAAAATAATTAAAACATTATGATAAAAATTGATAATTTAATTTATTTATTAAAAAGATTAATAAATTAAAAATACAAATCATAAAAAACACTTTTGTAACCAAACATATATTCACAAAAGTCACTTCTGATAGTCATTTTATGTCTTTTACACCATCCAAAACACTTATGAAGTTATGTAACCAAACACATTACTCCAGGTCAAACTCACTTTTCAAATAAAGTAAACAAATATAAACACAGATTCTATCAAAATCAATCTTCAATAATCATTTTTGGTAAATCAATTCTCTAAAACACTATTTTGTAAACGCCAAGCCAAAGTAGCAATAACTCCTTCAAGTTTTCCGTTCCTATACCAATGTTTTTCTCTTGGACTAACTTATTTACCCACACCCATCCAAAATGAGAGAACCATGCTTATTTTGCACCATACTTGAGTATCGATGAGGCACACCACTAAGGCTGTAATTGTCACACCTCATACAAAGGCATGACTGGCTGAAGAAAAGAATAACCAAACTCCAGTAACCCTAACTTCAAAAAAAAAAAGAAAAAAAAAAAGAGCTTTGTTGAACTAAATTAAAGACATAGACTTATTTATCAAAAATATAACATTTTAACTAAAAAATTTAGCAGAAGTTCCATGTAAGATGGAAAATGCCCAATAATGTATACATGTAAAATCTGGTTACAATCAACCAGTCACAACAACAGTAACAATGTACACAAAGGAGCTCCGCTCCATTCATCTCATAGTCAACATCAGTTAAACTACTATACAAAACAAAACATGACAACTCAAAGCCTAATGTGACTGCAAACCTCGTCTTTTGGTTTCAAGTGTGTGATCTCAAAGTATATCTTGCCGCAATATCGTCAGCAAGTCACAAATCTCTAAGCGACGAACACTGGTCTCCTAATGCTAAAAAACAATAATAAACGGAGAGTGAGTCATAAAGACTCAGTGAGTGAAAAAGGACCCTAAGGGTACTAGCATTAACTAAAGCATGCATAGCACATATTCGTCGAATAATTTCATGTAACCAATATCCATATTACAATTCAATATTTCACATACGTACATTCAAATAACATAAAATTAAACCAATATCATTTATACATTGTACAAGATAATAAATCAATTAATTTATTCAGAGCATACAGATCAAATAACTAAACCAAAATGGTCAATTAGAGTAACTCAGCACCTGCACACCATGTATCCTCCCACCTAGCAGTTTTTGTGCCTGCACACCAAAGATATGCACCTCACATAACCATCCACCGGAACTGAGTTACTCGAATATATATAATCATATATCAAAGAATCAAATCAAAATATCATAGGTGCACCCAAATTCTAGTTTGTATATAAAAATCATTTCAGAGAAGAAAATAGTTTTGTTGGCCCTTATCAAATACAAACAAAGTCATATATTAAGCATATTCAAATAATTCAAATACACACGTAAACAATTAAACACTTTATCAAGCAACTAAATAATACGTAATTCACTCATAATGATACAGATCTCGCTTCGTCGCTCATTCTTGAATTCACGTGTGTCATTAGCTTAATAATATGTTCCAGAACTGAAAATCATATTTTTCAAATATTATTTAGTTTACAAACTTCTTGATCATAATCCTTTAATTACTAAAATTTATGTATATATATATATATCAACTTCCATGTGTTTCTTGAAACTAAGTCATTTTAGGTATTTTTAACAAATACCTTGTAGGAAACTTGATTCCATATCATGTATATGTATATTTTATATATACATACTAAGAAATCAATGCTATTATATCTGTTCAACATTCCTTATTTTCCCAACATTAAATTCATGTTAAGTTAATCTTAATCTTTTATTTATTTATTTATTTTTAAAATCAACAATAGTTTGAATCAAGAAATTCCAATATTAATCCAACCAAGTTCCAAGATTCTCATTTTCTTATCCACTTAACCAAAACTTCTTTATTCCTTGATCTTGGACTTTTTATTCAATTTCAAATAATCTTTAACCACAATGACTTCGAATATACCAAGTTTTATTCATTATATTATAACTAGTTTCTCTTAGACATTTTATGAAATACCCTGAAAGAAACTTTGATTCTATTTTATGTATGCATATGTTGTATATATATACATACCAAGAGAGCTTATATTAATCCACAATGTTCAATCTTATTCATAATCTCATCATTTCCTAAGAATTATTATCTAAAAACATTAAGACTTCAACTTAGTAATTCCATAACAAACCATAACATTTCCCCCTTCCTTACTTCTCTCAGCTCTTACCAATTGAATGAAGAAGGAAGTCTAGGCTGTGGCAACCTGCTGTTATATCAATACAAGGAATATAATAGATCCGGTAATACACATGAAATTTGAGTATTAGTTATCAATTGTAAAACATATAGAACATAAAATTTGAAATAACATGTACTACAAACTCGTGCACTATGGCATATCCCAAACATCTAATCTTGACAAACTCACTTCTATGTTGTTATACCCCGATAATGAAGAATCGAGTTTTATAGGGAATGTGTTAAATTGCGTTGTAAAAGAAATGAATTAATTAAATGACCGTATAATTAAACATGTTATAACTTGATATTTTAATATATAATTTTTAAAATGTTGTGTATTTATTGTCGTAAAGTAAATAACATTGTGACTAAGTGAATTTAAGTAAGTGAGTAATTAATATATAGGTGTGAATAAATAAGATTTAATCTCCATCAAGAGCAACTTGAATAAGTAAACAATACCATTAATACATGTGTATGTATACATATATGTACAATTATGAATAAATTCGAACCACACATTTAATACATATAACAAGAATTTATATATATTACAAGTTAAGATTAAATCTCTACCATATGTTCTACTTTATGAGTTTTACTCTATGAAATTTTAATGATAAATAAAATTTATGTATTAACACCACAAATTAGAAAAACAACAAATTTAATATATATATATACATGTAAGTAAATTTAATTTACACAACAGGTGTAAAAAAAGTTAACTCTACATTTAATCAATTGTAATATTTTATTATATTTTTTTTCTTTCTTTTTCTTGTCTTATCCTACTTTTTCTACCCTTGCTAACCGACTTTGGTGTTGATTTTTTTTCCTGGAGGTTACTTGGTCACTCCAACTCCAACTTTTATGTTTTGCTTTCCTTTGCTTCCTTCATGAAAATTCTAGTTCTTTCTTCTTCTTCCTTCACGCTGTCAAGGCATTCTCTTCCTAGAACCACAGTTTGGCTTTTCCTTGGTTTGGGTATGGTTCTTCTTTTCCTTAGAGCATCCATAACTCTTCATCTTGGCTGGTTTTTCCTCCTTAAGCATTTTTCTAGTCCTTCTCCGTTGTTTTGGTTTTTGCAGTATGAAGCTTGTAGCCAAGAAATTTCAGCTAGGTAACTCTTAGTTGGTCCTTGCCAAAGACATGATGATTCATCCCTCTGCTTTCTGTGCCATGTAGCTGCCTTGCTTGGCTCTTGGTTCAACCTTGAGGAGCTGCCAATCTCTGCCATGTTTGGGGATTTGTAACCAGCCGAGTGTTATGCTTGACTTGGAGTTTAATTTCCATGTTGTGCTGTAAATAGTGTGTGTGGGAGTGAGTTTGGGACAGACCTTATATCAGTCAGCCCCTGTCCTGCTTTTGCCTTGTGGTTCTTCTCTTTCTCTAGCCAAGTGAAGGTGTAAACGTGAGTTACTAGACCTGGCTGTGTGTCTTGCACAGTGGGCTGTATTTCCCTTCCTCCTCTTGCAAAGGTCATCAACTTCTCAAGGAGGCAACTCAGCAGTCTTTGGTCCAACCCATCACCGTGCCTTGTTCAACCGTGAGTGGAGTCTAGGAAGGCAGCAAGTCTCCTCCTTGGTTGTAGTAATTCCTCCAACTTAATACTTTTAATGAGTTAAGCCTGGGAATCTAAGAGTTGTATTGAAATTGGGAGATTTAAGTTTTATTATCATAATTGATTATTTGTAGAGGATGGATGACTAACGTTGTGAGTTAAGTAATTAACTAAAATGAGTAAAGGGTTTGATTATGAAGAGTGGTTAGTGTAAGTAGATGATTAAAATGTGAGTGGAGTGTAAATGAAGAGGATGCAGGGGTCAGGCTTTAGAGGTTATAGAAATCTTACGTTTTGGGCATTTTCGATGCTGAATTAAATTGAGAGTTCAAAAGAGAAAGTGTATCTTAAGATCTTGAGAGGTTGTCTACAAAATTTCGTAGCTTGGTTCCAAATATGTTGTGAGTTATAGCCGTTAGACTCCGGCTAGGTCTAGCTGGATTCGTAATGCCCTGTTTTGGGTTCATGTAAGAAATTGAGTGGGTTCATGACATATTTTAGAAAAAGTTTCTAAATAATAAAGATAGATATACTTGTTTAATAATAAACCCAACAAACGGAATTGGATTTTGTTTTTCCTGGAGAAAGTTATGTTCAATTGACTAAAGTAAGGTCAGAGCTGTCAAAATTCTGCGTGTTGCAGAATTTGATGCAACTTCAAACAATAAACTGTATTGATATAAAAATCTAAAAATTACAAATGATATACCATTATAAATCTACATGTGTCTAGTATTTTATAAATTTTACGAAACTGGATTCGTAATTTTCTAGAGAAAGATATGACCAGTTAAAGTGGACACTGGTCCAAACCCCAAGTTTGAGCAATTTCAACACTCCTAACTCACCAAGTGCTTTCCATCCTTTCTAATGGTTTCCCCTAACCTATGCTTTGTCAAGACACTTAAAATGCTTTTTTTATTATTAATCTTATTACTTAAAGTCTAATTCATATTAATTGACATGTAATAACTTAATGAAAAAATTTACATAAAGAAACCTATATAAATTGATATATAAGCTTAGTAACTAAAAGACTATAACAATAACGGTTTATGAACTAAATATTATTCGGGTATATGAATTTCAGTTTTGAACGCTAACGTGGACCTGATGAGATGCGTGGACGCAAATGTGAGTGCCGAGTGGAATCGGTTACAGGTGAGTGGTTAATTGCTGCCTTTAGGGGCTAGATTAGTATGTGTGATTATATGTTTATTTGAATATGTGTGATATATGGAAAATAAGCTAGTGGAGTATTTCAGTAAATTGCTTGAATAATGTTTGCTTGATATTGGTTACTGTGATTGACATTGATTGTGTTTGATAAGGGCCAACTCGTGAACATTTTCTGAAATAATGATTTTCATTTCTGAAATTAAAAGTCCAGGTGTACCTTGGATACTCTGATTTAAAAGTATGAGAAATGCTGATTCTGATAAGTGTTTTTTTTTAAATTAAGTGCTCAGCTCCGGTGGGATGGATTGTATACGGAGATTAATTTGTTGTGTGGGCGCGTAAATGCCCGGTAGGGAGTGATATTGTTGTGCCGGGGTAGGGTTACTCGTTGGCCCTTTGGTTGCTTTGTTTGATATTATTTTTTTCTGATTGATTTGTGATAGTGTGGATCATGTAAACTGTGACTTTATGTGATTACAATGTATACGTGTAACGTGAGTTATGATATGAACAATGTTACATGAATTTAATATATATATATATATTATATGATTGTGTGGGGTGATGCTAATACTCTTTGGGTACGATTTTCCACTCACGGAGTCCATATGACTCATCCTTCTCGTGAAATTCTTTTTCAGGAATCCAATATATGGTGTCATTGAGCTTGTTAACCTGCCGACAGAGTACGGCAAGGTATTTTCCAGGATCTTAGACTTGAAGTCAAGGATGAAGGTTTGCAGTCACACTAAAATGGTGGAATGTCTAATTTTGTATACTGTAATAGTCTATATATTCGTTCTCGTGTCGTCGTGTAGAATTAGGAACACATAGGTTGTATTTCGTGGTGTGTTATATAAATTTTCAACAAGTATCATTATTGTTACTTTGTTGTGAAGTCAGGGTTATGGAGGTTTGGTTATCCAACCCTCCGGCCAGTCATGCCTCGGTGGGGGCATGACATATGCATATTCCTAACCATAAAAAAAAAATATATAATAAAATAAATAAAAGATGGAAACCAAAAAAAAGCTTAACAGCATACTCTTTTTCTTTTAAATGCATCTTCAGCACTAGCTCACAAAAAGGCATCTCACAATACTGATTCAACTTGTAAAGATAACATGCATGCTCAGAAGGAGCCCCACTTCCATGACAAAGATTCCCAAAGGGTACAACTAAAAACAGGGCTCATGGTTTTTGCTATTCCAAGCTTCTAAAGGTTACCAGCACACTCCACCAACTAAGACCCAAAACACAATTTAACTAGTATGAGGGTAAGGGAGGAAGGAGGAGAATTTAGCATACAAGGAACCAAGGTTCACTCGAATGCCAAGGATTTCACACAGGCAAGATGAAGAGCAAGAAAAATAGGGCACTTCAAAACGTAAACAGAGGGGGATAAAACGCAAACAAGAGGCGGTGGTGTAAAAAAATTGGAAGGTTAATGCAAGAAAAGGATAAAAAATGAAATGTGAGGTTAAAGCCAATTCTCTAATTGATTGGTATAGAATTAATCTTAATTTTATACATATATTTACATACATATACATACCTGTTCAATTAAATTTTCCTTTATTTACACTATGTTTTACACTAAACAAAAAAATTACATAGGACAAAGTTTAGTAAGATCAAAGTCATAGTCGAGCAAATTTATGATGTATAATTATTCTTGCTTTATATATATATATATATAGATATATTTGTGTGTGTGAATATTTATCTACTTTAATTTTATTTTATTCATTATTGTCTCACCTATATACAAAATTTTCATGCAAAATTTCTAAAACGACAATAACAACCTAAACCTTACTCATTTTGCACTACCTAGGGGGACTTATGCAGTATGTCACTGAAAAGGGTTCGGTAAAAGTCATCTTATAGGATTTGATAAGTTTTATGCTAGTTGTCAACTTGTCATAACGCTTCTTCTTTATTAGCAGTTAAGGACTAAAGCGAATGCCTTTGCCAAATTTTTAGTATGACATAATATAAACAAAAATATTATGTAACAAAATTTACTCCAATCACATCCGCTAATTATAAAACATATCAAGAGGGAGTGGGGAACATCACATAATAACTCCTAACTCTACATCATGTTCAAGAATAGTAAAGAGATATGCATATATTTAACAAATCTTACTTACAATTTTTTTTTTCTCTAAATAAATTTTAATTTAAAATTAAAATATTTTATACTACACTCACATTTTATTTTAAAATTTTTTAGTTTATAATATTAATTAAGAAGATAAATTTAAAGATAAAATTGAAATTTTTAAATATTTTTCTTAAAATATTTCTATCATTATTAATGTTTCATCTAATACAAGGTAGAAGCGTCTTATTTCTAAATTTAGGTCGTTTCAATAAACTTTGAGTAATGAATAATTGGGCTCGTTGAGAATTAGTTTCCTTTCTAAATTCTATTTCGATTTATTATATTTTTATTTTTAAAAATAACAAAAACACCACAAAACCTATTTCGATTTAACCTAGGATTCCATCTATCTTATAAATTGTAAGGGTTAGAGCTTATTTATTATTTTTGGTGTTTAAGAGACAGATCAGACCGATTAGCTTTCTTTTTCTTAGTCTTCGAATTTCTAGTTGTTTAGAATTATGAGGGTAATTCAGCCACAAGATCATATTCACAATAGATCATTAAGGAAATTTTGATGGAACTACCTGTGAAATTTTTATTTCGGTTTAAAAGCTTATCAAAGCCAATGTTATCCATAATCGGTGACTCTTATTTCTGTCAGAAGCACAGCCATTGGTATTGCAAGGATCAAAGTTGTTCTCTTATTTTCACATTAGACAAGTCTTTGAAGCCTTATGAAGTTGAAAATTGAAAGACTACTGACCTAGATTGAATTTGGTTGTGAATTAATAGCAACTCAAATGCTACTCGATTGCCCCAATAAATTGCTGGGCATGAAAATTTTCTACAATAGGCTAAAGGGTTCCTGTGATGGTATGTTGTGTTTGGTTATGCGTTCTGGCATGGTTATCTTATGGAACCCTCTAATTGGGGATTACAAGACCTTGCCTTTACCTGATTCTGAAGATGGGGGTGCTGAGGGTTTTCATTTAGGTTTGTTCAATATTTATGGTTTTCATTTTGATCAGAGTATCAATTATTATAAGGTTGTGAGAGTCACTTCAATAGACGCAAAGGAATGCAAGTGCAAGTGTTTGCATAAAAATCCAACTTTTGGATCACTATTACCTTTTCACAATCGGCTCAGCTAAAAATAACAAGTTACAAGTAGCAGGAGGTTGTGTTCCTAAATGCATTGATGTATTGGTTAGCAGAATTCTAATCCTGAAAATTGCTTATATTATTTAATTTATCAAAATAAAATGCCAATGTGAAGACATTGCCTCTAGTGGCACAATCTAGTAGAGATACTAAGCTGTTTGCTTATAAAGGTTCTATTTATGTACTTACCATTCATTCTAACTGTTTTGCATTGTAGGTAATGATGGAAAAACATTACCTTCTTTCATCCCCAAAAACATTTGAGGCCATTGTGTTCCACTAAGGATGGTTCTTTGCTTATAGATATGAGCATAAGGAAATTCCTTATTTATAGTCAGACAGATGAAGTTTTCAAGAAGTTCAAAGTTGACGGCATAAAAAGTTGGGTTGGCAACATGACTGTATATGTTGATCGTCTAATTTCACCATCTACTAGCTGGGCAGTTCACAAGACTCATTCACATGCAAATAAGACGAGGTGAAATGCTACACTCTAAAGCATATGCTGTAATTATTTGACATATGTGTTTTACTACTCTTTCTGCAATTGTTAACATCAGTCTATTCAGAACTTTGTTATGTATTTTCGAGTCATCTTTTACATCTATTGAAGAGATAGTCATGTTTTAATCAAACTATCAGAATTTGCATGTTTTCATTTTGAATTAATGACACATACATAATAAGGTATGTGTAATTATGTATACTGAATTTCTGTACTCTTTTATGTTATCATAAGCCGATTGTTTGCATGTCATATGATGTTATATACTCTAGAATATATTAATTTCAATAAGACACGCTACCAGGTATATATATATATTTCATTTTCCTATTTTGAAAATTGAATACTGTTTAAGAACATTCTTGCCCTCTGAAATGAAACTTGTCTATTTATGGAGATAATAGACTTTTCAATTTGGATTTCTCCTTCCTCTTTATCGTTCACTTGTTTAAGAGCATTCTTTCCCTCTTTTACTATAGAAGTTAGAGACAAATCACTTGTAAAATAGATAACGCTATTTCGCAGCTGCATCTTGTGCTTATTTTGTTAACCAAGGTACTTTTCTTCCCATTGTCATCATTGCTTCCTTAGGAGCACTTTCTCCTTTTTCTGAATTGTTATTGTTTTCTAAGGCATTATCAGCCATTTGCTGCCCAAATCTGTTTGTTCTGATATGGATATCCAAAAAATTTTATATTTGTTTATCTGCAGTTATTTTGTGCTCCTTATATCAGGTCTCAGAACTGCTATTTCATATTTCAAAGTTTTCATAGGTGTTACTTGACAAGTTTTTGATTTGGATATACATCCATATGTATGCATCTTTCTAGCAATCGTGTAGGTTATGCTAACATTTTGGCTCACCCATTAAGTGAATCAGTGATCTTATATTGAAAGACAAATACTTGAGCAAAGCAAGAAATGTGTTAAAGGAATCATGTTCTTTTATAATGCAGTATTTGATTCTTATATTGTTGTTAAACTTTTCTTGTAGCTTTAGTGAGCTTCTTCAATGCAGTCTTGGTCCTTATTTTGGACACACACATACATAAATATAGTAGCTAACTCTTGCTTTTAGGATTTCAGTGTAGTGGAACTGTACTCAGTAGAACTTTTAGCCAATTAATTACCAAAGAATGGTTTGAAAAGATAATCAATGTAAAACCAAGGATGCTAGCTCTCTTAGAGTCGATAACAGACACACAGATGTTAGTAGGAAATGTAAGAGGTCCCACTTAAATTTCTTGGGGCCTTAAAGGCTTGAACATAATACTTAATAGCAAAAAATCCTTGTTGTCAAACAAGGTTTCTTTACGTTTTTATTGATTTATCAGCCTAAGCATGAACAAAAAAAGGACAATTTAATTTCTTATAAATTTTCCTACCAGATACCATGAGTAGAAACAATCCACTACAAACACAAGAATGACTGTATATAGGTGATTTTTGTAAGCAAATAGAATAAGCAACTAAAACAAGTGATAATACTTAATTTCGTTAGACTATCATCAATCAAAAGTTTGAAATATGAGAATAACGCTTGAGTGTCTAATTTATTATGTATAATAGCGAAAAAGATTTGTTGTCAAAAAATGTCTCTTAGATTATAGAATATTACATATTCTTGGCTGACCTGCCTAAGCAAACAGAAAAAGGACAATTGAGTTTCTTATAAATTTTCCTGTCAGATACCTTGAGTAGAAACTATAATCCCCAAGCCTAACTTACCTAAGTACCAAAGAATCAATAATCCATACCACATAGGTTAAAATGTTAATCTGAAGATACTTGGTAGTTGGTAGTTGGTCCTTGTGAGCTATTAACAACACGATCATACCTCCTACAATCAAAATGTGACACTATTTTTTAGGTATTTCTTCCTCTTAAAAAAAAAAAAAAAAAAATTCCCTTACAGACCGTCAAGACTCAATATTAGGATTCTGTCCTTAATGATCTAGGTTTCTGGAGGCATAGACCTATCATAAGCCTAGTCCACCATGCCGCGGTCACTGTCCTCCGGAGCCCTCATCTTTCTCTACAGGACCGAAGATAGCCCTCAACAAACTACCTCACATGGATTAAAATGCTAGCCTAAAGGTCCTTGGTAGTTTGTTTTTGTGAGTTATAAACAATACAATCACACCTCCAATAATCAACGCAAGACACTATTTTTCGGAATTTTAAACTATCATGTCCCACACCCATTGGACACGAACTAGGCATGTGATAATGCTGACGTGTTTAGGGTTCCATCCTACACATGTTCAAGGTTACACCTGCACAAAATCAATCTTAACAAAAAATCATAATATCTTAAATTTAAAAGTAATAAAGTGTTGGAATACAGAGCATTCTAAATCTTCGATTACATAAATATCAGAACGAGATCCAGAAATAAAATTTACACAATCTCTAAAATAAAATCAATCTTATTCTAACTTGAAAAAGAGGAACCAAATTCTATAACCAATCGATCCATCACTCTGTGTAACAAGAGAGTTTTATTCTTCACCTGAAAAGAATGAGAAGTAAGCTATACCGCTTAACAAGTAATTAAGTCTTCAACTAGCAAGATCTGAACATGGTTTAAATAATATTTAGTATCAATGATTTTCACAAAACCAAAACAATTGTTATCAGTTTAGCTCAGAGACATGATTAAGGCCACATCTAAAACCTCAGTTGCATTAATCAATTAATAATAGTTTTGAAACAACAATATGCTGGTATTCAAACCCTACTAACAGAGATAATAATAGTACAATATAATTAACAATACATAATCAGACTGAGAGTACAAAACAAAAATCACAATGAGTTGTGAATTTAATGAAAACAACTTTATTTCATAGACCCAAAAAAATAGTGCCCAACATTGATTGTGGAATGTATGGTTGTATTGTTTATAATCCACAAGGACCAATTACTTAATACCTTCAGACTAGTATTTTAAACCATATGATACAGAGTGTGGATTCTTTTCAAGGTACTGGGGCTAGTTGAGTATGGGACGTTGTAGATATAATCCACTACAAACACTAGAAGGATTGTACATGGGATGACTTTTTTAAGCATATAGAATAAGCAACTACAAACAAGTGATAGTGCTTAATTTCTTAAGACTATCATTCAAACTTGAAAAGAGAGAATAACATTTGAGTATTTAATTTATTCAGCATTTGGTGAAAGTCCAATTCATTATAGAAGTTAATTTAGGTTGTAAATGTTCTTGACAAACATTCTCGATTTATGGTTTATTTGCAATTTAACTATTTCAGTTGATTTAATAGACGTTCCTCTGACTTTTGATCTCCTAAATTAAAGGATTTGAGACCTTTCATATATATCATCAGGGTGATACAAGTTTGAATGAAAACAATGGTGCATGTAAGGAACTTTTACTTACTCAAAATAATTTTTAATGTATTAGCCATGTAATGAACTATAATCTTTTGGACTAGTGATAGCAGTGTTTTCAAAGGCCCTTAACCGCTAAGGGTCCCTGGAGCCTTAACCGCATTTGGCTTGAGGAAAGCCAGGTGCTCTACTAATGAATACAGAAAAAAAAAATTAAATAAATAACTATAAGCGAGAGTTCCAAGAAGTAAAAAACAAGTATGTTTTTCTAAAGGCAAGAGGTCCAATAAGTAAAAACAAGCTTTAAGCCAAAAACAATATGTTTTCTAAATGCTTAAGAGATCTAGCATATAGTGCACTAGGGGATATATGCGAGAGTTTGAAGGGTCTGGGCAATGCTTGAGTGAAGGAGCCTTGTATGAGGATTGCAAAGGCAAAAGGGTTGTCTCATCTTGCCTTTTGTGCCTTTAACAGTATTGGTAGCTTACACTTTATACTTAAGAATATTATCGAACAAAAACTTGAAAAAGGTTATCCTCGATAATATCACAACATGATAGGAAAAAAGTCAAGCTAAAACTATTTAGAGTAAGTGCTTTCTCCTTATCCAATTTAAACTCAACTTTACGCACCTCTTCCAAATCAAACGGTCTATCTAGCCAGCCTGTATCATTTTTTATAATAAGAAACGAATCTAGACTCTTAATCATTAGTCTACACACCTCTTCAAAGAATAGAGAAACTAGTCACCTTAGCATCGATAATATCTGGTTGAGTGACCACTGTAACACCTTATCTTCCTATAACCTTAATTAATGCAGTAGTGTAAACATGTATGACAGTTAAGTAGGAATTCTTTATAGTCTTTCTTTGTTATTATTATTAATTTTTTATCTTATTTTGATCAACTTCAAAAATACTACATGTATTTTTTTTTTTTTCTATTCTTATTCTTTCATTCATTACTAAAACTCTATTTAATAAGTTAAAGGAAAATTTCTATCTTCTATGAAGACTTCATAAACTTAGAAGCTTTAACTACAATTAGTCGGCCTAAATCCTTCTCTAAGTATTAAAAGTTTACATTATTGATAATCTACTAACTTAGTATATCTAATTTCTACCTTTTAATCAAGAATTGAAGTTTACCTAGTTGTTATTATCTTGTACACTTTCTTGAGTACTTTCATATTATAAAGACGTAAAAAACCCTTTTTCTTTGTTAATGCCTTAACTCATGGGTTAGTTTCTTGTTCTACTTAGAAGGTTCAATTACTCAAGTTACATATTGAATTACACTAAGTGAAGATCCATTTACTTTACAAAAGATAAAAGTTATATAGTATACATATATATATATATATATATACTCTATTTTGTTATTGATATTGGTAGAAACTTTAATATTACCTAAATTGCTTAACATGTCTATATGAGGATATATATACATGTATTATTTTACATGACACTTTCTACTTTACCATAAGTACCTATATCCAATTCTTTAACTTAACTTATATAATTTCTCTTGTTTAAACATGTATACCAAGAATACTTCTCACATTGAAATTCACATTAACAAGATAAAGGATATCAACATAAAAGGCTTGGCCTCTTCACTTTCTTACTTATCATTTATATGGATACTTAATGCAAGGTGCCTTTACATCAACATTAGGCAACCTTTCCAAAAAATCATTAGGCTTATACATTTATAACCCCAAGTAAACACTAAGGAACATTTTCAATTACAATTTATACACATCACATTTAATGTCCCCAGTTCTTTACCAAATGACAAAATTCACCATCCATATAACCCTCCCATACATGACAATACTTCTCCACATACACCACACCATCATAAAGGGTGGGTAAAACACAGTAATTATTAAAACATAACACAATCTTGGTGTCCAAGATAAATTCGAGTAACTATCAATTTGTGCATCAAGAATTTTATAAAACGTGAGATAAAAATCTCCACATGAACCATGCATTAAATTTTGACAAAAGAAGTGCTTGATGTGTAGTTATAAAATAAGGGAAATGAAACCGATTTTTCACATGCATGTACCATATGTAAAGAAGCTCTTGATACCACATGCAAACTGAGGTCACTAGCCATTACAATACCTTTTTCATTTACTTTCATTATTTTCTTTCATTTAACCTCAACTAGATATGGATCCATACTGGAGTTTGAACATTTCCTTTGCTGTTTAGACTCCCTTTAGTCCAACATATGATCAAGAATGATTTACTGGTACAAAATATGTAATGCATAACATAAAACCTTTTAACGAGGCCACTTCCTGCTCGTTCATCATCATCGTCAACATGTAAATGCTCATTTCTTTAGTTAGAGTTTTTCAAGAGTAGAAAAGATAGCATTTTCATAAAAATAAGGAATTTAGAAGTAAACACATGGGAACATGCCTTAGCTAACCGGTGCTACCTTTAAATCTTCTTAACCGAAATCTATAACTTTCCTTTAAACTTTCCTTTGAAATCCTTCATTCCTCAAATCTGCCCGTAGCTCACTTTCAATCCAAGTAATAGAATCCTTAGTGAATTCTAGGAAGAACATAATGATGGATTTTGATTTGGAGTTCTAGAAGCCTTCCATGCAAGCTCCCTTTCTTTCTCTCCTTACTCTCTTTCTCTCTCGGTTTCTAGTTGATAAAATGGAAGTGAAGAAGGTGAAATAATGGTGGTGTTAAGGAGAAAGAAGAATCTAAAATTCCTAGAATACCTCTACCGATCCAATAAAATAATATTAAACTTTCACCTAGTCCTCCATTTACTAATATTTTAATGCCTATTTAGTCAACTTATCATTACCTATTATCTATATGTGTATAAATCTATGTGCATGTACATGTATTTTCTTTGTTTTACATGGTAAGGTGATGATGTATAATTATACTTTCCTATCCATCTAGTCATAATTACCTATAAAACATATATATATATATATATTTCCTATTTTCTTATTCATTCTAAATTTAAATTTTCCTTCCACTTCCTTTTACCAAGATATTTCCATCTCATATGTACATCAATTTTTCTAATTAAACATATAGGTTCCAAAACGCCAAGTATATGCATGCAACATTAATTTTTTTTTTTTCATGCTACTCTTACTTATAAAAATACCAATTAAATATTACCACTAAAATTTATTTAGATTTAAGTGAATTTGTCAATTAAGTCTATAAGCAAGTAATCAATCAATAACACAAATAAATACAAAGTAGATAAAGTAAGTGCTATTTTGGGGATGTTACAACCACTATGCAATTCCAGCTCGATAACAGAACACTTTCGAAGCCTACCCTCTGCCACTCTATGAAAGAGTTTAGAGTTATAATTGTCTTATCTAATCTAAGTTAACCTCGATTTCTGCCTCCTAGCTATAATGAAATATTAAATAACTATTAGGGTTAAATTCACTTTACCCACCTGTTATATGATCAAAAAGTGGTTTGCCGACAAGTAGTTTTTACTATGTCATAGTACCTACTTGTTTGTCATGTTCATCATTTTACCTACCTTTGAAAACTACATCAATCTTTTTTATTGACAGAAATTGCATTTGATGAATATGACTAGTTTCAGTTTGTATGAATATTAGTGGCATGCACGCATATACATGCATGTTCTGTGTAAGGGTGGGAGAGATTAGGAGAGTAAGAGGGTGAGAGAGAGTAGTAGAGTGAAAGGGTGGGAGACAGTAGGAGAGTATGAAAGTGAAAATATTACTATTCAGTAGTTATTAAGTGATTGGATGGATCTTATTAATTGAATTTATTTTTAAATACTTAACTATGTATATTATATAGTAAGAGACCACAAGGGTCTTCTGGCTTTTATAATAGTATAGATATAATCTCTAAGGGATGACAATGATTCACGTGTTTCCACATATGCACTTAACCATGTGTTCTCAAGTTATTCAATGCTTCTTATGTTAATGCCTAGAGAATTGGCTAATAGAAGGTATGATTGTGAGTACTTTAGTAGTAGAAGGTTAGTTTTGATATTTGAATTTGTAGTTTTTTATTCTATTTTTTTGAAGTTGAACTTTTAGAGTTTTGTTATAGAACATTGCTGATCTGAATATTTATTTGGTTATCCAATTTTTTAAGCTTTGTTTGGAACATGTGTTGTTCTGGATAGTCATTTGTATCTCATTTTTACAATGTTTATAGGTTTATTAGGTGCATATTTTAAAGTTTTGTGATTTATCTTTAAAAGGTATATGTTGAATATGGAAATAGTATTTTGTTAAAAAAAATTGTAAAAGTTTATTCATTGAAATCCTATACAAATTTGGTGATAACTGATTATGCATTTATCACATAAAATAAAAAAAAAATAAAAAAATAAAAATAAATAAATAATAATAATAATAAAAAATATAATAAAATAAATAAAAAAAAAAAAAAAATAAAAAATAAAAAAAAAGACCTCCTTTTCTTACAGCATTTCTTGATTTCTCACCTAAGCTTTTTAAACATATTTTCCATTAATATCTCCTAAATTACTACACATTGTTTGATTCTAAACTACAATTTTGTTTCATGCAATGACAAAAATAGGAAGAAACTTATTTATGCTTCATATAGTTATTGATGTCTTTTTGTGAAAAGCAACTAATGATCTTAAGCCTGAAAATGTCCACATAACTAGCCCTATATTATATTATCGAAGTCCTCCATCTTCCTATTTTTGGGAAGAATTGTCCTAAATGGTGGTTAACTCGAGATTCTTGCTGTCTGTTAGGACTAACAAGGGGGTGAAATATGCTCTTTGATGTGTGGATAAGCCAATAGTAATTCTCTTGATTCAAAGTCGTATTAGAGTTCCTCTTTTTCACAATGAAAATGTGTTCCCTTTATGTTTACAGTTTCAACTTGTAACCTCATAGCAATTGTTCTATAATTCTATATTTAATATGTATGGTATGCAATCGAACATTTTGTGTAGTTTCCTTTATCTACCTTGTGTTGCTATTTTGTATGATTATGCATTAGTTGTTATTTGGTTAACTATACAAATTGAGTTTTGGACGTGGTATGATATCCTCGAGAGGAGAACATGTGTGCATGACCTTGTTTTATGGTCCAATTTGCAATTATGGGGTCGGAGTGACAGACTTCTAAAGAGTTCCATTTGCAATTTTTTTTATTTTTTATTTTTGGTCCTACAAGTTGCAGTTGCTTATTCCTAATAATTGGGAAACAATACAAATGTTGAACTCTTAGTTTATTCTCATAGCTAGCTATTGTCAGTGGATATCAACCATATTATGCCTGGATCTGAAATGGTTTTAGTGATGAGAAAATTTTATTTAACTGTCACAGTACCATGTGGTTCTTAGAGTGAGCAAATAAGCTCAAGTCATATAATTCAAAATTTCTGTGACTCAAAGGGTGGACTGCCACTGTTTATCTCTTCAAGGACGGCCTAGAGTCAGCTCATTAGAAAATCAGTGAGAAAGGAACATGTCTAAAATGATGCTATTATAGTACTATTTAACACTTTATTTGTGTAATTTGAGAAATTTATGTTGCATAAAAGATAAGAAATTTATTTTTATAATTTTACTTTGTTGACATTTATATATCTATCATAATCAATACCGAACTGCTAGTACTTTGTACTAGAGTTATGACCCGATAACCATACAAAATTATTCACAATCTTTTGATTAATTATCTTAAAATAGTTTTCTAGCATGTTATGAATTTTGTGTCATCAACAATTTGGCAAAGTTTAACTGGTGGATCAACAATTTGGCAAAGTTTAACTGGTGGATCATAAGGGATATCAGAATCATAAAAATTCGTTTACTAGTTCAAACTTATCGAGAAAAATCTGGTGGTTTTTTCATCTATTCACTTATGCATGGTTGATTCTTGTTGTCCCACTTAAAAATCAAGATATGTAAATTTTAACTTAACCATGAATGTTGTGGGATGAATGAAAATTTCTTCTCTATAAAATTATGGTTTTTAGTTTTTTGTACCTAGGGACTAGTTTAGAATTCATGTTCATATAATTTGAAAACCATGTGTTATAACAAGATCGGTTAACTACTTAGTTTTTGTCAAAATTCACTAATTTGACTTGTTCGCCCATTGATCAATTGGATGACCACCGAAGGCCAATATAGCAGGGTAAGATTTTAGCCTTGACCATGTTGGCTGAATCAAGTTTATTACCAAATGAGTAACCAAATTTACATTTTACCAATTTCGTCAATTTAAGCCTTAATAGTTATTCATTTTGCCTAATAGCCTATTAACTTTGTATTGAAATGCCTCCTAGTCGTACCTGGCCTATTTGTCAATTTGACTTTTTGGTGTCTATGTGATGATTTTGGTCAATTGATCAATACAAGTTATGGCTAGTTCTAGCCATTATTATTTCAAACTATTCTAAAGTCTTCAATTCGGTCTGAAGTTTATTCTAACCAAATTCATTGCCAACCTAATTTATCCTATTGACGTTTTTGATTGAGCTCATCGATTCAGTTTAATAGTCCATTTTAGTTTGCTTGTGTTAATTACAGCCATGCTTTCGACTTATGTAAAGGTTAACACAATCAGTCAAATTAGAGAATTCTGTCAAACATTTATTTTGGCCAATTTAGTTCATAAAATTGGCTAGAGATTAATTAGGCAACATGACCAATTTTGGCCACAATTTAGGCCATAAGATTGTTGTGAGGCCATAATAGACTATGATATATTGGCCATCTGCATGCTTACTGGTTGAATTTGGTAAAAGCTATTAGCATAACATAATGCACCCGATTTTTTTAGTTTTCAGTTTTTTTAACCCCCAACCACTTTGGTTATTAACTGTGGGTCGGTCGGTTTTCGATTTTTCTATTTGGGTTTCTAAATAATATGGCCTAATCACCTTATTAAAGCCCAATTTAAAAGAAAGAAAAAAACTAACCCAATTACACATAATGAAGCCTAAAACACTATTTTAACATGTTTAACAACCAAAAACCTGCATATAAAAACAAATTATATTTTTCATCAAATAAAGCATTCATCCACTTAACACAAAAATAAGAAATCATCAAGTTAAGCATTCATCCACTCAATCTCCGTCACTCCAACATATTTTGAAATACAAATTAAAACAAGTCAATCATTCATCCACTCTAACATAGCCTGACATTCTTCAAGTTAACACGAACATCTTACTATTACATATCCAAATTAAAACAAGAATCCAAATAGAAATCAAATTAAGGATTACAAGCCAAACAAATCAATTAAAAATTTTGAGCAAGATAACAAGCTACTCATCCTCAAAAGCAACAATTAGCAAGCCAAGCATTATTCCATTCTACAACCGAGCTCCAACAATACAGTAGTCTAGGTAGAAAACAGTGAAATAGAATTGAGAGTATGAGATAGCAAGGCAGTGAAGAGAAATAAAATAAGAAAATGTAGTGAGTGTATATAGGTAAATGAAAATAGAAAGTGGAGAGAAATAAAAATTACTAAGAATTAGGCAATGAAGAGAAATGTAAATGAAAACAAAAACTTAAAACAAAATTGTAGCCAAGCGCACATTAGGCAATTCACTTCACATATAAACGTACTTAATGTGAATTTCCATTTATCACAGTGAAGCAATCAAGGAGTCAGCACAACAACACTCATAAGTCATCATCCTCAGTAGGCAAAGGCAAAACTATAATTAAACCAAATTCAAAGATAAATTATGTTAATACAAACACTAACAAAGTCCAATAAGCCCAGGACCCACCAAATGCCCTATAAATACAAGCTCTCACACTCTCAAAAAAGTTAAGTCTCTCTACACCTTAGCTCTCCCATTATCTCTCTAGATACTGACTTGAGCTTCGGAGTGCTGACAGGCTACCAAACCACCCCTGCAGGTCTCCAGCTCGGACATAGGGAGGAGACCAGCTCTCCAGCTCGGACAAAATCCAACATTAACATTGGTGCCATCTGCAGGAATTCATATGATTTGAATTTCCTAACCTCCACGCAGCTTTCCAGGTCTCCAATCATTGGGCGAGCTGCTCTTCCAATCAATTTTCAGGACAATTCTGGCGACCTGACAACTCGGACGACCACCCGAACCGAAGCTAGCAGACCTCACAGGTCGTACCGTCCAAACCGGCAGCTCGCCGGATCATGCACATGCCTCCCCGCGTGGCCACAAGCGGCGGCACTCCATCAAGGTTGCCAGATTGGGTGCATGGCGAGCTGCACTTTCAATCAATTTTCAGACCAATTTCGGTGACCTGAAAACTCTGGCGACCACTCAAATCGAAGCTGCCGACCTCACGGGTCGTCCCATCCAAACCAGCAGCTCGCTGGAGTCTTCCACGCGCCCCCACACGAGGCATCAAGACTCGGCACTCCACCAGGTTGCCTGTTTTTGGCGCAGGGTGAGCTGCAATTCCAAGTCCATTTTCAGGCCAATTCAGGCGACCTGAAAACTCGGGCGACCACCTCAATTGAAGCTGCCAACCTCACGGGTCGTCCCGTCTAAACCAGAAGCTCGCCGGATCATGCACGCAGCCCCCACGTCATGGCTACAAGCGACGGCACTCCGCCAGGTCGCCAACTCTGTCAATGGCACATGCCTCTCCCAACTCAGCCCACCAAGAGCCCAACCCAATAAAGTGCAGATCTCCAACTCTGGCTGACAAACAAAGCCCACCATGTCGGCCCAAATCCAAACACAGCCCAGCCATTTGGCCATAGTTGTAGGAAATTTTGGCAGGTGAAGTTGAAAGGGAGAGGTATAGCCTTCCCAAAACCAATCAAAAAGAAGATGTCCAAAACCCGGGCATGGTTGAGGTTCACCTGGTCGATTCAACGACCCTGACAGGGAACTCGACCCCCCGGTGCTCACGGTCAGGCACGCGAGGCCACCAGGTTTTTACCCGCGATCCGAGCCTCCGCCAAGTCTCCAAGATCTCCAAAATCCGGGAACGGTTGAGGTTCACCTAGTCGATTCAACGACCCTGACAGGGAACTCTAACCCCTCGGTGCTCGCGGTCAGGCACCTGAGGCCACCAAGTTTTCACCCAGGTCCAAGCCTCCGCCGAGTCTCCAAGATCTCAAAAACCCGAGCGTGGTTGAGGTTCACCTGGTCGATTCAATGACCTTGACAGGGAACTAGACCCCTTGGTGCTCGCGGTCAAGCACGCGAGGCCACCAAGTTTTCACCCGCGATCTGAGCCTTCGCCAAGTCTCCAAGAACTCCAAAACCCGAGAACGGTTGAGGTTCACCTAGTCGATTCAACGACCCTGACAGGGAACTCAACCCCCCGGTGCTCCCAGTCAGGCAAGTGAGGCTGCCAGGTTTTCACCCACTGTCCGAGCCTCCGCCGAGTCTCCAAGATCTCCAAAACCCGGGCGCGGTTGAGGTTCACCTGGTCGATTCAATGACCCTGACAGGGAACTCGACCCCCCAGTGCTCGCGGTCAGGCACGAGAGGCCACCTAGGTTTTCACCCGCTGTCCGAGCCTCTGTCGAGTCTCCAAAATCTCCAAAACCCGGGAACGATTGAGGTTCACCTAGTCGATTCAACGACCCTGACAGGGAACTCGACCCCTCGGTGCTGGAGGTCAAGCACGCGAGGCCACCAGGTTTTCACCCCTGGTCCGAGCCTTCGCCGAGTCTCCAAAATCTCCAAAACCCGGGCGTGGTTGAGGTTCACCTGGTCGATTCAATGACCTTGACAGGGAACTCGACCTCTTGGTGCTAGCGGTCAGGCATGCGAGGCCTCCAAGTTTTCACTCGCGGTCCAAACCTCCGCTGAGTCTCCAAGATCTCTAAAACCCGAGCGCGGTTGAGGTTTACCTGGTCGATTCAACAACCCTGATAGGGAACTCGACCCTCCAGTGCTCGTGGTCAGGCACGCGAGGCTGCCAGGTTTTCACCCGCGGTCCGAGCCTCCGCTGAGTTCGCCAGGAAAAGGTTTGCACTCAGATATTTAACTCTCCAAAGGTGGACTCTAGTACTACATGACTTTTTTAATCGTAAAGCATATTGTTTTACCTTTATATGTGCCTAACAAATTTTCTTTTCAGATCTACTGTTTAACCGTAGTTGCAAGGAAATTTCACAGCCCAAGACAAAGGAAGTTAGAGCTACGAGCTCACCCTGACGTTGCAAGGCTTGGAGCCAAAAGCTAGTCCGCTAAGAAAAAACTCAATTGACACTGGTTTTGCCCTTAGTTGACTTCAAGTCAGAGTCACTTCATTCCTCGAACTTGTTTTTGGGGGGACTTGTGTTAATACAAACACTAACAAAGCCCAATAAGCCTAGGCCCACCAAAGGACCTACAAATACAAGCTCTCACACTCTCAAAAAAGTTAAGTCTCTCTACTCCTTAGCTCTCTCCTTATCTCTCTAGATAATAACTTGAGCTTCGGAGTGCTGACAGGTCGCCAGACCACCCCTGTAGGTCTCCAGCTCTGACACAGGGAGGAGACCAGCTCTTCAGCTCAGACAAAATCCAACATTAACAAATTCAATTACAAATAAACTGAAAATAGAATATGTGATGTAATATAAGAGAAAGGCTTTTTCTTCTCGAGTAAGTTGTGATCATTGGATTAGAGAATGACTTCTTCTTCTCTTCTCTGAGGTGAGAGGTTCGAGCTTTCGAGGAAGTGACTTGGTCGATTTGGGAAGGAAGAGTCTGAGAAGTGAAGGCTAAGAGGATCTGAGGATTGAGGATGAAGACTATAAGAGTATGGCGATCTAGGTCGATTAGCAGACCTAGGCTTGATAAGATGAATAGATGATAAGGGGATATGTTTGTCAGAAAGAGTTATTCAATGCTTCAAAGCACATAATACAACTATACACCAGCCAATTAAAAAGAACACATGTATAAAAACAATTGGTAAATTATACATTTGGTTCCTATAGCTTGAGCTAAATTTCACTTTAGTATCTACACTTCATTTTGTTACAATTGGATCCTCATAATTATAAAATTATACAAATTTGGTAATTGTCGTCACCTACCGTCAATTGTAACACTAATAGGAATGACATGAAGTAACAAATTCTATACTAAATAAAAAAAAATTAGACAATCTATTATGTCAAATGAACAAATAAAAAGTACATGCATAGCAAAATTAAAAATTATAAAATTTTAATAAAAAAATTTGTATTTATTTTATTTTATAGAATTTTTTATTTTTCCATATGTCAATTTTTTATTTGTCTATAACATATTGCCATGTAAGATTTTTTTTTTTTTGATGTGGAATCTGTATGTTCACGTCACTTCCATTAGTATTAAAATTGACGATAATTGATGAGTAGGACATAATTGGGACAATTTATAATTATGAGGACTCAATTAGAACAAAATGAAGGTAGGGCCAAAGTAAAATCCAACCCAAACTACAAGAACTAAATGTGCAATTTAGCTAAAAACATTATATAAAATTTTGGTGGGTTATGTGGTTAAATGAAACATACAATTTTTCCTAACCACAAACGCAACCCGAAATGTATATAAAAAATAAAACCAAAATCATCACTGCAATTATCTCTATGAGTAGTTTCGGTCGATTTTGAGTGGATTATTCTGTTACTTAGATTTTATGCTCAGCTCTAATAATGGCTCATTTATTATTCACTTGGCCCATTAGTAAGTTTGGCTTAAACTGTGCTGTACTCCGATTAGCCGAAGGCATCGATAGGCCTAATGGTCGATTTTGTCAATATTCAATTAGGCTTAGCTGGATTGATTAAGGCCAATTTTAATGATTTCAATTCGGCATGAAGCCGTATTTGCTAATGTCAATTGATTATTTATTAGGTCTGTTGTGATTTTACAAACTTTCTCAATTTGGCATATTAGCCATATTAACATTTTGCCATATTAGCCATTGGCCGATTATGGCCATTAGGCTGAATTGGTCATTTAGGCCAGTTTGGCGAACTATGGCCGATTTGTCGAATTAGACACATTAACGAATTAGGTCATGTATACAAAACTAGGCATATTCATGGCTTATTGGCCAATTTCAACCACAATTAGTAATTGAAATTTGAACGATTAATTTTAGCAATGCTTTTAATTTGATTGATTAGTCATGTTTTGACCGAATTTAAAAATTTTCAAAATTCAACTAATCAAATCTTGCTAAATTCATCAATTTGGTTTTGATCTTAGCAATGTCAATAATTTATTTTGGCCGTTTTATCGGTCATGAATTTTGCCTAAAAAAATAACTGTATAAACTTTTACACTGATTTTGTCAATACATATTTAAGAATTTAGTTCCATATTCGGTCTAGGAATTTTGGGCACAAAGTTGGCCGTTTTAGTCAATTTGGAAAAAGTTTGGCAGTTTCGCCATTTTCGACTGAAAATTGAATATCAAGCTCCGCCATTCATTTAGTCTATTGGTAGATTTTACTAATATTACAAAATTGGTTCATTTTTACTAATTTTACAAGTTGATTAGCATGGCTCCCTTATTGGCCAAAATTTTTAATATATTCACTTATGTCAATCAAATATGGCTATATTGGCCAAGTCATTCTTAAACCACTTTGGCTAAATTCAAGTCTGTTGATTGGTCTTATCAATGTCTTTTTATTCTGAAGACAATCTTTTATGCAGGAAAGAGACTGAAGTGTAAAACATTTATATAAATTCTTGACGTCATTCACATATATGTTTTGGAGTATTTGTTGATAACTCATTTGTGCAATTTGAAAAATTTACCAAACATGCATTGCATAAATGGTGGACAAGTTATAAAAAGTTGGATATGTTTAATTAAAGATTAAGTTGGTGGAAGTTACTTCGGTTTGAATCTCTTGTAATAGTATTTAAACACAAAAATGACTCCTTTGTAAAGGTACAAAATCAACTTCATGTAATTTATCCTTATTGGCCTGCTGGCCTTTATTTTCTTGCTTTAGTGATAATATAATTAAATTTCTACCAATTTCATCCTCATTAATTTTTTATTTTTTTTTATAATTTCACTTTACTGAAGTCAATATGTCTATCACCACAAATATTGAACCTCTAGTACTTTGTACTAGAATAATGAACTGATAACCATACAAAACTATTCACAATTAGATAATTCCACAATTAGAAATAGAGGACAATAAGTAAAAGGAAATTAAAATTTTAAATTTTAAAAAATAGAAAATAGAAAAAGAAGAGAATAAGTAAACGCAACATTTTGATGCTTTGACAGACTCTTGTTCTTCTCCATGCAAACCGGTTTCCTCTCACTAAAGAGCAGTTTGCATTCTTCTATTCCCTTCTTTTGAAATCATATGAATGCTTATTGCTACTACCTTATCTCACTCGAATTGATTTATGCTTGCGAACTTAACAAGCCGTGTGTTTGAAGATCAAGAGTATGCAGAGTTGTTGTTCGAAGTTGCAGTAGGTTTGAAGGCCTAAGGAGTTGTAGTGTCAAAGTCATGTCACTCCATATTAAGGAGTTTTGGAGCCGTATCCAAACTGAGTCTAGTTGTATCCCAGTCGTATCATATATATTTTTTATTTATTAATAATTATTTTTAAATTTGATACATATAGGCTACGTGATCGAGCATATCAGACCACTCCCAGTACAGACCACTATTTCATGAGAGAGGATGTTATAACTCAATATTATCATGTTAAGTTTTAAGGAAATTGTTAGTCATAAACTCAAGGAAAAATAAACATCATAAATAAACAAATTTATATACAAGGAAAAATATACACCACAAATATATATATATATATGTAAGAACATAAATTTATCTCCTTTACTTTTTCTTTATTTGATTTTTCTTTTGTCCTTTTCCTATTTTCCTAATTCCTTTTACTTTCTCGTTCATTTTTTTTCCTCACTTTCTCTTTCTTGTAAATTCCTCCTCCTCCCATGTTTCGCTTCTTGAAACTTCTTGGTCTGCTCAACAATTTCTACTTACTGCACCAGTTGAAGCTGGTTTACCTCTTGTTCTCCCTTGCTTTGGTTCCATTTAGAAGGGTGGCTGCACTGCTAGCCTTCTCTTTTGTCATCGTGTCCAACTCATTTCCCTTGTTTCTGCCGTGTGAGTTTCTCTTGTAGCCAAGTTTGCTTCTTTCTTTGTAGTCAAAATTCTTCATCCGTCCTCTTGCTACCCCTTTCATCTTTAGCAAGCAGTCCTTTAGCTCAATTACAGTAGTCGTTTTCAAGGCCTTTGAAGCCTCATTGCAGCCAAGACTTCCATGAAAGCTTACCAATGTTAAGTTATGCAACACCCTAAGTTTTCTAGCAGGGAAGTAGGTGTTTAAGACTGAACTTAAGAGCTATATCAGCACCTTTCATGCATAACGGCAGCTGGTTTTGAAAGGCAGTAGCTTTCTTTGCAACTAAATTCAAGTATGGTATGTAGGGGTTTTGTTTTCAATGGATTTCTTATGATCTTGTAACCAATTGTTATTATTTTGTTAAGTTTAAAGATTGGTGGTAGGGTTTGAGTTAATTGTGAATAAAACTATAAGAATGGAAGCTTGAAAGTGATAAAAATGGAGGATTTAGAATCAAGTAGTGTTGAGTTTCTATAATTCAAGCTTTTAATAGCTAAATCAATTTTAAAGTTAATGTTTATAATATGTGTAATGTTGAAAGTGAGGGATTTGTATTGATTTTCTTGGTATATGTATATATACATATACATGAGTTGAAATTAATTATGCCCTTAAGATATTTGTTAAAATGCCTAATAATGATTAGTTTCAAAGGAATGCATGAAAATCATTATATTTAAGCTTTTGGTAATGAGATGATTAACCATGAAATTGATAAACTAAGTAATACTTGAAATTATGATTTTCTACTCTGGAATGCGAAATTGATCCAACGACACACGTAAACCCAAAAAGAAGCAATGAGCAAAATTCGTAACTTAGTAAGTGGAAAACATTACCCTTTGGATACTAGTTTTTTTTTGCAATATTGTGTATATGTGTATAATTGTTGAATGAAAGTGTGTGATCCCTGGAGTTGTATTAAGTGATAATGATACTATTAGCTTTGTAATTTTGCTAGTTAGTGTGCATGAATTTAGATGAAATCTTATTTGTGTCTAATAAAGGCCAATTAAATTATTTGTATATGTGAGATAGAATCTGGGTGCACCTAAGATAACTTTGATTTGATTATTTAATGTTTGAACAAAAAAAATATTCAAGTAACTCAACTCCGGGTAGGTTATGTAAGAAGTTTATATATATGCTTGGTGTCTGTGAGCAAAAATGTCACACCCCACATGAGGCATAACTGTCCGGAGGAATGAATAACCAAACCTCCCTAACCCGTAACTTAAAACACAGAAACAAATATGACTCTTAGCCAAATCAAAAAGTTAAGTATAATTTTAAAAACACAAGTTAACTTCAAAATATTTATTTACGAAAATACATGATAGTTTATTAAAAATTTCATCAAAGGCTCTCTACAAAGTGGAACATGCTCAAAATACAAACATATAATTGCATAGAACTAGACCACAATGACTACAATATACACAAGGGAGCTCTGCTCTAGCCATATCACAATAACAAATAAACTAGACTATAACACAATACAAAGTCAGACACACAAGCCCCAAAGTGGCTATAAACTTTCACCCTTTGACTTCAAGTATGAGATTCCGATGAATTATCTTGCCACATGCTATTAGCAAATCATGAGCTCGGCAATAAAATATATTAAACTCCTATTACTAAAAAACAATCCACAAAAGAGGGGTAAGTTTTACAGACTCAGTGAGAGGAAAAACGTACGAAAGGATACTAGCATCACTCAATACAAGTATTTAATACATAGGATAAATAATATATATATATATATAATTTAATAATTTCATAATAACATAAATTCTACAATAAATTAATTTCACCCGTACGTAGTTATGAAAACTTATGAAAACATAACACTAATCAAGGATCTTTCATGAAATACATTGCATAACAAATGAATCAAACATTGAAACCACTCAAAGCATACAAAAGGGCCAATAGGTAACTCAGCCCCACACAATAGATATCTCCCCCAACTGGGCATTTCGCGCTCAGACAACAAATTAATTCCCCATACATAATCCATCCCACCAGGGCAGAGTACTAGATCATTTTAAAACACTTATTAGAATCATAATATCTCAAAACATCCTTGGTGCACCCGAAGTCTAAGTAAAAATCATTTCAGGAAAAAAAAAAAAAAAAAAAAAAAACCCACTTTTGCTAGCCCTTATCAACCATAAACTATGCACACATCAAACATAGTTCAAATAACTCAAATTAAGCACTACATATGCTTATGCTTCCATATAAACATATCTATTCAAATATACATAACATATACACCTATTAATCTAGCAACCAAAAGGTAGCATTTAACTACTCATTGAATATCAACATTGCTCATCATCTCATCTAAGTTCATGTGCGTCATTAACTCAACATTTTTCAGACCTGTAATTAAATTTTCCAAGTGTTACTTAGTTTGTCCATTTTATAGGTTATAACTTTTTAATTACGAAAATCAATAGATACTAAGTTTTAAGTATTTATTAAAGTTTTTACCCCTTTTAGGCATTTTCACATTATATTGGAGTTATGTTTGATTTAACCAAATTTAACAAAACCAACTTTAAAAATTATCTTTAGGAAGTTAGTTATCTTTCTTATTTTAAATATCATTAAGTTTTTAATCTACTGTTTTCTAATTCCTATATTTTTTATTAGTATTCCTTATTATTATTATTTTTTTAGCTTTTATTCACACCTTTAATTTACATTCATATACTCCTTAACTTAACTTACTAATTATTTATAATTTGATTCACATTTAACAATTAAACTAATAAAACACTCTAAAGCTAAATTTAATAATTTCAACATTATATATAAGCCATTTGGTTAGAAGTCTTACTCTAATGTTCCATGCTTAAACTTTTCAAATGACATACAGGCATATACTTAACTTAATTAAAGTTTAACTAAATAACCTAACTAGATTCTAACATATCCAACTTATATAGGGCTCACAGCACAAGGAAATTTTCTACATCCATTCCCCCTTGCTACCGTGACCCAAAAAAAGGTATAAACCTCTTCTCTTATTTCACTTACAGTCATCCATGAAGAAGGAATTGGTAGCCAGCTGCCAAAATAAGGACAACATCTTAATGTTTTAACTTCAGTCCCTAGTTACAACTTTGCTCCTACACAACCACCAAATGTTCCTTTTGCACTAAAACACCATTATTAAGCATAAATAACCAGTTAGCTAACACCCTACAAATTATCCACTACCATATTAACATGAAACAAGAGTAAAAGAGAGAGGTTTACTTCCAGTTTAACTTATTAAGGAGTTGGTTTTCTACTGCCCAAGGAAAAAAACTCTCAACCAGCAACAAATTAAATAGTGTTCAACCAAAACAGGGGACGACAAGGCAATAAAAAGAAAACACATAAAGCTAAGTTGGTGTAAGGAAGAGGAAGAAAAAGCCCCGAGAAGGAGGATTACATGGTGTGTGAGTGCTGAGTCATCTTAATTATTGGCCTATTTCACTGCGTTGCTTGATTTGTTTAGAATATAATATTTTGTGTGTACATTGATTTTGATTTTGCATTTTTTTTTATGTGTGCGTACGTGTGAAAGTTAAATTGTATGGTAAGTTGTATGAATATGATACTATTATTCATAAGTCTTATAAAAATATATTGATTGATGCTAATACTCTTTAGATACATTTTTCACTTATTGAGTCTCACTCTTTATTTACTATTGTTTTTTTAGCATCAGGCTCTCATCAGACTTCCCTAACTGAAACCTAACTTTCCAATAGTGTTGCAGCAAGGTATTTACTTGGAATCACTTGCTTGAAGCCATGGGATGAAGAACTTGCAGTCACATTAGGGCATTAAGTCATGATTTTGATTTATGTAATAGTTTGGTTTGTTAAATTTTATGGTATAAAGATGGAGTGGAGCTCTTTTAGTTGTGTTGTTATTGTTATTGCCGTTGTGTGTAAACAGGCAGATATGTTATATATATATTTTCGGGCATGTTCCACTTTACTAGAACCTCTGCCAATTTTTTATTTAAAATACTATTCCTTTCAGTTTATATCTATATATGCTTGAATATTCTTGCATAGTTTTCTTTTATTGTCATTTTAAATAAATGATTGGGTGCATTGCTTTTGGATTTCGAGTCTGGGTTACAGAGAATTATCTATCCATTCCTCCGGCCAGTCACGCCTCCATATAGGGTGTGACAAGTTGGTATCAGAGCTTGGGTTTAGAGGTCCCTGACTATAAGAGTGGGATGTGGTTATATTGTTTGCGTACGTTACCCGGGGTGTATGTGGACTTAGTAATAAGTTCTAATTCATCTTGAAACTTCAACTTGTGATTCTATAATATAGTGTTCTTTGCCTCATATGATAAATGTATGTTGAATTCGTTTGTTCTTGTTTTAGATATGATGAAGTGTAGTGGCCATATTGCGGGCCATGAGAGGCAGCAGGATGCTAGCTCTGACCAAAGATCTACCAGTCCTCAAGTGCTAGTAGCTAGGGGTAGAGGTCATATAGGACTTGGTAGAGTAGAGGTAGAGCCACTGAGCAAGTTGAAGCAGTGGCCCCTAGTCTTAATTTAGAGTAGCTTGTGTAGGGATTAGATAGAGTGCAGAGGAATGTGGGTGATTTAGTTGGGATACTAGCTCAACAATATCAGCCTCAGTAGGGTCAACCTTAGCCTCCTCTAGTTCCTCCTGTTTAGCCTTAGCAAGTGGCAAAGCCTCAAGTTCCAATTCAACAAGACCGAAGGGTATTTGTATCATTGCATGATTTACAGAAAATATAGCCTCCTAAGTTCTCTGGTGTGGACTTTACTCAAGATCCATATACCTTCTTAGAGGAGTCTGATTGATTATGTGTGGCTTTGCGGTGTGATCCTATTCGGGCACTGAAGTTAGTTAACTATCAGCTATATGATGTGGCGTATGAGTGGTATAAGGTATTTGTGCATTGGCGAACTAAGCCAAATCAACTTACTTGGCCTGAGTTTAGCAAAGCTTTCACTAAACATTTTCTACCTGAGAGTGTGGTAGACAAGTATGCTTAAGAGTTTAAGCATCTAGTTTAGAAGGAAGACATATCAGTGGCGGAGTGTGAGACTTAATTTACTAGGCTATCCCTATTTGCTCTGCATATGGTGGCAACTAAATAGATGAGAGTGAAGAGGTTTGTCAATGGCTTGAGGGATTCTTTATTCTGATTAGTGTTTATGACAAACACTACTTCTTATACTCAGGCTATAGATGCTACTTATCGATTAGAGAACCAATATTTTGAAAGGCAATTAGAGCTATCAAGTCACAAGAAGGCAAAACATAAAGGTACTTCCAGTTGTAGGTCAGGTGATTCTCGAAGTCTTTGAGATGAATCTACTTCAGGACGTGGCTTATTTCATGTGGATTTCCAGTTGGGCAGAGGTCAAACTAGACAAGGATTTGAAAGTCAGTCACAAATGGAATCATCTAATGGTCCCTGAGCTTCAGAAGTTCCTTTATGCCCTACTTATGGTATCAGATACATAGAGCAATATCAAAGGGAGCCTGATATGTGTTTCAAGTATGGTGTTATGGATCATTGTATCATAGATTTTCCGATGATGGTTAGACAGTCTTCTTTAGCTCAGACATGTTATTCAGTGCAGGGTGGCCTGCCACTCCGGCTAAATCTCAAGGGGATATGGTACTTTTTTCAGAGGTTCACCATCTTTTGGCACAGGTTAAGCTCGTGTATATGCCTTGACTACGCAGGATGATTAGGTCTCTAATGTAGTTAGGTCAAGTAGGTTGCTTGTTTGTTCAAATAATGCTAAAATACTATTTAATCATGGAGCTATGCATTCGTTTATATTTTCATATTTTCGATACCTTTAGGGGAAATAATTTTGGCAAATAGGCATATTCCCTCTTATGAAGTGATGGTGGATAATGGGATATATTTTGCAGACTTGATAATATTAGAAATGTTGGCATATGATGTTATTTGAGGTATGGACTGGTTGTCTAATTTTCATGATGTGGTGGATTGTCTCGGTAAAAGTGTTAAGTTTAGCATTCTTGAAAAGCAGATATTTATTTTTCAAGGGGATCGAAGTAAGGTTCCTTATAATTTAATTTCGGCCATTCAAGCTAATGGCTTATCAGGAAGAAACATCAACCTTATCTAGCTTATGTCAGGGATACTCAGTTAAAGTGTTCTCCTTTGGAGCAAATTCCTATGGTGAAGGAATTTCCTGATGTGTTTCAGAAAGAACTTCATAGTCTTCCTCTTAAGAGGGAGATAGAGTTTAGAATTGATTTGTTGCCTAACACTTAACCAATTTCTATACCCTCATACCATATGGCTCCTAGTGAATTAAGAGAGCTAAAGGTACAATTGTTGGATTGTTGGATTGTTGGATTGTTGGATTGTTGGATAAGGGGTTTATTCGTCTCAGTACGTCTTCCTGGAGTTCTCCTGTTCTTTTTGTTAAAAAGAAAGATGGCTCTTTCCAATTATGCATTGATTATTGGTAATCGAATAAGGTTACTGTGAAGAACAAGTATCCCCTCCCTAGGATTGATAACTTATGTGATTAGTTGCGAGGGGCTCAGAACTTTTCTAAGATCAATCTATGTTTGGGATATCACCAACTCCAAATTAAGAAGGAAGACATTTCGAAAACTGCTTTCCGCTCCTGATATGGACATTATAAGTTCTTAATTATGTCTTTTGGACTTACTAATGCTCCTGCAACATTTATGAATCTTATGAACAGAGTGTTCAAGCCTTTCTTGGATTAGTTTGTTATTGTTTTCATTGATGACATTTTGGTGTACTCTCGTAGTGAGGACGACCATGAGAAGTATCTTCATATTGTCTTACAAACACTTGGGAAAAACAAGGTTTACGCTAAATTCTCCAAGTGTGAATTCTGGTTGAATCAGGTAACATTACTTGAACATATGATTTCTAAAGAAGGAATTTCGTGTGGATCTTAAGAAAGTTGAAGTAGTTCAGAATTGACCTCGTCCAACAAACGTGTCTGAAATTCGAAGTTTTATGGGTTTAGCTGGGAATTTCGGAGATTTGTTGAAAACTTCTCCCGTATTGTTGCACCTTTGAGTCAATTGACTCAGAAAGATGTTAAGTTTGTTTGGTCAGAGAGTTATGAGGAAAGTTTTCAGAAGCTTAAGACTTGTTTGACTTCAGCTCCAGTCCTTAGTCTTCCTTCTGGTACAAGTAAGTATACGGTGTTTTGTAATGTTACCCGTATTGGACTTGGATGTGTTTTGATGCAGGATAGAAAGTAGAGTCCAAGATTCATAGGACCTTTCTAAATTTTGGATAAGGTTGGAGTTGTGGCTTATAGGTTGGCAGTACCACCAGATTTGGACAGGGTACATCCAATTTTTCATGTGTCTATGCTTCGGAAGTATTTGACTAATGAATCTCATGTTTTACGAGATCAAGAAGTGCAAATGGATAAGAACTTGTCATATGATGAGTAATCAGTGGTGATCATTGATAGACAAGTCTGTAAATTTCGATTGAAGATCATTCCTTTGGTGAAAGTTATTTGGCTACTTGGGAATCCGAAGATGCGATGAAACAATAATATCCATATCTTTTGAATGATTCAGGTAAATAATACATCTGCATTTATTCCATTTCAAATTCAAGACTAATTTCTTTTAAGAGGGAGATAGTGTTATAACCCGGTATCATGATGTTAAGTTTTATTGTTAGTCATAAACTTAAGGAAAAATAAACACCATAAATAAACAAGTTTATATACAAGGAAAAAAACGCCACAATTATATATATATATATATATATATATACACACACACATAAATATCTCATTTACATTTTCTTTATTTGATTTTTCTTTTGTCCTTTTCCTATTTTCCTAATTCCTTTTACTTTCTCATCTATTTTTTTCCCCTCACTTTCCCTTTCCCGTAAACTCCTCCTCCTCCTCCCCTATTTTGCTACTTGAAACTTCTTGGTCTACTCGGCAATTTCTACTTGCTGCACTAGCTGAAGCTAGTTTACCTTTTTCTCTCCCTAATTTTGGTTCAGTTTGGAAGGGCTTAGACTACACCGCCAGCCTTCTCCTTTGTCATCGTGTTCAACTCCTTTACCCTATTTATGTTATGTGAGTTTCTCTTGCAGCCGAGCTTGCCTCTTTCTTTGTAGTCAAAATTCTTCATCCTTCCTTTTACTGCCCCCTTCATCTTTAGCCAGTAGCCGTTTTCAAGGCCTTTGAAGCCTCCTTGTAGATAAGACTCCCATGGAAGCTTTCCGATCATTAAGGTGTGCAGCTCCCTAAGTTTTCTAGTAGGGAAGTAGGTGGTTTAAGGCTAAATTTAAGAGTTATATCAGCTTCTTTCATGCATAGCGGCAGCTGATTTTGAAAGGCAGTAGCTTTCTTTGCAACCAAATTCTGGTATAATGTGTTAGGGTTTAGTTTTCAATGGATTTTCTTATGTTCTTGCAACCAATTATTATTATTTTGTTAAGTTTAATGATTGGTGGTAGGGTGTAAGTTAATTGTGGATAAAAGTGTAAGAATGAAAGCTTGAAAGTGATAAAAATGTAGGATTTAGGATGAGGCAATGTTAAGTTTCTATAATTCAAGCTTTTAAATAGCTAAATCAATTTTGAAGTTAATGTTTAGAATATGTGTAATATTGAAAGTAGGGATTTGTATTGATTTTCAAGCTTTTAAATAGCTTCCCTGATTGAAACCTGACTTCCGATGCTGTTTAACTGGAATCACCTGCTAGAAGCCATGGGATGAAGAATTTGCAGTTACATTAGGATATTGAGTCATGAGTTTTGAATTATGTAATAGTTTGATTTATTAAATTGTATGGTATGAAAATGGAGAAAAGCTCCTTGTGGTAGTTGTGTTGTTATTTTTGTTGTTATTGTTGTGTAAATAAGTGGATATGTTATATACGTATTTTCGGCCATGTTCCATTTTATAGGGAATCTCTGTCGAATTATTATATAAAATACTATTCCTTTTAGTCTATATATTTTTATGTGTATGTGTGTGTGTGTGTGTGTTAGTCATATTCATGCAAAGTTTTTTTTGCAATGTCATTTTAAATAAATGATTGGGTCCATTTCTATTGGATTTCAAGTCTAGGTTACTGAGAATTAGTTATCCATTCATTTGGCTAGTCATGCCTCTATGTAGGGTATGATAGAGAAAACCGGTCTACATGGAAAAGAACGAAAGTCTGTCAAAGCATGAAAATGTTGCGCTTTCTCTTTCTCTTTTTCTTTTTTAATTTCCTTTTTCTTGTTGTCCTCTATTTCTAATTGTGGACTTATCTTTGGTATTAGGCCAAAATGCAATGGACCGTTTAGACATATATTGGTTTCCTTGTAAATCACAATTACTTTTATTTTTGGCTAAATTACACCTTTGGTCAATGTAATTTTACTCATATTTCACTTTGGTCCCTATTATTCATTTTGTGGTAATTAAGTTCCTAAAATTATAAAATTGCTCCAACTAGTCCCTGCCGTCACCTTCCATTCAAATTAACTTTGACGTAGGTAACGCGAACATATAGGAATGGATGAAAAATTATGTGGCTAATAACATGGCTAATTGATGAATAACTACTTGACATGTGGATTTTTACAAATAAAAAATTAAAACAAAAAATAAAAAATAAAAAAATAAATTAAATTAATAAAACTAAAAAGTCCTTCCTCTTTAACTTTCCCTTCTCAAACCTTCTGCAAAAATCAAATTATTGTAAGACTGCAACAAACATTAGGAAGCTTGTTTGCATCATTATCAGTTAACAAAATAATTCAAGTTAAAATTCTAATATATGCATAATTACCTACATTTCTTTATTTTTTTTTTCCTGATAGATCTTGGAATAGACCCATTAAATGTCAAGGCTCTCTACAAACGACGCCAAGCATATCTAAAAATATCTGAACTGGAAAAAGCTAAGGATGATATCAAGAGAGCTAATAACAAGTAAGCTCAATGCAATCACGACCTCTTTAACTTTCCAACTCAGGCTCTTACTGTTGCCGGTGCATTTTAATAAGGCAACAAATTTTGTTAGATATTAGGGTAACTAGTTTTTCATTCCTAGCAATATCACAGCCATTAACAAGAATATCATGGATTGCCTTTAAATCCTTTCTCCAACCGAAGTAATTGAAGAAATAAGAAAGGGTTTCATTGGTATGGATGAAAATAGGATTTGACACTAACAAAACCCTAACATTGTACGACCAGCTTCAAGTGAAGTTGAGTTGGAGATGTTGGGTGATAGAGATTAGGTTGAAATCTGAGTCTTTGAGAAGCTCTGCAAAACTTGAAGATGCTTTACAGGTTTAGGGAAGGGAAAGTTAAAGAGGAAGAAGGATTCTTTAGTTTTAGTTTTATTAATTTAATTTTTTTTTTTTAATTTATGTCAATTTATTATTCGTCAATTAGTCATGTCATCAATCACGTAATTTTTCATCCATTTTTATTTGTCCATGTCACCTCCATCAAAGTTAACTTGAACAGAAGGTGGCAACAAGGACCCAATTAGAGCAATTTTAAAATTTTAGGGATTCAATAGCAACAAAATGAATGATATAGACCAAAGTGAAATCTAAGTAAAATTACATAGACCAAAAGTGTAATTTAGCTCATTTTTTATCAAATAATTAAGTCTTTATTAACATTTACATATAAATAAATCTTAAAAATAACTAAATAAACATAGATTAAATATTTATTTGTTAATGATTGCTAACAAAACCAAAAACAAAAATAAAAATCCAACAAAATACAATGCCAAGATATTAAAAAAAAAAACTAATTACAATTAGTTTATGTATTTTTATAGTAATTTTTAATATTTAATTAAATCTATCAGGAGTGTATTGTATCCTTGTTTTTTAGATTTAATACATATCGTATCATATATTCGTATCCATATTAATGCTTCACAGGGTGTGTATTCTTCTATTCCCTTCTTCTGAAATCATCTGAACGCTTATTGCTTCTACCTCATATCACTTGAACAGATTTATGGCTACGAATTTAATAAATTGTGTTTGAAGATTGAGAGTACGCAGAGTTGTCGCTCAAAGTTGCAGTGGATTTGAAGGCTAAGAGTTGTCGTGTTGGAGGAATGCCAGAGGTGTGTCAAAGCTATGTCGTGCCGTACTAAGGTATTTTGGAGCCGTATCCGAGCCAAGTGTAGTCGTATCATATATTTCCTTTATTTATCAATAATTTTTTTTTAATTCAATGCATACAAGATACATATCCGAGCGTATTGGAGGCGTATCAATGTCAAATACGCACCACACATGGATACGACCCCCAATTTCACGTATCGGTGCTTCCAAGATCATCCTTCATAAACTAGTTGATGCAAAAAAACTTTCTGAAATCACAATTTTATGTGTCACAATGTACTCACTAGAAGTTCAGAATTTTGATAACATGGAAGTGTATACAATACAATCCAACTGAACATGAAAACACCAATACATGTTTCTTTTCATTTGAATTAATAGCTATTGAATAAATGGGAAGCAAAGCAGTTACTATTTGCTACAAAATGGTCTAATGACAATGCCAGACCTTTCAAGTACATCTAAGCTGGAAGTCAATTCAATGGAGAAAAAATGATACAAAACATAAGTGGGAACAAATACTAGGAAGAGTTGACCGAATATTATCTACCCAACGAAACTTCTTGACCATTTAACAATCCATTTCAAATCAATAGCCGTGCTTCCTGCTAGCCCAATCTCAAACCCAGGTAAAGTGAACTAGGGTAGTCCTAGGAAAAATCTCTTGGCCTGTAAATAGATTAAATATCAAGAACCTTTAAGATTTGCAAATAGCAGAATCATTTGATCAGAACTATTCCACATTAGCACTGTAGAGTACAGATCAGTTTATATTCCACAATTATTTAATAATTGCAAATAGCAGTATATCCTTTCCACAAAATAATGGCAAATTGATGAATAACAACTTTGAGATGTAGATTTTTACAAATAAAAAATTAAAACAGAAACTAAAAAATGAAAAAATAAATTAAATTAATAAAACTAAAAAATCCTTCTTCCTTTTTAATTTTTCCTTCTTAAACCTTTTGCAAAAATCAAATTATTGTAAGACTGCAACAAACATTAGGAAGCTTGTTTGCATCATTATCAGTTAACAAAATACTTGAAGTTAAAATTCTAATATAGCATAATTACCTACATTTTTTTATTTTCCTAAAAGATTTTGGAACAAACCCATTAAATGTAAAGGCTCTTTACAGACGATGCCAAGCATATCTAAAAATATCTGAACTAGAGAAAGATGAGGACGATATCAAGAGAGCTAATAACAAGTAAGTTCAATGCAATCACGACCTCTTTAACTTTCTAACTCAGGCTCTTACTATTGCTGGTTCATTTTAATAAGGCAACAAATGTTGTTAGATATTGGGGTAACCATTTTTTCATTCCTAGCAATATAACTTCCATTAACAAGAATATCATGGGTTGCCTTTAAATCCTTTCTCCAACCGAAGTAATTGAAGAAATAAGAAAGGGTTTCATTGATGTGGATGAAATTAGGATTTGACACTAACCAAACCCTAACATTGTACGACCAGCTTCAACAGCTTCAAGTGAAGTTGAGCTAGAGATGTTGGGTGATAGAGATTAGGTCGAAATCCGAGTCTTTGAGAAGCTCTGCAAAAATTGAAGATGTTTTACAGGTTTAGGGAAGGGAAAGTTAAAGAGTTTATTAATTTAATTTAATTTTTGAAATTTTTTATTTTAATTTTGAAATTTTTTTATGTCAATTTGTTATTTATCAATTAATCATGTCATCAACCACATAATTTTTCATCCATTTTTATTTGTCCATGTCACATCCGTCAAAGTTAATTTGGATAGAAGGTGACAACAAGGACCCAATTAGAGCAATTTTAAAATTTTAGGGACTTGATAGAAACAAAATGAATGATATAGACCAAAGTGAAATTTGAGTAAAATTACATAGACCAAAAGTGTAATTTAGCTCTCTCTTTTTTTATCAAATAATTAAGTTTTTATTAATATTTATAAATAAATAAACCTTAAAAATAACTAAATAAACATAGATTAAATGTTTATTTGTTAATGATTGCTAACAAAACCAAAAAATATATATATATATATATATCCAACAAATACAATACCAAGATATATAATAATAAAAAAAAAACTAATAACAATTAGTTAATATATTTTTATAGTAATTTTTAATATTTAATTAAATCTATCGGGAGCGTATTGTATCCTTGTTTTTTTAGATTCAATACGTATCGTATCAAATATTCATATATGTATCAATGCTTCACAAGGTGTGCATTCTTCTATTCCCTTCTTTTGAAATCAACTGAATGCTTATTGCTTCTACCTCATCTCACCTGAAGAGATTTATGGCTATGAATTTAATAAATTGTGTTTGAAGATTGAGAGTACACAGAGTTGTCGCTTGAAGCTGCTAAGAGTTGTAGTGTCGGAGGCTCAAAGTTGCAGTGCTTGAAGGCTAAGAGTTGCAGTGTCAAAGGAATACCGGAGGAGTGTCGAACCATGTCGCGCCGTATTAAGGTGTTTTGGAGTCATATCCGAGCCAAGTCTAGTCGTATCATATATTTTCTTTATTTATCAATAATTTTTTTTAATTCGATGCATACAGGATACATATCTGAGCATATTGGAGCATATTGGAGGCGTACCCACGTCGAATACACACCACACATGGATACGACCCCCAATTTCATGTATCGATGCTTCCTAGATCATCCTTCATAAACCAGTTGATGCAGAAAAACTTTCTGAAATCACAATCTTATGTGTCACAATGTACTCAGTAGAAGTTCTGAATTTTGATAAAATGGAAGTGTATATAATACAATCCAACCGTACAAGTAAACACCAATACATGTTTCTTTTCATTTGAATTAATAGCTATTGAATAAATGCGAAGCAAAGCAGTTACTATTCCTACAAAATGGTGTAATGACAATGCCAGACCTTTCAAGTAAATCTAAGCTGGAAGTCAATTCAATGGAGAAAAAATGATACAAAACGTAAGTGGAAACAAATTCTAGGAAGAGATGACCGAATATTATCTACCCAACGAAACTTCTTGACCATTTAACAATCCATTTCAAATCAATAGCCGTGCTTCCTGCTAGCCCAATCTCAAACCCAGGTAAAGTGAACTAGGGTAGTCCTAGGAAAAATCTCTTGGCCTGTAAATAGATTAAATATCAAGAACCTTTAAGATTTGCAAATAGCAGAATCATTTGATCAGAACTATTCCACATTAGCACTGTAGATTACAGATTAGTTTATATTCCACAATTATTTAATAATTGCAAATAGCAGTATATCCTTTCCACAATGAATCCCATATAGATTTAGATCAGTAGAACTCAGGTAAGGGGTACTAAACAACATGATATTGCGGGGCAGACCGGCTATATGTCAATGCGATCAAGGTGCAAAGGGAAATACTAGTATCAATTTTAAAAGCATACTTCTACAACATTAACGTGCTTCAAAATTAACAAGAGTATATGTAATCTTCGGAATGATATATGGAAACTGTAGGGTATGCATTTGTTAAGACCTACAGCAATCTTAGATAACTGCAACAATAAAAATTCTAAAACTGTACAAATGAAGTCCTAGGATTTATATGGCATAAAGGTATCAAAATAGCAAATAGCTTTTTTTACAACTTACTTGCTCAAGAGTTAGAAACATAACCACATTCCAGGCTCCTGTTCGACCAAAGTTTGGAAGGAACCCTTTGTAAAAGGCAAAAAACCCCTGCAGTAGATCAATACTATGAGTTTGGCAGTTCAGGAAGGCACATGGATTTAAGAAAAATGGTTACACTTACACCCAGCTTTTCCTCAAGATTATGCACCATTCTATTTTAAGAAACATAAAGAACTAGAAAAGTAAAAGAGAGATTGAGGGAGTAAACTAGCAGGACCCACAAAAAGTGGTTTTCATGGATTCATTGCTTTAGTCATGTATGAAAGACTCCAATTTGGTGAAGTAGGCAACTGGTATCTTCATCTTACATTTTGTTCATTTCACTAACATATCACCTATTTGAGAGACAACTGGAAGGCGGATGCATGTGAGTGTATCAAACTTTAATTGCTTATGAATTCAGTTCCAAATACGATTAACCCTTTTAATCAATGGATAAATGCACTGTAGAACAGCAACAACGATCATCAACCCATTACCATTGGGTTCAACTACATGGATCCTCACAAAACTAGTTCGTATCCTCTACACAAATGTTTTCCCTGCATTCATTATTGTACATGGCTAAGTTCTCTTCTACGCCTTTTGTACTAATCTTTCCCAACCACTTCAACCCAGATAATGTTTGGTCTTCCTACTTGAATCCTCTAGCACTTTTATAGTAGAGGATTTATATCTCTATAATGCAAGTGGCTAAACCATTTTACTTGATTCTCCCTCACCTTCTCTCTAATCGGAGCTATACCCACCTTACTCAGAATATCTTCATTTCTTATCTTGTATTACCACTCATCCATCTTAACATTCAGTCTCATAAAGCACAATGAGGCATATAATAGTTTTAGTAGCTTTAAATGGTATCATTTGGTCACACACCAGAAGCATTTCTCCACTCAGCTAATCAGTCCTAATTCTATGTGAAACATCCTCTTCTATCTTTCCATCGTGTCAAAAGTATTGATGCAAGACACCTGAAGTGCACACTGGTTGGATTATTGACCCCTCAATTCCAACTAAAGCCTTATGTCTCCACAATTCTAGCTTAGCATTGACTCCGACATAGTTTTACCACATAAAACCATAACATCTGCCGAAAGCATGCACCAAGGACCTCATCCTAGATATGTCTAGTATTTATCATCACTGCAAAAAGAAAGAACTCATAGAATATCCTTGGTTTTATATAATAGGAAAAACCTAAACTAGGCTTCATTTTAGATGGGTTTTCTGTCTTGATCAAGATAGGTTGGAGGCAAGTCAGACTGATCAATGGCTGCAAAACTGCCCTTTATGTTTATGTTCTTAGTCTTCATTATATCCAAAAAAGATGCACTCCAACAATTTTCTTTTGAGTGAAGTTGAATATGCGTTAGAAAGGTCAAACCCTACCCACCTATACAAAACAGCAGGAAGGGCAATCAATTATGGCTACTTTAGGACAATTCCCGTGTCTCTCTTGACTCCTCCACTAGATCATACTTTTCCATTAGTCTTGTTGGTAGAAAGATAACTTCCACCATAGACCACCCAGGCGTGAAACCTGACTCTCTGGAGCTGCTATTTCAATTAATAACTTATGTTCACTTACTCTTTCTCAAAGTTACATAGTATGACTCATAAGTTTGATCCATGATAATTGTTACAACTCCCAATGCCCTTGTTCTTATCAATTGGCACTAGAGCATTCCTTATCACCTTCCATGAATCTTATTTGTACTCAATTTTGTAGAAGAGCTTGGTCACCTAGTTTATGCCAAAGTCACCAAAACATTTCCATACTTCAATAGTACTATGATCAGGTCCTACCACTTTTCTAGTCTTTATTTCTTTATAGCTATTATATCTAACAAACCTATGATTCCTATTGTTAACGAAAGCGATTAGATATCCTGATAATCCTAGTTGACTTCCATTGATTCATTGAACAACTCAACTCAACTAAGCCTTAAAATCCCAAACTAGTTGAGGTCGGCTATATGAATCCTTTTCCTCCATTCGCATCGATCCAAGACAAGATTTTCATTAATTCCTAGCACAGCCATATCGGCTGCCCTATGTAAGTTTCGGTCTCCCCTTTCCCCGTCTAACACCTGGTACCTGGACCATGTCACCTCGCTTAACTACTGCGTCCATTGGCTGACGTTGGATGTGTCCAAACCAACGTAGACGATTCTTCCTCATTTTCTCCTCGATAGGTGCTACTTCCACCTTCTTACGAATCTCCTCATTCCTTATTCTATCATTTCTTGTATGTCCTGTCATCCATCTCAACATTCTCATTTCGGCTACTCCTATCTTATGCGAATGTTACTTTTTAACTGCCTAACATTCGGTACCATACAGCATAGCTGGTTTCACTGCCGACTTATAAAATCTTCCTTTCAATCTATTCAGGATTTTAGGATCGCATAAAACTCCCGAAGCACTCCGCCACTTCACCCACCCTGCCTTAATCCTATGGTTTACATCCTGTTCAATTGCACCATCTTTTTGTATAAATGACCCTAAATACTTAAACACATCCTTGGTAGGGATTGTCTGACCATCTAAAATTATATCATTCGGGCCTCCTCTAGTTTTACTGAAATTGCACTCCATATATTCAATTTTTGTCCGACTCGGTCTAAGGCTTTTAGATTCTAACGCGTTCCGCCACATTCCTAGTTTAGAATTTAAACATTCTCTAGTTTCGTCTACCAACACGATATCATCGGCAAACAACATGCACCATGGAGCCCTATCTTGAATATTATAGGGTGAGTTCATCCATGACTAACGCAAATAGGTAAGGACTTAAGGATGAACCTTAGTGAACACCTATCATGATCGGGGACTCTCTAGTCATACCATCTACAGTCCGCACCCTAGTCATTACTCCCTTATACATATCTTTAATAACTTCTATATATTTAGTTAGGACCTTTTTCTTCTCGAGTACCCACCACAAGACTTGTCTTGGCACCTTATTATACGCTTTTTCTAAATCAATAAAGACCATGTGAATATCCTTTTTCTTTTCTCTATATTTCTCCATTAATCTCCTAAGTAGAAAAATAGCCTCCATTATACATCTTCCTGGCATAAAACCAAATTGATTCTCAGAAACTACAGTCTCATTCCTAAGCCTACGCTCAATCACTCTCTCCCACAGTTTCATTGTATGGCTAACAAGTTTTATACCACGATAATTCGAACAACTTTGAATATCTCTTTTATTCTTATAAATATGGATTAACGTACTCTTCCTCCACTCATCTGGCATTTTCTTGGTTACTAAAATCTTGTTAAAAAGATTTGTAAGCCAAGTTACTCCAGTATCTCCTAGGTATCTCCAAACTTCTATTGGAATATCATCTGGGCCCAATGCCTTACCATTCTTTATCTTATGCATAGCTTCTTTAACCTCCTGAGCTTTAATCCGACGAACAAATCGATGGTTCGTATCATCAAAGGTGACATCAAGGTCTCCAAAATCACCCCTTGACTCTTCATTAAATAAAGTATCGAAATAAGTTCACCATCTCTCATTAATCTCGTCTTCCTTAACTAAAACCCTATCAGCCTCATCCTTAATGCATTTAATACGAATTAGGTCTTTAGTTCGTCTTTCCCTTTGCTTGGCAATCCTATAGATATCTTTCTCTCCATCCTTTGTCTTTAACTTTTGGTAAAGTCCTTCGCAAGCCTTGCCTCTGGCTTCCCTAACCGCTTTTTTAGCATCTTTCCTAGCTTGTCTAAAACATTTATAATTATCTTCATTTCTACACTTGTGTAATCTTTTATAACACTCTTTTTTAACTTTAATAGCTTGTTGAACTTCTTCATTCCACCACCATGTCTCCTTAGTCAGAGGTCCACGTCCTCTACTTTCTCCTAACACCTCTCTAGCCGTATTCCTGATACGACTCGCCATCTCATCCCAAATCATGCTAGGCTCACCCTCCACCCTCCAAGGATCACCTTGTAACATTTTATCTTTAAAAAGAGTCATCTTCCCTCCATTCAAATTTCACCATCTAGTCTTAATACACTTATTACTTCTATGCTTTTGCTTCCGCCACTTAACGCCAACATCCACAAACATAAGTTTATGCTGAGACACTAAACACTCGCCGGGTAAAACCTTACAAACCGCTCTATCAACCTTTCTAGTTCAGAACAAAATCTATTTGGCTCTTATTCGGCCCGCTACTAAAGGTGATTAAGTGCGACTCTCGTTTCTTAAAGAACGTGTTAGCTAAAATCAGGTCAAACGCAACTGCAAAATCTAAAATAGACTCTCCACCCTTATTCTTAACGCCATAACCATATCCTCCATGTACACGCTCAAAACCTTCATTAGTACTTCCTACATGACCGTTCAAATCAGCACCAATAAACAATTTCTCACCTAATGGTACTCCTTGAACTATCTCCTCTAAATCTTCCCAAAAAGCCTTCTTAGTAGATTCTTCCAATCCTATTTGGGGAGCATAGGCGCTAATGATATTAAATGTCTCCTCGTCTATCATTAATATCACTAAAATTATTCTATCACTTTTCCTCTTGATTTCAACAACCTCGTCCTTCAAATTTCCATCAACAATAATCGCCACTCCATTCCTATTTCTAGTCTTACTGGTATACCAAATCTTGAATCATGTTCTCTCTATCTCTCTAGCCTTTTCTCCTACCCACTTAGTTTCTTGCAAACAAGCAATATTAATCCTCCTTCTAATCATAGTATCTACAAGCTCTCTCAATTTACCAGTAAGAGTCCCTATGTTCCAAGTAGCTATGCGAATCTTATCCTGGACTAGCTTCTTTACCCGCACCCGCCCTTGCCCTTGATACGAGAACCCTTGCTCATTTTGCACCACACCCGAGCGCCGATGTGGCGTGCCACTAAGAATGTGACGACCCAGCCCTTGCTCATTTCTCACTACACCCGGATCCGATGCTTGCGCGTCGCTAAGAGGGTTACGCCCCAACAAATATTCGGTAGGATTCATCATCATAGGGTTTGACTAGTTTTACGTTGGCCGTCAACCTATCGCAACCCTCCTTTATCTGGGCTGGATAATTGCTATATATATTAATTTATTCTGGAACAAGTTATTTGCACAGAGAACTACAATACATTCGTGGACTCCTTATTTGATGTCTCCTTGCTCGTTTAAGGAGGAGAAATGTGATACTATCATATGGGCATCATTGAGTAAGAAAAATATTCTCAACATCTTCTACCAACCTTCTTATTCATTATAATGGAATGGGACGACAATACAATCTTACCGCATATATCATAGATTGTTAATTTTTGGGTACATGAGTTTTTTTAGTATGCTAAGAGATTGAGTTTTGAAAAAAGTGTAAATTAATCCTCGTATACATTTACTTCATTTCATATTTTACAAATTACATGTATATGGTTTGTCTAAATTAATTTTGTCCCCTAATAAGATTTTTGCTACCCATAGTTCATACACCAATCTAATATAGTAATATGTTATAATCATCTGCATCAAATTACTACTACTTGTTTGGGTACATAACAAATATTCAAATTTCAGGAGTATGCATATTATGATTTATGATAACAAAACCTTATACAGAAAATATGTATTTCCTAGATAATGTTTGGAAGAATTTAGCTCACCTCACTGACTAAAGTCTTAACAAAACAATCAAGCGTGCTTTTGTAGGTTGAATCTCCCATCATTCTAGATTTGACCTGTGAAATATTAGCATGGAATCCAAGCCAACAATGAGTACGAGCTCACCCATTAAACAATATATAATTGCTTCACATGATAAGAAATTTCAATATTAATTGTTCAGTAGCAAAACCCCCTACAGCCTGAAGCGAATAATTTTGCAGATTATGCTATTGTTTAGAATCGGTTTGGAGTTTTTGTAGAAAACAAAAGTATGAACATTTTAGGAGTGCACGTCATCCAAATCATCATGATCACTAATTTTGTTTACCAATATTGTTTTAATGTCATTTTCTTATTAAAAAATAGGACACAAAAATTGATTTTTTTGCAGTCACATGTATGGCAGTCAATTTCCCTTTCACTTTCAGTTGTTCATTATTCAGGTACAAATCAATAAAAGAATTTGATTGTGGAATGACTTTTGCTTCTTTAGTCCACACAAGATTACTTCATAGTTCTCATTAAGTCAGTTTACATGACTCCTACAAGTCGTAACATTTAAATAACTTACTTGATAACCATTCCAAAGAAAATCAAATTCCAGAAACAGAATATCAAGGAAACTCAGAAGCATAATTCATCAAAACTATGGAAACTACATAATTAGATGCAATGATAGGATGAATTCCCAAAAAATTGGTCACTCTATACGGGTAATAGCACTACATAATGTGAATTAATCAGCTGTTCGGGCAGTGGTGATTTAAACAATTTCTTTGTCCTTTATCCCTCGTTTTTACTAGTTTCTTTTCTTTAAACAATTTCTTTGTCCTTTATCCATCTTTTTTACTAGTTTCTTTTCTTTGTCTTTTCTTATAGGACAGTTATTCCACACTTGAAAATTAATATTGCCATGTCCTTTTCCTAGTCTCCCATTGCTTATGCCATTTCTGTCTTTATCAAATTGACAAATTAATCCCATGTCCATATCCCTCAACCTTTGCCACTTATTTCTTTAAATCGTCCCCCTTACCACCTTTCTATTCTACTTCTGTCAAGGAGGAGAGAGGAAGGAGGTGGGCACAATTAGTGAACAAATCATATTGAAAATGAGCATTTGATATGGCCATAACAGTCTCAATTTTTTGGATATTCATTACATAATGTTTGATTGAAAAATCCTTTTGCATGGGCATAGCCCATTCTATAAGCCGTGTAAATTTCAAGCCATTTGAGATGAGAACAAATGACTGCAGGAATCAGGATTACTGAAACTTTATAGTTTCCCAAGTTATCTTTGTTTTTTTCCCTCTACCTCTCTCCTTCTCACTCCGTCTCAGCTATGTTGACTACATTCACGTATTATTGTCTAAAATAAAAAATAGAGACGAGAGCCTACCACATCAACAGGAGATCCAATACAGACGGCAAATAGACCGGCAGCTAGGCCAGCAAGGATGTGAGTAAAGACATTGTCGATGAACCCTGGAATTTTCAAAATTGTCTGCATAAGTATAAAGAATCAGAGCATCATTTGCAATTAGCATATTAGAGGCAACAACAACCTATAAGTTATAAGAATTGTAAACTTAAGTTCAACAAAGAACACCCAATAATATATTTACCAGCTTTATTTTATCATAACTGGCTAGTTCAGCAGCATTTATAATAGCATTGCGTGCTATGTTGGGCCCAAGTCCAGTCCACAATGCTCCTATTCCTTCCTATTCTTGGAAAGATAAAGAGTAAGTACATTTTTTTAAAAGAAGACAAAAAATGAGATTTCCAGCAGAAAACCAACCTGTCTCATGATAGTCATATAAGCATCTAAAGCTCCAGAATAACGTCTAGGGACACCAGTAGGCATCTTTCCCTCTGCTTGGAGCCGAACTTTGACTAGATCAGTTGGATTAGCAACTAAAATTGCCAGAGCACCTGTCAAAATTCAAAATAACGATAATAAGAGTATGATCTTTAATAAAGTTAAAGAAGCAACCAAATGCAGTAAAAAGTGGCACAATGCTGCTTTTTGTCTAAATAGATATGAATGTTGATGGAAAAAAGAAAATAATTTGTTGATGCAAGTCATGCAATTAAAAGTTATAGAACAGTTAGCACAGGTACTTACCAGTCAATAAAGCAGCAAGTATCATATGGTATAGAGGAATCTCTCCGACAAATGCACTACCGACAAGAAAAGTTTTGACCTGTCCATAGTGCAGTTTATATGTGTACATCCATTTCCCCCCTTATATTTATGAAAATAAGATATAAATACTCACAGGCTCATATAACCCAATCCTTAAGCCTCCATAAATACACTGGCGATGTAACCCTGCAATAATGCCTTTCCATAGTGCTGATGCACCTTCTTCTCTAGCAATAGTTTTGATCGTACCCATCAAGCCCCTGTATTTAGGTAAGCCCACTCCATCGCCCACGGCTACTTTCTTTTGGAGTTGAAGCCTGACTTTAGCAGTGTCCAGGGGAATAGTAAAGAACTGCACAAAATCCAAGTACACCATGATTAGTAAAGGATAAAATATTCATACTAAAGAAGAAGGGAAGAGCCCATACTAGTAGTACTTATAAGTGAAGCCAAGATAACTATAGGTGCCAGCTTAAGCATATACATCCTGTACAAACTACTAAAAAGGTTAACCTAACAAAAATTGTCAGGATTTTGAAAGGATGATAAGCCTCTATAACATGGATACAGAACCAGATTCTAGTTCTACATATAGGATGAGATATCAAACATTCAAAGGTCAGAAAATTGAAATTAAGAAATAATTTTTAAAAAAAATACTGGGGAAAAAGGATCTGATAATAATAACACTACTGATTATTCTATCTATTCTTGTTTCCTTTTCTATTTCTTTTCTCTCGCAATTTTTCCCATTTAAATTAGATGGAATCATGCCATTGAAATTCGAAGCTTATATACTACAATTTCAGTAACATCACACTGCTTATGAAATATCCCATAACCAAGACCAGATCACTTTATATGAGAATTACTGCATTACTTGTTTCTCACTAAAAGAACTGAGTTTTGAATAGAATTGCAATCTAACAATTAGAATTGAGGTTAGGGTGGATTTCATATGGACCCACATATTGAACTTATCTCTGTTGAGCTGAAAAGAAAAACTAAATTCAAAATCCAATTCAAGCAAATCCCATAAAAATTTGAAAGAAAAAACAAAAAAACAAATCTACCACATTACACAAACATACAATACCATAAATAGATGGATAATAATTACCTCTGCGAAACAAGCAGCAAAAGCACTGCACAAGAAGGTTTCGCCGAAAGAAATCTCGGTCCTGGGTTTGAGATCTGACATTGGAAGGTGAAGAGAAAAATGGAAAAATGACGATTTTTTGTATGGATTATTGGAAAACAATTCGGGTTGAGAAAGAAAATGAAGTTTAGAGTTTATTCAGATGATACAAATGAGTAATTAAGAAGTTTGGGTTCATGAAAGAAACAACGCCTTCGTCGGCAACCATCAACTGGGATTTTCAGTGCTTAAATGTCAAAAGCTTTTTTGTGTACAATCAGATTTACTTAGTGGTGCTTGGCTGCTTGGCTGCTTGGCTGCTTGTTGCGGTGTTTACTTACAATGTTTTAAAAACCCAAAATTGACCCGTTCTCCTTTAGTTTAAACTAACCGTTTACGGTTTACCTGTGTTCAGATTATTATTCTTTTCTTTTAATATATTTTTTAAGTAACTATGTGTTAGTTATTTTAATTAGAAAATAATTACTTGTAAAAGTTTTTTTGAGTTTTTAATTAGTTAATTTTTAAATGATATAAATATATATATATATATATAAAGGAGCATCATTTATTGATATTTTTATATAAAAGAAACAATAAAGTAAGTATTAAGTGTACCAAAGATTTTACCGAAGAAATTCACACTCTTTCTGTTAGATGCTGTTATAATGAAAAATAAAATAAAATTGTGCACTTAGATATAGCCAAATGAAACAAAGAAAGTGTACAAAATGGTTTATTTGTATTACAATTATTTTGGTAGCTTATGTCTCCTAACAAGATCAAAGTGTTGTGCATTGACTTAAGGGAGGTCCTTTAGAATATACTCCACATATATCAATCACGTGAATCTTGCTTCAATTCTTCTACCATCTACCAATATAAATATAGAGTCTTTGACACGTGACTTCAACCTGCTATTAAATTATTAGATAAAAACAATATAAATATAAGAGTCATTGACAAAGTACATATGACAGGCTGGAATGAGATTTTATATATAAGGGATGCCTTAATATTCGAAGACTGTCGGTTTGATTATGATTAGTGTCACCAATGCTACTAAAAACTTTGGAAAAAACTTTAAAGTATCCATTTAAGTCTAATTATTTAATTGATTATAACATAACGTGCCAAAGAAGCTGGTTTTAAAGACTTGCAATCTCACAAACAGGGACAGACCTAGGAATATTATATAACCTGGGCTGACATCACATTAATATCTTCAAATGATAATTCATTATATTAAATTATTTTAATTTCGATCCTGACATAGTTGCAATGAGAATTTTTTTTAGATAAGGATGGTGGTGATGTGAGTGTATTGTTTCCTGTCGGAATGTGTGAAATACCTTACCTATCCTTTCCATTTCTTAATAAAAAAATAAAAAAAAAGTATTCTAACCTTTGTATTTTGGTGATTTTAAATGAACATTCTCTATTTTTAAAACACATACATCCCTAAATCATATAATTAAGATAAAATATTGTTACTTATATTTTTACTTTTATTAAGTGACAAATAAGTATTTAACATTATTTAGTTAAATTAACTATGAAATGATATTATGCACATTAAAATGAGTTACAAATAAAAATTAATTTAGTGACCATTCTTAATATAGTAATTAATTTAAAGTAATATTTATATAATACATTCTAGAGGGTAAATTGTGCTAATCCTAACAATTGATATAAACTAATGGTGAACGTCAGTTGTTTTAAATAGTTCTTGATGTGTATACCTAGAGACTAAGATCAAATTTCACTTTCGTCTGGAATATGAATTTATGGGAATAGAAAGAACTACCTCTCATTATACATTATAAGCCCAGTAGACTTACTACGAAGCAATAAAAAAACTAACAAGTAAGATAACACTTTATTTCTAAACATTATATTTATAAAATAACCCTAGAAAATAAATTATTTATAATAAATTATACTTTTTTTCCATTTTTTTTGTTATATTTTTGCTTTGATTTTGAAGTTAACTTGTCATTAAACAATTTTTTTTTTCTAAATGTATCTTACGTGTAATTTTATTTATTTATTTCAATAAACTAGCTTCATATTCTTTTGAAATGTTTACATAATCTTAATTACTTTAATATAAGGTAAATTGATTTAGTTATTTTTTCTTTCTAAAATGCTACATTAGTTTATCAAATTTACATAATTTATGGTTATAATTTAATTGAATTGAATATCTAGGGGAACCAAACAATTTTTCAATTATAATTTTAGTTAATAAATCTGAAAAAACTAAACTTTGACTATAAAGAATTACAATTAACAAGATTTATTTATTTTCATAAAAAAGAATGACTTGTTTAAGTTTTATAATTTTTGTTTTGTTTACTTGAAGTTTATTTGTTTATTTTAAATTGTCTAGTGTTATTTAAGAAAAAGAATTTTTTTAAATAAGATATATTTATAGTGATAATAAAAATAAAGAAATTATGTAAATGTTAGGAATAGGCAACAAGATCTAAAAAACTAAATAAAAAAATACACTCTTAAAGATTCAAACTCTAGACCAAATTAAATTATTGGTCTCTCTTTGCTTTAAACTATGTTACTACTACTACTGGATAAATTTTTTTATTAAAAAATTAGTCTGGGCCCAGTCCTAGGCTGGTTTAGGTTGTAGGTCCACCATTGTCCACGAGTCATGAGAAAAGAATTATAATTTATAACTCACCTACAATTATGCATATTACTTAGTTTATGTTAATACAGGATTGGTCCAAATCAATCCAAAGAAGACACGTGACATCATTTGAGTAAGGACATTTGTCACCACAAGATTGGAAGCTCTCCTCTCTCTCTATATAGGAGCCTAAGCCTCCTATATTTAGGTTCAGAATTCTCTGCCCCTCTATATATTCATTTAACTCTCTAGAAATCTACTAGCTTAAGTATTAAAGTGCTAATAGTCCACACGACCATCTTGTAGGTCTACCGAAGAACATGTAGGGCGACCTCAGAGCCCGGACTGTTTTTGTATTAATAGTTTACTCTTCATGTAATTGTAATTAATTAAATTAATTTATGTATATAAATAAGTTGAGCTATTGGTGAATTACATTCCTGAATATTATGACCCAACCATTCCACATGTGACATATGGTAACCTCATCTACATTGAGGAAAATCAATCACTTGGCATATGGTTTAATTCCATTAGCCCCCTGTCACGATATAACAGGGTAACCTTCAAAAGTAAAATGATCCTCATTCTATGTACTTTACACTCTCAGTACAATTTATAGCTTTTCTGTCTAAAATGATTAACTTAAGCTTCGGATAGAGACCCCAGGCACCACCTGACCTCTCATTCCTCTTGTCTTGCAGGTTGGACTTGGGAGCCACGTGGAACTAACTTCGACATATAAGCCTGGACAACTTGGGACTTAACGTTTGCTTCATCCATGGAAAAGCTGGAAATGAAGCTTTAAGCATATTGCACTTTGGTTAGGGCACACATTCCAAACTACTTCAAAGGCTCCTGATAATTTTCCAATGAAGATAGATCTTCCCCGAGCTGTCAGAGGTGCCACCATATTCAATCAACAACTTAACCCATGCTTCATTTTCTTATGCTAAACAACTAGATTTGCAAACTCGGGTTTTTATACCTTCCTGGTATAAAACCACTAATCTTGACTAATAATACAATATGTACAATCCAATAAATTTATTATACATGGCATGATTAAAGTATAACGGACTAATCTAAATTATAACTGTCATAATTAATTCCTATTAATATTATAACGGACGTCATTATCATCCATTATTGTCCATTATTATTATAACGGACATAACTCCTATATAAAGGGGCTCAAATCCCCTAAACAAGACAAGTTGTTCTCTCACAACTTAACTCATTTATAGTTTTTCAGCTTTTATACTTCTATTATATACTAACTTTGGCATCAGAGTTTTCACATGTGCAAAGGACCACCCATTTGCAGGTTAGCCAAGCGAAGGACACCTCAGTTGGTCATATTCAAACTTAACATTAGTATCGTCCATGGGAACTCCATCTTTGGATTTCTAATCCCTATACATAATCAAACAAAAAAAAAATCCAAAAACTCTTTTCATGGCTTTATACAACCCCTGCAATGCACCCACAAGTCAACAAGTTTCATCAGGTTTTCATCCCTATTCCAGCCTTGTATTATGATTGCAGTACTTAAACAAATTTCCCGATTCATTTATCTGCAAAACGCCACCTGAAAAGGCCTCTTGCTCCTCAATGCGCCTTTATGATTCTCAACCATCATCTTTATACCTAACTGAAACAAAGCTCAATTTTCATTGTGTTTCGGCATCTCGACTCTAGATGTACACCTACCATAGTAACGACATCATCTTTGTGGTTATCTTCGTCCAAATGGCTCAAGCTAAAGGACACATTGTTCTCATGTGGTCTTCCACAAGTCTAAATTTGCCTCAAACAGTCAGAAGCAAACGGTTCTAATTATATTGCATTGTGCTTTGCTTTTTTTTTTTTTTTTTTTTTTTTTTGTAAAGTCTATTCTAAATCCAACTTTAATTAAGTTATTAGGTTAGTCATTATTGTGGACCAGTTATTATTGCACATTTTGCTTGCTCATGGAAAAAGATATTCACATTTGGTTATTTTCTAAATATCTACTTTTTATACTTGTATCTTATTTATATACCTATCAGTTGGATATTCTCAAGTCCAAATTAGATAAGAATTGTGAGCACCAAAATTTATTTATTTGAATATACTCATTATCTTTATCATTAAATAATTAATGTGCTTGTTATACTACCTACTACTTGAAATTGATTATCTATAACAATTAATTGATGTACGATACAATTGGATTACATCCTTATCAATTTTTATGTAAGTGACATATATTTGTGGCCTTACAATGGGTCCTTATATTTATGATATTAGTGTTCATAGGGTAGCTTGGTGATTGGTGTTTAGTAGTTAACTTATGTATAAGTATATGATTTTGCTATCTTCATAAAAATTGATTATGATATTTATGTGGTTCTATATAAGAAGTGCTTATTTATTTTCAAACTCGAATCAACTAATGACCAAGTCATACGCATATTATTTTGTGCTTGATAAATGTTTCATATGATTTAGCGTACAGCTTAGCATAGAAAAGCAAAAAATATGGAGGTCAAATAAGGGCTGCAAAAAAAAAAAAATATATAAATATATATATATATATATATATATATATATTTTCTCCCTTACATTACATGCAACGTATAACTCAAGGTTGTATCTCAAAATTAAACAGGTCAACATCCTATGAACAATAAAACCACGATTTTGTACAATTTATATTAAAATATTATTGATTATTTTTAGCAAGATATTCTCACATGTGTAGATTTAACAAATTTCTTGTTAAGCTCTGCTTTTCAGCCGCAATTATAAAATATATTTCAGGAAAATCTTCATGCATGAAATTACCAAATCAAGATGAGCTCATCGTTATTTACACAGAAGAGGCTATCACCCACCGTTATAACAAACAGCTCAACAAGCTAATACATGGACTTTTCAACTGATGATAGTCCTAGGAGGAGTGGCATCAAATGTATCGCCTCTTCAGCGACTATAAAGGTTTAAGCAAAATAACCCGACCTTGAGAAGAGGCAATAAGCAACTTGTCAACTCTCCCAGTTTTTTAGCAAGACCCTTCTGATACTAAATTGACAAAGGTAGTGGGTTTTCACCTGACGTGAAGAGACAGCTCGAGGAGATGACATACGACTAAAATGCTTACAGTCACACTCGGGGTGGGTAACATAGACTAAAAAGCTAGCGCTTGGGCAAAGCACCCAAACAAATCAAGTGGCTACGAAGCCAACTCATCATCAATAAACTTGGGTTTTCACCTGGAATTACTCAAAGTATGGTATGTTGTATATTTCAGTACAATTTAAATACATTTCATATTTGTACCCTATTTGCGAACAAAAATTTAGTATAAACTATTACTAAAACAAGCCTGAACTTCTCAGTTCACACTAGAAAAATGTGGGAGCAATAAGGTGGAGTAAATAAGGGTAAGTCAAGTGGAATATAGCATCAACATCATTGATAAAAATATCACACCAGTGATAAGAATACCACATTCAAAGCATCATATCAAGGATAACACCACAATTTTAACAGCAAAAATTACACCCATAAACAAGGAACACGATCCAGATATATGGTCCACAACATCTAGTTCAAGTCCCTACGCACCTTAAACTTGTTTTTAGGAGGAGGACTAATGATAATACAATATTATACCTATCTAATAAATTTATTACACATGACATGCTAAAGTATAACAGACTAATTTGAACTGTAACTATCATCATTAATTCTTATTAATATTATAACAAAAGTCATTATCGTCCATTAATATTATAATGAACATCATTATTATTGTAACGACATAACTCCTATATAAAAAGACTCTAAACCCAAAAACAAGACAGGTTGTTCTCTCACGCTGTAACTTTTTTTATAGCTTTTTAGCTTCTATACACTAATTATATACTGACTTTGGCATTAAAGTTTTCACAAGTCTAAAAGACTACCCTTTTTTCAGGTTAGTCCACATGGAAGACATCTCAATTAGTCAAATCCAGACTTAACATGGACCATATGTTGTACTGATAAAATCAACCAAGTTGTCATACCTTAAGATCTCCTCTAATGGAACTATATCGCTCTCCCACGCACTACGCCCACACATTTAACCATAAACCTTGCACATTGAGCTATTTCTCTGGTTCTCTTTTATTTTTGCCATCATTAACCCACCTGTAGCATTTGGAGAGTCATCCCGGCCACACTGCCACTAACCATGTCTCAATTAGATAAGAATTAAGTCCTTAAGTGCCGAAACAACATTCCTCGGTACTTTTCCCTCGCGGCTTGGCTCAATCGGCTAGTTTACACATGCTCAACTCAAGTTAAAAATAAAAAATTTGAAAAAGGCATATGTCGATTTCTCTTTTTTAAATGCATGTATTGTATCAATTAAATACCTCAATTTACTTTAACAAAAATTAAAATTAAGTTTTATATTTAGTAAAATTAAATGTTTTTAAACAAAAAAATCAAGAGAATGGAAATATTTTAAATTTTTTTTATTTGATGGGTATGGAAAAATCAAAGCTCCTTAGAGGAAAGGAAAGCTTGGCCATTTTAATGGTCGAGCTCAGGTCCTTTTATTTAGATAGTAAAGGTACATACGATATTTTTATTTTTTTTATCCTTTGTATTACATGATCTACTTATTATATCAAAGATGAATATTATGCTTATATTAATTCTATATTTCATGTTTTGTTTATATTATTAAAGCATGTCTACAACACACTAACATAATCAAATTAGGGATGACAAGATATTGCATGAAAATGTAAATACAAAAAATGGTTTGAAGATAAGCATATGCGGATCTCTTTTATCTGTACATTATAGCATATTTTTCATGCTAGATAGATAACATGATATTTAATTTTACTCATAAGAAAATGCTCACTTGTTTTAGTTTCAATTTTCATGGTTTTCCATTAATTACATGTCTCATTTACATATATACACACAAGGACTAAGTTAAAAAGAAGATAATCTCGAATTCAAGTTATTTGGTTAATAGCTATATAATAAAATTAATTTAGGGGCATAAGAGTCAAATTCTCATAATGCACATCTCATTGTAACTGCTTACTATACTAAAGTTTTATGTATTATTTGATTATCATATGCTCAGAAATGTTCATAAATAATAAATATTGACTTTGAAAACTACTCGGAACGTTATGTTATTGCAAATATACTTAAATTGTTCACTAGATCAATTGCCTTATTGATAATAGTGTAAAATGGAGTTATTTCACAACACTTTTAAGTCCAAATTTGTGCTAAATCCTTGAGTTTAGAGTTAGATTTCAAATAGAACTTGTGTTTTTAGTCTAGTGTAGTTTGTTTAGAAGTTAGTAGTGTTTTACTTTAATTATGAGTAGCTTTTGTTAAAATACTTATTTATTTTGTTTTTAAATGTGTTAATCTTGAAGCCAATGCCACAGCGCCACATCAAGGGACGTCACAACATCTAAAGAGCAGAAAAATAAATTACAAGTCAAAGAGCATTGCGCCACGGTGTGACATTACCTGAGGCCGAGACACCCAAATTTTGAGAATTCAAGCAAATAGGCAGAGAGCTTAGCACCGTTGCGACACATCAAGAGACATCGCAGGCACCAAATCCATTAAATTTGCAGCATCAAGTCAGAGAATGTTGAATCATAACCCCATGAAGGTGGAAGTAGCGATGCCATTATTGAAGACAAATTTGTTGGCAAATAGAGGCTTCAACACTGCAGCGCTATGTATAAGGAAGTCGCGGCTCAAGAAAGAAGAGACCTAAATGGACAAGTCAGTGAACTAGGCACCGTAGAGCCAAGGGAATATATACCGTAGCGCCTGTCCTTGTTTACCTATGACTCTTAGATTTATTAAACTAGGAGGAAAAGGCCTATATAAGGAGGTGAAGGCTAAGGGTTTAGATTATATCAGAGCAAGTGAGTGAGAGATATCAATGAGCTTATGAAACTTGGAGTCATGACAACTTTATTCTTCTACCTTTCTTCTTCTTATTTTCTTAATTACTTATAATGACTTTTTCAATTATATTTTTGTTTTCCATAGCTAGTATATAGTAGTTTTGTTCTAAGGTTGCAATTGAACTCACATGTAGCCTATGTGACCCTTACTTTAACTTAATGCATGCTTAGTTTCCAATTGTTTATGTTTGTATTAATCTTAATCCTTCTAATTGTTTAATCATTAGTTAGATTGATTAGGAACCCTTAATTTAGCTTGGAAGAGTGAACCTAGGGTTAGCATTAGATAACATAGCTTGTGAATGAATTATTTACCTAATTAGATAATCTCATTTGTTAAAGAGATAGAAATATACTTTTTAGCATAGATAACGAGATCAGAGTAGCTCTTATTGAATTTTTCTTAGTGTAATTCACATATTAAATATAGTGAATTAGATAAGAGAAATATAAAATTATAAGACATATGCATATGCTTGTCATTTATTAAGAATTCTAGGTTAATAATTAGAACTCTTGCATGAGTTAATTAGAAGTAAGGAAAACGTAGGTGAATTGTGAGGGATATTACGAACCTAGGTTTTAGTTTAATAAAGTTTGCATAAATTGCTTGCTTAATTTTAAAACTCTTCATCCAAAATTCACTTGTTTGATTAAAGCTAAATTGCATAATTGTTAGTACTTAGCATTAATTTAGTTTAATTTCTCGTGGGAACGATCTCTACTTATCCACCGTATTACTTGCAAACGAAATGTGTGCTTGCATTACAAAATTCATGTCACTTATTAACGATTATAGCATACATACATAAGCTCTTTTAAACACAATCATATGTCTAATAGCTTGACTTATCAACATGGATAATTTATTACACTTACGTGATACATTTGTTGTTTAATAAAACATAATTAATTATATGACCTTTAATCTCTTTATATACATTATTTGTGAGCAATTCTTGTTTTTAATCATTCAAAGAAACAAAGAGCTCAGACAATATTATCATAGCATGATGTGATACTAGAGACTGCTTGTAAAAATCCAAAGATCCAAAAAAGATAGCTACAGTTGACTGAGGTTAAATGACTATGACACCTTGTAAGGTGAAGACAATCAAAATAGTTCACATCATTATAGATCTCCTAATGATAATTGATAGTAATGCTCTGGACGCAATCCAATATTCTCAATCTTTGATTAAGGTTATGAGACATATGCCTCTTCAATAGTTTACAAGCATGGAGGTATGCAATAAATTAGTTACATTACAATAGGTTTATATAGACTCCAATTTAACAAGACCACTTACTTGTGCTCGATCAATGTTTACAAACACAGATAATACCATCGTCAAATGACCTTATATGATTTTATTTGTTATTTTGATACCTCATGCTTGGTAATCCAAGTTGCGCTGGTGCACCATGATCTAATGGTTTTGATATTAAAGCTTGGTTTTCTTATATTGTATGATTTTTGCCTCGATGTCTCGAACTGGGCTAACATTGCCTGATCTAGTACGTTTGATAACTGTATCTACTTGTGTGTATAAGTACTACGTTATCGATCAAATGTTTGTTGTGTTGACTGAGTAGAATGCATTACTATACATTCTTTCTCTATTTCTTTATGGTTAGAAATTTCTAATGTTTAATAGTTATTATTAGACAACACATTTCATGGTAAGGAACTTAGCATTCATCAGGCTCTTTCAGCGAGCCCAGCTTACTTTTGTCTTTAGACCTACAACAAAAAAGTCAGGCAAAAAGTAAAACTTGAATTTTGTTTTAAAGATAATGTCATCAATTCGGTAGTGGGCATAATATTTAGGGCTTTTTGAAAAAAGAGCTATACTACGACTTGAAATCTAACACATCAAAGCTAAACAAGCTTACACATTTTATTGCTAGTATGTTATTAAATGATGATTTTCTTTATGAAAGTGATAGTATATACATATTTTCATGTTTTAGCTTCTTTTTTTTTAAGATCGGCTATTCAGCCACAATCACAGACATTAATACAAGAAACCTCAATGCATAAGCAAAGCTCACATAGCTTTCAGCCATAACCCTACATTTTTGTAAGTCTCCCCATGAAGATAAAAACTAAGTCAACATCACTCGATGATAGAAATCCCAAGTCAAAAATTGAAATTGATCTCAGAGATAAAAACTCAAGTTCGGAAGACGAGATAATTCTCAGCAGTAAAATCCAAGGTCAAAAATTGAAATAGACCTTGGCGATAAAAATCCCAAGTCAGACGGTGAAATCATCTCTGTGGTAGAAATCCCAGGTTGAAGATAAAAATAGACCTAAAGATGGAAACCTCAAGTAGAAAGATAAGTTCACTTGAGAGATAGAAAACCTATATTGAAATTTGAAATAGACCTCATCAATAAAATCCCTAGGTCAGTAAAATCACCTTGGCTGGTAGAAATCCTAGGTCAAAAATTATAGTAGATCTTAGCGATAAAAACCAGGTCAAAAGACAAGAGATCACCTCGGCGATAGAAATCCTAAGTCAAAAAATGAAATAGACCTTGGCAATAAAAACCCCTGGTCATAAGAGGACATCACTCAGTGGTAAAAATCCTAGTTTGTAAGACAACATCACCTCAACAATAAAATATAGTAGGCCAATAAGACCACGAAGTAACATATGACCTCAAAGTAGGTATCACACTTAAAATAATAAACCAACTTGAACTCGATAGGTATACATATTTGCTTATGTAAATTATGTATACTAAACTACAATTAAAAAGATTGTGGATTGTTCATGAACAAAGACAAAGCCTTCCAAGCATATAGCTCACTACCACAATATATAAATTATGATAAGTATATCTTAGTCATGTTATATGAGGAATTTAATATTTTAATATTAAGAAAGATGAGATAGGTTATAGGTAGGACGAGCTACCCACCTGAGTTAAATCATAAGCAATCCTAAAATGAATAAGCCCGAACTTCTTAGTTCGTACTCAAAAGGAAAAAGTAGGTAATATGCATATTTGTTTTACATATCTATCTTGGTAATAACAGAAGTTGTGCAGGTTAGAACTTGAAAAAGGTCACCGTTCTCACAGTGTATGTATCTCATTCACCTCAGCCTTATTGACCTCTTCCATAGACTTACTATCATCCCGTTTTGGCGACCTAAAAAGTTTAACCATTCTTTTTACCTTCTATGTTTGACTTGCCCAAATTGATTCTAAACTCATTATTCTCATAACTCAATAACTTTGATCTTACTTTTACAACCCTCACGGCATGAAAGTCTTTGATTTAGACCTCGCCTATTTCACACTCAAGCTCATGGCAAACCAGACCAAATTTCTTTGTGATTTAATCAATTCAATTCTTGTTCTCACCTCTGTGAACTCCCATTAAAGATAAAAAGTGTATCCAACAGTTTGAATATCTCAAAGGCCTTGACCTTGTCATCCTTACAACTCATATTGAACCAAACTCATTCCTAGCGTTCTCACAATCCGTTCTACTCTAAATCAACATATTCAAGACTAAAATGACAAGCTATCAAAATCCCATTATAGTCATAAGGTAGATCTCTGCCTCGGCCCCCATTATCTTTCTTTCGACTTATAACCCGACCTCATCCTTCACATAATCTCTCGATTCAATCTTACAATGTTTACTAACTTAAATCCTCAATGAATTTGGTAGTTCAACCTTGCCATTTTCATGCTTTGGGCATCTTAAACCTCATAAATTAAAGTTTACAAGAAGCCTTCATTGACTACAAGTCCAATTCACTTCACTTCTCGAACTTGTTTTTTAGGGGTCTAGTGTTAGTATAATATTACAACCTACTAATCTACACGTCACATGTGACAACCTCATCCATATTAACGAAAAACCATTCACTTGACATATGGCAGCATTTCATTGGCCACTTATCAACTATATTAAGGTGGTAACCCCCAAAGGCAAAAAGATATTTTCTATTTTACACTCTTACACTAAAATTTATAGTTTATCTCTCTAAAATAATCTAATTAAGCTTTGGAAATAGATCTCAAGCACCATACAACCTTCCCTTCCTTTGGGAGCCGTGTAACCAATATCGAGACATAAGCCTAGACAAATCGAGACTTAACACTTCCAATTCAATATCTAAACAAATCTTCTATTGAATTAAATAAATATTTTAATTCAATAATATATTTATTTGATTTTGATGATAACTATATAACTATATACAAATACAATAATTAATAAATTAATTTGAATTATATTATTTATTTTGTTGCATGAACGATTGACTGAAATATGAAAGTCTAGGCATGAAGACTAAAGTCAATGAAACACTATGGAATTGGGAGTCAGTCAACTGAAACTTTATAACATAATCAACTGAAACTTATTGACTAATCTTTTCTTTTAGTTAGCTAAACATTATCTTCTTCCTTAATTGTTCTGCTCAATGTTCTTTTCGCACTAAATTCAGATGCAGACAAATTTGACAGCTAATAGAATAATATCACTGTAATTTTCTGACTCAAAGTGTGTGAAGAGCTTCACACACTACCTCACTAGAATTTGAAGCACTACCAAAAGTTTTAGAAAAAGGACATACTCGGTTTTCCTTTATTCACGTCTTGCACTGTTTGTATGAAAATAGTCTGAAATTCTCTGAGAAATAAGTAGAATTCAACTCTATCTATATATTGAAGAAGTTAGGATAAGAGAAGACAAGAATTTGAAAAACCAATAATTTCCCCATTATGAGACTTCTGTAAATTTCAATTCTTACGCATTCACTTTCAAATTTGAACTTTCATACTCATCCTTTGTTAATCTGCACAAGACCAAAGCTTTGAAATTTCAACTTTATCTAATTGCTTTGTTAGTTGAGTGCTAAGTGATTTTGTAAAATGAAGCCTTTACTTTATATTTGAAAAAACGAGTGAGTCGAGGATTAAGCTTGGAGCATTTCTACTCAGGTTGAGTTCTAAGAAACTTGTAAAGGTTGTTAAGCCATGCAATTCAATGGCTGTAAAGGTTTGTTGAGCCCTGTGAATTTAGCAGTTAGTGGATTGAACTCTCAAGTAGATCTAGAGGAGTTGATATAGTCAAACAAATTAGTGATCCATTATAATAATCACGGTATGCAATCCCTCTTAACTCTACTCTTTTATTTCTGTTGTTAATTGATTGATTGCTTTTTGTTTGTACTGATTTTATGAAATCTAGAAATCTCAAGTCATAATACATCTCTATAGATCCAAAATGTATTGAGTACTTAGTTAAATATGTCTCATTCAAAATAGTTTGCTTTAGGTTTGTAACATTAGGTATGCAAATCCTATCTTGAAACTTTAGGAATCCATCCTCAGGTTCAGCCAAGTCTTGAGCCTTCAGTTCTCTTATCTCAGTTTTTACTCTATTCAAGTACTCATCAATTTATTGAGCAAACAAAATTTGTTGCCTCAAATCAGGTTCTACTTTAATGCTATTCATTTGTACCTAAGCTAGACAAAACACTGCTCTAACATTCATTTTCCTAAATTCAACAAACAGTTTGTAGTTCCTAATATTATTCCAATCACATGTCTGATTTTCCTACTCAATACATCTAACACTACATTTGCTTAGCCAAGATGATACTCAAGCTCATATTCATAATCTTTCAAAAATTCTAAATACCTTCTTTGCCTCATATTCAGTTCCTTCTAGTCAAACAAGTACTTTAAACTTTAATAATCATTATAGGCTTCAAATTTCTGTCCGAAAAGATAATGCCTCTAGATTTTGGATGCAAACACAACATTAGCCAGCTCCATGTCCTATGTAGGATAATTTTCCAAGTTAAGTCTCAATTGCCTTGAAACATAAGCTACCACACGACCTCACAATATAAGATTATAACCTAGCCATTTCTGTGATGCATCATTGTATACTATAAACTTTTCTTGAGCCTTAAGAATAATTATCATAGGAGCTGAAATCAGTTATGTTTCAATTCTTGGAGACTAGCTTCACACTTTCCATTCCACATAAAAGTTGCATTCTTTCTAGTCAAATTTGTCAAAGGTAATGCCATTTTAGAATATCCCTTGACAAATTTTCTGTAATAGCCTTCCAACCCCAAAAAGTTTCTTAGTTTTGTCACTGAAGTTGGCTTTTCCTAATTAAGTAATGCCTCCATTTTCTTTGGAACAACAACTTCTCTATTTTTGAGATAACATGTCCCAGAAAAAGCATTTCATGTACCCAAAATTCACACTTAATCAACTTTGCATATAGTTGCCTTTCCTTCAAAGTTCTTAACACCACCTTCAAATACTCTTCATGCTCTTCCTGAGTCTTAGAACACACAAGAATGTCATCTATGAATGAAATGGAAAATTTGTCCAAGTAAGGTTTGAACACTCTGTTCATGAAGTCTATGAACACAACAAGTGCATTAGTAACACCAAAAGGCATGAACATGAATTCATAATAGCCATACCTAATTCTGAATGTTTTCTAGGAATGTCCTCTAACTTCACTCCCAACTGATGATAACACAATAGCCCTTTCCAATTAGTCAAGAAGATTAACCATCCTTGGTAAAGGATACCTGCTCTTGACAATAACTTTGTTTAATTTCTTATAGGTGAAACACTAGGCCTTATGTAACATTTTTGCAATAGTTCTTGTCTATGTTCCCCAATTTCTCAAATTCTAGTGAAGCTTTGAAAATAAAGGTAGTGCATAGCATTAACTTCATAAAAAACTCTATCTCATTTTAGATGGTAGCCTTTGCAAGTTCTTTTGAAAAAAAATCAGGAAAGTCTCTAACTATTGAAATGTCTTCTAACCATTCCTCTTTATTCTTGATTTTAGTTACCAAAACCAAATACCCTTTGCAGCCCTTCCTGAATAGTCTCTTTGCTTGTAGTGCAATCAAACAAGGAGGATAACACATAAACTCTACTCCTAGTTTGTCATTACAAGGTAAATACACTTGCTTTTTATTACAATTAAGCATAGTGCATTGATTGGACAACCATTCTATTTTAAGTATCACATCCACACCAGTAAGATTTAAATAAATTAAATCTACTTTTGTTTTCCTTTTCAACACTTCAAGTACACAATTCAAACATGCCTTACTAGTAATAGGAAAATTTGTGTATTTTTAGACTCAGCTTTTGAGTTAACAACAAATAAATAAAGGAATGTATAGCACCAAAATCAAATGGAACTTGGACATGTTGTTGAGAAAGTAGCCATGCACCTATAATCACCATTACATGCTGCTTATGATCCTGCTTTCCCACATCAAATAACCTTCCTTGGTTCTTGGGTCTCCCTCCTTGCTTGCTAACTTTTCATTATGGACATTCCCTCTTGAAGTGGCCAATTTGTCCATAGTTGAAGGAACTTCTGTCTTCACTGAAACACTATTTTCCTAGATGCATATTACCATACCACTTGCTCTTTTCAGCAAAAGATTGAAATGGTGCTTATTCAAGATGCTTGCCTTTCCCTTAGTTAGAATAATCCTTCTAGAAGTTAGGTTGTTCCTCTATCCCCCTTTAATCTTTTTTGCCTCTCTTGGCCTATTTGCTACTTCTTAGCATTATCATTAGCTCCCAAAAATTCCTTCTCTACAATCTTACATTTGTTTACCAACTGTGCCAATTCTTGCACTGATTAAAATATGTCATCCTATTTTTTATTTTTGATCTAAGTCCCATCTAAAACTTGTTTGCCTTACAACCTTCATCATGTCTCATTTACAGATAAGAAGAGAAATTTACAAATTCCTCAAACTTTTTCTCATACTATGCCACTGTCATACTACCTTGGCTAAGCTAAGTAAAGTCATATTTCTTCTCCTCTTTTGCATTATCTGAAAAATACTTTTCCAATAACATTTCTTTAAAAGCTTCTCATGTCACAACAATGCCCCTTGATTCCATTAAATTATGTGCAATTCTCCACTAGTGCTCTGCCTCACCCTCTAACATGTATACTGATATAGTCAACTTCTCTTCATTAGATTAAGCCATCACTTTGAAAATTTCGTTCAACTGCATCAATTATCTTTTTGCCACTTTTGGCTCAGAAGTGCCATGGAAAGATAGCGATTTGCCTTCGTGAATTGATCTAGCATAGAGCCCCTAGTACTCTGCTTTCTTTATGCCTTACTACTTCCAAATTTGCAACCTATGTAGCTTGCATTTGAGCCTTAGTAGCACTTGTATCTACTTGAGCCCTGATGGCTTCAGTTACCCTATCTGGAGCTACCAAATGCCTTTTAGCATGTTCTCTTTAGAGCCTTTCTCTTGCATGATTTCCTTTACACACATAGAGAAAGTTATCCATTCAGTCCAGCTTTTGCTGTATATTTGTTTGTAACATAAGCAATGGCTATGAACACATGCTTATCATATATATAGTTTGACACACCATGTATGTACACACCACATGCAATCAAGTCATAATATTAAAGTATACACGACTGCTCAAAAAACAAAATATTGTTCTCATACCCATCCTTTTATAACATGGTTGCCAAAACCATGTTCTAACACCAAAATATAACACCCTAAAAAAAATGTCTTCCTATTATTAGACATTTCAAATGTGATTACCAACTTGAGACCAAAAAAGTCTTACTTAGTCACTAAAGACTTACACGGTTTCAACAACTTTGCTCATATTCTAGGCAATTTTAAGTAGTTCAACATTTCAGCTCATATATAAATATGGTTTAATGTCCTTTCAAAGTTCTCCTATTTGTTTTGTTTATACTTTTTGAGGTAAGTCTCATGTTTTCTTAAGTTATATTGCATGTAAAAGTTATCAAATATGTACTTGATTTTTAACACTTTATCTAACAGGAGTTACCAAGTTGAATCAACTAAATTTTAGTTAAAAAATTTACTCTGAAGACAAGTCAATATCATCAAGAACTAGCTGATTTTTCACATTAAGCATACAAGCTGTAATTACAAGCTTTTATATGGATACATACTCCTTAGAACTAACATAAAACACACACAAATTCATCCAAGGAGTTCATATTACAATATTCAAGTACAAGCTCTACAGAGGCAATACATATCCTCTTGACCAACTACACAAAAAAGCCAACTCCAATCCCAGCACTCAGTTTAACCCTAGCAACTGTACATGAACATCAATCTGGAAACATAAATTAAAACAAATGTGAGGTAGTATTCCCAGTGTATGAGTTTCAAGGTTGTAAACAAAGCATTGAAAACATTATAGTTTTCCAATCTTGCATTTTAGTGAAAAACATAGCATATAGCTTTTGTTGCAACAAGTTACTCTTAAGTTTTTCCTCACGCTTGATCATATTGTGTAATTGGCCAATTGTGAAAAGCATACATATAATGGATATGATTCTAGTAGGCATAAATATGGAGCACTTAATCTACAAAACATAATTTCAATAGGCATATATGCAGTAACTTAACAAATCAACCACAATGGCAATTGCAAATCAAGCAAGTGTGTAGGAAAAACTTTACTCTTAGCTAGCATATTCATAACACTTGTTAATTTATGTATACTTCATCCTTTTAGTTCATGAAAATAGAGGTTTATATGCAGAAAACATCCTAAAAGCATTGTTAACTCTACATACCTTTCATTAGCAATTTCAACCATTACTTGTACTTCTTTTTGGTTTCTTTCAAGCCTAGTGGGTACACTCAAGCAAATGAGAATGCAGGATTCTCTTCATCAAAATCCAGCAATGACCATTAAGTTAAGCTCATAGCTACAAACTTCAGCCAGCAACACAAAAATCTAGTAACAACTTAGGTTTCTTAAGTTCTTAGCTCTAAGCTAAAGCTTCTCTCACTAGAATTTTAACTTCTCACATTAGAAAGGTAGAAGAAAAACATAAATGATGGGACTTTCATTTCTCCTTAGCTTCAATTGCAACTTATGGTTGTATGCAGTTGTTCATGCAGACAGGACACCTAATAGCTTTTGTGGCAACAACTCAGCCACTAATTATAAGGCAATTTACCTTTAAGGGCCTAATTTACCTGTAATCTCATGCTAATTTGCATGCTTACTCTTTTGTCAATTATGCCTTCAGGTTAATTCAACATTTAGGACTGAATTCTCAACCAAACACTATGTAACAACATACATGCATAATTATTTCCACATACTAACCTTTGAAACAATTACTATTAAGGCATTACATACTTAGTTTCATGCATATGCAACATATGACTTAGGTATATTCATTTTTTTTCATCATAATGTATGCCTTTTGATTTTAAGTGTTATGCAACACAATTATGCAACAACAAGTACAATAAACACAATTAAGCAAACTTGAATTGGTCAGCAGGTAAGATCCTTGACCGTTATACTCATTCTGAATTACACTACAAATGTTGATTAGTTATTTCAAGATCGGCTATCAACATCCTCACACTCATCCTTGGAAGTAAACTCCAAGTGTACAAACACAAAAGAATTAATTCTTCTAAGGGTGGGTCACTAGATTTTTCCTTCTAGAATAAAGCTCTACGAGGACACTAGGTAGTTGTATAACCTCACTGTTGACATCTAAAACACTGGATAGAAGAACCTCTGGACAAAACATTAGTATGGTTTACATAATATGATTCACTAGTACTCCTAGTATTATCTCTACAGGCATACTAAGAAAATGAACTAGACAATGAAGCGGGAGTGTGACTTGGTCTGGAGATTGCCATAACCTACTAACCTGAAAAGAAGACATAGATTGGGGAAATTTCTCGAGATATCTCTCAATGTAAAGTCCTATACATATCACCCTCAATGTACTAACTTCCAACTACTAGGTTATCAAATGCTTGCATTTAATCAACAACATAATAGGTTCACCTAAGGGATAAAAGATAGTTATAGGGATCTATTGTATAATGTGAAGAAGGTACATACTACTTAGTTGTCCTTTCATAGTCCTCCATGTTGATATAGGAATAAGCCTACTATATTGGATGCTCCATCAATACTTCTTGGCAAAATAAGACAACTTTACCTTACCAAAATGCATTATTGCGTGATATGCAAATTGATAAAAATCAAAATAATGCTCAAGTTCAGCTAACCAATCGATAAAGATAGTGGGGTCCAGTCTACAATAAAAAGCTACTACATGTAACTTCACTAATTGAGCTAGACCTCATGGTCAATGCTAATATAAGGACTAGAGCCCTATCATAATTCCTATCATGGTGGACATGATATCGCATGTGGTCTTCTCTATAGGTTCATAATGTTGATTAACCCTACCATATTGTCTTTCTAGTTGGCCATAAGGTCTTAAAAGAGGATGGCCTCTAAAAAGTCACCCTTAATAAATTTAACATCATCAGTTCTAGGGTGATCAACATATGGAAGTGGTGGTTGCGTACAGTCATCAAAATAATGGGATGGCCTAGTGACTCTAACGGCATTGCTTCTTAGCCCAGGGTCTGAAAGTTGGGGTTGTAAAACTAGTCTGATTTGAGAAAACCATTTTGTTTTCCAATATATGTACCTACACCTTCCTTTATGTGGTGCTGACTCATTGATTGCCTAAGTTGTTTAATGCCATCTCTTAGCTCACCATGTTTTACAATCATGGTGCACCTTATAAGGGTTCATATCTATATATGTAGCCTCATGATCATGGGATTTAATAGGTTAAAGTGTTTGTTTTCCTTTGACTTAAATGCAAGTAGAGAACATATAGGTAATAAAATAAAGTTTTACATTAAGTACAACTAATGAGAACTTATCACAATGAGAAATCATAAGACCTAGAATTTAACAACAAGTGACTATGCCTAGCCTATATGATGTGAAAGGAACAAATGCTTAAAATAATAATATATGTGCGATGTAGAAAAGAAGGAAAATGAGGACAACTTATTTTTGGATTTGTTTTTGGTAATAAGTTTTGGAAGAGGAAAATAAACTTGGACTAAGGCAAATAAAGAGACTACCTAATAAAATAAATACTAATCAAGCCCTTAAAAGAAGAATCGTACCTATATTAAATAATCCAAGTCGATTATGACCAAATGGAACCAAAAAATAGCTTTAGGACGTCAAAAAAGTTCGAAAGTTAATTGAAGAACTCAAAGAATTAGTCTAGAAAATGATGAACCAATTCGGTAAACTCTTGAGCAAGGTTGATCAACGTTAGGCTAAACCGAAAATGTGATGCAACGATAGTAGTAGGGCTAATTGACATGTGCAATGATAGTGCTAATGTGACATATGACTAGGGGTGCAAATGGTCCGAGCTCGAGCCGAGCTTTGATGGCTAAACTGGTCAATTTGTATTAGAGCTGGAGCTCGACTTGTGTCCATTTAAAAGCTCGTGAGCCCGAGCTCACAAAAAGCTCGTATAGATTATGAAGACTCGATTGGTGGGCTCGTTTATGAGTTCATTTTCTAAAATGAGAAAAAATGCAACATGAATAGAGGCCAAAAATATTCGAACCCCAAACATATTATAAAAATGCAAGGTATATTACCACTAGGCTAGACATGTTATTATCTTATATTATTTAAAAAAATATATTTATTATATGTTTATCTTATATATAAATAAATAAATAAATTTAATTATTTTAAACTAGCCGGACTCAGGAGCTTTTGAGCCCAACTTTGCAAAGTTCAACTTCTGCTTGTTTACTAAACGAGCCCTAAAATAAAGCTCGAGCTCCACTCGTTTAAAAAATGAACCGAGTAAGCTCTTACGAGTTTTTTTATGAGCTATTCATGAATAGCTCGGATCATTTGCACCCCTACATATGACATGGTGACTTTGCTGACATCATAACCAATGAGCTTTAAGTTATTACTGACGTGGTAACATATGACGTGGCATGCCTAGTATGGCATCGTTGGCTAACAAGGATGCTAGCGTGAAGGACATTCTTCTGCTACATTATTGAAGGACTTGCAAAGACGATGTTGTGGCATAAGGCTGGTATTAGTATAAGAAGAATGTATATTCAGATGATTTTCAATATACCAGAAGGAGCCTCTATTTATAGGCTAAAGTGTTTAATCTAACATAGTGAACATAGACTAAATATCAACCAAATACGTAATAGAAATTACATAGAAATAAGGAAACTATAAATAAGGAAGGAAACTATAAATAAGGAAATTTGACCAGCTGCCTATATTTACACTCTAACACTCCCCCTCAAGCTGGAGCATAAAGATTATATGTTCCAAGCTTGTTGCATAGATATAGTAATCGGTTTCCTGTCAAAGATTTTGTGAATAAGTCTGCTAACTGATCTTCTGATTTTGCATATGTAGTCTTGATTGTATTATTCATAAGCTTCTCACGAACGAAATGACAGTCAACTTATATATGTTTTGTTCGTTCATGAAAGAATGGATTTGATGCAATATGTAATGCAGCTTGATTATCACATACTAACTCCATAGGTTGTGAGTGCTGAAATCCAAGTTCGTCTAATAGATTTTTCAGCCAAACTAACTCAGCAGTGGTATGAGTCATGGCCCTATATTCAGATTCAGCACTGGATCTTGCAACAACAGTCTGCTTTTTACTTTTTCATGAAACAAGATTTCCACCCAGAAATATACAATATCCTGTAGTAGATCTTCTGTCAAATTGAGAGTCTGCCTAATCAGCATCGCTATAACCTTGAATTGGAGTAGAATTATGTTTATGGACTAATGTATGACCACGACCATGTCCTCGAACTAGAGTGTGCCCATGATTCTTATATAATAATCCTTTTTCCGGGTGCAGTTTTAAGGTATCTTAGGATACGAATAACAGCATTCCAACGAGATGTTCGAGGCTGAGAAAGAAATTGGCTAACCATACTAGTTGCAAAAGCAATATCTGGTCTAGTGACTATGAGATAATTCAACTTACCAACAAGACGTCTATATTGCTCAGGATTAATTAGTAGCTCCCCCTCATCTAGTATAAGTTTAGTGTTGGGATCCATAGGAGTATCTACAAGTTTAGAATCTAACATACCTATATCACTCAAGACATCCAGACAATACTTTCTTTGAGAAAGGCAAATACCCAATTGTGATCTTGCAACCTCAATGCCCAAGCAGTATTTTAGCTGTCCTAAGTCTTTAGTTTGAAACTTAGACTGTAAGAATGATTTCAATTGTTGAATCCCATGAGTATCATCACCTGTAATCACAATATCATCCACATATACAATTAAAAGAATTCTGTCATTAGGCTGTATGTTTATAGAAAACTGAGTGATCAACAGTACACCTTCTGAAGGCCAAAACTAAGAACAACTTTACTAAATCTATCCAAACCAAGCTCTAGGAGATTACTTTAAGCCATATAGAGACTTTTTCAATCGACACACCATACCGGACTCCCCCTGAGCAACAAAACCAGGTGGTTGCTCCATAAAGACTTCTTCATCAAGGTCACCATGTAAGAAAGCATTTTTGATGTCCAATTGATAGAGTGGCCAATCAAAAATAGCTAGCTAGAGATATAAATAACCTGACAGATGTAATTTTAGCTACAGGAGAGAAAGTTTCTAAATAATCCACACCTATAGACCTGAGTATAGCCTTTTGCTACCAATCTAGCCTTTAAGCGATCAACATAACCATCAGGATGAACTTTTACTAGTGTATACCCATTTACAGCCAACAGTGGATTTTCCAGAAGGTAAAGAGACCAGTTCCCAAGTACCTATTAGTATGTAAGGCGTTAATTTCATCAATCATGGCCTGCCGCCACCCGGGATGAGCAAGAGCATCACTGGTGGATTTTGGAACATAAATAGAAGACAAAGAGGAGACAAATGCATAATAGGGTGAAGATAAACGATGAGAATTCAAAAAAGTATAAATAGGATAAGGATTACGAGTTGAACGAGTACCTCTTCGTAAAATAGATGGTGAAGCACGATCAGAGGTACGGGAAGGTGTTGGGACAGAAGGTGAGTCATCAGGTACATCAACAGTGTCTGCTGGAAGATCAAGTAGTGGTGCAGATGATATATAGTCATTTGGTCCAAGATAAGGAACCGGAAGAGCCTCAGAGATAGAAGGTGACTCGGGAATAGTCAAGGGAAAAGAATGAAGATTCCTCAAAAAATGTAACATCAGCGGAGATAAAGTAACGATTCTTATCTGGATAGTAACATTTATACCCTTTTTGAAGGCGAGAATAACCCAAGAAGATGCACTTAAATGATTTAGGAAGAGAGTTTATCCTGTCCAGGTGTTAGATCATGAACAAAACAAATGCAACCAAAGATACGAAGCGGAAGTGAATATAAGGGATGATTAGGAAAGATGATAGAATATAGAATTTTGTTATGCAATGTAGAAGATGGCATGCGATTAATAAGGTAGCATGCAGTAAGTACAGCATCACCCCAAAACTGAAGTGGAAACATGACCATGAAGTAATAGAGTGCGAGCTAGTTTCAATTAAATGTCTGTTTTTACGCTCAGCAACTCCATTTTGTTGAGGGGTGTGAGAACAAGATGATTGATGCAGCATACCTTGAAATGTCATAAAGTGCTGAAATGATGTAAAAAAATATTCACGTGCATTATCACTACGCAAAATACGAATAGAAACACCAAATTGTGTTTTAATTTCAGCACAAAACTGTTGGAATATAGAAAATAACTCAGAACGATTTTTCATTAAAAATAACCACGTGCAACGAGAATAGTCATCAATAAAGGTTACGAAATACTGAAATCCCAAATATGAACTAACACGACTAGGACCCCAAACATCAGTATGAACAAGATGAAATGGAGATTTTGCTCTAAAACGACTATGATTTGGAAACGAAGCACGTGTGTGCTTGCCAAGCTGACACGATTCACAATTTAAAGATGACAGAGATGACAAACGAGGAACCATCTTCTGAAGCTTAGATAGACTAGGATGACCCAATCGACTGTGAATGAGAATAGGTGATACATCTGTAGAGCAAGCCACTGAAGATGTAGGTAGTGTGGTAAGATGGTAGAGGCCCTGTGACTCACGTCCTGTGCCAATCGTTCGTCCCGTACGTCGGTCTTGTATCGTAAAAGAATCATCAATGAAAGTGACAGAACAATTGAGAGAATGAGTCAATTAACTAATAGAAATCAGACTAAATGAACATTCAGGGACATAAAGCACATATTCTAAAGGCAAAGAAGATAATGGTGTAGCTTGACCTATACCTTTAGCAATGGCTGTGGAGCCATTAGCTACAGTGATAGTGGAAAGTGATGATGGATTATTAATATTAGAAAAAAGTTTTTTATTACCAGATATGTGATTAGAGGCACCAGAATCAAGAATCCAAGTGTCAGAAGGGGTCTGAGAGAGGCAAGCGATAAAATTACCATGAGAAGATTGCTGGGTAGCTTGATACTGTAGGAACTTATCATATTCAGTACCATGGTATCAAAGCGAGTTTGAAACCCAAGCACCATCTTGGCCCGATTTTGAAAATAACCCTAATTTTCTTTTTCTTTTATCTAGCCGCCATATAAAGAAAAAAAAGAAGGAAAAAAAGGGGCTTTGCAGCCAGCTATCATTAAGCCTAGTTATTTCTTCCATTCAAGCCTTATTATTTCTTTTCTATCCCTAATTATCTCTTTCATCTAAAAGATGGCTCACTCCCTTTTTCTTTTCAAGCCTATTTAGGGTTTGACGGCTCAAAGAGTTTGACAGTTCAACAGTAACTTCATGAACTTCCTGTTGTGTCTCTTTCCAGCGGTGCTCCTTTTATTTTTCTGAAAAATTAAGTTGTGCATTTTTCCAATGGTGCTCTTTTTATTTTTCCGGAAAATCCGGCTGTGTCTCTTTCCAGCCAACACAAGTACTATTCATAGGGTACCAGTATGTTCATCAAACAGATTGAAGCTTCACCTAGATTGTTGTAAGTAAAGGGGAGTGTAGAGATTGGTAATTTGGTTTTATTTGTACAAGATTGAGTATTATATGCTCCATCTTGAAGGGGAGTATTAGGAATATAATATTATTATATTGTGTAGTCCCACATTGTTTAGATGTGGAAGTCTATGTTTTATTATGTACTATAAATAAAGTTTATGGGTGTAGGATTTGAGATATCAATCAAGGCCACAATCCTAATATAATCCAAGCTACTACTATTTCTTTTTCTATATTTATTTTACAGCTGGAAAAGGAACGTTAAGCGCATGAGACAAGAAGGCTATACACCATCCTATCGCATGGTTAACACATTCACGACATGTGCCATTGCGTGAGAAGTCGTCTCGCGGTTGTCTCTTTGGTAGACAACTGGAAATTTTCTTTTGGTTATGGCAATGGTCTTGCTTCGCTGATATGAGTGTATAGGCTATGGTGGTGAAATGAGGCTGGTGGTTATGGAGTTTTTGATGGATTTTGTTCTTTTTCTATAGTGCCTTTATTTTACTGATATTCTTGGTTAGTAATCAAGAAATCTTTATAAAAGGGAAAATATAAAATAAAATAAGCTAATTCATTCGTAATCAATAAACCTTTACAAAAAAATAAATTAAAAATGAATTCATTCTTTCGCGAAATTAGGCAAGAAAAATAAAGAAGGTTTCATCTTTCATTTCTTTTATTTTTTATATATAATTCGAATCTATAAAATGGATATAGAGTCTTGCATTTTTCTATATCAGTCGAGAATCCCAATTTTTACTAAAAATTCTTGTTATTGGCTCGAATTATAACTAATTTTGCGAGAATTTGTAAAAAACACTTTCTTTCTTATTATTAATTATTTTTTGAAAATAAAAAAATAGAAATTATAAGACAAGAACTATGAGTGATTTAGAGATTGAAAAATTGTGAAATGGATCGATTTGGCTCGGATGCCAATTTTTTGTAGGAGAAAAAGAGAGAAAACCTTAAAAACTACTAAGCTAACCTAAAACTACCAAGTCTAAACATTCATTCATCAAAATATAATATAATAAATAAATAAATAAACAAAAGAAAAAGGAAAAACAATAAATAAAGCCTAGAGGTAACTTTTTAGTATTACGCCTAATATTTCAGACTAGCCCCATGAGATGAAGTGCATTTAAATCAGTTAGAACAGACCCTTTTTATTTTTTTGCACAATAATTTTACATCCCAAAAGCTATCTAAAATTTTCTATAGTTTTGTCACCAAAATCATCTAAAATAGGTGTAGGAAGTGTTCAATGCATACAAATTTTATGAACTTGACAAGTACCACAGAGGATTCTCCCCCATTTATTTCCAAACCATGGCTGGAAGGCAATTATTCGCTCAATCCCGCCATTAGGGTTCTAGACTTTTCATTTCATTATATTTTATGCTGTAACCCAACTCATACTCAGAGAAAATTGAAACCCTAACCCTAACATTCAGTACCGAAATCTAAAGATGCTTGAACTCCGACTGGTCCAAGGGTCACTGCTGAAGAAGGTGTTGGAGGCCATTAAGGACCTTGTCAACGATGCAAACTTCGATTGCTCCTCCACTGGGTTCTCGCTTCAGGCCATGGATTCGAGCCATGTGGCGCTGGTCGCGCTTTTACTCAGATCGGAGGGATTTGAGCATTATCGCTGTGACCGTAACATTTCCATGGGTATGAACCTCAATAACATGTCCAAGATGCTAAAGTGCGCCGGCAATGATGACATCATCACCATCAAGGCCGACGATGGCAGTGACACTGTCACCTTCATGTTTGAAAGCCCAAGTATGTTTCCCTAACAAAATCTTGAGTTATTTGCAAGTCAGCCCTCTTTATTGGTTATACATATAATTAGTTCTGTCACTCCCCGCCATTCAGAAAAGGAGTTTGGGATTTGGGTGATGATTTGAGTTTTTGGAATATGACTGTTAGAATAACTATTTGTGCTTGTATTAGTGTTAAGGAAGGGAAATGCACAAATTTCACCAATTTAAATAATCATTTTTGTTTGTTTTGGTTGTTCATGAATTAATGAACAGATACATAGTACATATCATGGGAATGCAATTTGAAAATTTGGAATTGTTTGATGGTTCTGAATGAGATTTTTATATTAGCTGTTTAGATGAATTACATTCTTACTGGGACAGAGGGTCCCCTGCTCCAATTTTCTTTTAGTAGGATCTGTGTTCTACTGTTGTTCTGTTGATGGCATTGAGGCAGACGGATTAGTACCGTATGGATGTCTGCTGAATTTTATAATGCCAGTTTACAGTTCTAGCTTACATATATATGCATTGGTTGGTTTCTGATTTTTCTTTTTCTTTGGGCAATGGACTAAAGCACAAGACAAAATTGCTGATTTTGAGATGAAGCTGATGGATATCGACAGTGAGCACCTTGGAATTCCTGAGGCAGAATACCATGCTATTGTTAGGATGCCTTCATCTGAGTTTGCTAGGATTTGCAAAGATCTCAGCAGCATTGGCGACACTGGTATTCTGACTCCTTTTTAGCAGTCTGGTTCTCTACATTTTGCCTGTTTCTCTTTCACAAGTTGTGGAATATATTTTAAATTTGTTTTATGTGTATTGCAGTTGTAATTTCCGTATCCAAGGAAGGTGTAAAGTTTTCTACAAGAGGAGATATTGGAACTGCAAATATAGTCTGCAGGCAGAATACTACTGTTGATAAGGTAAGATATTGTATTGCATGGAATGTTTGTTTTCTAAATATATTTACAGTGTTATGTAATTAAAATTAAACTAGTCACATTTTTTCTACTATCTAGTTTGAAATGCATAGTTAAGGCATTTATGGTCTGGGGTGCAGTTTAAGTAGAAGATTGTAATGGCTTTGGTTAACTTGTGGTTGAATGTTGCAGCCAGAAGAAGCGACTGTTATAGAGATGAATGAGCCCGTCTCCTTGACATTTGCCCTGAGATACATGAACTCATTTACAAAGGCAACCCCATTGTCTAGCTCGGTCACTATAAGCTTGTCCAATGAGCTGCCTGTTGTGGTTGAATACAAGATTGCTGAGATGGGTTATATCAGGTTCTATTTGGCTCCTAAAATAGAAGAGGACGAGGATGAGACTAAACCTCAAGTTTAAGTGTTGGTTCAGTCAGCAGTTGGTCTCCTGTATTCACTTCAAGAAATGTCTCATACATTTTTTATTGAAGGTTTTCACCCCTTTGGCGACCAGTTGTAGTTTAGGATTCTTAGATTCTGAGGTGTTGGATTTGTTTTTTTTTTTTTGTTTTTTTTTTTATATTTCATTTTTATCTTTTATGTGATTTAAAACATTGAGAAAGTATGCTAGATGTATATATATCTTTTATGGACTGATAACCAGTAGTAATTGCATTTCTGAGAGTTGCAATTATCTTTTTGTTTGATCTTTCCCTTAATCTCACCTGATTAATGTTTCTCAGCATATTTCAGTCCTTATAATGTATGACATATATAGCATTTCCTTTTCTTTTCGCATCTTCTATTTTTGCATGTATGGTAGTTATTTCATTTTCTTTTTTGGCTGGAAGGGAAGGACTGTTTTTGTTGAGATTTTGCAAGAATGTTTATGTTTTACAAAAGAAAGGTTTGTCTTTAACAAAGAATCTTAATATAACTGAGGTAATTTATGATATCTTTCCTTTTTCATACTGCTTTATTGAAACTCACCTTGTCCTCTGTTAGGGTTAAAATCACTTTATTACCCTATAAATCGGTTATGTTTTTGGTAAAATGATGAATACCGTCAATTTTAACAAAAAAAGAACAAGTCGGTAGACTCAAATTCTTACCTTTTTTCTTGAAATTCTAAAAAGGTCTTACCGTATATTTTAATTCTCTACAACTTTGACTTTTAAAAATATTTTTTAAATAAGTCATCAATTTTATATTAGCAAAAGTAAAGGAAAGTTTTAATTTTTTCGAGATTTCAAAAAGCCCTATAATATATTTTTATTATCCACAAATTCTACTTTTAAATTTTTCTACTAAAAATAAGTCTTAAATTATATATTAACACTTTTTATGTCACTTTTTCTCTTATTTTTTCTTTAAAGTTTTAAATTTAAAATATTAATTAAGTAACTAATTTTTATAAATAGAAAAAAAAACACATTCTTTAATTTTGAAAACTAAAATTTATTATTTAATAATTAGTAGAAAAATAAAATTATTTATAATGAAAAATACAAACAATTCTAAAATTAATTAAAAGTTCTCCTTACCTCCTTTCATATTTTTCCTTAAAAACATTTTAAAGATAAATATCATTTTCAAATTCAACTTGAATTTTTATTAATTTTTTTTTTTCATGATTAGAACTAAAAACAAATAAGTACATATTCATTTTAAAGAAAATTAACAAAAAACAAGTGACATACATATAAACCTAAATTTAATAATAAAAATAATTTTAAAAAAAAAAAAAACATATTAAAGGGATGATGAATTTTCATTAATTTTTAAAAGATTTATTATTCTAATAATTATTAAAGTATGAATTTTAATTTTTTTAAATTAAAAAAAAATGTTTTTTTTAAAAAAATTAGCCAACTGAAATAATGTTACTAATTTAATACTAATAATAAAAAAGGAGGTAAAAATGGCATAGAAAATGTCAATATAAACTATAAGACTTATTTAGAAAGAAAATTTAAAGATAAGAGTTGTGAGAAATGAAAATTTATTGTAGAAATTACTTGGAATCTTAAGGGAAAATTAGGACTTACCCTTTCTTTCCCCTATTTTATTTATTAAGAGAACAAAATCCAAATTTATAACTAGCTTCATGAAGGATTTTATGTGCAAGATTGAGCAAAGGTTTTGAAATTTTTGAGTTAGACAATAGTGACTTTGAGTCACACTTACTCTCAATGGTAGGGATAGTAAAGTAATGAACAAAATGCCCAGTTACTCATTTTAATGGGGTGGCCTACTAACTCGAGCGGCATTGCTTCCTCCCTTAAGGGTTTGAAAGTAGGGGTTGCGAAACTAGGCTAACTCAAGAGAACCATTTTGTTGGCCAATAGACAGTATATACATCGTCTCTCGTGAAATGGTGACCCTTGAATTACCTAAATTGGTCAATGTCATCTATTAACTCTCAAAATTTAAGGATCATGGTGCTCCTTATAAGGGTCTATATCTATATGTGTAGCCTCATGATCATGGGATTTAAAACATTCAAGTGTTTGCTCTCCTTTGATCATAGTAAATGCAAGTAGAGAACATATAGTTAATGAAATAAGGTTTTGCAATGAGTACAACTAATGAGATTTGTCACAATGAGCAATTATAAGACCTAGAATTTAATAGTAAGTGACTATGCCTAGCCTATATGATGCGAAGGGAATAAACCAAAGGCTTAAAACAATAAGATTGGTACGATGTAGAAAAGAAGGAAAATGAGTACAATCTGCTTTTGGGTTTTTTTTTTTTTTTTTTTGGTGAGTAAATTAAGCATACTAACTAATCAAATAAAAAATATTCATGCATTCAAAGAGAGAAATCATTCCTATATCAGACAATCTAAATCAATTATAATAAAATAAACTCCAAAAAGTGGATTTAGGAAGTCGAAACAAATTAGGGAACTAGTTCGAGCACTCAAAGAATCGATCTATAAAATGGGGAATCAAATTGGTCAACTCTTGACCATGGCTGGTCAATGCTAGACTGAACTGGATATGTGGCGCAGTAGGAATGGCAAGGCTAACTGAGGCATGTGATGATATGGAAGTGTTGACATTATGGATGACATGACAGATGACATGGCGTCTTTGCTAGTATCATAACCAGTAGAGCGGCAAGTTGTTGCTGATGTGGAACTAGATTACATGGTATGTCATCATTGGCTGACATGGAGGAAATTCTTCTACCATGTTGTTGAAGGGCTAGCATGGAAGATGACATGGCAAAAGGCTGCAAAGGGCCTATTAAGTATGTGTGAAGAGAAGGCTTGCGCACCATTGCACAGGTAACACATGAACAACGTGCATCAATGTGTAAGAAGTCATCTCGTGGTTGTCAGTTCAATAGGACGAATCAAAATTTCCTTATGGTTTTGGTGGTGGTATTGGTTTATGAATTTAATAGCAAGGATTATGCCTAGCCTATATGATGCGAAAGGAACAAATCAAAGGCTTAAAATAATAAGATAGGTGCGATGTAGAAAGGAAGGAAAATGAGGCACAAATTGTTTTGGAGTTTTTTTTTTTTTTTTGGTTATAAGCTCTGGAAGAGTAAATTAAATATACTAACTAATCAAATAAATAATATTCAAGTATTCAAAAAGAGAAATCGTTCCTATATCAAACAATCCAAATCAATTATAAAGTAAACTCTAAAAGTAGCTTTAGGAAGTTGAAACAAATTAGGGAACTAGTTAGAGCACTTAAAGAATCGGTCTATAAAATAGGGAATCGAATTGGTCAACACTTGACCATGGCTGGTCACTATTAGGTTGAACTGGATATATGGCGCAGCAAGAGTAATTAAGGCGTGTGATGATGTGGATGTGCTGATATTGTGGATGACATGGCATCTTTTCTAGCATCATAACCAGTGAGAGGCAAGTTGTTGCTGACATGGAACCAGATGATGTGGTGTGGCATCGTTGGTTGACATGGAGGAAATTCTTCTTCCACATTGTTGAAGGGCTTGCATGGAAGATGACATAGCAAAAGGCTGCAAAGGGCCTATTGAGCATGTGTGACGAGAGGGCTATGCACCATTGCACAGGTAACACATGCATATGTGCCAATGCATGAGAAGTCATCTCGCAGTTGTCAGTTCAATAGACGAATCAAAATTTTCTTATGGTTTTAGTGGTGGTATTGGTTTATGAATTTAATGCAAGTGACTATGCTTAGCCTATATGATGCGAAAGGAATAAATCAAAGGCTTAAAATAATAAGATAAGTGCGATGTAGACAAGAAGGAAAATGAGCACAAATAGTTTTTGGAGTTTTTTTTTTTTGGTTATAAGTTCTTGAATAGTAAATTAGACATACTAACTAATCAAATAAATAATAATCAAGCATTCAAAGAGAGAAATCTTTCCTATATCAGACAATCTAAATCAATTATAATCAAACAAACTCCAAAAGTAGCTTTAGGACGTAGGAAAAAAATTAGAGAACTAGTCAGAGCACTTAAAGAATCGGCCTATAAAATAAGGAATCAAATTGGTTAACTCTTAACTAGGGCTGGTTAATGTTAGGATGAACTGGACATGTGGCACAGGAAGAGTGGCAAGGCTAACTTCGACTTGTGATGATGTGGACGTGCCAATGTTATGGATGACATGACAGATGATATGACGTCTTTTCTAGCATCACAACTAGTGAGCAGCAAGTTGTTGCTGACGTGGAACCAGATGACATAGTGTGGCATCATTGGTTGATATGGAAGATATTCTTCTGCCACATTGTTGAAGAGCTTGCATGGAAGATGACATGGCAAAAGGCTGCAAATGGCCAAAATGTGATAAGAAGGCTACGCACCATTGCACAGTTAACACATGCACAACATGTGCCAATGTGTGAAAAGTCATCTCACTATTTTCAGTTCAATGGACGATCAAAATTTCCTTATGGTTTTGGTGGTGGCATTGGTTTATTGACATGGGCTTATTATGATGGCAAAAAAAGGCCTGGCATTAGGAATTATGATGTTTTTTGGTGGGTTTTGTTGTTTTTTGATAGTGGCTTCATTACTACGAGTGATTTGGAGATTTAAAAAGTGTGAAATGGATATATTTGACTCTGATACTAGTTCAATGTAGGACATAAATAAAGAAAACCCTAAAAAATACTAATCTAAGCTAAAAATAAAAAATCTAAATATCTATTTGTTCATCAAAAAGTGTCCAAAACATATGAAAGAAACCTATGTATAATCAACATCCAAACCCTTGTAAAAATATTTAATTATAAATTAATGTAGCATAATGAAATAAATAAATAAACAAAAGAAAAATGATTAATAATAAATGAAGTCTAGAGATGGTTTTTTAGTCATACCCCTAGTATCTTAGATTGGTGGTTCTCCATCAGATGAAGTGCAATTAAATCACTTAGAACATGCTATCTTTGTCTACTGATGCACAAAATAATTTTGCTTCACAAAAGGCTATGACTACAAGAAAAATAAAAATTAAAAATCTATATACATATTTGGTCTTAGGTGTTATCCAAAATATGCTTTAATTTTAGTGTAAAGTACAATTTTTTACCTCTATGTGATATTACTTTTCCCAAACTCGTACATAATATTCATTTTATCTCACATCACTATCATTTGGATCAAATTGTATTTGGACATAATCCATTCAAACTAATAGTTTTGTAACAAATTAACCAAAAACCAAAATTAATCATTCAATTTATAAATTCATGCCATTGGTGGAAGAGAAACCAACTCATATATTCTTTTCTCTTTCTAAATTTCCATCCTTTTCTTCTTCTTCTTCCTTTTTTTTTTTTTTTTTTTTCCTGTAATTACCCTTTCTCCACCTTATCAAGTCAATCACCATCATGCCAGTGTTGAAATAACATGATGTAATGATGGTAATTTCTTCAGTCTTGCTACATATTCTTTCACTTCCTTTATTCACCCATCTACTGTTATAATTTAATTTTATTATTAAGGATGTTTAAGCCATTTCACACTTCTTATATCAACTATACCACAACCCAGCTAAACATTACCATAATCCTTACTGTTGATCATACCATAAACCATATTATCAACCTTCTGTTCCAACGAAAAACTTACTCTCTTCTTAAGACTTAGTTTGAAGTTGCTTGTTTTACTTATGAGGTTGCTGAAAAACAAGGTACAATTTCTAAAAATTTACTTCCCAATCAGCTACCTCAACAATTTTATCAACTATTCATGAAATTCCTATCAATTTTTAGCAACCAATTTCAAAGAATCATAAACCCATTTCAATTATAATATTTCTATTATGTTTCTCATAAACCTCAGAAAGATTGAAAAATATATAGAAATTTAGAGAGGGGGACAGATTTATAAGTAGGGTTTACTTCCACCAATAGCATAAACGTATAAATTAGATGTTGAGTCTTTGTTTTTTGATAATTTGTTACCAAATCCTTAGTATGGATGGATTCCATTTAAAAGCAGTTTGATGCGAATGATATGAAATTGATTTGAAACATTACAAGAAATAAAGTGTACATTTCTTTTAGTTTTATAACTAAAATCCTGGAAATAAGGTGTAGGAAATTATTAGTTTAGGAGTGTAAATTTGTCAATTTTAACCAACTAATCGAACCAATGAATTGAAGATTTGGACCAGTTTAAGTTATTCTTTTCAATATTATAATTCTGTTTTTAAGAATTTGAAACCTATTTTATCAGTTCAGATACAAATGTTATTCGGTTATGACCGATACTAGCCTTCTAATTTCCCAACCTAAATAAAATATTACAAGCCCAAACTCATTATTCATTACCCATTTCTCAGCCTCTTAAAAGCTCGATTTCACTTCTCACTTCCTTTTCCCCACTCTCAGTCAACTCCCAAATCACCTAAACCTTAACTTTATCATCCTTAATGACCTTAGTTCTCACCTCAGTCCTCAGCTATCACCTTTAATCCGCTGCTCCTTGCGATCAGCACCACCACTTCCAACAATACCCACATCACCACCTAGTCTTTGTCTCCCTCTTTCTAGCTTGCAGATTGAATTGATTTGGATGAAGCTTGTCTCCATCTCTCTACAACTTCACCCTTCTTGTTTTCAACTAGATTTGGAGGAAGCCTAGGATTAAATGAACTCATGAAGCCAATCTATAAGTAGGTCTATGTGAATCTAGAACTTAAAGCAGTAAATTCTTGTCTACAGATTACAATTGTCTCTTTAGAAGTTGATTTTATGGTTTATGAGTTGATATTGAGTATTTTCAAAGTTTGCTTTATTGTGATATTTTGTTAGTTTCAGTTACAAGAGCTAAGTTTGATATTTTATTTGCACGTATGTGTGGATGGGTTGACTACAGTAACTAGGGGTGAAATTATATTTTTTGATCGGTTGTCTTTATTTTGTAGTTTCAAATGATAAACTACATACCATAGTTCATTTCTTTTTATTTTTCCATTTCCTACATCTTGTGATGCTACTTGTTTTTTTCTTTGTTATATTATTATATGAGATATTTGGATTTGTTGCTTTTGAAATGGGACAAGATTATCTAATCTGCATCACTTCCTTATATTGTGATACATATGTACAATGTTAAGTGCTGCTTGCAGGTAATGCTTGTTGTTCTTCTTCTTCTTCTGTGTTTATGTGTCAAGTCCTTAAAAAATGGAACAACATTTATGTTTTATTAAATCAACAATTTTTGTTTTCTATATGCAATGCAGTATAAAAAATAGAACCAAATGTTGATGCAGAGCTTGCAAATTTGGACATGCCACATCAAGAGCTTCAGGTTACTGATACTATTACTATATCAAGACCTCAAAACGACTTGGACATCCTAGAGTTCCCAGACCTAGAAGCCTTATCCTCTAGTTGGCAAAATTGCAAAGGCATATCCATTCATGAAAACAAAGAAATCTTGTATATGGATTGAGCTTGAAATAGTTCTGATTCGTTAGAAAATAATAAACCTCTTGCTACATGTACCTGGGGGTGGAACTTAAACCAGACTATTTGAATCTGGATAATGTATTATTTGATTCGATATTCAACAAATGACTCGATATAGTATTCAAATTTGAATTTATATTCAAAATAATATATATTTTTATTAAAAATTTAAATAAAAAACTATTTTTTATTTTATCAAAATATCCTAAAAACTCTAATATTTTGAATTCAAAATTGTATTCGAATTCGGATTTCAATTTAGATTTCAAATTACTATTCAAATTTGAGTACAAGAATTCGAATCTGAATTCGAATATTGCACTATTTGAAGCTATTCAATTCGAATTTCAATCATACATATAGCCATTATGGTAGTGTCCATCAATGTCATACTAAAAATGATGGTACTTCATCAATGCTTAATCATCATATTCATACATGTAGTAAGTACTATATGAAAATGAAAAAAACAAAGGTCAGTTAGGAGTCAATGATATCCTTAAGAAGAAAGCTACCAAGCTTGTTAATGAGAAGGACATTGCCTAACTACATGATAAAGATGCTATAATTGAATAAATTGTTCTTGGAGAAGTTTCATTAAAATCTTTTGCATTTCGTTCTAGTTCCATGGTTTCAATGTCCATGTTGAATGACTATTCCTAAGGATATTTGGAAATGGTAAGCAAATGTGAAGGGAAAAATTAAAATACTTGTTGACCAAATCAAGATAGAGGGTTTGTCTCATCACTAACACTTGGACATCTACTCAGGATTTAAATTACATGTTACTTATTATACACTTAATTAATGATGAGTGGAATTTACACAGCATAATTCTAAATTCTTGTAATATAGATAGTAACAAGGGTGCATATACAGGTGAGGCCATTGAGAAGTGTTTTATAGCTTGGGGAATTTAGTAGGTGTTCATTGTGTTACAGTGGGATAATGTTGGTGGTAATGCAAAGGCAATAGCCTACCTTAAAAAAAGTGTTATAACCTGAAACTTTAACATCCGTTTTAGAATGTTTGTACAAAAATATTTGTGACTTGGTGACTAAATTTTACATAAAGTAAAATCTTACTTAATTGCAAATTTGTATAAATCTAAAAATAATACAATAATTAATTTTCATTATATAATTATTAACTTAGAGCTTAAATTTATTAGGATAATTTTTATTAAGGTGTACAACAAGTGTACAAATATTTATATTTATAGATGTAACAAGAATAATTATGTATCATGTAATTTTTTTTAAGCTATAAAGTAATTATATATGTGGATATATACCCAAGCAATATGATTTAATTCACACTACACATTTATATATATACATGAGTTTTCTTTTATTTTCTATCTTTTCTTCCTTCTTTGGCTAACATGCTTTTCTTTAAATTGTTGGATTGTTCTAGCTTGTCTCCACCGCCTGTCTAGACATTTCTCCCCTGTTGTCATTCTTCTTGCTCTGCAGTGGGATTTCTCTTTTTTTTTTTTAAATTGCTGGATTGTTCCAGCTTGTCTCCACCGCCTATCTAGACATTTCTTGTCATTCTTCTTGCTCTGTCGTGGGATTTCTCTCCTAGCAGCCACCTACATTGTCTTTCTGCTACTCTCTTTACATTTCCTGGTTGCTCTTTTCTTCTAGTGGTGGTGCTATAGTTTGTGCTTTTGTGACTTAAAGTTGGTGTAGAAGATGAAAAGCGATCAGCAAGTGGGATGTTGAGCTTCGATTCCCCTGTTTTCTTTGCCTAACCTTGAGTTCTTCAAGTTTAAGGGTTGGTAAGTTCTCCTCCATCCTTCTTTCTTGTTATAGATAGTAAGAGCTTTTTGGTAAGAGTTAAAGAGATGAAAAAATTGCTCAAGGAAGAACGGCTAGCGGCAACTTGCTGCTGTTGTTCCATTCCTTTCCCTATTGCCCTTACTCCTTTGATTATCCTTTTTCTTTTCCGTTTAAGACTCCTTCTTCTATTAGAGTGTGTGTCTGTTATATCATGGCTGGTGGAGTAATTGTTTGGATTATGGCAGCAGCTAACAAGTTCCAGCCAGAGGTGCAAGGATGTGTCAACTGTGACTTGTGGGAATGCTTTAAAGGCATGTGTGGATGAGTAATATAGGGCTGTAGGTGGTTGCAATTGTAGTTATTATTATGCTCTGTTTTTCTTGTGCGTACAGCTGTGGGGAAGGAGGTACAGTGAGCCACTTTTGGTTTTGGGTTATCAAACAATTTTCTTAGCCCAACTTTTCATGTTATCCTATAAGTAACATAAGGCAAACCAATTAGCATGCTACAATAATTATCATGCTACTTGTAGGAGTTCAAATACTACCAAGTTTAAACATTAAAATATTTTTCTTGTAACTTAATCTTGATTTTAATGTGTTAGGGGAATAAAGGAAAAGTGCAGAAATTTTATTACTTTAGAATCTTAAATTAGTCAAGTTATTCATGTTAGTTTAGGGGTTGTAAATGTTCAAGTTAGGTGAATTGATAGGAATTTAACTTTGTTAAGTTTGTGTTTGTTTCATTATCAAAGATGTGATTTTAAAAAGGAAATAATTTCAAGTCTTGAATCAAGACCTAATAACAATGGTTACTTATAGTAGTTGTATATGATTATTGAAATATGAGATTAGGATTAGTAAATATTAACATGGAAATGTTAACTACATAAATTAATAGTTGAAATTAGAAACATGATAACATTAGAAGCTGTAATCCAAGCTTTTGATAGAAAATATAATAATCAGCTACTTTAAGTAAAATTTCATAATCGAGCAAAGAATTGTTGATTAATATTATGATTTAAGGATTTAATGGAATTGGGTAGTGAGTATGAACAAAGGATGTTTAATTGTGGGTAAAGTGTTGAAAAATGAAAGTTGCTCCAAACATCTTGAAACACTAGACTGGAGAGTTTTATAATTTAATTCTCAAGTATAAGAATTTTATAAATATCAAAATCAAAGGTTGGCAAATAGGAATTTTACGCTTGCTCTGTTTTTGTTTATGTGAATAATCGAATGAGTTCAATGCTGATTTTAAGAAAAGCTTCTAAACAAAAAAGCTAGATAACTTCATAAATTTAATGTTTCAACTTGGATTTATTAAATTTGATTAAGTATGTAAGTGAAAATGAACATGTATCCAAGAAGATCGTGAAATGAAAAAAATAAGTAAACTTTAAATAATTAACTATATTAATATACACATCCAAATAATACATATAATACCTATCTAGAAAGATATACTTGTCTATTAATAAATCCAATAAACAGATTTGGAATTTTCTTTTTTCTAGAGAAAGTTATGTTCAAATAACTAAGATAAGGTCAGAGTGGCCAAAATACTATATTTTCCAGAATTTGATACAACTTCAAAGAATAGACTGTATTAATATATAAAGCAAAAAATTTCAAATGATATATCATTATAAAGCTACATGTGTCTAGTATTTAATAAAGTTTGCGAAACTAGATTTGGAATTTTTTGGAGGAATATATGACTATTAGAGTGAACACTCGTCCAAATCCTAAGTTTGGACAGTTTCAATATTTTTAGGTCCTTAGCGTTTTCTAACTTTTCTAATAGTTTTTTATACCCTATGCATTGTCAAGACATCTAAAATGTCTCTTCATTATCAACCTTACCACGTAAATTACTATTCATACTACTTGACATGTAATGACTTAATAGAAGACTTTCATAAACAAACCTATTTATACCAAATGTTGATTTTATATATTGGAAAATGTGGTTGAATCAACAATGCGTGTGAACGCAATTGTAAGTGATTAATGAAATAGGTTAAATGGGAGTGGTGGTTAACTATCACCTTTGGGGCTAGATTATTATGTGTAACCATATGTATATTTGAATAGATATGTTATATGAAAAATAAGCAAATGTAATATTTCAGTGATTTTTTGAATTATGTTTATTTAATATTGGTTGTGATTGATAAAGGCCAACAAAGTGATATTTTTCTGAGAAATGATTTTTATTTCTAAAATTAAATCCAGGTGCACCTAGGATATTTTGATTTGACATTTTGATATGAGATACTCTGATTCTGACAATTGTTTTAAAAGAAATGAGTGCCCAACCCCTGTGGGATGGATTGTGCATGGAGAATTAACCTGTTCTGTAAATGTGTAAATGCTAGATTGGGGGAGATACTGTTGTGCAGGACAGAGTTACTTGGCTTTTTGCTTGCTTTGTATATTGTGATTACTCTGATTGATTTGTTATCCTATAAATCATGTGACTTGTGAATTTATGACCGTTACAAATGTACATGTATTCTAAATTAAGACATAAAAATTGTTATATGATGTTAATTAACTATAAATGTTGTATACTTGTGTTGAATGATGCTAGTACTTCTTTGAGTACATTTTTCTACTCACTGAGTTCATAGGACTTACCCTTCTTTTGTGAATATTTTTTTAGTAACAAGATCTTAAAAGACGTTAACCATCAATATGAGGCTTGCTGAAGGTTTGACAACAAGGAAGAATTCAGAATCTCATACTTGAAATTAAGGATGAAAGTTTACAGTCATATTAAAACTGTGGGATATCTAATTTTGTATGATGTAATAGTTGAGTATTTATTTGTTTATGATGTGAATGGAGTGAAGCTCCTTGTTGTCTTTGTGTTGTTATTATATAAGAACAGGAGTTTATAGGTTTGTATTTTAAGGCATGTTCCATATTGCAGAGAACCTCTATCGAAATTTTTAGTAAATTGTGATTTTTTTCAGTCAACAAACTTTTACTGTTAACTTTTGTTTTACCAATATTTAGTTTTATTTATTAGTTAGGTGAAGAGTCATAATTATTTTTTTGTTTTGGAGTCAGGGTTGTGGAGGTTTAATTACTATTCCTCTAGCTAGTCATATCTCCTTGAAGGGGTAGGACAAAATGTTAGAAATCAGTATAAAATATTGCAATCATATGCGCAGCAAAATTTAAAAATTTTGACTCATTTAACCCAAAATCACCTTATGATTATATGAAAGATCCTAATTATAGTTTAACAATTAAACAAGTAGAGAACTGTGTACCTTCAAGGCTTTTAATTCTTTTGTCGTATTCTTGATTCGGCGTTCACTCCTTTGTTGATTCACCAAGAGCACAGCAACGACACATGTGTCCCGTCTCTAAGTGTATCTATATGAACGAATCCAACTAAGGATCTTTATGCTTGAAGATGAAAGGGGTTACTAAGGGATTCCTTGTGTGCTAGCATAAGTTACCGAATCTCTTTTGTAATTTTGAAACTCTCATTGGCCTAAAATCCATTAGGCTCCCTGTATAGTATGTACAATTATTTTTCTCTACTATTTTTTTTTTTTAGTTTGTTAAGTCTTATATTTATAAATACTAGCCACCTTCTTATGTATTGGATAATTCTAACACATTAGAGATTATGTTAACATTAGAATTTAATCATAATTAAATCTAATGCCTAACAAATTAAAATAATTACATGATTGCTCCAAAACTCTCCTTAGTTAAATATCGTCAATTTGTGTGTGACCTCTTAGGTTCAAACTATTGATGGTAGTAGGCATGTAACTTTTATATATTTATTACTGCATCGTGTCCAATTAAATTAGAACTCATTCTAATTACTTAAATTAAAACTCTTTTTAATTCACCATTTAATTAAGATTAATTAATTATCAGAGTTTCCAACAAGTTAAGATTAGTGTTTAGCAGCACATGATAACTACCCATAATAATATGAATATGGATGTGAACCTTTTTAACCATTTTGTTAACAGTTACCATGCAATTCAATCCTTTTATCTCGCAATATCCCAATTAGATCTATTTGAGTATGTAAATAATGTCAAACCATAAATTTAATCATATGTGTCTAATCTTAAGATTATAACTTCATTGGAAAAATTAGAAACTCATATTCTAATATCCACCTTGCTATGACCATAGACTTTAAGTTAAATCTTTTATAAACCATATAGGACATTTTCTCTTTTCTACTAAGAGTGATAGATCCTTTATTGCACATTCATATATTTTCATATGCAAGTGATTATACCCAATTACTACTTCTTAGGTGACTCATTAATAGAATCAAAAATAGTATCAAAGTATAATGACGTACATACAAGATAACTATGATGTCTCAAGTCAAAGGATTATTTGCACAACTGTAACATGAGAATTACTTATTGACATGTAGAGAAACTCCATATAGATATTCTCAATTAAGTCAGTTCAGGGAACTCATTCTCTAATGAGCACCTACATATCTGTCTTAGTGTCTTATACACAAGTGACCATGAGATTAGTCACCCTCAACTCTTTGAGCCAACTAGATATGTACTAATCTATCCAGATTCACTAATGTCCTATTTAGTGATCCTACGATTAGGAACATTCAAGAATTAAGCTTTAAGGAAATATATCTCATTAGCATGATCTTATCATGATGCTTATTTTCATTACTTTAATTCTTTGGGAACATGATAGTTAATTAATAACTCTTATACATGATAATATTTGCCACTTATATTTTTTAATAATATAAATAAGATTGTACATAAAATAATATGCCACAACATCATATGTCATTGGCTTTAGGGCATACTACTAACACAAAGTATCTAGGTCGGGGGTACAATTATAGATAGCAAGTACATGCACATGAGATGTTATGCACATATCTTGAACTTGGTTATTTTAAATGGTTTGGAGGACTTGTAACCTTCAATTCTGCAATTTGAAATGCAGTAAATTATGGGTGGTCCTTTCCTTAAAGGAATATCACATTTACTAAGTACGTGGAAGGTCACTATAAGAAAAAGACAATTTAGCAATGGATAGAGTGCCTCTCCATTCCTTTGCCCATCACTCACCAAGAAACCTAGCGAAGGATTAGCAAGTCAAAGCACCTCACACCATATCTTGATCGCTAATAAGTGAGAATCTGGCTACTTCCTCTTCTAGGCCTTGCGAAAACTAGCGAGCCTTCTTCCCTCGCCAAGCCTTCGCTAAGCCTCACTGATTTCTCATCAAGTTCTCATTAAATCCCTCACCAATACCTCACCAATTCCTTTTCCAATTTGTGTCTAATATGCCACCAACACCCTCGCCAATGCCTCATAAATCCTTTACTAATGCTGAATTCTTGGGAATATCCCTCGCTAATGCATCACTTATCCCTCACTAAATGAGCATTTCTTGGAAAATGCCTGCTAATCCCTCACAAAACTTGATTTTTTTTGGGCACAGTTTTACTTGGTTTTCTATTTCTCCCAATTAAACACCTGCCTAAACAGTTTATATTCACCACCAAACCCCCTCCCCCTCAACAATAATACAACCAATTTTCTAGCAATAATAAATAAAATATCTTTCTTATCATCAAATAAAAGAATAAAAAAACCAAAATTGTTATTGTCAATAAGAATTTTAAAGAAAGTTATCCTTAAAAAAAACCCTAACTACCTAAATTCTTACCTTCCTCGTCGTTCCCCTTTTCCTTAGCGCTACAATCGTGGCATTCACCCAATAATAATGCATTTATGAATTAATAGAAGTTTTATTAAAATAACTAAATTTGTTAATAGAAAATGTAAGGACAGTGACATTTCGATATCTCTCTGGTGCTGTAACCTACAATCTAGTGGTGAAAAAATTAGAGAATCTTCTTAGCAAGTCCATCACTCCATGGAGAGCCTTATCAACATACATCCTCATATGCTAGTTGTGACTCTTTGACACCTGGGAGGCAACCTGAGAAGCAATATATTAGCTGAGCGAACCAAACTCTATTTCCTTTCAGATGATCTGGCGCATGATCTGGCGCATGATCTGGCGCATCTCTTGCCTCAGAGGAGAAGCTAAGGACGAAGGGCCATTTTGGTCACGTGACCTCCTGCTAGCTGTAGAGGACAATGCCGAGGCATATGGATCGAGGGTTCACCTAAAGCTGTACATTCTGCCTTTCTTAGGCAGTCCAGTGATAAGTCTTAGAAATAGACTAATTTTAAATCCTTTTGACTAAACATTTTCGCTATGTTTTAGAGTTTTAGTTGGATTTTGTTTAGTTTTTTAGTTAAATTCCTAGTTAAGTCCTTATTGTATTAGGATTTTGAATCCTAGTTAATTTAGGTTTTATGAGTTCTAACTTAAAATAACTTAGTTGTATGTTTTGAATGTCTAATGCAAGAAGAAGTCCCATTGAGAGTTAATTTGGAGGCCAAAATCACATAAAACTCGCAAGACAGGAAGACTATATAGCAGGGTTGGTGCCACGATGCCAGGGACAAATTGTATGGCGCTGCAGCACTAGAACATGGGCACCACAAGGTCTCGATGTTGGCTCAATTCTTAGTCCAGATTGACTCAAATTAATGGGTTTAAAGCCTATAAAAGATAGATTAGCTTGGAGGCTCAAAAAACACAAGTTAACTAAGTTTTTATGGAGTTTTAGAGCTTGCCAAAGGTGCAAGGGAGCAAGATGAGCAAGGATCTTTGAAGCTCGAAGGCCAACAGCCTTCATATAAAACATGGAGTTGAATCCATGTTTACACTAAGTATCATATAAAACATGGAGTAGAATTCATTCAAGGTTAAACCTAAATTCTTTTTCTACTCCTTCTTTACTTTTACTGTATTCCTTTGATATTTAAATTTGTAGAATCCAAGTTTACACTAACCAGCATGGAGTATCTTCCTTTCTAGAATTACAACTACAGCTCAACATGTAGCTTGTTATTATTTTATTTATAGATTCCTTAGGGTTTTGTATATGATTATTTAATTCATTCTAAAGTTAGTGCTTCTAATTGACTAGTCATCTTTTATTTTGAATTAGGAAACCTAAAGGAGTTTGGAAAAAGAATTTAGGTTTAGCCTTGAATGAATTAGCACTTGATTGAACTCTTACATATGTTGTTGAGTTTGATTTGTATATAGGATATGAATATATTTATATGCCTTATGTAGCCAAATTAGGCTTAATCTTAATGAGTTTTGCTTAACTCAATTCATATAGGAATATAGTGAATTGGTTAAGTAAGATATTATTATAAGGGATATGAATATGCTTATAATTGATGTTAACCCTAGGTTAATAATTCGTTGTCATAACTAAGCAAGACAAGATAATAATAATTCAAGTCAAGTGTAGGGGGAAGTTGTAGTTCTATATGTATCTCCAGTATATTCTTTAGTTAATTTGCTTTTAGTTTTTAAGTAGTTTACAATCAACCAAAAACTGAACCATTTGAATAAAATTAGAATTGTTAATTTTATTACTTAACATAATATTTGAATTGACTTCTTGTGGGAACGATCTCTACTTATCACTTTATTACTTGATGATGATATGTGCATTTGTGTTAGTAAAATCCATGTCATCCAGTAACATCCAACCACTCATCAGAATCGATTAGTGGCTAGGCAGAAGGGTCATCTCCATATTTCACATTGACCTTCTCACTTTATGCCTCTAAAGAGATTGAAACAAAAATATAGATAAATAAGGGACTAAAAGAGAAAATAAATATTGATTTTATTCATTAAGGACTTATGCTTATCTGTTGTGAATGCGGGCTCTACTTCTGCCTAATCTTCTTCTTATGCATATCATCAAAAAGCTCATTAAAAAAGACTAGGAGCTGTAACTCTTTTTCCTACAAGTTAAACCCTAAAAATGATTAGTATGCTGAATGCATAAGATAATATTAGATATTAGAATATTGATATGAAATAGCAAATAAATATGTAACATGATTTGCTTATGGCAAAATAACATACGTGAGCTGTTAGTGTGGACACTTTCCTCGGGCTTTGATGCATGGTTCTACACAGTAGTTGTAGATTGTTTATGCCATTGATATCCTTGCCAAATGTCGCATAGGTAGTCCTAAATCCTACTGTCTATAAGCCCTTGCCAATATCCCTTCCTGTCAGAAGGGGAATCCTTACTCGTCTTTAGCTTCAAGTTCTTCCAAAACATGTGTAGCCTTCCTAGTAAAACGTTTTATGCATGTGGTCTCCCAAATGGCACAGACCAAGATTCTATCAACCCCTCATCGAACCGACATCTTTGCTACAAAAAAGAAAAAAACAATTTAGTTTCACATAGACATTTAAATTTACTTGATACTTTAAAAATAATAACTTAAAAGAATTTACCATAAATGCAACAAACAATGACTCTCATTGATCGACATGATAGTCATGGTAGTGAACATGAGGGTCTGAGAGGTAAAATACAACAACATCATAAAAGTATTAAAAATAACAAATAAAAGTACATATATAATTTTAGTTGAACTTTAAACTTATGTTATATCTCCGGCCTCGATAGCATCTCCGATCCATAGCTGAGTCAGACAGATGAGCCTCCCTTTCACCAACAATCTGAGAGAGAGGTGGTGAGGACATAAATAGTAATGGAAAGCGAGGAAAGGACTAAGATGGAGAAGATGGGAAGTGGGAGCCGTAGTGGTGGATGATCTTCCCCTTCAGGTGATGCTAATGTGTGGTGCAGAACTAGTACATGGTCATTTAAACTCACTCGTAGAATGATCTCCGATCGTCATCTGCACATCCAATCAATAATACAGAAACTTCATGATAAGTAAGATAAAACATGACTAATGGTAGGAAAACAAGTCAACAACCTTATTAATTATTAATGATGCCACATATTTAAGGAGGAAAGCATATCAAATTTTTTGGGAAACTGACCACCAAATCTTCATAGAACATCTATTTTCAAATTCTTCTGCAAAAAAATAAAAATAAAAATAAATAAATGTTGCAAGCTACTTTAGAGTTGATATAATTTTCTTCCTAGTACCCTTGGAAAAATGAAACATGTATTTGGTGGTAAGCACTATAAAAGTAAGAGAGAAATGAAATTACATAGGTCTTACACAAGTACAATAGGTGACTCTTGATTCACATATTACTATCTCACTAAGTTGATTTCAGATTTAGACCTAGTGTAAGATAATCTTTTAAAAAGGGTGATTGAGCATAGGTTATAAAATCTACAGTAATTCAAAAATTCAGGTTTAGGGATTGATTCAAGGCAACAAAAGTAAAAAAAATAGTAGACCAGTTAAAATGATCACTATACCCTTATCAATAACACATCCATGATACCTAATGCTTGTCAATTCTAAGCTACATTATAATTAACTTTTCATCTACTCATCCATCTCTATAAAACCTATAAACCAAATATCTGATACAATAAGCAGAATTTGACCTGGCCTCTTTAATATCTTACCTTCAGATGTTTCTTTTTATCTATCCGCAAGACACTACATTTCAAAAAGTTCTTACTTCCAGCCATCCATAACTGAAACCACCTGGCACTATATCCTTAAAGGAATGTCTACATAATGCTGACCAAGTGCCATTAACTCAGTTCCATACAGAAGAAGGCCTTCAAAACTAGATATAATACATGACAACTCTCCAATCTTAATACAACTTCTTAATAAAAGAATTTTACATTAGTAATAGCACCACCATCTAGCCTGAACAGGTCATCCAAATACTCTAACCCTATTAGTATCATAATTCCAGGGTAAACAACCTTCAGACATCTACTGTAAGCATCTAAAACTACCATTTACTTATCACCTATTATCAAGCACTACATCTTACTTCATAATTTAAGAAAGGTCAATAGAATTATAACAAATACTTTAATTCATTGATAACCCGTTAACATTAAACTCATAAAAAATTATGATTGTATCTAATGATTGGTAGTAAAGAAACAACATCCCAAGTTTATAACCATTAATGTGACTTCTCTAGTTATTATAGGAAGAGAGAGGAAAATTAAAGCTTAATAGTCATGACACTTCCAACAGAGCAGAGATATGGTAGTGTAAAAGCTATCCATAGGAACATAGACTTTACAACATTTTTATTAACAGGAATAAGCAATCAAAGAACCAGAAGTATGTTTTCACTAAGGCATATCAAATTGTTCTTAGACTTATTGTTATGAGACATTGACTTAACAAAGGACCAAGATTTAAGACAAAGACTAGTCACTTAAAAATACATGGATGATACATTTAGTGAAAGAAAATTAAAATTGATTTAGCACCAAACACTAACACAACCCTTAAGACTCAAGATCATGAAATGCTAAGTTGAACAATGGATTAAGTACTTGATTTTCAATATTTGAACTTCGAGGAATTGGAATTGGTTTGTGTGATAGAGGAAACTCAATGCTGGTTGATGATGTGTTGGAGCAATTCGTTTGTATACCGAAAAGGGAGAGGTGCTTTAGTCATCCGGGAGGGGGGGGGAAGGGGGGGGGGGGTAGAGAAAGTGAAAAAAAAAAAAAAAAAGATCTAGTTGATCATGATTTAGAAAGGGACTCTATCCTTCACTAATCCTTGCTAATCATTTTTCAAATTAGCAAGCGATGAACGAGAGATTAGCAAAGGACGTAACAATATGCCACATAGCAAGTAAAACCCATCATTTGCTAATCTATGGCTCTATTTGGCTACAGACTAGCGAGGCCCGTTGGTGCTCGCTAATCTCTCCAATGACCTAGAGGGAGTTTTTCTCGCCAACTCCTCAATATTTATGGCGTGAAGCATTTTTTTTAGATCAAATAATATTTTTTCCTCCAAATTAACGAGGGATTTATGATTCCTCGCTAATCCCTTGCTATTAGCAAGCGATTAGCGAGGGATACTTTCCTTCACTAATTGCCTAGGTAAACTATCTTTTTCTTGTAATGGGTGAGAGAGTGAATAGTAGGTTGGTTTGTTTTGAATTTTGATGTTCTAACTACATGAAACTCTACCTATTTTATGCGTGATAGTGCTCTTAAGTTTGAAGCCGCCTTTGATTTAATGTAAGAAGATAAACGATATAAGAAATGGCTTAAAATAAAGAAAAGTGTAGAGAAATATGAGTATAAGATTAAAGAAAAAGATGAAGATGATAATGAAGATGAAGACGAAGATGAAGAATGGAAAAGAGCACCTAATAAGAAATATTAGGCTAGTGCTAAGATTTTTGTGAAATTTCTCAAAGTTTTTCAAGATATAACTTTGAGTTTTTCGAAAACCTTGCATGTTGCATCTAATAATTGTTACAATAGGATCGGGGTGGTGGAAATAGAAATAAATCAGTGGCGTAATAGCTAAGATAGAATGTTAGAAAGGATGGCTAGAAGTATGAAGTTTAAATTTGACAAGCATTGGGGAAGTATAGATAAAATCAACCCTTTGATGATCATTGCCATTATACTAGATCCTCGCTTTAAGCTTGGTTGCATACAATGTCTCTGTGAAAGTTTTATCCTTTCGTAATTGCATCGGATATGAGTAATCTAGTTAATGGCCATTATTGAAATTGTATGAAGCTTATAGTGTCGCGATTCCAAAGAGTGATAATCTAGAAAATGATAGGAGTTCTCAAACTAATGGTCTACTTGTTGGTGACTATGTTAACATGATATATATATATATTTTCAAGTGCAATGAATTCATGGATGAGTCAAGCCAATAAGAGGTATAGGGTTGAATCAGAGTCAAAGATAGAGTCAAATATTTACTTGGATTAGACCACCGTTAGGGAGGGAGATGATTTTGATATTCTTGCATGGTGGAAGGCTAATGCTAGCAAGTATAGAGTTCTAACAGTGGTTGCTCGTAATGTTTTAGTATTTTAGTTTCTACTGTGACTTTTGAGTCTTTCTTTAGTATTAGGGATCGTGTTCTTTCAAATTTTCAAAATTTATTGCATTAGGAGATTGCATAATGTTATATATGCTTGCAAAATTGGATTGGCCCTACCACTAATACCATTAAGAATAAAGAACTTTTGGAAAAATTGATACGCTCAGAAGAAGTTCAGCTACTAGTATTTATATTTTCAATATTGTACTTTCCTAATATTTAATAACTATGTTATTGTTTCTTAATGTTACTTTGTTAACAGAGTGCTCAAATTTCAACAAGAAATAGAAGGAGCCTATGATAATTGACTAGTTGTGCACTTGTGCTATTTTGGTTACTGTGTTTCTGTTGTTGTGTTTATTTTAATTTGGAGTTAAGAAAAATAAAACATGCAATTTAGTATAAAACTAGGATATGTAATTATGTATTTAGATTTGAAAGATGTATTTTGGCTGGCTGGATATTGCTGCAGTGTGTATGCAGCAAATCAGTAGTCCCAAGCACCCAGCATGCCATTTATTGGTTTAGGCTAATTTGGGCCCTATTTTGTGGATCATATAAACATATTTCTATATTTTTTTTTTAAGACAACATATTTTTGGACCCAATTTTATATGCCAAAGTAATAAATTTGAGTTTTTTTTAATTTTTTTTCAAAAAAAAAAAAAAATTTTACAATCTAGTGTAAGCATAATTGCCCAGCACATAAAATCGAAACTAACAACCAAATTTTATAAACTTGGACAAGTACCACAGAGGATTCTCCCCCATTTATTTCCAAACTATGGCGGGAAGGCAATTATTCACTCAATCCCGCCAATAGGGTACTAGACTTTTCATTTCATTATATTATAAGCCGTAACCCAACTCATACTCTCGTTTTCCCACCGTTTTCTTCCGAGAAAATTGAAACCCTAACCCTAACATTCAGCACCGAAATCTAAAGATGCTTGAACTCCGACTGGTCCAAGGGTCACTTCTGAAGAAGGTGTTGGAGGCCATTAAGGACCTTGTCAACGATGCAAACTTCGATTGCTCCTCCACTGGGTTCTCGCTTCAGGCCATGGATTCGAGCCATGTGGCGCTGGTCGCGCTTTTACTCAGATCGGAGGGATTTGAGCATTATCGCTGTGACCGTAACATTTCCATGGGTATGAACCTCAATAACATGTCCAAGATGCTAAAGTGCGCCGGCAATGATGACATCATCACCATCAAGGCCGACGATGGCAGTGACACTGTCACCTTTATGTTTGAAAGCCCAAGTATGTTTCCTTAACAAAATCTTGAGTTATTTGCAAGTCAGCCCTCTTTTTTGGTTATACATATAATTAGTTCTGTCACTCCCCAACATTCAGAAAAGGAGTTTGGGATTTGGGTGATGATTTGTGTTCTTGGCTAAATTGTTATCTTAGTTTATTTCATGAATATGACTGTTATAATAACTATTTGGGCTTGTATTAGTGTTAAGGAAGGGAAATGCTTAAATTTCACCAATTTAAATAATCAATTTTGTTTGTTTTGGTTGATCGTGAATTTATGAACAGATACATAGTACATATCATGGGAATGCATTTTGAAAATTTGGAATTGTTTGATGGTTGTGAATGAGATTTTTATATTAACTGTTAAGATGAATTACATTCTTACTGGGACAGAGGGATTCCCTGCTCCAATTTTCTTTTAGTAGGATCTGTGTTCTACTGTTGTTCTGTTGATGGCATTGAGGCAGACGGATTAGTACTGTATGGATGTCTGCTGAATTTTATAATGCCAGTTTACAGTTCTAGCTTACATATATATGTATTGGTTGGTTTCTGATTTTCTTTTTCTTTGGGCAATGGACTAAAGCACAAGACAAAATTGCTGATTTTGAGATGAAGCTGATGGATATCGACAGTGAACACCTTGGAATTCCTGAGGCAGAATACCATGCTATTGTTAGGATGCCTTCATCTGAGTTTGCTAGGATTTGCAAAGATCTCAGCAGCATTGGCGACACTGGTATTCTGACTCCTTTTTAGCAGTCTGGTTCTCTACATTTTGCCTGTTTCTCTTTCACAAGTTGTGGAATATATTTTAAATTTGTTTTATGTGTATTGCAGTTGTAATTTCCGTATCCAAGGAAGGTGTAAAGTTTTCTACAAGAGGAGATATTGGAACTGCAAATATAGTCTGCAGGCAGAATACTACTGTGGATAAGGTAAGATATTGTATTGCATGGAATGTTTGTTTTCTAAATATATTTACAGTGTTATGTAATTAAAATTAAACTAGTCACATTTTTTCTACTATCTAGTTTGAAATGCATAGTTAAGGCATTTATGGTCTGGGGTGCAGTTTAAGTAGAAGATTGTAATGGCTTTGGTTAACTTGTGGTTGAATGTTGCAGCCAGAAGAAGCGACTGTTATAGAGATGAATGAGCCCGTCTCCTTGACATTTGCCCTGAGATACATGAACTCATTTACAAAGGCAACCCCATTGTCTAGCTCGGTCACTATAAGCTTGTCTAATGAGCTGCCTGTTGTGGTTGAATACAAGATTGCTGAGATGGGTTATATCAGGTTCTATTTGGCTCCTAAAATAGAAGAGGACGAGGATGAGACTAAACCTCAAGTTTAAGTGTTGGTTCAGTTAACAGTTGGTCTCCTGTATTCACTTCTAGAAATGTCTCATACATTTTTTTTATTGAAGGATTTCACCCCTTTGGCGACCAGTTGGTAGTTTAGCATTCTTAGATCCTCAGATGTTGGATTTGTTTTTCTTTCTATGTTTCCTTTTTATCTTTTGTGTGATTTAAACATTGAGAAAGTATGTTAGATGTATCTTTATCTTTTATGGACTGATAACTTGTACTTGAATTTCTCAGAGTTGCAATACCATTTTAGTTTGGTCTTCCCCTAAATTTTCCCTTTTCGGCTGGAAGGGCCGGGCTATATTTGTTTTGAGATTTTGCAAGAATGTTTCACAAATGAAAGGTTATCTTTAACCAAGATTCTTTATATAACTGAGGTAATTTATGAGATCTTTCTTTTTCATAATGTTTTGGCGATGGTAAAATGATGAATTCAGTCAATTTAACAAAAAAAGAACTAGTTCGTAAACCAAGAAAGTGCGAACAGTCAAATTAAAGGATGGCAAATGATCTTAGATCCACCGACATGATGTTAATTGATGTTCTACTTAATATTTTCCTTGTTAATCCAAATTTATAACTGGATTCATGAAGGATTTAATGAGCAAAGGTTCTGAATTGAGCTGACAATACTGACTTTGAGGCATACAATATTTTACTATCAATCTTGGGGACGGAAAGGCAATGGACAAAATGCCAGTTACTCATTTTGATCTATGAATGCATTATAACAAATTCGTAAGCACCAACTATACTTTATGAAAATGTTGGTCCCTAAAAGAAAAACCTGATTCAGAGCAAAATTAATAATTATTTAAGAAGCTGACAATTGTAGATACAAAGAACTTCAAATGATAAATAATATCTTTCATCTAAACAAAAATCCAAAAATTGTAAAAATCATTTGAAGAATGAGAAAAAGGGAAGCTTCTTCAAAGAGTAAAAAGCCAAAAGCGAAAATGGAATTGCAATCTTCAGTCAAATCCTCCAAACCTCTCCCTAAATTCAGAGCAAACTCAGTAACTCAGCAAGCAAAATGATTCAATTTACTACGTCTTTACCTTATATTAATTTTCTCTAATTTTTATGTTCTGCTATACTTTGAATTTCTAACTGTCAAGACAAGCTGATCTTCCTGGTTTTGATTAATAGATTTCGAAGAGTAACATTCCAAATGTTGCATGAGCTGTATCAACATTGGAAGTGGCCTGGAAACAGTGTAATGTAGATCATACATAGCTAATGGGGTGAGGTTTCTCATTTACCCCGTTTCTTGGCTTCACTGTATAGGATGACGCCAATAACGGTAAGACTGTATCCGAGCATTCCAGTCACTGATACTGGATTTCTGAAAATCAATATTGATACAACAACTGCAACTGCTCCTTTTGCATTACCTAGGACCTGGATGAGCCAGAATATCTTTTTAATCAATTAAGAAACAATAGTCTCAATGATCATAAAGAAATGCATGGAAATAGCAACTACTAGTTTCAGATGAAGCAAATGGGCAAAAAGAGAAGTTTAAAATCAAGTATAAACAAGTAATGCTATTAACAAGAGAAAAGAGTTATATTATTGGCCCTCATTTTCTATGTCAAAATGATATTGATTTTCCAAAATCACAATTGCTCTTCGATATGAGGTTATAAGATTTCTTAAAGTTACCCATCAGACGAAAGCTTAAATGAACACAACTCAAATGATTAACAAATGACTTAAGGAAGCACTAATTTGAAACACGTGTTTAGGAGTTTCAGTAGCTGCTGGACATATTTCTTTTTTCTCTTTCAATAAGTATTTTATATAAATATCTATTTAGGATAAAAGTATCTTTCCTAGTTTGAGGAATGACGAGCAGAACTTAACCATATCAGATTGTAAGGTCAAATAAAATTTTAACTTATACCAAACCACAATTGATTTAACTTACTGTCCTAATTTATGACAGTGTGTAGGAAAGTGTAGAGAAAATTATGATGAGTTACTTAGTGTTAAAAAGAACATAGTGAAAATGAAATCAGTGTTATCAAAGGCTCTAGGCGCACCCAGGCGCTAAGGGTCCCTGGAGCCTAGGCGCAAGGCGCAGGTGCACGCCTTAGCAAAGTTAGGCGCATATCTAATGAAAAAAATCTACATACAATAATTCCAAGCTTATAACAAGTAAAAATTAATACCATTAAGTTATGACATAGAAAACAGTTTTTAGAGGCAAGAATTCCAGCATATGGAAAGTAAAGGTTAATAAAAAACAATCTAGATAAAGTAAATATGTCAGGCAAGAAGTCGACTAAGCTAACAAGCAAAAATTGAATTTATGCTTCCTCTTTCTTAAACAGGGCAGAGATAACTAAGGTTTACTGTTGAGTATCTTTTGTTTTTCAGGTACAAAATAGGGCAGAGATAGTTAAGGTTTAAGCTACACAAATGATCTGCTTTTTGTATACAATGGCAGAGATTAGACTAAGCAAGGATTAGTATAAGTAGAAGATGAAGAAGACTTAGAAAGTAACTATAAAATTATAAAACATGATTGATAATAGGCAGACTTAATTGAAAATACGCTCTGCATTTTGGGCAGGTAACAAGGAAACTCAAGACTTTGTAAGCTGTTTAGAATCAAGATTTTGGTTCAGCTGTTGTGTTAGGGTGTTTTTTAATGTTTTAAGGACTTTTCAGGTTTTTATTAGGACTCTTCCTAATGTTTGACTTTTTCTATTTATGAGGAAACTAAAAAATTGATGAGTTTTTCCTCAAAAAGAAAAAACTGAAGATGCTTTTTCAAAAAAAAAAAAAAACTTGCAGCTCCTTTTGTGTGCCTTAAGTGCGTCTCATGGCGCCTTAAAACATGGAAAAGGCGCGTGCCTAGTACGCCTAGGCAACGCCTTAGTGTCAGCGCCCGCCTTTAGAGGTGCAAAGGCAAGGGGGGTCTGCGCCTTGCACCTTTTGCGCCTTAGGCGCACCTTTAATAACACTGAATGAAATACTTTAAACAGGAGCAAATGAGGCACAAATTTGTTAATCAATCAACTGAAGGAATGTCCAGATGGATATAATAATTAACAAGATTAGTCCATGAATAGTTTGCCCCCATACAAGCTGTAAAAGTTGTAGAAGACGGGGATAGCAAAAGTGAGTAAACATTTCAAATAAGACTGAGTGTAGAGAGATAAGCATATGAAAGTGATGGAAAAAAACCAGCACATATCCAATTAACTATATAAACTATTATACAGAAGCCTATATGCTTCCTGAATTGCATCTGACATCAGAAGAACATCTTCATAACTATTCCTTGTTACTGTTGTATATAATGTTGTCTATTATTAGTATAATATCCCCCGGGAAGAACTCAAAGAAATCAGAAAGTTTGAAAGAAGAATATAGAAGAGGAAATTCAGAAAGTTGACTTTGTGATTCATATATGAATGAATCAAGAAGTTCCTACAATTTAAATGAGAATTACCTGAAGAGTCAAAGCACTAGTGTGCTTTGTGACTAAGAAATTAGTCAAATTCACTAAATATGCTAGCGCAGAATTGAATATAAGATACCACAAGATCCTCACATCATTCCTTGCAAGTGCAATAGTGATCCCAACTACATCTTCCTCCATTATGAGCGCTGTCGGAAGAAGGAAGGCAACAGCCACTGGAGCCATGTACAGAAGAAGATTCATAGAATTAAGCTTTTCCCTGAGAAATCAATTAAACCATCTCAGTCATAATCAAATTGAAACAGTTGACGAACTCATTAAATCAGAAGTGATATCATTACAAGTCACAAATGCTTTAAAATTATGCTGGAAAGTGAGTTGTTTATTACCCTTCAGAAGACAGCAAAACCCCTTGAAGCACAGTTTTGAGTGCTCGCGCTGCGGTAGCCCCAATGCACATTATAAACCCAAACAGATGAAAGCTTGGTTCGCCCTTCATCCATAAATAGGAAAAATTATACATATGAATAATTAGTGCTAAGGAAATTACTAATAGCATAACTACAATTTAAATACTTTTTGGTAATGAGAAAAGCCAGATAGCACGTTCTTCCTTAATAATTTACATGTTTCCATGTTCTTAAATTTTCAAGACCCACAAGCAACATCTATCATATTAAATATTTTGCATATTCTTCATTTATAAGTGAACACTTGATAGTAAAGCAAAAATGAACATTTTGTAATTTGTGTTTCAACATACAAGGAGTTAATTTATATATAACCTCTTCAATAACCAGAAAATATTCTTAGCAAAAAAGTAAATAAGTAAATAAATAAAATAATAATAATAACCAGAAAATATAAATGTAAAGACGAAAACTGTTAACCTCAATTATGCAATATTTGGTTAGAGATTAGACCAGCCAAACTAACCCAGAAAATACTTCCCTCGCCTCCTTTTATTTCTCTCCATTCTAGTAGGAACATTTCTCAAGAAATTTTCTCATGACCCCATTGAACATTAAAGAAAACATTACTCAAAAACAAGACTTTCAATTACATATGATCTCAACACTCGTCCCTTTAATTGGGATGACAAATAATTTAATTTAAAATTTTCTAATTGATTATACACAATCCAATTTCAAATTTTTAATGGATTATATTTAATTTTAAAAAAAATGAATGAAGAGAGAATTAAAGAGCTCATACGTACCCCACTGGCAATCATAACGCCAGTAACAACAGGAATGAGGGTGATATATGTAATCCAACCTTCCCTCTTCAGCGTCATCAGATATGCAAACACTGCCGTGAAAAAGGGTGTCGTTGCACCCACCGCCTGATTAAAAGACACCGGTAGGTACCTGAGCGATATATTCCCACCCACAACCGACAAGCAAAAGATGAGACCCAAAGACGAAATCTTTACGAATTGAACACGAGAACGTATAGTCTGCATGGGCACTACTTTGAGCCACAAAATTGCAATGTAGCTGAGAATCGAGCAGGCAGTCATGTGGCAGAATGTAAGAAATATTGGGTACCTGAACCCATAATTGCTTAGCAAATACTTGTTCAATAATAATACCCCAATGTTGGACGAGTACCAAGCCGAGATTAGACCGATGGTGAAAATCCGCCCGGTAACTTTCATAGCTGCAGATATTTGATTGAGCTGAGAGGAAAAGCTTTGAGGGAGAGTCAACTCGGATCCGAGTTAGCGGGTTGACTCAAACGTGTTAGGATTTTCGACAGCACAATTATATCATCCACGAATATGAGAATGTTGGAGAAGAAATGAATAAATTATATTTAGAATTCTTATTTTTGGTTTAAGGAAGAGAGGTTTTGAAGGAAATGGACGATGCAGAGTGAGAAGCTCGTTAAGCTTGTGGTGGAGTTAGATATGAATTCTTTTTCTTCTTGTCTTTCTCTCTCTTTTATTATTTATTCATTTTTATTTTACGCAGTTAGTGGCGTGTGAGATGCATATCAATTAATCTAACTTTTTGAAATGATCAAAATAACTATGCATATCAATACTAAAACAATTGTCATATCGAATCTTTATTATTATTATTATTTGTTATTTGAATTTTCTTACAAATATTATCATGAGATTAATATTTCTGATAACAAATGAGGAGATTTAGTTCTACCAAACTACTTATAAAGACATTTCTATTATATATGTTTTTCTAGGTATAAATTATTCTAATCTTTTTAGATTACGATGAGACTATATGAATTTATACTCTATCTTTAAAACTATTTGAAAAGGTAGTTCTATTTTCCCCTAAAATTTTAAAAAATATTACAATTTTATCCGAACTCTTATGGTACCTTAGTGCACTTATTATCTTATTAATATATATATATATATATATATAATTTTGATATTATTAAATTAATTTAATAATAATATAAAATTATTTAATTAACTTAAATAAGATATAAATAAACTTCTAAAATAATATATAAAACTAAAACAAAAAATTTTAATTAAAAATAATATTTTTAGTTTAACAAAAAAATTTTGATTAAAAATAAAATTTTTAAATTGTTGTTTTTGTCAAATGTATAAAATATTTTTTTTTAAAGTTAAATAATTATTTTAAGAATGATTATTGATTTATTTTTATTTGCATTTTATTTGTAATAATATCATGTCATCACTAATTAATATAATAAACTTAAAATCATATTTGTCTGGTAATAAAAGCATTTTTTTGTAATTATGTTAATTTTTGAGTTTGGGTTAACTTGTTTTTTTTTTTTTTTTTTCAAGCTTCAAGGGAGGCATGTATAGGTCTTCAAAATAGATGGTAAGGTTCATGTAATTTTAAAAATAATATAAAGGAGGTTGAAATAATTTACTCCTATTTTATTAAGGGCAACACACTTGAATCGTGTCTGATATTTTTGTTCATAAATAAATAAATTAGTATTTTAAAAGCTTTCTTCATGAATTGTGTAATGGAAGAACTTTATGTATAAGACATTTTGTTAGATGCAAATATATCTAATAGATGTTTTTCTTGTAAAGTTGCATCAAGTCACTTTACTTTGATATATTGTCTTAATAAATGCATTTCAGGTTATCAAACTAAAAAACAAATTCTATAATCTATATTTTTTTCTTATTACTTGAAAATATTCATCAAATTAGCATTACACGGATTAAAATCATAGCCAATAAAATAACGTATTACCTATCCTCAACACTTAAGTTCGCTTTGATATTATGAATAAATCAAACCAAACATCAAATTCAAAGTAAAGGTCAATTATCAAACTAATTGATAATTAAAAAATAATTTACAATGTTGATACTACCTATCACACTATCAAATAAAGATATGACCAGCCAGAATAGTGAATAACCAAATCCCGTAATCCTGAATACTCATTTGCCATACATCACTAATTTTTAAATAAATTACAATTAAGAATAAGGAAACTTTACTGAATTAAAAATAAAATCATGAACTAATTATTAAGTGTATAATATTTACTGAAAATTCGGCCCCATAAAATAAAACATACCTATAATACATATAAATAATCAAGTTTACAATATATAAATAAACCATAACATTACTGTTTATAGAAAAGCTTTGCTCCTAGCAACACATTAAATTATCACAGTTAATCCAACCTATATATATCTACAATAATGCATAAATTCTTAAGTGACTGCATGTGTCGCCCTATTAGCTTCAAGTATGCAATTTCAAAGTATACCTTGCCGCAGCAGCATCAACAGGTAGCAAATCCTGATGTAGCGAGCTATGTTTCCCTAATACTAAAAGAAACAACAGAGGAAAAAGTAGATCATAAGGACCCAGTGAGCAAACTATATACCCTGAGGATACCAACATCACACACGCAATACACATATATTACTAATTAATATCAAGTTTGAATTTAATTGTACATGTACATACTTTTAATCATCATATAGTCACGATTTACATATTTCACAACATATATAAATCAATTTAATATCCGAAATTCACAATTTTTAACATAGCAATCAAAGCATACAAAGGGTCAACAAGTAACTCAACCAAGCACAATAATATCACCCCTACCAAGCATTTTAGTGCTGCACAACAAGTTAATCTTCATACATAATCCATCCCATGGGCTAAGCACTCAAATTAATCAAAAAAAAAAAAACACTAATCAAAATTAGAATATCATAGGTGCACCTGAATTTAAAATTTGAAGATAAAGATCATTTCTTAGAAAAATCTCGCTTTGTTGGCTTTATCAACCACAATCAATATCAAATAACAAACATCAATCAATTATTCAAATTCATATAATTTATTTCACACAATTATCTGGTAACCAAAGATCAAGAATGAGATTCATTATTTCGTCTAGATTGTGAAAGTGTCAGAGTCTCCTCGACACAACCTGAAGCTAAAAAATTATCAATTCAAATATTGCGTAGTTTATTAACTTCATCATCATAATTTTCTCTTAAAAACTTAATCAATAAATCCTAGTTAATTAAACTTGTCAATTACATGTATACATATTCGAAATATTAAACCTCAAATTATCTAAAATTCTTTACATTTAAATCATACTAATCTTAATTTACATATTCAAGTCTTAAACTTCATATTCTAATAATTATACACACTTTAAGAAATCATATACAATTTATCAACTTAGTTTTACCTATACTTCAATTATTAATTTAAGAATTACTTGATCAATTTTCGTGTTTTCTAATTAACCATTTTACTAACAAAAATTATATAGCTTACTTTTCTAATTAAACTTAAATTATGAATTTTATACTATCAACTTAATCAATTCAAAGATTTAAGATGAGAAATTTCCTACACCTATTTTCTTGTTCATAAAACACCTTAAACTAACATGGATCCCTCAATAAACAAGTTTAAAACTTGGACTTAAGAATAGTTTAAGCTTTCACCATCCTCTCGGCACACCCATGGTAGCAAACTTGCTGTCTAATTTCCATCCAAACATGAAATACTTGAAGCTGCCAGCCAAGAAAATGGTAAAACAAGGTAGAAATACTGCCATTTGCATCATCTCCTTCTCGGCTACAACAACCAGAAAACAGGGCATAAGTTCAGCTCGCCGCCACAATTCTCACCCTTAAACCTCCTCACACATACCACATGCATGGTTACACACACATCTAAGAATCCTTAGGCTCACGGGCAAGGAAACCATACACACCAGACTGCAATTTCCCCACCCAAAACAGAACATATGTTCTTGACAAAGAAAGTAATATACACAGCAACAAGAGAAACAAGGTAGCAACTTAGAACAAAGGAAGGGGAAAGGAGGGTAAACCATACCTTAAGCTTAATTAAACCAGAAAATTTTCACACTCTTAAGCTAGTGAAGCTTGGTTTGAAAGTTAGAAGAACAGGGGAAATGGACATATTCAGCCGAGAGGAAAAAGAAAGGAAATAACATCAAGGCAAGGTCGGTGCAAAAGGGTGGAGCAATTTTGATACAAGACAAAGCTAATTTGTTAATATGTGGTGTAGATTGTCTCCACTTCTTATTACATTTATATATTCAATTAATATATTAATATAATCTCATGGCTTAAATTAACTTTTAAAATATGTGGTAAAGGATTATTCCAAGACTACGTATATTTTTATTACAATCATTGATCTCTAATAAGTTATATATATTTCCCAGTTTGAGAAAATCTTATAAGTTTATTTAGATGGTTGTCACCAAAAGTGGTCTATCTATATAGATTTGTGGGATTTTTGAAAGCTATAGTACGGGATGTTTCTTAAATTATTGTATATAATTTCCTGCTCAAATGGGGTTATTATATACTTTAATTTTGAAAATACATGAAACATATGGTTTAGGATATACTGACCTAGAAAGTTTATCTACCTAAAAGGAGATACACTTTTCGAAAGCTAGAATGCTCTAATTTTAGTTTCATGAGTTGATCATGAGATCCTAATTGCATGTTACATTCTCTGCTTAAAGGGGAAGTTTGTAATGATGAACTTTAGGATTCATGGAGAATAAATTTTTATTCTTAATTTTAAATTACTTAATTTATTGACATGTTGCATTATTTATTATTGAATCAGTCTCCCTAGCTGTTAACAATAGTAGTGCTACTACTAAATTGTTGAACAGTTCCAACTTTAAGAAATGGAAGCAAGATGTTGAATTTTCCCTGGGAAATTATGGATATTGATTTAGCTCTGCAGTAGTGAAAAACCTATTGATCTTTCTAGTGCTAGCTCTATAGCTCAGAAAAAAGGCTTTTGACAAATGGGAGAGATCAAATAGGTTGAGTTTGATCTACATGAAGAGATCAATCTTTGAACACCTATTGAGCGGGTTGTTTGAAACTCAAAGTTCCAAAGACTTCATGAAAGCTATAGGGATAGGTACAAGGTATCTGATAATGCTAAAATTGGAAAGCTAATAAATGATCTAGCTGGTATGAGATATGAAAATGGAACTGGGGTTCGGGAATTTATTCTCAAAATGGTTCATGTACAAACTAGCCTTAAAACAAAGAAATTTCAATCCTGATAGTTTTGTGGTTCACCATTCTATCAATTCCTTACCACCTAATTTCTCCCAGAATTAAAACTGCTTATAACACCCAAAATGAATCATGGATCATCGATGACCTTATCTCTAAATGTGTGGTTGAGGAAGATAAACTTAAGAAAGAAAAGAGTGAAACAGCACTTTTTGTTTCCTATTCCAAAGCCTAGTTCTACCAAGAGTGGTCAGGGATAAGTCTAAATCTACTCATCATAAGAAAACTCAGGATGCGAAAGGGCATGGTACTGGTCAAAAATCCTATTAGTGGGTGGTCCTAAGGCTACTATTAAGAATGACATTACATGTTTCTTTTGCAAAAAGAGAGGTCATGTGAAAGCAGACTGCTTCAAATTAAAATCTCTATTAGAAAAGAAAAATAAACAAGAAGGTAACTCACTAGCTTTTATTTGTTTTAAATCCTATTTAGTTCATGTCCCATCAAATTCTTGGTGGCTTGACAGTGGTACAACTATTCATATTACTTGTACTGTGCAGGGGCTCAAATACAAAAGGAAATCAAGTGATTTAGAGGCAAAGCTGAGAATCAGGGAATGATGTCGAGGTTGAAGTCTAATCCGTAGAAGTCGTCTCTTTAATTTTAGAAAGTGGTTTTAAACTTGTTTTGGAAAACACTTTTTATATACCGTATTTTAGGTAGAATTTAATTTAAGTTTCTTTGTTAGACAAAATTGGTTATTCCTTTAATTTTGGTAGTTAAAAAGTTTAGTTGCTTTTAAATTCTAAAATTCTTGGAGGGTGTGTTTTGTCCAATGGTTTATACAGAATGATTATAGCACCCTTAAATGTTAATTCCTCCTTAAATAGTGAAAAAATTATTTCCAAAAGATCTTCAAGAGAAATTCTCAATGTTTTGACATAAACATCTGGGTCACATATCAAGGAAAAGAGTTGAAAGACTCATTAAGGATGGTATCCTACCATCATTTGAATTTTGATGGACTTAGAAATTTGTGTTGATTGTATTAGAGATAAATTGACCAAGATAAAGAAAAAGGGGTCAACCCGTAGTTCTGAAATCTTAGAGATCATTCACACAGATATTAGTGGACCCTATTCCACCACTTTATGTAAAAATTGTTATTTCATTACCTTCATTGATGACTTTTTCCCGTCTTGGTTTTCTATACTTGATTAAAAAAAAAAAAAATCTGATTCTCTTGATAAATTTATAATTTTCAAAACTGAAGTTGAAAAGCAATTAGGGAAAGTCATTAAGATTGTGAGATCTGACCGTGGAGGTGAGTATTATGGCAAATATGAAGTTGATGGACAACATATAGGACTATTTACTAAGTACTTACAAGAGTGTAGGATTGTTGCCCAATATACGATGCATAGTAGCCCTGAACAAAATAGTATGGCTTGAAAGGCGTAATCGTAGCCTTAAGGACATGATGAGGAGTATGATGAGTAGGTCCAACTTACTTGAATATCTTTGGGGGAAAGCCATTAAAACTGCCTTGTCCCATCCTTAATGGGGTTCTCAGTAAAGCGGTGCCTAAAACACCTTTTGAGTTGTGGACTGGGAGGAAGCCTATCTTGAACCATTTTCATGTTTGGGGGTGTTCAGCTGAAGTGAGAATCTATAACCCAAATGTAAATAAAACCGACCCTAGATCTACCCGCCGTTATTTTATTAGTTATCCAGATCACTCTAAAGGATACAAGTTTTATTACCCTGCACAAGAATCCAAAATATTGGAATCACAAACTGCCAAGTTCTTGGAATTTGATGTTGCTGAATTGGAAAAGTTTTCACATTTAGATCAGGGAGAGTGAAATAAAGATGTTACTATTCCATTATATGATATGTCAGAAGCAACTATTTCTATGCATGTTGTAAGAACATATGATGAGGAGAAGTAAATGAACAAGCTGAAGTAGCACCACCTGTTCTCACTGATGTTACTACACATGTTTCCTAATGAAGCTCCTCAGCAATAAAATCTAGTTGCGCAAATACCTGTTAGAAGGTTTGAACAGTAGAGAAGGCATGCTATTTTTGTTGACTTCATTGTGTATTTGGGTAAAATTGATTGTGATGTTAGTCATATTGTTGATCCTACTATATATGAAAAAGTTGTCTCTAGTCCACAGTCAGACAAGTGGATTGAAGCCATGAGAAAAGGGATGCAATATATGGTATACAATGGTGTATGGGAGTTGGTTGCACTTTTAGAGGGTTGCAGACCCATTAGGTGCAAGTGGGTCTACAAGACAAAGAAAGATTCAAAGGGAAATATTGAGTGTTTCAAAGCAAGACTTGTAGCTAAAGGTTTCTCTCAAAGAGAAGGTGTGGATTTTAGTGAGGCTTTCTCTCCTATCTTAACTAAAGACTCTTTTAGGGTCATTATGGCATTGGTGGCTCATTTTAGTCTTGAGTTACATCAGATGGAAGTCAAGACAACCTTCTTAAATAGAGATTTTGCTGAAGAGGTTTATATGGTTCAACTTGAAGGTTTAAAAGAAAATATAGAAAGTAAACTTGTTTGTAGACTCACGAAGTCTATCTATGGTATAAAACAAGCATCTCGATAGTGGTTCTTGAAGTTTGATAAGGTAATCACCTCTCTTGATTTTGTTGAAAACAAGGTTGATAAATGCATATATCTCAAATCAATGGGAGCAAATTTATTATACCAGTTTTATACATTGATGATATTTTGCTTTCCAGCAATGACGTTGGTTTATTACATGAGACAAAATTGATGTTATCTAAGACCTTTAACATAAAAGATCTTGGGGAGGCATCATTTGTTCTTGGCATTGAAATTCATTGGGACAGATCTCATCATTTGTTAGGTCTTTCTCAGCGAGAATACATTGATCGTATGCTTGATAGGTTTAATATGAAGAAATGTAAGTCTGGGGATGTACTAGCTCAAGGGTGACAAATTCAGCTTGGATCAGTATCCCGTAAATGATTTTCAGAGGGAGTTCATGAACAATATGCCTTATGCTAGCACAGTTAGAAGCTTGTTGTATGTTCAGATTTGCATCAGGCCTGACATTGCTTTTGCAATAAGAGTTTTTTGTAGATATCAATCAAACCCAGGACTATAACATTGGGTTGCTGTGAAGAAAGTTATGAGGTATTTACAAAGGACTAAAGACTTTATGATAGTGTATAGAAAGGTTGATCACCTTGAATTGATTAGTTACTCTGATTCTGACTTTGCTGGTTACAAGGATGATCTGAAATCTACATCAGGATACATTTTCATGTTAGCTGGGAGAGTCATATCTTGGAAAAGTTCTAAACAGACAATCACTGCTTCTTCCACTATGCAGGCCGAGTTCGTTGCTTGTTATAGAGCATCGACATAGGGTATATGATTGAAGAACATGATAACATGTCTTGGTGTGGTTGATTCGATCTCTATACATCTTAAAATTTACTGTGACAACAATTCTGTTATGTTCTTTTTAAAGAATAACAAGAACTCTAGTGCATCGAAAGCTATAAATATTAAGTGTCTGACTACCAGGGATTTAGTGAAAAAGAGAGACATTGTGATTGAATATATTGAAACAGAAAAAATGTTAGCAGATCCTTTAACCAAAGGAGTTAGGACTAGGGTTTTCAAAAGTCATTTTGATAACATGAGTATTGTAGAGTCCTTTTATGTTTTTGGTCAGTGGGAGTTTGCATTGTTTTATTCAAACTAGCTAGCATGTTATATATTCTATTTGGTATCTTATGTTTGTTTACATCCTTGTTGGATGATACATTTTATTAATGAAAATAATAGTTATTTTCATTATCTATTATTTTCATTATGATATAATTGATATTGTATGTGCATATATGGTTATTTATATATAACATGTTATTGCATTAAAATCTTAAGACTTTGTATCTGTCTTAAGTGTGACAGTTTTGTCAATTTGGACGTATGTCTCAAATGACACTAATTGGATATCTCGAGATGGTTGTTGAGATATTCAAGCTTAAAATTAAGCTTAAATGATTTCTAGTGCTTTGGAAAGTATCCAATTTTAATGAAATCAGCTGGAGGACCGACAATGAAAATAGCATATGTTGAACATATTTGGATGTTATTTTCTTGCTACACTACCACATCTAGATCCATTACAGATTAGGTTGTTGGCATTTGTAACCATGGATTGGTCTTGTGTCATTTAAGTGACACAATGATTGCCATGATTCGATGTTAATAACTTAATTGGGCTGGATTGTTTAAAGTGCGTCTCAGGACCAAATTTTTTCTTTTTTTAAATTATAGCCACATAAAAGTTATACCTTGCCCGAAAGTTATTTTCTAAAAATATGTTTTTCAAAATTTTAAACTACAATTAATATTATTCAAGTGGGAGATTGTTAGAAATTCTATATGTGGGCTGCTATTAATTATATGATTTTATTTTAATAATAAAACATGTTTAAGGTTTGGTCCATTTAAGATATGCTGGTAAAAGCCATATAGTTTATGTGATCATTTGGGATAGGGCTTAAACACACTTCTTATCTGATTAGATATGGATTGGTAATAAGTGTATGTTGAGTGCCTTTATGAGTCTTTAATGGGAGGACTCTTAAAGTTTTATCTGATAATAAATAGTTAGGCCACCTCTCTTATCTCAACATGCGTATCTTGCCCCATTGAGAGCTGTCACTAAATACAGAGAGTATGGAGAGGAAAACCTAGCTATGTAAGCATTTACTAAGGCGTGCTTGGCTGAGATTCCACATATCCGCTGCTATAACTCAATCAGGTATGCAAACCTTATTGTTAATGTGTTCTAAATTCATGTGTGAGATCATGTATAATATATTAGCTTAATCGTCCAAGTTTTCTCAACTTTTCAGGACCGTCCCTTGCAGGTCGAATCTTGAGAGCTCATAGAACATATCCGAACATTTCATGTTAAGAGTCAAATCAAACTCTAACAATCGCGTCGTACTTGAAAACTCATTATTGGATTTTTAACCACCATACAACTTTCTAGCGGCATCGACAGAATCATCCCTACCACAATAGTAGAAGTACGTCTCCACCAAACTTTGAATGCACCACCACATGACCCTTAGCCTCCTTGTCCGTGCACAGCAAACTTCCAACCCTATTTCTTCATTTTCTAGCAATCAAATGCCACCAAACATCCTTTTCAGCAGTCGGTCCACTCGGACATTCCATATACTCGAAGCATGCCATTGAGGGGTGCCAAACACGCGTCCATGCATGTAGCCTACAACAACATTATCAACCCATTGTCGGTTCACCATGCATTCAGTAGTCTAGGTCTAGAATCGAATCAACTCACTCCAAACTGTTAACTGAGTTAACAACAATTATTTGGCTCGGCTCCAATTCATTAGCCTAGGCTCGACTCACCTAGATTGCTTACATGGCTGAGCCTAGATACACAAAAAAATAAAAAAAAAATGCATGAAGAATTCATATGTACATGTTAGTAAGCGTCAATTTATGACATAATTATTTGGAGGACAATCATAAATTTGGTATCATAATCTAGTACACTTTACTATAATTTGAATGATTAAGGGCCTAAGGCCGACTTGATCAGAATTAAGAATTTGACCGTTACGTGCTTATCAAATATATACCTTCAGGAATTCAAGTTTTCACATGCCTTACATGCTTATTTAAATAATTTTACAAAAGCCAAGTTTAAAGCATAATGGATCATGCATGTTTGTATGCACATGCTTAGACTTCAATATTTTTAGCATAATTACATGTTCGATATCTCAGAGTCAAATAACTTATTACACTTGCTCATTAGCCTTGACAATATGTCAGACAATCTTAAGTGTTTATTATTTCGAGTTGAACAATTCATTATTCTCATTTTGAGTATAATTACTTGTCTAACGTGTTTGGTGGTAGTACAAATTGTATATGATAATTTTACTAAGTAATATCACATGCTTGCTTCAGTTATTGATTGATCAGGATTGTTTTCCTATAGCAATAAGTTGATTTATGTTATGCTTGGGCCTATGCCCTTATAAATTTATATATGAATTGCACAAAAACACCAACGTACATTATTTAATGATTATTCTTTCAACAAGATTACATCACATATTTACACACATACATGCCTAACTAGTCTTCTGTTAAGATCGCAGCTACAATTATAAAATAAAAATTTTGTGCTATTAAATCACTTTTTTATATAATATATCTACATCTATACTATATAAAAGTGACTTAATGAAATCACATTTTGATTTTCTTTATGAAATTTTAATATTACATATTTATCTTTAGTTGTTATTTTACTATAAATAAACTAGTTTTTTTTTTTTTTTTCTAATTATCATCCATTTTAATATCATTAGTATTGTAATTGTTTTGGGACTATTGATTTCTTTTTTACTAATTCTTTTCAATATTAATAAATTTTAAATTTTCAATAATTATATGTCAATAATAATTAAGAATGAATTTCTCAACTTTTTTGTTTTATAAATTCCTAATAATCATAAATTTTTTTTATCCTCAAATTTAAGAATCAAATTTTTAAAAAATTGCTATGAATTAAAAGAAAATATTAAGAGTATAGTTTTGATGATTATAATGTCGTTGTTTTAACTTTAAATTCATAATTTTATTTTAAAAAAATTTCAATAATTATATGTCATTAGTATTTAAGATTGAATTCCTCAATCTTTTTTTATTTAATAAATTTCTCTAAACATAATTTTTTTTAGTTTTTCTCAAATTTATAATTTTTTTTTTTAAAAATACTATGAATTAAAAAATTACTAAGAGTATAGTTTCTATGATTACAATATTGTTGTTTTAATTTTTAGTTCTTCTTTCCATCTTAAGAATTAAAAAAATATAAATAAATTTTTTTTAACTTTATTTATTTGTTTATGAATATAAAGAATTTTTTTTTAAGTACCCTATGAGTTTTTACTATCACATAAATATTTTTTGTAATTAATTTTACCTCAAATAGGCTATTTATTTATTTTTACTTCTTTTCTAATTATTTTCTATTTTTATATTAATAGAATTATAATTTCTCTATGACTATTGATATTTTTTTCCTAATTCTTTTCAATATTAATAAATTTATATTTTCAATATATCAATAATAATTAAAATTGAATTTCTTAATTTTTTTATTTATAAATTATTTGTAAAAAATATTAAGATATAGTTTTAATAATTATAATATTGTTGTGTTAATTATATTTTATTTTTATAATTAAAAAATGTTTATATTGTAAATTAATTTTTTTTTTATTGTCTTATCTATTTGTTGATATAATTAATTTGTAGTATTATTTTTTATTAACTATAATTTCTTAATTTATATATCGATTATTGATGAACATATATTTATGTATCATAACTACGATTCACACGTAATGTGTGTGCTATTAAAACTAGTAATATATACATATATATATATAATATAAAATAATCTCTATGAAAGACTTGCACTCTATATATTTGACCTGTTACGAAACACACCCTTAATGAAAATGATTGAACCTCCACATATTATTTGTTTATTTGTTTCTTTAGAAAACTTTACAAGATACAACTCTAAACAAATCTACAAAAAATCTGAGATAAACTTTAATCTAGTTCTATTATCAACTGATTAAGTAAGATTAAAGTTGGGATAAAAAAGAATAAAAAAGATTAGGATCTTATCAACTCATCATTAAAGGTTTAATTTTGATCACCTTAGTATAACACGTTATAATTCACCACCAATTATGTCCCTGCGGCAAATTTGGTACCGACATTGTCCTCCAAGACTAATGAAAACTAACGTGGCACATTTTGTTTATTACTTATTTGTGGGTACAGATATTACTTTATGCGAATCAAGAAACATATAATACCTTAGCAAGAAAAAGAAAATGACAGTTGAACCAAATTGATTTTAAATACAATATCTTATACTTAGATTTTTTTTTTTCTTTTTTCTTTTTATTCAATGCAGTTGTTTATCTTGAATTTGTTATAATCAGTAACTATTACTAGTTTAAAAAAAATTTTAAAAAAATGCACTGTCAGCCACCAGAAGTACATACTTAAGTGAGTGCCCTAAAGGCATAACTGTTAGGAAAACCAATAATTTGCGAGAAAAATGGTACTTTTGCTATTAACTATCATTTTTAAGAGGAATAAAAGAGAATTTGTCATAAACTCCATTTCCTGTAACAATTTCCAGAATTCGGGAATCACCAGAAATAGGCGAATTTCTCATTTGAACAAGAAAATACAAAATTTCACTGTTGTATTAGTACTGTAGCTCCGTGCTTCACATTTCACTGGGTAACAGTTCAGTGCTAACTCGATACTACTGAATGCTCACAATTTCCCATTCTAGACAGAAAATGAAACACTGATAACAGAAAATAAAAGAAAAGAAAATGAAAAGGAAAAGAAGAGAACAAAGCTGCTGATCAAGATCACCTACATTACAAGTTGCTCAACATAATCAAATATATAAATGAACATAAAGAAAGGACACATCTGCAAACATAGTAACCTGAGGAGGTGATTGTCAATCCTACTGCATCCAATCTTCACCAGCATAAATTGCTTGATCCCCAAGCTCTTCCTCAATTCGAAGCAACTGCATGAAATTTCAGATTACTAGTTGTTGCCTTTTGCTGAAACAGGACAAATTAACTCGTGACCAAGCATTTATGCTAAGGGTTGGGCACTAAGATTATGGGAGTCCAACTACTAGATCCATGAGTCCAACTAATCTCTATATATATTGCATGCATATGTGTGTATTTACATATATAGTTTTAAGATGATTTGTTGTGTTATCTAATTGCATACTACTTTAATATGGATTCAGTTATGGTTGCGGGTGTGGGTGTGCAAAATTTCAGATTTGTATATTCCTGATTGACACTACTTTAATGTTCACAGTGATCTGAGGCCTCAGCCTTTCCCTGTTCATCCTTGCAGTGGGGGTAGTGAATTGACCAAAGTGAAACCTAGTACATTTTTAGACCCAATCAGACGGAGAAATCCAAGAACCGGCCCAGAAACCTCTTGTTTGATTCTCTTCCTTGATGTTTGGGCTGAGTCTGACATTGGTTCAACCGAAAAAAAAAAAAAAAAATTGACACCTAGACCTAGTACAGACAATTAACAATAAGAGCATGCTTATTTGCATTCATCAGGGACTGACTTACCAAATCCACTGAAACTTGATTTCAGACCATTCCACAGACTGAATCTCCCCTCATCAAGACATCATTTAATACAATGGGCTCAGATTGACGGTAAGCAACATTAAAACTTATGCTAAGGTTGCATTACCTTGTACATAAAATTTGCAATTAAGAAACAATGGTTTCAAAATGAAAATAATTTTTAAAACACAGCAAAAGGGCGTTTTAAATTCTCAAATATTCACTATAAAATTTTGTTGGTAGAAATTGAAGTAATAAAAGAAAAACACGAGTTTGCCTAATACTAAAAGAGAACATTCCAAGCACAAATTATACTTTTTGAGTACCATACATAAATCATCAAGAAAACACAATACATGAGGACGCTAATGAAGTTCTAAAACTTTTGGAGAAATCTATTTTCTTTTTTGTTTGGGTGATAGAAAAGCTGGTTAACAAATTTGTTTTTCCGTTTTCAATGTGGTGACATTTAAAGAAGCTGATAAACACACTATAAAGGAAGAAGATTAGCAATATAGGAATCAGAGAATAACCTGGTTGTACTTTGCCAGCCGTTCTCCTCTGCAAGGAGCACCTGCTTTGATCTGACCAGTGGCGAGGCCAACAGATAAATCTGCTAAGAAAGAATCTTCAGTCTCCCCACATCTATGAGAAGTCACCAACCCCCAGTGGGCATCCTTAGCCAGCTTTACCACTTCAATGACCTCAGTCAAGGTTCCAACTTGATTTATCTAGTGGAATATAATGTCAGTTATGTAAAAAGAAATAGAAGAACAGGAACAAGAATACAATCTTAAGCAACTAGAGGGTTCTACTGCCTCAGCTTATGAACTTATGATATAGTGACACTTGCATAATAAGAAGAAAATAAAAATATAAAGATAAATCAAATTTACAAAAAAATAATTTAAAAGATCAATTAGACAAATTAAAACTATCATTTACTGAAAATCAGTTAGGTACCTTGAGAAGAAGAGCATTGCAAGTGGATTCAGTTATTGCTCGCTCTATGCGTTTAGCATTTGACATCAACAGGTCATCCCCAACTACCTGAAGAATCATCCAAACTGCGTCAACGATCATAATGTCAAAGCTTTGATGTCAACCAATGGACAACAGAAAATTTCATCAGTTACATCGGAAATACTGGCCCCAGATAGTCAATCATGAGTAAGTGACACATTAACTAGAAACCTTTTGTTACTATACTGTGTCAGTTATTTGAGAATATAATGAACAACACCCATTGACATAGTAGCATGCATTTCTTTATATTTTCTTGCCAAAAATATGGTATATCGGTCTCCTAAAGGAAAAGTCTATTTCAGCCTTCTGCTGGAGAGACTGTCTAGTTTGGACACACATTGAATCAAATTTAACCAAATTAAATGAAGAACAAACCTGACAAAGTCCAAGACCTGAGAAATACTTGATGTGTTCCCATTCCTCCTTGTCAAATGGATCTTCAATTGATACAATTGGGTAGTCTGATAGAAACCACAATTAATGTGTAGTTGAAATATAAGGTTAGTAAAATTTGGAAAATGGTATGAAATTGATTTACCGGAACATAATTCCTTGTACATCTCAATCATATCTTCCCCTGACTTAAAATTCTGGCCTGACTTATTAGGAGATTTGATATCCAGGTCATACTTAGTACCTATATGATTGGGAAAAACAGATGTAGAACAGCAAAACCAAGTTAATAATCAAGCAATGCATATGTGAGTTTAACCAGAATTGATGTACACTGTAACCCAAGTTACACATGTTGAAAAGAGTTATATGTATATGTAATAATTATCTAGCTTGAGGAGCATTTATTTTACCTCTTCAAATTAATTCAATGGATAACTGAATTACCAATTCTCCTACAAGCTAATGAATGGAGCTTTGACCTCCATCCTTAAAAGAAAGAGTTCAGTTTTCAATTACTGAGCTGAGTCTTTCATTTTCCAAGTTTTGTTACATAATAAATATAGGCTTTTTATAGTTTAGAAAAAACAAAAAACTTTCCTCCTCCCAAAATAAGTTTCAAGTTTTCCTGCTCTTTTTTTATCACAGCATAAATGTCACTCTTATAGAAGTTGAAGCTTTGTAACATTATACTTTCACAAATGCCCTTATTGGAACATTATTTGAACTTGTACCAAAACATTCAGGTTAAATAAGTTTTAAAAAATTTATGTCATTGTAATTTATAGCTTCTCTTACAATGTGTGCACTTGCAAAGGGTGACAGTAGATTTGGTAGTTAAATAATTGGGACAAACTACTTAATACTCCAAAACTAAGTAGAATTCACCTAAAATGTGATATAGCACACCAATTAGGTAATTTATTCATGACATTATATCAATAAGTAGCCACAGTACATAAATTTGTAGCACAAGAATAGAGTGAGAAACCCAGTCTAATATAACATAATTCTTTTGAAGCTAATTTTTATTATATATATTGCATACTATTCGCAATTCCAACATTATGATTTAACAGCCCAACTGCAGTCTAGTTGGCAGTTTAGAAGGTAAGCATAACCCCTAGTCCCCTCTCTTCTTTTTTCAGTGGACAGATTGTTTGAATGTGGTCCAGGTTTTAAAATTATATGCACAAGCTAATTTATCAAGCTTGATGCAAACTGAATTTTCTCTAATGTCTAGAATCAAAAACTGCCAATATAGCCTGGGAAAAATAGTAATGTGATTACCAGGATCAACCAAAGACATTAGATGACCGAACTTGGATACTATGCTGTGAAGGTGGGTAACTAGATAAGAGGAATATAAACAGCATATTCTTTGGAGTGAAAAAGTGTATAAAAAGAAGAAGAAGAAGAAAAAGAAAGAGTGCATGGAACATATGATATGACCTGAAACTGTTAATGAAGACTTTAGTTGTTATGGCACAATGACATTGATCTGACATTACTCTCACTAATTAAACCTAAGCAGATATCAATATAAAAGGGACATATCAGAGTACAGCTATAATCACCTATGCAGAAATTAGTAGCTGCAAAATCAATTGCAATCTTTATCCTCTCATTATAACCTGTTCTGGTGATAGCCTCCTGCACAAGATCCAGGGCTTCTCTAAAGCTGCTAAAATTAAACACAATCAGCTAAAAACATATCATGTGGCTCTCAGTTTAGCTCCTCATAAACAATCAGAAATATTGATTAAGACATTTTACTGGATTGCATGAAAATATCTTTCTTTTTCCTATCAATTTTCCTATAATCCAAATTTTTGATAAGGAGTAAGGTCTTCTGAAAGTGAAGAAATTTAAGAATACTAAAAACTTGCCTGGAAATGTTGGGAGCGAAGCCCCCATCTTCACCAACATTACAAGCATGCGCACCATATTTTTCTGTAATAACAGCCTGCCCTTTATTATCAGAAATCACAATCAAATAAATAAGTGGACACATGGCATTGTTCAGATCAGAAATACCACACTCCAAAATCATAAAAACATACAAGCATATCTAAAATGGAAGGGGTTGGACGTTTCAAAGCTCATTATTGAATACCCCAATGAACATACTCAATATAATATGTATACCTACTTCTAGTAGCATTCGTCTATCAAGTTCCACGAAAAAATTTGTATTTGAATTCAGATCACCAGTATCCTCTTTGAATTAATATATATATATAATAAAATAAAGATGGTGAAATAATTTCTATACATATATATATAAAATAAAATAAAAAAATTCATAGAAGTTCAGGAACATAAGCCATCATATGAATGCTATTCCTCAAAGGATCAGATCATATATGTGATGTATCCTTCCTTCTGCACTTATATCTAGAATTTAAGTGGTGTCTATTCGAACTAATACAACTATAGGTCTATCATTACACACTTACTGAACCTATCTTGCAAGATTTTGGCTTCTGTGCTATATTCACCATCTGATAACCAAGCAAATATTAGAGTCCGCATTGGTATTAACTCAAAAGAAGACAATAAAAACCATGTCCACAATTTTCTTCAAAAGTAATGTTATTAGCTCTAAATATTGTAACACAACAGGTAACCACACACTCCTATTAAGAAAATAACAACTAAATTGGAGATATTTCTGACTTGAGGAATAGATCAATAAGCAAGAGAAGAAAGAAGTGCAGGAAAGGAATTAAAAAAAAGAGTGGAAAAATAAAACCGCAAAAAAGTTAACACAGCTTGATTGATAAAAATCACCTTTAAGTGATGATAGGTCTCAGATCCCATTTGCAATGCTTCCTCAAATCTGCCTGCTCCAGTAGGGAGAATCATGATTTCCTGAATATGTTCCAAGTCAAATTTGAGTGACATAAAAAGTAAATATAAATGAGATAATGCATCATTCTGCAGCTCTGAAATCAATATACAACTTAATAAAATTAGTAACTATAATCTTTAAGGTTGTTAGTGATACTAGGTCATAAAGCCTGAATTTGACAAACAAAGACTTAGTTATCACAGTAAATTCAACTTAATAAATAGGCTAAACTAAAAACTAAATGCAAATAAATAACTAAACTGAATAATTTTCAATATTCAACTTTTAATAAAAGACTAAATTATAGGCCTTTATATAGGCACCCTAATAACCTTAAGACAGCTACGACTTAGAAGGTCAACTTATTATTAAAGTAACAATAAAACGCATAAGCCCCATTTCCCAAATTACTAAATCTCCAACCTTAATTACATAATTGAAATCCCTAATATCAATTTTAAATATCCCTTTCCTATTCAACATCAATCTCATCTCCTTAGAGAGGATTCAACCTCAAGTTTTGAAGTGACAAATAGGATAAGAGTCAAGCACAAGATGATTGAAACCTCAAAAGAGGCAACTGGAAGGAACATAGCCACCACCATAGGTTAGAGTCCTTGATGTCCTCTTGAAAAAAGGTGAAATTACAAAGTCAATAACCAAAACATCTAGGACAATTTCCGAGATCCCAAATATATCATCAGCTTCCTCAAAAGTAAATTCCACAGCATCTGCTTTAATGTCAACTTCACCAATTGATATCCCAAAAACAGGACTATAAGGATAATACCAGGTCCAACTCAGTCAAACTCAAACTGGGTGAGATTTGGCTAAACTCGTCCTGACTCAGCCCAATTCGTCCAAATTCTATGCAGACTTGGTAAGACAAAAAATTGCGGGATCTGGGCTGAAATGGGCTGGGCAGAGAGGTTGTGGATCAGGGTTAGGAAGTGTTGCATTCAGGTATCGGTGGTGAACAAACTAGTTCAGAAGGGCATTGTGGGCTGTGAGATAGGTATGCGCAATATGGATGAAGAATGAGGTCCGACCTGAGGTTGGGACACAAATCTGAAGCTGGGAACTGGTCTATCTGTGTGTTGGGGGGACGAAAACGGATCTAAAGCAGGTTAAAACAAATCCAAAAAATCAGATATGGGTTGGGATTGAGCAGTGGCCGTTCACAGCACGTGGACGGGCATCTATTTTTGGATGGGGACAAAACCTTTGGATCTTGTAGATTGGAATATTCTGACCGTTGTTGTACCTTCAGGATGTCGATTCGATGACAGAAGCAGCTGTTTCTGGTGAATCCTGGTGTATTCTGACAGCAATGGTTTCACCAATGAGCTGCTCTCAAAGTTCTAAGTTTGTCAATAGGGTTTGAGAATTTTTTGGTTTTCTGAATGAAAATTTGAAGGAATATAGGAAGCGAACTTAGGCTCAGTTACCAAATAATGGTGGATCAAGAAGGAAAATAGGCTACTCTAATAACTAAAGGAAAATAAATAACTAAACTCAATAATTTTCAATATTCAACTCTAGATAAAAGACTACATCATAGGCCTTGATGTAGGCATTCTAATTTCCTTATTACGGCATTCTAATAACCCTAATACGGCTATGACTCAAAACCCTAACTTATTATTAAAGTAATACTAATTATAATAAAACTCATAATATTATAATAACTATAAAACCCCAATCCCATTAATAAATCTCTAACCTTAATTACATAATTGAAATCCCTAATATCAATTTCAAATATTAAATTCACTTGGGTATCAGTTGAGTGCAACACAAGCCTGGCACAACTCATAAGCCAAAAGAAACGAACTCATGAGGTAACAAGCATGTGTCAACAAATTTTAATAGAGACTATACCTGAATGGCCAGATTGTTCCCAGCATGTTTTCCACCACTTATAACAGTGAAGGCTGGAACAGGAAGAGTTGGGCTGGTTTTTCCAGAAAGATCAGCAATGTGCTTGTAAAGTGGAACCTGATATTCATTTATCTTTTATTTTCTAATAATTCTCAAAGAAAAATATAGATATTTTCAAGATTAAAAGCTAAATGAACCGTGATTGACAAAGAGCCATGCCTCCTTTTCTGCAGCCCCAGCTTTGCATGCAGCAATCGATACAGCTAAGATAGCATTTGCTCCAAGTTCGCCCTGCAACCAAGTAAGAGATGTTGCACTTTAAATTGGCATCTATTAAGTAAAGATTTAGATATTCACAAATTGGGACAATTATCTTCCAAGAACATGAATGATGAATCATCCAACATTAGCAATATGTTAAAAGAATGGAAGCAAGTGCCACCAGACCATTTGACCAAGTCCTCAGAAATGAATCACCTTGATATGAGTAAAAGAACATAAACAAGTGTAAAATATTAATGGAAGCCTAAATGTCTAATCATTATGGACATTTAGTAAGTTCTTATGTTCCTGCTTGCATCAAGATACTCTGCACAAGTAAGAATCCCTGTGTTCATAAGCAAAACAGACTTTAAGTTAACCCATTTGGAATTATATCATGTTTACGCCAAATGAAAGAATTTTCCCTTTTATTGACAAAAGAAAATGATTTCCCAAGTGATTCATCCAGTAGCAATTAGGTCATCCAACATGGTATTAGGGTCCAACATGGTATTAGGGTATCCTTGATGGTGAATTCAAATATCAAGAAGATCAGTAAATCCCTCCCCATTACTTAAATAAGTTTGACAAGCTGATTTGTTTTTCTAAATTGTTTCTGATCAAATCTAGCTCCATCGTCAGCATGTGATACGGAGTACTGTAAAGTGTCACCTTTAAGGCTATCATTTGAATTCTTGATAGCCTCAAACTTGAGGGTTGATAACCAAACATATGATGCAACAGTGTTCGAGGGATATATCATAGTTTATTTTCAACCTTTTTTTATAGACCATTACTTTGGGAAACTTCTGCTAATTCTTCATGCGTGTCTTATGTACAATATGCCAATGTGATGCTTAGGAGTGAGCATGAAAAATGCTGTGCATTGTATTCACAGATAAAAATATAAAACAAAAATGGACAAGTAACATAACTGTAGGACTGAACCTTCCCAAACATTTGAGTCTTAGACACCCTTCTAAGTACAACCAAGAGAAACAAAATATATGTAATCCTGTTATTTATTTCAATAAAATTACCTACCTTCTTTTCAGTTTTGTCCAGGTCTATCATGGCCTGATCAATCTGAGATTGAAGAGTCGGATCCATACCAATCAGGGCTTCAGATATTTTCTCATTTATAATTTTAACAACTCTGGTCACACTATTTCCAAGATATATACCCTTGTCTCCATCACGTATCTCAACAGCCTCATACCTGAAATTATCATACAAAATTGTTAAATGGCATTTTAAGTTTTAAGTTAAAATCTTATAGTAAGGGATTTTTATTGAATATTAGAACGGCTTGAAAGACTAGGTCATACAGGCAAATCTCTACCTTCCCACATATAAACAAACTGGTGAAGGCGTGAAGTCAAACCATCTAAATGTACTACATTTAGTTCAAACTTCATGGTGATCAATCTTACAACATAAGGCCAGCCCACATTATAAATTTGAGTTATCATCACAAGTAACTAGAAAACATAAACCAAAATACCTTTTTTTAGTAAGATGGGATTGCTTTTGAAAAGGAAAATGCAATCATAAATAGTTAGAGCGTTGAGAGCATAGAGATATTCACTGTAATCCCACAAGAGCACGCAAGATAATAAACTTTATTGAGAAAGAATTGAAGGACAAAAGGCTCATAAATATCATGTATTGTTTAATAGAATGACATTATAGTTATAAGATTTCTGCATATAATAAAACGGGAAATCCTCTAACAAATAACAAATTAAAAGACCAACCTTCAGACTTGTTCAATAGAAAATTGGGAGAAACCTGATTGAGAAATGAAATCAATGAAGCAGGGAGAACTCGCTGCTTTCAATTTCTTTTACTTCTTTACCAGAAAATTTTAATTGTTATACATGTATAAAGCCAAAAAATGAAAGAAGAATTACATTCCAGTAGTGTCACCGCTGGGAACCGAAGCACGGAACATGCCTTTGTTAGTGTACAAGTCCACTTCAACAGTTGGAATTCCTCTGCTGTCAAGGATCTGCCTAGCTTTGATTTTTGTGATCACTGACGGGACAGCTTTTCTCATATGGTTAGACTAATTAAAAAAAAAAGAAAAGGAAAAGAGTAAACAATTCGTAGAAATTCAAAAGAAAGAAAGAACTACTACGTTTGGCTGCCAAGAAAATGAAGGAAATTAGATTTCAAACTACATGCTCGATCAATCGGGAACAGAAATGGAAAGAGAGAGAGAGTTACGATGAAGAGGACGGGATCGGGAGTCTTGGCCCTAACGGCGGCATTGACAGCGTCCTCGATTTTCCGGGAGAGCATGTGCTTGTCTAGGTATTCTTGCACTGACATTTTTTCTGCAACTTTAGCTGTTGCTTACTGTTCTGTTTTCCTTCCTCTCGCCAAGACTCAAATCTTGGGAGATTTTCAGGCTCTGAGAGCGAGAGAACTTGAATAGGAAAATGCAATTATCGGACGCCTGGATTTCTAGTGCTTTCTATGTAGCGAACGCTTTTTTTTTTTTCTTTTTTTTCAGAATTGCGATGCATTAACAAACACAAATGCTATGTCAAGACCAATGTCAGACTCGGCCCGAACATCATGGACCCTAAAAGGACCCGGGTCAAACAAACTAAGAAGCAAGGTTTTAAAATCGATTTTAGTGATTAGACTAGTTTTTTTTTTTTTTGTTTCAATCTAAAAAATTAAAATTGAATTGATTCTTTAAATATTTTAATGGATAATACTAATAGGCATTCAAATCCAGAAGAGCTAAATGCATTTTATATTAATTTATTTAGTATTATATGTATTTATAAGTTAAAAAGTTCTAATTTCTTAATTTGTTTTTACATTTATATAAAATTTATATTTCATCTATCTTTTTTATTTATTTATATCTATTATTTGCATATCCAAATACATAGATTAAAATGATATAAGCGATATTATATATACTAGTGAGTTTGGATATTTTATTTTTTTTCTAATAAATTTGTTGTTATTGATTGAGAAATAATAAAATAATGAGTGAAAAAGAAATACAAAAAACATATTAGATATATAATATCAAATATAATAATTATAAGTATAGGTTATATTATGTATAATATTATTAAATATTTCAAATATTAAATTATATATATTTATGACTGATATTCGGTTCAACTATCGATTCGATCTTAATTGAACCATTGATCTGAGACCCAATAATTTTTTTCTAGTTGATCACCAGCTCCAATTATTAAAACATTGGTCTCATATTACTGGTTCAATCAGAATTGAATTGATAATCAGATAGAATTACATTATAAATATATTTAATTTAATATTTTCTAATATTATACATAATATAGCCATATTTATATTATTATATTTTATGCTATATATTCTTGTATTTTATTTTAATTTTCTTCTCAACTATTATTCTACTATTTCTCAATCAACAAAAAAAAAATTATGAGGGAAAAAAGAAAAAAAAAAACTCACTAGTTTATAAATAATATCACTTATCTCATTTTAATTTATTTGTTTTGATATGAAAATGATAGATATAAATAAAAACTAAGATAAATTAAATATAAAAAATGTAAAAAAGAAGAAGAAAAAATTAACATTTTTTACCTTACAAATGTATATAATACCAAATAAATTAATAAAAAATGCATTTATCTCTTGTAGATTTGAATGCATATAAGTATTACCCATTAAAATATTAAAAACTCAATTCAATTATAATTTTTTAGATTTTAGGGAAAAAAACAAAACAGTCAACAACTAAAACCAATTTCAAGTCGTCTCGTTTTCTTAATTCTTTCAGGTTTTTATCGGTTTTACACAATACAATCATCAAAAGGATTTTATAGTCCAAACTGATCCAATTTGTCATCCGAACAATGATCCAACTAGTCAGGTCTGGTTCGATTTTGTAAACATTGATAAGAGGTGTCTGGGTTCAAATTTCAAATCTCTTTGTATAACTAGATCGGGTTTGAAAACCCTAAATAGCATATGTATAGATTCTTGTTACTAAATATATTTGCAATCCAAATCGATTCCAAAATTAGTATATAATACTAATAAAATAAATTTATATTTTATATTTTCTTCTATTTTTAATTTTACACAAAATAGATTGAATTTTATTTTATGAAATTTATTTAAAAATAAATAATAAGTTACACTTTAAATGAATATTATGTCCTTAATAATTTTTCATACTTTTAATCTAAAAAAAAAATACACAACACTTCCCTCATCACTTTACAAGCTATTCAACACTCAAATTCTATAGTGATTTCAGATCGAGACTCTATAATTTGACACTTAATTGTTCTCCTCAATAGATCACTCTTATTTGGGATTATATCTCTTTTGTGAATATTCCCTTGTCATTACTAAGAGAAAAGAAATTTCTTCAAAGCTACTAGGGACATTTAGGAATGACAAGGTATCGAGTCAGTCATGATCTGGCTTCAATCCGACAATGACCCTATCAGTCTCCAACCCATGTTGATCTAGCATTATTTAACCAGAAATTGTAATGGATAAAACCTAAGAAAAGATTCAAAAATTTCTTACTTCTTCTTCTTCTTCTTCTTTTTTTTTTTACATTTTTAATTAACACTTAAAAATCTGTACAATTTTATTCTATGACTTTATTGACACATTTTTTTTATAAAAAATTGGACTAAATTATACTTTTTGTTCTTATAATTTATTTACAAATTCACTTTCATCTCTCTTGCTTAAAAATTTTCATTTTCATCCTTATAATTTTAAAATCATGTCAATTAAGTCTTTGTCTTAATATTCAACCAAAATTAATCTAGAGTAAATTATTCTAATCTCCTTTAAATTATGCTGATATTACACGAACCTACTCTCCATTTCTAAAACCTACACAAACTTCCTTTAATATATATATATTTTTTAAAGCTACAATTTAACAAAATTCTAAAAAACTTGAGAAAAATTTCTAAAATACTCTTATTGTCTTATTATTAAGAGATACAAATAATTTTATTTTTAACAAACTAATTGAATATTATATGAAATTATTAAACTTAAATAAAATCAAAATTAACCTAATAATCATTCCTAAAATCATGGTAAACTAAAAATTAAAAATAAAAATAATGGAAAATAATATTTGTAAAATAGTATAAGTTTTTAGGTAATATGAAGTTGTTCTAGCCAAATCTAAATAATATTATTATTTTTTTTCAATTTTTCTTTAGTTGTATTTTAACTTATTTTAAGATTGATTATTTATTTCATTTTATTTATATGTCATTTTAAGTTGAATAATATGTAATTATTAATTTAATTGATTAGTTTTAAAATTATGATTGTCTCATATTATGATGCACTAAATGTTTTTACTGTATTTTAACTTTAATTTAGGAAGGTTTGTGCATGTTTTGAAAATAGAGAGATTCAGTTAATATTAGCATAATATAGAAGTTAACATATAATGACTTGAATAACAGCCTACAACTTGCCATATGGTATAAATAACAAACAAAAATTGCCAAGAGTTGTAAAATAAAATAATAATAATCTTAATTTAAACTTTTGAGAATAGGTACAAAAAATAAATTTTTTTTTTTTGAAATCATAAGAATTTTCCTTGATAGAACCCAAAAAAAAAAAAAAAAAGGTTTTATCAACAAACCACCAAAATACCATTGTTTTTTTGAAAAATCAAGTTAAACAACCTCAAATCAGGAATGGTGTTCCGACCTAAATTTGTGTTTTTTGGAATATGTACGAATTGAAGCTACATATTTCAAATTCTCATGTCTTTATATTTTGTTTATATTTGTTCATTAATGTTTGATGTTGCTTTCTTATTGTTTGGCCAATCATGTTTTCGTCTTCCAAATTAATACTAAATGTGGTTGATAGTGCAAAGCCTCTACCAAGTTTTGGAGTATTTCATTATATTCTAACTTCTTTCATAGTAAATATATATATAAATATCAAAATTTTAATTTTAATTTAAATTTTTTTTATTATAACTCTCATATAAACGAGGAGTCTAAAGTCTTTTTTTTTTTTTTTTTTAATTAGATTTTTTTGTAATTTGAAAATCAAGAAGTGGCATATATATCATGTTAATAGTTGAAAAATGTACCAAATAAGATTACAACAGAACACATAAATATTTTGTTAATTTATATACTATGTTAAATCCACTTATGCAATATGAGAAACTTGGTTATGGTTAGTTTTTGGTATGTATACATGGTAGTATAGTTAATTGAACATAAAGACAAGTCACAATTTATGAATATAAACTACATTCTAAAATCATAAAAATTTGAAAAACAACTTTTAAATAAAACTTAACACAAGAACTTTACTTCAACAACATCTTGGAAAAGATGATAGGAGATGGTCATGTACAAAATCATCATCATTTCGCTTTCAGGATAATTTGATAACATTTGATCACTATCATATTGAGCATCAATCTCAATTTTCATCAATGTTAGGCTTCTTAATCCATCTTCACATTCTGAGGCCTCTTTCCGAGTAAGATACCTATCTAAATGTTGTTACATCGCGTTACTCCATGACTAGGATTTCTATGGGATATATTGTCTAGTGGTAAATTTGTCGAGTTTTCTTTTGGAACATATATTCAATGAAAAATACAATATGCTTCTATCTCACACCTTATTTCCCACCACTTAACATAGTTAGACTCACTTCAATGAGTTATAGTAAAAAAATAACAAACAAAAATAACCACAAAATATAAGTAGAAGAAAAGAGAAACAAATATCAACACAAAACATAACGTGACTGTTATGGATTTTACAACGCAAGTGCATGTATAATCCTTAAGTTATTAAGTGATAAATACAGTTCGTTAACACGAGGAATTACACTACAATAATGCTAAATAATAAAATAGTCACAATTCAATTTTATCCAAACAATCGAAATTAGGGTTTTCAATCAATGGTTTTTAAACTAACAATTTATAAACTTACTAAACTAAACTTAGACTTACAACAATATTTTCCTATGGCTTATAACAATTTATAAACTTCACCTATATTTTCCTTACTTTTACCTAATTCATGCAATAGCTTCAATTATTAACCTAGAGTTCTTAATTAATTACAAGCATATTCTTATATCTTATAATAATATTTTCCTTAGTTAATTCACTATATTTCCTATGTGACTTTAGACTAAGACAAATTCATTAAGTACCAATTCTAATTTGGTTAGCTATGTCGAAAGAGTATATTTCTATCTCTTAAACAAATCAAATTATTCAATTAGATGAATAATTCAATCATAGGCTAGTTCATCTAAGGCTAACCGTGAATCACTTTTCCAAATTGATTGAAGATTCCTAATCAGTCTAATTGGTGATCAAACAATTAAAACCATTAAGATCAAGATGAACATAAATAATTGTAACTAAAGTATAAATAAATTAAAATCAAGAATCATATAAGCTACATGTGAATTCTATTGTAACCATTATAAGAGAACTACTCCATGATAACTAAAGTAAACAAAAACATAATTGAAAAGGTCACTTGCTATGATGTGTTCTTCAACCCCCAGCCTTAACCATTATTTATAAAAAATTTTTCTCTTGATTCAAAAGGAGTCCAATTGAACATGCACATGCACTACGACGTTATCAGCCTCAGCGTTGTAGCACCGAGTCCTATTTTTTCCAATGAAGTTGTGGTCATTTTATGGCGCCATGGCTTCCTTCCTCATGGTACTACTGACGCTTCCTTCTTTGACTTGAGCTTTTAACTTCTTTAATTCTCATGCATGCTACTCCTAGTTGCACACCTATTGCAGCACTTTCCTCTCTGCCTTTAGGTATTTTTCTCGAGACTTTTACTGTCGTGACTCTGGACTTGTAAAGTTGCAGGGTCATGCTCTCTATGTAAACATCTCTTTCTAGCTTCTGTAGCATTGTGGTGCCAAAGGTATTTCATGCCTGCGATACTGCCTTCAAACTTATCCTTTTTTTATTTAGACTAAGATGCTGCTCAAAACAAAGTAAACAACTATCACACCTCTCACGGAGGGCATGACTGGCTGGAGGACTAGGAGAACCAACCTCCGTAACCCTGAATCCAAAACAAAGTGACGAATATGACTATTAACCCATCCAAAGGATAAAATAACTGTTATAAAATAAACATTTATTGCAAACCTTTTATTTGTTTAAATAGTTAACGATTTATTGAAAGATATTAGCATGGATCCCTATCCATAAGGAACATGCCTCAAATACAAACCTATATGCTTGGTTTCATGCAACCATAATACCAATACAACAAGGAGCTCTGCTCCGACCACATCCTAACCAAAGCAAAATAACTAGACTCCTATATCATACCAAAATTTGACACATCACTAGTTATAGTGTGACTGCAAACTTTCATCCTTAACTGCAAGTCTGGGATCCTGAAAACACTGAGCCGTATTCATTTGGCAAGTCATAAGCTCGGCGATGCCATATACTGAACTCCTGTCACTTATAAAAAAATATTCACGAGAAAGGGGTGAGTCCTACGGACTCTGTGAGTGGTAAATCGTACCTAAAGGGTAGTAGCATCACACAACACAAATATGTAACACATAAATTAACATCATGTAATATCTTTCATAAAACATTTCACGTTACCCATATACGTCATACATTTCACAATTTCACTAATTTATATGACATACAATGATCACAATTTAATCAGAACATTAATATCAAACCAAGCAACTAAAGGGCCAACGAGTGTACCCAGCCCCGCACAACATTATCACCCTCTACCGGGCATTTACGAGCCCGCACAACAAATTAATCTCCTTACACAATCCATCCCACCTGGGCTGAGCACTCAATTTAAAAAAACATTTATCAGAATCAGAAATTTCTCATGATTTTAAATCAGGGTATCCTAGGTGCACCTAGACTTTTAATTTCAGAAATAAAATCATTTTCCAGAAAATGTTCACGAGTTGGCCCTTATCAATCACAACCAATGTCAAACAAAGCAGCCAATATCAAACAAACATAATTCAAATAAATTACTAAAATACTTAACTTGCTTACTTTTCATATATCACTCATATTCAAATAAACATATAATCACACATACTAATCTAGCCCCTAAAGGCAGCAATTAATCACTCACATGTACCCGATTCTACTCGTCACTCACAGCTTGCGTCCATGTGTCTCATCAGGTTCACATTAGAATCCGGAACTGAAATTCATAATTCCAAATACTACTTAGTTCATAAACGTTATTGTTATACTCTTTTACTAACTAAACTTATATCTCAACTTATATAGGTTTATCTATGAAAGTTTTCATTTAAACTATTACATGTCAATTAATATGGATTAGATTTTAGGTGATAAGGTTAACAATGAAGAGGCCTTTTAAATATCTTGACAAAGCATATGATAGGAGAAATCATTAGAAAAGAATCGAAAGCATTTAGTGAGTTAAAAATGTTAAAGCTGTCCAAACTTGAGGTTTGGACTGGTGTCCACTTTAACGGTCATATTTTTCTCCAGGAAACTCCGAATCCAGTTTCGTAAAATTTATAAAATACTAGACACATACAGATTTATAATGGTATATCATTTGTAATTTTTGGATTTGTATATCAATACATTTTATTGTTTGAAGTTGCATCAAATTTTATAACACGCAGGATTTTAGACAATTTTGACCATACCGTAGTTAATTAAACATAACTTTCCCTAGGTAAAACGAAATCTGATTCCATTTATTGGATTTATTAATGGACAAGTATATCTATCTTTCTTATTTAAAACTTTTCCTAAAATCCATCTTAAATCCACTCAATTTCCTACATGAACAAAAAACAAGGCACTACGACTACTGTCTGACCTAGTCAGAGTGTAACAACTATAACTCACAACATATTTAGAACCAAACTACGAAATTTTACAGAAAATATCTCAAGAACTTAAGCTACATTTTATCTTTTAAACTCTTAACTTAATTATGCCCCGAAAACACTCGAAATACCGAATTTCTTTTACCTATGAAATCTGCTCGCTGCACTCATCATAACCACTTAACTCTCATTCCTATGTGTATGTATATCTACCTATATATATATACCTATCCCAATTAATCAATATACTATATCAACTCAACAATACTAACAATTCTAATGTTAATCAATATGGACAATTCCAATTAATCAATATACTAACAATACTTAGGTCACAAAGATTTCACAATAACCCTACATCAACCCTCATGGTTCAACCTTAGCCCCTAATTGATTCATTCATCCCAACTTCATAAATTTCTAATCTTTAATTAACACATTCAAAAAGAAATCCTAGCTTTAAGTCCTATCACTCACAATTTACCCAACAAATAGTCTAACCTCTTAATCAACATTAAGAAAATACAGCAAGTAAACCAGAAGAAAACAAGGGAATAGTTTACTATTTACCATACACCAAGCTGCCAAAGAACATGGGTGTTGCTGCCCCAACTAGCAGCTGAACATCTCCTTCAACGTGAGTTACAGCCAAGTGAGGAAAGAAGACAAAATCTAGCCAAAACACCTCTAGCAAGGAACAGTCCCATGCTGCATACCATGCCACCCACATCTTCCATCATCGGTTGAATTCCATGGCAGTGGAGGGTGGTTAAGGTTCCATGGCCATCTAACCTGGTTGACAACTTCTAGTAGGCTAAACAAAGCTGCTGTACGGATAGGGACTTAAGGCAAGCAAAACAGAAGAAGACTCTCAATGACAAGAGGCGGAACAAGGCTAAAACACAAGCTAAACCAAAGCTAGAGGGAGGGGTTTTTACAGCAAGGAAGATGATATCCATGGCCGAGCTTCACACTCTTCATGAGGAAAGGCAACAATTTCGGACAAGCAAGAGAAGGAGGCAAAACAAAAGACTCTAGAATAGCCAAGAGTGGGAGGAGAAGAAATCGTACAAAAAAGAAGGAAATGTGAAAGAAAAGAATTAGGAAAGTAAAGTCAAGGTCAAGCCAATAAAAAAAATAAACATGGTGGGTATATATATATATATATATATATATTTATTTATTTCTTATTATTTTTTTTAACACCCTTATTATACTTATCAATAAAAGTTTCACAAGTAAATTTTCAAGTTAAAAGTATACCAATAATGTGGTGGAAATTAATTCTTTTATTATACACATGTTGATATGTACGTACAAGTATACAAGTTTATTCAAGTAATGATATAAGTTAATTTTCACATTGTAACCAGATATATACAAACATTTTAAAACATATTTTAATATATCAAATTATAACTTATTTTAATATATAACTCAACATGGCGACATCGGGTTATAACAACAACTAAACTTTAAACAAATCTACTCATAATTAAAATAAAACACAGTTAACTACTAAAATCCTAAACACACACAACTTAGCTTAAAACAACAAATCTAATTGAATTCTAACTCTAAACTCAGAAATTGACATAATTTAGAACAATTTAGGACTCATAAGTGTAGTGAACTAACTTTATTTTGCAGAGTTATCACACTCTCCAAACTTAATATTTTGCTCGAGCAAAAGAAAGAAAAGCAATTAAATCAAACAAACAAAACAATCAATACCATAATTAGAGATGCAATATATTGGACTAATTATCACCTTAAAATCCTCAAAGGTTATCTCAAGGACTTGACTCAAAATAAAACACAAGTATCATTGAAGTTCATTATTTTCGAATCGGATCTTAAGTGTGTGTATGTGCAAGATCTTTTTACCAAGACTCCAATAAATCCAGATAAGTTTATATCAGGATGGACTACTGACTAAGTCAACAGGACTTAATAAAGCCTGTAATATAGTAGGGTAAAGGTTGGATAAAAGAAAATTTTAATGCGGCTCACTTACCATAAACACACTGAATCAACATAGGACCTTGTTTAACCTTTACAATATTTAGTAACATATGCGTCTCAACTTAGCTTCAATTTTCCCAGCTTAGCTATTATATGGGCATGTATTTTCAATGTATCCCACATTTTTCTCTTTTTATTTTCTTTTCTTTTCACTACTAAACCTTTTGCTTTCTAGCAACAAGAGAAATGCATCAACCCCAAACTTATTTTCATTATGATCAAAGAGTGAAAGACTTCTATCTTGATTCACTTTTTCTGATTTTTCTTATGTTCTATCTTTGACAAAGCTTATAGTCTTGTTAGACAAAAGCTCATATTACAGTTCCTAGTATGATTAGTGTGCTTAAAATAACATGATGCAAAAGTGGTACAAAAATAAAGGGTTAGGCTAACAACGCTTGGTTATAAGAAAGAATAGGCTTAGGCTAAAAAAGGGTATACTAAAGATAAAGTATATCAAGGTAGGCAAGAAAATATCAAACGGTCCAAAAATGGCCTAAATATATTCCTAAGTCTCGCTTAGGATTTCGTCTCAAGAGAAATTTAAAACTATTTCTAGGATTTTTAAAAATAACCTTAAGTTCACTACAACATAAACACTTTCTAAATTGTTATGAAAACCTAAGTAAAAGAAATCTTATGCTTAAAATGTAAGAAATCCATCCTAATCATAATAAACTAAAAAATAAATCTATGTAACTTTATCAAGAATCAACTTCAAAAGATAATTAGGGATTATCATGAGATTAAGGAATGACAATCACAACATAAACAATATCTAACTGAAGTATACGAAAATAATTAAACAACATTTGAATAAAAACACTATCTTAACACTAAACACTTAAACATTCTCATTACATCCAAAACAATCTAAGATGTTAGACAACAATTAAACAATGGTTTACAACTGAGCAATTATTACAATTGAACATATTGCTCTCCCAAACCTATACTAAGCAGTGTCCTTAATGCGTTAATAAATAAAAGCTAAATAAATAGAAAATGAAGATAAAATCAAAAGAAAGTAAAGCAAAACTCCCTCAAAGTCCTAAAGGAAGCCAGTCATCTGAGATATCCTCCTTCTCAAACTCATGTCAGGAATGGAGCATGTGGCATTGGAATTGGAGGCTAGTCACTCAAAGGCATCCCTATGTCCGTCACGCTGTCCAAAAGAAATTGATTATTCTGTAACAAAATATAGTTGACAAAAATATTCTGCTTCGTCGCTTACACTCTAAGTTTGGCTAAGGGTTGGAACAGAGATAAAAGCTTCACTAGGCAGTGGCTATGGGATTACTGGGGTAGAAGAACTTGTAGCACTGGCTTACATAGCTTACCAATAAAAGCCTTTGATTAACTTATCAGTTATTGGCCTCTTTTAATATTCCAACTCATCACCTTCTTCCTGTGTGACCCCAGCAATACGACATAAGGCAATTAACAGAGATGGGAACAATAGCCTAAGGTTCTTCCCCCATGTGCTAAAAAATGGCACTATGAATCACATAGCCTATGTTAATTGACTTACCAATGAGAATTACATAGTGCAAGACGGCTCTCTCTTTTGTCATCCATTATGGAATTCACTATTTTTTTCTTAAGAATTCTCCATTATATATTTGATCACTAGCTAAGATGAAGTAGTACCAAGCCTTTACATCTTTGTCCAAGACACTAACCTTGAAAGATACTGGGTCCCTATTAGACATCTCTTACTCAAAATTCTAGAAGCATAGGGCATCAATGACGGTAGATAAGTCAATCCTTGTTGTCAAGCTCTGCACATACTCTTCTTCTATGTTTAGAGTCTAGTAGTAGGCATTGATTGTAGCATTGTTGAAGGTCATTTGTCTCCCTTGTATAAACACTCAATTATCAATGTGATTTGGTGAATTCGCATAGAATTCCTTGATGACTAGAACCACAGTGGCCTCCAGTATGGCACAAAATTTCTCCCTAACACTGATTCACTATTTGTCGCAGAATATGGGGGACATTCGGTGGTTGAAAAGAAAAGTCTAGTTCTTACACAGGTTTCTTGTTTAGTCAAGACTTCATATGACGCTTTTATGCTTCGACTGAGACAAACTTGATGTGGCCGAACCTTGTGGCAGTAGTTCTAGATCTTTTGGGTGCCATAATAAAATACTTGCATCAAACATAATCCAAACCCCAATAATCTCGCAACACTATCAACACAGCCTAAAAGTTCAAAATATTCATAATTTTTAACCCAAGCCAATGCCAACAAGTGTGGTTGTCACAAATGCAAACCCTGAAGCACCCTTTTTCAGAACAAGTATAACATAAGAGTGGTCTAAATTTCTAGAAATTTGACTAGAAAGGTGAATAACATATGAATCATATATATATTGTGTTATAACCCGATAACCCAAAATGGGCATTAGAATACTCGTACGTAATTGTTATGTATATGTATATTATTATTGATTAAATTAGTTACACTAAATGAGAAAGTTATATGTGAGGTCAATTTAGGTACAACTTAATTAATGTGTACATTTATAAAACTAATAGTTATAACCTTTTTGGGTTGATGGTGATTTTAAATTTACGTATATAGATATATAGGTAATAAAGGGAAGTGGGAGATTTACTTTATATATATATATAGAAAATTAGATATTTTTTTCTATTCTATCGCATGTCATAGGAGAAAGGTATATTGCATTATTTAACTATTTTTCTTCTTGTCCTCTCCAATTTCCCCAAACGACCTTGTGGTTCAAAGTTGTCCTCCCCTGTTCATTCGGTCAAGCAGAGCCTTCACCCCTTCTTGCTTAGCTGGTTGTGTTGTGAAAGGTAGAAAATTATCCTCTCACCATTTCTATGTTAGTAGTCTAGCTCTTATATTCTACTTAGTAGTTAAATGGATCTTTGAAGTGGATTTTGGTAGGAATTGTTTTTGCTGCTAACAAGGGAACCACCGCTTGGTTTGAAGGGGTTTAATACCCAGCAAAAACCGACCCTCAAATTAGCTTCAAATTAAGATAGTTAGAGGGGGTTGATGTGATTTTGAAGCTAGATTGAAGTGGGGTGGATTAGCCGTGAAGGAGCACCTAGGTTGTGGCATCGTTTTCTTTGGGCGGCTAGTTAAGATGGAGTCGTCGAAGGAAGGTGGAGACTCGGCCATGGTAGCACAGTTGCCATAAATGCAAGCAAGGGCCTAGCTGAGTGAAGTGGCTAGAAAATTTTAGCCATTTCAGCCTTGCCACACCTTGTTTTGGGAGGCCATAACTTTGATTTTTTGTTGTGAAGGTTTGGCCATGGTTGTGATTCAACTTGTGTATTGAGAATAAATTAGGTGAATTGAGTAAGTGTACAGTAAGAGGAAGTAGGTAATTGGTTGGGAACATGGGAGACTAGGAAACTGTACAATACTAAACAAGAATAGTTTACTAAATTAAACTAAGAACCAATTGAATATAGTTAAAAGAGAATTAAGTGTGTTGGAAGAAATTATAGTTAATAGTACTTGTAATTTAAAAACAGAGTTTCAATTACTTAATTTATGTACTTTTGGTAAAGAGTGTAAATTATGTGTAGTGAATATCATAAGAGTAGAGTGGGATTATCTTGATAATAATCACATGCCTATAATTATCAATATGAATTATAAAGAAATAGACATATAAAATTTATTATTCATAAGGAATCTAAATTTGATCGACATGTATCTCAATAATTATAATAATAACAATCACAAATAAATAAATAAATAAATTGGAGTAAAATAAATAAATTAATATGGCGATTATTATAAGTAATATATATGAATTCCTGTTCTTTTATAGTTCCAGAACGTGTCAAGGATATTCTAACACCATTGTAGGCTAAACAGACTGACGAATCTCATTCATAAGCCTTGTGAGTGAATTATGTGATTTATGGTTACCAAATTATTGTGTGCAATTATGTGTATACTTGAATTTAATGAGTTATAATAAAAACTAAGCAAATGAGTGATTTCAGTGATTTAATTGGATGATATGTGATTGACTTTGACTGTGGTTGATAAGGGCCAACACGTGAAAATTTTCTGAAAAATAGGTTTTCATTTTTGAAATTAAAATCTAGGTGCACCTAGACTATTTGAATTTGAAAGCTATGTGAGTTATTCTGATTCTGACAGTGGTTTTGAAACCAATTGGAGTGCTCAGCCCCAATGGAATGGATTATGTACGTAGATCAATTTGTTGTGCGGGAACGTAAATGCCCAGTGGGGGGGAGACATTGTTATGCAGGAGCTGAGTTACTCGTTGACTCCTTTGAATTGTTAATTGTTAGATTTGCTTATATGATTTGTTTGCTATCTTGAAATTGTGAATTGAATGAACTGTGATCATATGACAATGATATTCATGTACATGCATAAATAAATTTAAATATGAATATTAAACTAGGATATATGTGTTATATGATGCTGGTACCCATATGGCACATAATTTTCTCACTGAGTCATCGAGACTCATTATTTCATTTGTTGTTTTTTTTAGTTTTCAAGAATCTTACTGTTGATCGTAAACGGAATTGTTACCTGTCGATTCTACTGCAGCAATGTATATTTTTGGATATCGTATGCTTGGAGCGTAAAGGATATAACTTGCAGTCACTCTAGATGTTATGTATTATTGTTATATGTATATATTGAGTTCATTACAGTGATTACATATCTGTTAGCAGCAGAGCTCCTTTGTATATGCTGATTTTATAATTTGTTATTGACTTTGTAATTGGGTTGTTTATATTATGGGTATGTTCCGCTGTATAGGGAACATATGCCAATATTTTCAGTAATCGTTTTACATTAAATTGTTGGTACCCGATTTTATTTTAACTCTATAATATCTTGATAGTATTAACTATAATTGGTTTTAAGTTGTAATGCACATTACTTGCATGTTTAGGGTTACGAGAACATGGACACCCATTCCTCTGGCCAGTCATACTTCATTTGGGGGTGTGACATATTGACTTACATTAAAACTCCAAATCTAACATCTCCCCACATATAGCATGGAATCATCAGAATTAAACTAAGCCCTAATTATCCCTTCAACCCATTAAGAGCATGTTTGTATTAAGATTATGATAGCGTAGCAAGATTCCAGCAAATGTTAATAAATGTCACAAAGGAAATTTTCAATAAAATGGTCAACTAAGAAGCAATTCCTAGTAATCCTATCATATTCATAACCATTTATAACTCACAACTATATGAATAACTAGGCGAAGTTTAAGCACATAAAATCCATCATCTATTCTTACTCTTTTGAATGACATAATCCAAGCAATGACGTGCAATAGTGGAGTGAAAGGGTAAATAAACAATTTGAAGTGTGTAGGAGAGTGTTTAGAAAGTGAATTTCGGTGGTGAAGGGCTAATTTATAGAGAAAAAGGTAAGGGGTTTGGGAGTTTTGTGCCTTAGGGGTTCTAAAAACTATTTTTAAAAACTGGATTTTTGATAGGACATCGTGACAATTAGGTGTTTTGTTTTGTGACACCTAGTCTTAAAATTTTAAATTTGAAAAATAGCGTTAATGGGTGGACACCACGATACCAACCCCTCTAAGTTGATACTACACTTTGTTCAATTTTAAAGATGTTACAATGCTAAGGTTTTAGCACTATTAAGCTCTTTGACTTAAAGAGGTTTTGATATTTTTCTTAACGCAAGTGTATGTGAAGCCGCGGCGCCAACCTCTTTGAGTTGATTACCTGTGACTAAGGCTTGGGCACCATGGCGCCCAGGTGTTTTATGATGTGTCACCAAGCTCGAACTGCTTTTTGTTCTTTGTCTCATTCCTGCAAAAAGAGTAGGCAATACTGTGTGAGAACATAACATTAAAAACTAAAATTTGAAAATAAATAAAAGAAAAGTTTAGAAACTTGGGTTGTCTCCCTAGAAATGCATGGTTTAAAGTTCTCAGACTTAGTATGTTTATTCAGTTTCAGCTAGATCAATAGAGGTATTCTGTTAGTCAATTTTGCCTCCCCTATAATGCTTGAGCCTCTGTCCATTCATTTTGAATGTCCTATCCGGATTAGTGAAGGCTAACTCAATGGCTCCATAAGGAAATACCTTAGTGATAGTGAATGGTTCAGACCACATTAACTTAAGCTTTCCAGAGCATTGTTTCAACCTAAAATTGTAAAGTAGGACTTGTTGACCCGGTTCAAAGTGGTGTTCAATAATATTTTGGTCATGCGATCCTTTGGTCATTTTCTTATAAAGCTTGGCATTCTCATAGGTTTAAATCATCTCACTGGTTGCTTGGAAATCAAAGTTCAGCTTCTTGATAGCCCAACAGGCATTGTGTTAGTTATAAATTTGCTAAAGACTAGTTGATATGAAGACATGCCTATGGGAGTTTTGTAAGTTGTGTGGTATGCCTATAGTACATCATCCAATCTCTTGGACCAGTCCTTTCTGGATGGACATACTATATTTTCCAAGATCCTCTTGATTTCCCGATTAAAAACCGCAGCTTGGCCACTTGATTGGGAATGATAGGCTAATGCATCCTTATAAGTGATCCTATATATAGCAAATATGGCGCACACTTGTTTGTTGTGAGAACCTATTCACGAATGATGACTCGGGGGTGTCAAAATAGGTGAAGATCCTCTTCTTCAATAAATACATCACAACTTTAGAGTTGTTGGTCGGCACAATAATGGCTTCAACTCATTTTGAGACATAATCCACAACACCAATAACGTATTAGTTGATGTATGAGGATATAAATGGACCTATAAAGTCCATTCCCCATACATCAAATATCTTCACTTCTACGATGTTATCAAAACTATCATTGCCTTGACCAATCTAAGGAGCTTAAATATTGAGAAGATATAAAATGCATCATATTGATTAACATCTATCAAAAGCATTTTACTGCAAACTTGAAAAGCTGAAATCAAACACATTGTTTTAATCTAAAATGATCATCTCCTTAAAGGAGTGAAAATTTAGAAGTCTTTGAAACTCACCTGCTAATTGCTCAAAAGAGAAATGATTGATAAAAAAATCTTCTCAATTGATACTACTTCTTGCTACATTAAATTATTTTCAAATTAAATTACTTTAACTAATCTTAGTGAAAACTCTTACATCAAAAGAAAAAAGTCAAGTCTAATCATGTTTGTTTCAAATAGAAAACTGGTCTTTAAATTGCACAACATTCCAAGCTTACACTCAAATGAAAAAGAAACATTATCTAAAGCAACTGTAAGGACGCTGCCGAACAAATCTATTCTTAGAACTTACTAATGGGAAACTTCTTAGAGCAACGTCTGCTTTCATGAAAAGCATGCTGAGGAATTTCAAAAGTGTGGATAAATGGGTGAAAAGTGAGAGATCACCATAAGAGTAAGATTTATAAACTGAAGAATTATCAAGATCCTCTCAGAGCTTCAACTTTCAAATCATCGGCATCATCATTACCAAAGAGCCAGACATTCATATTTTTGCTCTATTGTAAAACTCATCCAAACACTTCTGACTTTGTGATTGAGTAAATTGATTATAATTATTTTTTGCAGATAAATGTCAAGTTATGAATTGTGAAACTTGTATGTGAAGAGCACAAATCTCTCCATAACTTATCAGAGGGATGTGTTTTCCCAGGACTTGAACAGAGAGCTCTGGTATCCATGTAATTAGCTAGATGGCTCTGACCTCTGTGGAATTGATCATGGGCAATGCTTTCCCTACAACTGACCAAAGAGCAGTGTTCCCCCGAAAATTGATCATAAGGTTAATAATTCTCTAAGTTAAAAATAACAATAGTTAATGGAACTCTCAAGCATGGCCTTGAGTAGTGGACTTGCCAAGAGTTTCTAGTAAACTACTATAAAAATTGTATGCCTCTGTTTTACTTGTTTCATAGTTTTATACATTCCATTGCACTTCAACTTTAATAAAGCTCTCTCAAAGAAAAATATTTTAAATTGAGTATTTTTAATAGTCAAACTATTTAACACCCTTCTAGTTTTTTCTAAGTAGGCCAACAGAGACAACAACAAAGTAAGAATTGAATGAATTAACACTACTAGCAAAGAAAAAATTCATAATTTTAATAAAGATGAAATGGATCCGTGGAGGAAATGAAAAGTATGAACAATTACTGGAGAATCAAAGAAGAATGAAGAAATTAGGGATTTCATGGACTTGTTACTTTGTTTTTTATTTTTGGTAACTAGAGATTAGATTTTTAAGTAAAATAAGTTTCAATTTATGCTTTACAAAACATGAAAGAGATAATAGGACAGCAATGGCATGATTATATAAATTAGATGTTTAGTTTTTATTTTTATTTTTTGGTAATTTAGTTACAAAATCATTAGTTTGGATGAATTATGTCCAAAGACAGTTTGGTCCAAATTTTAGGGGATGCTTTTAGACAAAATGAACCACATATATGAGTTTGAGAATAAACCAAATCACATGGGGTAAAATGTACTTTCTTGAAAGGAAAAAAAAAAGGAGTTCAAAGTTTCGTTTAACTTGAGGAATTCCATTCTACATATTGTTCGCATGCTAAATTACAATTAGTATAAGTTGTGTCAAATTAAATTAGGCCCTGATCTTAGGCCATTGTTTAGGTTCTAATTTACCCTATTTGTTATGTGATTAGCAAAGTTAACTCTAAGCATGTATAAGAGTATATATATATAGCAGAAAACCGATGGAAGCCTTAAAGAGTGGAGGAAGATCACTGGGTTAGTGAAGTAGGGAGTAGCAAGATTGCTAAAAGAGTTATGCTATGCAATGTATTAATTAAAGACAGAAATTAAAGATAGAAATTAAAAAGGAAGGAGAAACAGCAGTAGTCCGTCCCCTAATACAGGTAAGGGAAATGCATGAATATGAAAAGGGAGGAGAAGTGGCGGTAATATAATTTTTATGGCTTTTGCCAGTTGGTGTTTTGAATTGGATTAATTTCTTTTCGGAAAATTTTCTCAGAATAATCAGTTTGTTGAGATATAGAATCTACATCGCTTAAGTTATTAATTGAATTAGTTTGTTGAGTTTCTCTATTAGAATAATTTGTTTAGAGATTTTATTAAGAAGCTCATGTTGAGAAGAGGATTTTGAACTAGAACCTAATTCTTTTTTAATCTTTGTGGGGATCTGGTAAGAAGTAAAAACAGGGTTTTCACTATGTAAATTAGTTTTGTTTTCAGAGATATGATCTCCTATAGCTTGAAGATAATAATTGGTATAATTATTTTGTTCATAAAGAGATTGTATGTCTTTAGAATTAATTGTTTCAGTTAAATCTTTATTTTTGAAATGAATTGCTGGTACAGAAAACATTTTTCCAGTAGAATTATAGGCATGAATTTTTAAGGCCTTATGAGGAGGAAAAGCTGAATTAATAATATCATCTTTATAAGTTATCCATTTTTTTGTTTTTTGAGTATTAACATTTATGACATTGGAAAAAGGATAATTGATACCATTTTCCTTAGCATAAATTTCATCCCATTCTAAGAACGGAATATGAATTTTATGAGTTTCCATAAATTTATAATAAAAGTTTTGAATTTTTTGTCTTTTGGAACTAGTAAATTTTTCAAAAAACCAAGTTCTTTCAAGATTATGTTTTTCTTGATAAAAATCTTTTCTGATGGAATCCTTATCAATTTGGAAAATAGTATGAATTGTATTGATTTCCAAGTTATTATTTAAAGATGAAAAAGTAGGAGAATGAGGTTTCTTAGATTGATTGTCATCTTCTTTGGTGTATAAAGCTCTAGGAATCCTGGATATGTTTTCTAAACATTGAAAATGAATTGTTGAAAGAATGGAAGAACAAGAGTATCTAGACGAACAAGAATTTATTGTTGAGTCTTGATAAGTTGATCCAAAATTTCTTTGGCTATTTGTTCTATTAAAAGATATTTCTACTTTACCTGTAGGGTATTGAGTAATCTTAGAAATAGAATAGGGTTTTTGATCCTAAACAAGCATAACCTTATCAAGAGTCTATTTTTTAGGGAGATTAACTTCTTTCAAGAGATTGATTTTGGAGTAGTAACATTTGCCTTTGAAAGATCGGTTAAAAACATTACTGTTTCACCATTTTTTTCTTTGTTGGAGAGATTTTGAAGTAAAAGCAGATATCATTGTTTTATATTGTATACAATAAACTAAAGCTATTGGGAAAGATCTGGGTTTGATATTAAAATTTGAAAGTTTAATATTTAAGACTAAAGAATCTAAAATATTTTTATCTTGCAAAAAGATTGTTATGTTTGGAAAATAATTGAAATAGATCTGACAATTACAGAGGTTAGTTTCAACCGTGCCTAAGAGTGATTCATGAAAATTAGTCATTCTACAGTCACGAAGGGATAAGAGAATAGAGATGTTAAGTCCTTCTCTTGTTAAAGATTTTGCTGTAATCTGGACGTATCCAAGATGCAAATAATTGTATTTTTGCTTATGAATTTTTAAAGATTTGTCTGAAAGTAAATGAATTTCTACAAAATCAGAGTCAATTGAAATTATTTGTTCAACAGTTTTGATAGTATGGTCACTTTTTAGGGTGAACATGAAATTAGGTTTGTAAATTTCATTGCTTGGAATTTTTAGAATTTTCCAATTGTTTATAGATTGAGAAATTTCTTCAAAATTGATTTTTTCTTTAAGAATTTTTTTAGATTAGAAAGACGATTCAGGAGGAGAATAAGTAGAAGAAGAGTAAGAGAAATATCTCAACGTGATTAAAAGATAAAGGAGAAAAGTAATATATGTACTAATTTGATTCCTTTAGTATCAAAACCTCAGGTTCCATAAGAGTGTAAGGATGAGTACTGATCTTGGTTTACTAAATTGGATTAGATCTGAATACTTGTTCCTGGTAAAACCATACAGCTTTATTTGGCTAATAAAACGCACAACAAGCTACGGCAGTTGGAACTTACTGCCTTACACGAGCTTAACCACGCCGTTCAACAAGCGTTATTCCCAACAGCAGGTCTCACTTGGAGTATTTTTTATGTCATTAATAAACAATTATAATTTTGGACAGGATAAGATGTTCAAATCTAAGACAGAAAAGTAAAGAAAGATAAATCTTCACACTTTCATTCTTACTTTCTCCTTGGTTCTGATACCAAGTAGAGAACCGGTGGAGGCCCTAAAGAACAGAGGAAGATCATGGGACTAGTGAAGTACTGAGTAGCATGACTGCTAAAAGAGTTATGTTATACAATGCATTAATTAAAGACATAGATCTAAGACAAAAAAGTAAAAAAAGATAAATCTTCACACTTTTATCCCTTACTTCTCCCCTTAGTTCTAATACCAAGTAGAGGACTGGTGAGGGCCCTAAAAAGCGGAGGAAGATCATGGGACTAGTGAAGTAAAGAGTAGCAGGACTGCTAAAAGAGTTATGCTATGCAATGCATTAATTAAAGACTAGAAATTAAAAACTGAAATTAAAAGGGAAGGAGAAACGGCGGTAGTCCGTCCACTAGGAAAAGGAAATGCATGAATATGAAAAGGGAGGATAAATGGCGATAATCCACGCGCTAATCCTAGGAAAAGGGGATGCAATAAAGAAATTAAAGATAGAAAGAGAATGTCATCAGTTGTATTTCAAAATAGAATTTTACAAAAAAAGACAGTTCCTGAAGAATACCTAAGGAAGCTTTCAGACTAACTCTGTAAATTTTTCTGAAATGAAAAAACCTACCTAAATGAGAGATGTAACTCTTTTTCAATATAAAATTGAAATTCACTATTTTGAACAGTAACAGCTAAAATAAAAAGCTATAGTAAAAATGTTACGGTGCTCTGTTTTGTAACAGTAATCTATCGCAGCTTACTATAGTGATTTGCTACAGTAATTGCTACAATAATCGCTACAATGATTGTTACAATGATTGCTACAGTAACTATTGAAAAAATTTCAATTGTTTTAGTCATATGCAAGATTGATACAGTAACAATTGTCTTTATTTGATTGGGCATATTCAGTAAAACCATTTCCTGATATTCTAGAAGAGTAACTAGAAACTGGTTTTCTGTCAACTTTTAGAGGGGCAGAGGTGGCTTCATCATCGACATGATTTTCTGCTTACAATAGTTAAACCATAATTTTTAGATTCTGAAGATACTCATGTTATTTAAACAAGAAGTCAACTTGGCTGAAATCTGATTTTTCTACTACAAGAATTAAGTGACTTCTAGGGGAGACTTTTTTAGAAACTGGAGATTTTGTTAGAACCAATTTCTAATTGAAATGACATACACTTTTGTGGCATTAAAACTCATCCAGCATTTTGTTGAACCTTGCCTAAGAAATGAATGCATCTTCTGTAGAGGACCTTGGTGTCCATGAAAGTATTTGGGGTATTTGTATTGTCAGGCATAAATTCACGTTAATGCAAATTTTTAGAAGAAATGCAATAGTATGGAATTATGATCAGGTATATTAAAATGTTTTTCGAAATAAAGTATATCATTGGCTCCTTTATCGGGAAGATTTTTTTGTACAATGGACTAATTAAGGATTATTGGTAAAAAAAATGGGGTTCCATTTGGAGAATAGTTTGGGCTGAAGAAATTGGCACATATAATGATTAAGGTTTTTTAGAAGAGATTGGAGAAGTTTGAGAAACAAGTTCCTTACTTAAAGGTATCGTTGTCACTGATTGGGCTAGTTAGCTAATAGCCTGAGCTAGGTCATCTTGCTTAAACTAAATACAATATTTTGGATTAGAATGGGCAACAATCTTTAATTGTTTTTCATCAGCAATGTCTGCCCAAAATTTCTTTGAAAGTACCAGAGGTTTTTGGATTAATTATTGAATGGCTAAAAGTGTCTCTATAGAAAAGGCATAAGACTATTTAGATTGTTTTTGAATTGATTGAGTTAAGGAATTGGATGGTTCCTCGTTGGATTAGATTTTTAATTTTGGAAGAGGTTCAACCTCTTTTTCATTCCTTTTTTGTGGCATATTATCTACCCTGCAAGAATTCTCGAATAAGATAATCGGGAATAGAATTGGAGCTACCTTTGATATATTTAATCTTAAAATCAAAAGTGGATAAAATTACTTGTCATCTGGCAAAAATTTGTTTTGATGCTACATTTTTAACATCTTTTTGTAAAACTTCTTTTATAGATTTACAATCTACTCTAACCAAAAAAAATTTGATTTAGTAAATCACTTTGAAATTTGGAAATGCACAAAACAATTACTAAAATTTCTTTTTTGATGGTAGAATAGTTTTGTTGAGCAGAATTCTAATGTTTTGATGCATATACAATGATATGTAGTTTGTCATTAATGGATTGCTTAAGAATGCCACCATAACCGATGTTTGAAACATCTGTTTCAATAATTTTGAATGTTGTAGGATTAGGAAGATACAAACATGATAAATGTTTGACTCGAAGCTTAATTTGCTTAACAATATTGGTATGAATGTTAGACCAAGGAGGAGGATCTATCTTTAGTCTATCATGCACTGGTTTGATACGATTACTGATACCTGGAAAGAAATCAGACACATAATTGAGGCAACCTTGAAATCTTTGTAACTAAGTTTTATCAATGATTTGATCAGAAGATTTGTCAGCAAATTGGATAGCTCAATTAATTGGAGTAACAGTTCCGTGGTGAATATTATGACCAAGAAACCTTATTGTTATTTGAAAAAGACTGAATTTTGTTCTGAAAATAGCCAAACCATTCTGCTTTGCAATATCAAAGAAATATTGAGATGTTTGAAGTGTTCATCAATATTTTGTGAAAAGATTAGAACATCATCAATATAAACTATGATAAATTTTGTATATGGATTAAAAATATCATTCATGATTCTTTAGAATTCAGAATAAGCATTTTTTAGTCTAAAATACATCACATTTCATTCATATTGACCAAAAGGAACATTAAATACAGTTTTAATGTCTATCAGATTCTTTGGTTTGGATTCGTTAAAAACTTGATTTTAGATCAAATTTTGAAAACATTTTTTTAGGAGTACAATCTATTGTGAAGATCTTTCTTGTTAGGAATAGGATACCTAATCCATTGAAGAGCCTAATTAAGAAGTTTATAATTGATGACTAAATGAGAGGTACCGCATTCAATGTCTGCATTTTTATTAACATAAAAAGCAGAACATGACTCTTACTCTTGCGAATTATTCCTTTAGAAAGAAGATCATTAATTTTCTTTTTGACAGAAGTTAAGCATTTCTTGATTCATTTGTATTGGACGGGCCTTTGTAGGAATTTGCCTTTAATGAAAATCTATTTCATAAGGGAGATCAACCATACATTATTTTCTTTTCCAGAAAGCATTCGAAATATCAGAACATATATGCAACTGAATTTTTTCTTCAAAAATTTTATTTTGTTTTTAATAATTGAATAATTGAGTTGAGTTTCTATTTTTTTTGAAAGAAATTTCATCAGGGAAAAAAAATTGATTTGTTTTTGTTTATTTTCAATAAGATTGAAATCCTTAAAAGTGAGATTTTTAAGGAAAGGAAAGGAAACATTTTGACCCATAACTTCTTTAAAAATTTCTTTGTTAATATATATATATATATCCATTTACACATAATATATAATTCATTTTTTATTTAATGTGATATCAAAGCTAGGTCATCTAAAATTTTTCCATAAGGGTATATTGTCTCTCCCCCTTTAGCAGCAGTTCTAATACCATCACCTGCTAATAATTCTAACTTCTTGAAAATCTTTTGGATTTAAAAGCCACCACAACTAATGAAGGATCTCTACAACATTCATGCTAAACTAATCCTTCAAGCATCCAAAATTATATTCAAATAATCCAAGACTCTTCAAATAATCCACAATGTACCATTACTTGTCACCAACCACTATTGTCTGCGACTAACTTTCAAAATCCAAACACCCACAAGGACTGTAACAAACCAGTCAGTAGAACCATTGAAGATTATTAGGTAAAAGTGCTCCAGACGCCATCACTTGATGTACATCACAGCTGCGTATGGCACTCTACACGATCCAAACATGCTTTCGAATCTGCCACAGCATCCTTCGTGCCACGTGTTAACAACATGTCAGGCACTTCAATAGAGATGTTGTACACCATCTTGTCTATGTCACCAAGCATAGCCTATCATAATCTGTCACATCAATTGCCATGTCATCTAACACGTTATCAAAGGGAGTCAATGTTATTCCCACAATCACCTGTAAACATGTCAACTACTATTTTGTCAGGAGACAAGTCAACCCTACAGCCACATGTAATCATGCTATCTGCCACGTCAATAGCCTTGGCCACACATTTTATGCCACAGCAACGAAGGCAGCCACGTCCGATGACCAATCAACTTGCCACCTTAGAAGTGTTAACAAGATAGGCTGAAACTTTGACTGATCTGTTTTATTTCAGTTTTTGACTAATTTAGATAGATTCTCAAGATTTCTCGTGGTACTTAATTTAATTTCTAGATCGATTTTTCTTAATTCTGCAAATAAATACGTAGATATAGTCTCAAATTGTAGAATTATTAACAAAAGAATTCGAGATCTACTTTTTAGATTTATACGTAGATATGAGCTTTAAGTAGCCACCTCACGATCTGATTTACACGTAATAGCGAATCCCTTTATGATTTTACTAGCTCAAGCGCAAAAAAATTCGACACGTTCTGTCATGTAAAAACGCCGACAAGATTCTCCCACCCACGTGGCAAGATTCGAACCAATTTAGTGAAACCGTCCAGGTGAGTTGGTTGGAAACTTTCGGAATTCGGGAGAAAGAAGCTAAGTTTGATTTGAATCCTGGGCTTTCTGGGTGGAAAGTTTTAGACCTCAAAAATTTGTCTGGTCAAGATTCACAACACTTCAAAAATCCCACGACCTCCCCCACAGAATTTTTCTTGCACCCAAACGCCTCCTCTTCTTCAAGCTTCAATTTACACACTTCACGTCTCTCTGACTTCAATTGCTAATCTCCAGGTTTCTTGGATACCCACTACTTTATTGGTATTAGTCAGTGGGTATCCTTACGTTATTGAATCAAACATCCCATTGGGCAAAAAAATTTCATCTGGGTGTGTGTTTGTGAAAGCTGGTTTTGAGCTTTGCTTGTGCAGAAGAGTATGGTGGGGGCTTTATCCGTAGTGGGTTCATCGGTGGTGGATTCCCATACTTCTCCATGTTTGTGTCTTGATGCTCTGCCTACAACTAATATGAGCCTCAAGAGTGGTGGAGATGTCGTTTTTTCCAAGAATTCAATGAGCAGGAAGCAATTGGGGAGGCCTGGATCGATGGAATTGAGCAGTTCCTTTATCCATTCGGGGCGAGAATGGCGGTTCTCGGTTAATAGGATTTCTAGGAAGCAGCGCAAGGATCGGAGATTAGTGATTGTCAACGAGATTGCTGGGCAGTATGAGGACAGTTTTGAGGATGTTAAAACGGTCAGTAATTAATTCTAAGTTTTATAGAAAGAAAATATGATACAGTTCTATTGATTGTTTAAATTTTGTATCTTTCAATTTCGCTACATGATGGTTTTCCTTCTTCTTCCTCTTTTTTCTTTTTCATTTTTAATGAAAGACGCATTGTTTTGCTTGTGTGGTTTTTCATTGTATTTACGAGCTTTATATTTAGTGTTAGTAGGATTCTTTCAAATTTTGTTTCACAGTCCTGATTATTATGGATGAGAGACTTTTTCCTTTGTTGTTTTGCTTATCAAGATGAGAGACTTAGTTCACCAGCAGGATCTCTCTTGATGTGGCACTCATGGGTAACACCTCTATACATGTTAAGACGAAAGCCTGAGAACCTTCAAAATATCTCAATTTCGATAAAATGATGTAATGTCATTTGCAAGCATTCTTGCACTCATAAAGTTAAATTCTTGGTTATTTCATTACTTAGAATATCTGAGTTCTTGTGCACCATAAGCCCTTCATGTTTGCCAACCAGTTGTTAGTTGAACAAATCTTATCAACTTGCTACCTAGCAGCGTTCGAATCCTTGGTGCTTGCCCGGTGACATTATCCCCCCAAACCCCTTATCAAAGCATAAAGGGCTGTCTACTTGGTTAGAAGGAAGAAAAAAGAAGGAAAAAAAAAAACAGCACTTCATATTTATGGTTTGAAGCATGTTCCATGTAACCAAAGACTAAGAATCTTAAGAGAGAGATGAAATTGCATATTGAAATTAACCCTTTACTCGGATTGTATAATGACTACTTTCTTCACTGGTATCCTGCAGAAGCTAGAAGACTGAATACAAATGGAGTACTATAAAGTGTTTGTAGTTTACAAAACATAAGGGAAGAAGTAACATGAAGTCTGCAAGTATTATCAGGGTACTTGAAAGAGTATTATATACATAATTTAGGGTCCGAAAGAATCTACGACTAGCTAGAGTGAAGTTGGTAGTTTGTGATATTAAATAAAATTTCATTCTAAATTTTTCAAAATTATCTGTAATCGATATGCAACTGCAACACCTGTGCCACATAGATGTACTTGTTTTAGAGTTTTTTTGTTCTAACAACTCTATCACGCATGTCAAAGATAGTTACAATGATTTGTGTCTTCTTTTCTTGAATTGGGATCATGACATTTCTAATATAGCTATAGTTTCTTGCATTCCTAGCCATTAAAAGTAAAACTCTCCTTGATATTCAGCTCTTTGCTGAGGTGTTATCAGTGCTTTTGAGTCTTGACTATAATCCCGGGCTCCTAATTATTGCTGTACTATGTGATGATTCTCTTTGTAATTGGTGTCAAGTACGCTATGAAACTTTCTGACTTAGCTAGCAATCCTTGAAAATCAGTAGTCGCCTTCTTTACATAACCAGGAGACATTAGGGATCGTGATTGATTGGTTGGGGTTAGCTACACAAACATACATACACATCAGGGCTTCTGTGCTATCCGTGGATGCAGAAGTTTTGTATTGCTTTAGAATATAGATATATATGTTGTCTTCTACTATGCTTCACCATCCTTTTTACTTTCATATGACTAAAGTAATCCGTCATTCTTGCAATATAACTGACATTAAGTCTCTGGATGCAGCAAATTCTCAACTATTTCACATACAAGGCTGTCAGGACTGTTCTTAATCAGTTGTATGAGATGAATCCAACCCAATATAGGTGGTTTTATGAGTAAGTGAGATAACCTTGGAAAATGTTTTCACAAAAGCATCATAAATCATGTTAATTGTCATCATTAATAAGTGAAGCTATAATGTTTGCTATCATTACTACTGGCCATTCAGATCCTGTCAAGTAGGTTCAGTTTGACATTGAGCCTGAAGAGTTAGGGTGACTCATTACTTAACCAGGCCTAGCTTAATGACCCCTGACACCCTTCAACTCAAACTATCTTTCCTATTTAGCTTCTTCTATGCAATTTGAAAAGCTTCTTATATATAGCAATGAGATGTAATTAATTGCATGAGGAGCCAGGAGGCAACTTTGTATAAATGTACATTTCTTAATTCTCATTCTAATGCCATTATCTAGCTAAATATTGCTGTAATTTTCATATTGAACAGCTTTGTTGTGACGAACAAGCCAGGAGATGGGAAGCGTTTTATCAGGACCCTCGGAAAGGTAGTCTTTGGTGCCCATTATTTCATTGCTGATAATGTTCAGAAAAGGAAATTTATTTTGCTTGTGGTTTTGAGTTCAATAGAGGACCTGAGGGTACAAACTCCACTCTATTCCCAAACATATTACACAAAAATTGAGTATCCTTCATCCAGTGCATTTGCTTTGCTTCTAAGCTTTAGGATAAATATGATTGCTGTTTCAGAAACAAGTACGTGTAAATGTTGTCAATGATGTCCATAATGGAATCAGTGATGCTAAAAGATTCTTCTTTCAATTTATAGGAGAAACATGAGCTTGCTGAGAGAGTCATGGTAACAAGACTTCACCTCTATGGTAAATGGGTCAAGGTATTGAATTCATTAACTTGTATAAATTTCTTAAACATGCAAGGCATATGAATCTTTTTTATTTATTTATTTTTTTGAGGGGATAATAGGATGAATCTTTTTTTAACCTTTTTCTTTGGAATGTAGAAATGTAATCATGCCGAAATATATCAAGAAATCTCTGATGAAAACTTGGAGTTGATGAGGGAAAGATTAATTGAGACGGTAATATGGCCCTCAGATGACACGAACACAGAGAAGATCGGATAGTGTCGCATTAGTTCATGTTACCCTGATTTTCATTTACTTCCTATATTGTTCTTAGTTTAGGTCTAACTTTTACCAATCTTTCATTTCCCAATGGCCAATTTATATATATTTTTTTCCTTTTAACAAATAAGGATTGTGATATTATATTGTGTAACTTGTATATATTTATATGATCTATCAATTAATTAGTTTCAAAAGGACGTAAAAAGTGGCCTGGATCGATTTTTGGCATGTCTTGGAAACTAACTCCACATGTCCTACATTGCATTTTTCTCAATGGAAAAATGCTCAACTCAAACCTATTATCACAATGCTGCTGTTACTTATATTCTTTTGTGACAAATTTAGGGTTCTACTGTTTGTTGGTTAGAGCAGTTTACCCGTTTACCCATCAAATAGATGACATTGGTACTAATTCTAAGAGGGGTTTAAGACATATTAGAGTGTGTGTAGTCCTACCGGTAGTGATTAATTCTAAAAAGGGTCTAAGCCATTAGCTTGGTTTTTTATTGGCTAAGAAAAAAATTCCAGCTTAGAATTGATAGTCTTTATATTATCATATTATTGTTTAAAATAAATAATGTTACGGGGGTAGTCTTTATTAAGCTACAACTCTTTATCTTTCTGTTTTCCTAGTACCATGTTCTGCTAATAGAAAGAGTAGAGCAGAAGGAAAGGCTTGAAGAAGTGTACATAGCCTATGTAACATTTCCTAAATTAATTATAGAATGAGTTAAATAGATTTAAAATTTAGTATCAATATCATATATATTATTTCATGTATAAGAATAGTACTTGTACATATAAAAATATATATATAATACGTATAGGATACGTATTAGTATAAGAGTAATATATACATATAAAAATATATATAAATACATGTATGTATATACATACATACACGTATATATGTATAGAAAAAATACATGTGCATGAACAAGGGTGAACAAATGTTACATTGTAAAGTTGGAAGAATAAGAGAAAATAATAAAATATAAACTACTTGTTAGAAAAGAAAATGTGGAGAATTATGTGTAAGGAGGGGAATTAGTGTGGCAATTTGCAATTAATGAAGGGACATAATTGTAAGAAGGAGGAAAAATGGTAGAAAGGTTGTAATAAATAAGGGAACATGTCAGTTTAGGACATAAGATGGCATAATATGATTAATATGGAAAGATAGCTAGACAAGTGCAAAAGAAGGAAAACATTATGTGTCCATGAAATGATTAAGTAGGGCATGTAGAAGGAATTAAAGAAACAAGGTGTCCATGAAATGATTAAGTAAGGCATATGTATAGAATTAATGTAACAAGGTATACATGAAATGATTATGGATGATAGGTATAGAAATTTAAAGTAACAAGGTAGCCTACTAATAATTATAGATCTAAACTAAATAAAAGGAAGATAAGTGTTAGAAAGAAAATGCATATGTTAATTTTGAGAATGACAAATGGAATGTTGTTATTTTAGGGAACTAAAAGGGTAAAAGTGGAAAACGAAACTTTATCCTAAACCCTAGCCTTGGTCGTGCACTATAAATAGGAAAGGGAAGGTGACCAAAAATGCCTAAGCAAGGTCATTGTGCACTAAAGTGAGAGAAAGTGAGAGAAAAAATAAGAAAGCAAAGAAAAGTGAGAATTTAAAGGAGGAAAGAGGAAACTGTGAGCTGGAGGAAGGAAAAGGTAAACTGTAAGCTAGAGGAAGAATAAGGAAAGCCATGAAATAGAAAGAAGAAAAGGACACCGAGAGCTGGGAGGAAGAGGAAAATCGAGAAAGAATTGAAAAGGGAAAGGAGGCATAAAAAAGGGAAACAAGGAAAGAAAACCAAAACTAAATTTAATAGGCAAGTATTCATGCATTCATTTGTTTTATTTTATCGTTGCTTTGAAAACTTATCTCCTTGTTACTCTTATATTATTCCTACATGTGAAAGCATGCATGAATCCCTTTTGGGAAACTTAAAGGAAATGAGGAAATGATAAATTGTTCTAGCTACTTCTCTTGAATTTATGTTAGCTGAAGTTCACCATGTATCCCAAAGGAAGGATGTTCAAACTATAGTATGGAGTCTACTATCGAGAGATCATACCATGGATACGAGAGGTTGGTATCATGAGTACATCAAAGTCCTTGTTAGGCATGCCTCGAATTTGTATGAATCAATCAAGAAAGTTACTAAGGAGTGAAAATAAGGAAAAAAAAAATGCTAATTTGCATTGCATATTCCTATATTTTAAAACTGGCATCAAGAATCATTCATTGCTTATGTATAAATGCTTATTGAGGTTTGACTCACTTTTCAAAATCTTGATGTTCATATTGATTTATGCGATGGATGTATAATGTTCTTCCTTGGAGAAAGGCGTGGGCTATGTAACGGGAAAAGAAGGCAAGTAATGGACTATTGGTTCAAAGAAAGTGAATTTTGGTATAGTTGTTGTAGGGTCTAGGCATAGAAATGGACAATTTTGTGATGGCCTTAATGTATGCTTATGTAGTTATTTTTGACTTAGGCCTAGTATCTAAGTGGAGTCTTGTAAATATATGTAAAAGCTCTTATTTGGGCAAAACCAATGTAAATGAGTAGAATGAAAGCACTATGAGGTCAAGCCTTTTTGTAAATCCATGTATTCAATTCGGCCAAGAAGAAATTCTCTAGGGGAAAGGAAATGTCAAATTCGGCCAAGCTATACCTTTAGGAAAGAAGGATGTTAAATTTGGTTAAGATAAATTACAAGTATGATAATTAAATAAAAGACAAATGGTAAAATATGAAATAGGATGAATTGGATAAGGAATATAGTACTAAACAGCCAAGTGATAAATTGGATAAGAAAATCCAATAGTAACTTCAATAGGCCACTTAACATGTAGCTTTAATAAGTATGTGTTAAAAAGGAAGTAAGTAAATTAAGAACATAGAGTTGTTAATTAATTCTAGTTTAATGAGTTTCTAATCGATTTTAGTCTAATGAATCAATAAAGAATTAAAGATGTAAGGCTAAAAATTAATTAGATTACAAGGTTATGGAGTAAATTAGACTTAACAAATTAATTGAGAATCAATTAAGAATACAAGTTTAATTCAATTAAGTTTACAAGTAATGGATTAGTAATGAATCAATTTTGAGTTTAAATGAATTAATGGAAAATTAATTAGGAATACAAGTTGTTATAAGTCAAGTCTTGAAGGTAATAAATTAGTAAAGGAAACTAATTAGAATGTTTTATTGTAGTAAATGAAACAATAATATTCAAGGTAATCATTTAGGAAGGATTAAGGAAATTGATTAAATAGGTTCTCTTGTAACAAGCAAGATATGAATTAAAATTTTAACTAAGCTTAGCAATTCAGCTTTTAAAGGAAATAAAGAAAATTTTGTAATTAAGCTTGATCAATTCAGTTTTAGAAGAATGAAAGAAAAAGAAAAATGTGGTAAAGGTTAATTAGGCCGGTTTTAAAAAGAATAAATGAAGTAAAGGTAATCTTGATGTAATGATAATTAATTAATATTTAATTAAAACACTAATTGAATTGAGTCTAGATTTAAAGAAGTAAAGTATTACAATTATGGTATCAGAGCAACGGTTTGGAACATAGGATGGGTAAGGAAGCCTAGAACATTTTGCCACGATTTCCGTTACATGAGATGCTACCCTCTTCATAGGTTTTATTATATGTTCCTTATTTCAGTTATGTACATATTGCATGGAATATTATTTGCAAATGGTTGACATGGCAAGAAAGTGTTACATGTTGCATGTATTGCATATATGTGTTATGTGATAATTGTTGAAAGTTCTATAAGGAAAGGAAGTGCTAAATGTTGCATGTATCGTAATAAGGAAAGGAATATGACATAATAGGATGTGTTAGGATGTCCCATTTTAGGAACAAATTTAAAGGTATGTTGTATGTGCATTCCAGGATGGCTCTTAAGAAAAGATCCCAAAACGAGCTCCTGAAATGCATACTCAATATATTGGAGGATGTGTTGGGAGTGATGAGATAACAAGTAGACACTCAGAACACGACTGTAGAAGTTGTAATGGCGGCTATCAATGTTGCTGTTAATACTATGGCACGAGTTAATATTGCAGGAGAGGATGTTGAGCCTCGAATGCAAGAACCTAGACCAAGAGAGGTTGGTGCATTAATAGACTACTTTAGGAAGGCTAACCCAACTAGTTTTTTTGGGAAGCTGTGACTATACCATAGCCGAAAGGTGGATCCATCAATTAGAAAAGATTTTCAAGGTAATGGGATGTGAAGAGAATGATAAACTTATTCTAGCAATGTATATATTGGAAAGGGATGCTGAGTATTGGTGGCAGAGCACAGAAAGGTTGCTATCGACTAAGGGGGTAGGGATAAAATGGAAAAATTTCAAGGAGAACTTTTATAGGAAGTATTTTCTCGATAGCATTAAGCAAGACCTTGAAGCTGAATTTAATCAACTCAGACAAGGAAATGTGAGTATAGCCGAGTATGCAAATAGATTTGAAGAACTATCTAAATTCTCTACTTACCTACGAACTCACTATAATGATAGGTGAAAAGCTAACAAATTCTAAAAGGATCTAAATCCTAATGTGAAGGGTAAGATAGTTACTTTAGAGATAGGAAACTTTACCCAATTAATGGGGAAGAGCAAAATAGCTAAGAAGGTATGTATGGAGGAAGAGGCCGAAAGGAAGAGGAAGTATGAAATCTCTAAAAGAGTTAGAGAGATGGAAAGGAATGAAAATAATAAGAGGGTTGCAGGTGTTAGTGAAGTAAGGTAGAATTAGTGGCAGGATAGAGGTAAACAAGAAGGAAATCAATTCGGGAGTGACGCACGATGCACTAAGTGTGGAAAATTTTATATTGGGAGACCTTGTCAAGTGAATAGTAATATTTGTTTCAATTGTGGGAACGAAGGTCACATAGCTAGAGCCTGCCCAAAACTCAATCATCAAAGAGCTCTTAGGAATCCAATATCACCGGGTTGAGTATTCTCCTTAAATCAAAAAGAAACACACAATGTTATTTGAGGTAAGTGTGCATTAAATGGCATAATATGTTAACGTTAACTCCCTAAGGCATACCACGATGAATAAAGCGAATACTCTAAGGATTACCAAGATGGATAAATTAAATACTCTGAGATATTGCCATGGGAGGATATCTAAATAAGATGTCTTATGCAAAAATGCGATATTTTGTTAAATGAGTAAACAAGAGAAGAAAAAAAAAATTGGTTTAGATTAGTGCTTGAATTTTAAAGACAAAATTCCTTTAAAGAGGTGAAGTATTGTAACATCCCTAAATTAATGCCTAAATTCATTATAGAATGAGTAATTATCTTATATGTTAAATAGAATTTAAAATTTAGTATCAAGATCATACATATTATTCAATGTATAGGAATAGTACTTGTACATGTAAAACTGCTTATAACATACTATTAGTATAGAAGTAGTATATATGTAAAAAAATATTTATAAATAAATGTACGTATATACATACATACATGTACATACGTATAGAAAAAAAATACATGTGCATGAATAAGAAGACATGGACAAATGTAGGTGTTAGAACAAAGGCGGACAAATGTTACATGGTATGTTTAGGATTGACAATGAGTCTAGCTAGTTCGTTAAGGGATCGACTCAAACTCGACTCATTTACTAAATGAGTCAATCTTTAGCCTTATTTTAAGCTCGTTTATCAAGATTGACTCGTTTAGTAAAACGAGTCAAGTTCAATCTTTTCAAAATTCGGCGAGTCGACTCGTGTAGTATTATTTAAAAAAAAAAATTATTACTTATATATAAATTTATTTATATACAAAATTTAACATAAGTTGTAACTTGATTTTGTGGTAAGTTATGCAAAAAGTTAATAAGCAGTTCATGGTTTTAACTCATTTTGATTACAAAATCTTTTTATAATTTTCAGAAAACCTTCAAGAGCCCTTAACGAGCCAAGCTTAAGCTTAGGATTAGGCTTGCGAGCCCTTAACAAGCTTAGGTTCGTGAGCCCTTACGAACACGAGCTGAGCTTGAGCTTGACCAAAACTTAACGAGCCAAGCCAAGCTTTGCCAAAGCTCGACTCAAGCTCGAATTGTTGTCACCCCTAGTGGCATTGGAAGAAAAAGAGAAAATAATAAAATATAGACTACTTGCTATAAAAAAAAATGTGGAGAATTATGTGTAAGAAGGAGAATTAGTGTGACAATTTACAATTAATGAAATGACTTAGTTGTAAGAATAAGGAAAAATGGTGAAAATGTTGTAATAATTAAAGGGCATGTGGAACAAAGTTAGAATATAAGGTAGCATAGAATGATTAACATAAAAATGTGGCTCGACAAATGGATGACAAGGAGAATATTAAGTGTCTATGAAATGATTAAGGAGGACATGTATAAAGAATTAAAGAAACAAGACGTCCATAGAATAATTAAATAAGGCATGTGTAGAGAATTAAGATTACAAGATGTACATGAAATAATTATGGAGGATAAATGTAGAGATTTAAGATAACAAGGTGGTCTACTAATAATTATAAAATATAAATAAAGAAAATGCACATGTTAATTTAGAGAATGACAAATAGAATGTTGTTATTTTAGGGAATTAAAAGGATAAAATAGAAAATGAAATTTTATCCTAAATCTTAGTACTATACATAAAAAGGCAAAGGTGACCGAAAATGCATAGGCAATGTAAGTATGCACTAAAGTGAGAGAAAGTGAGAAAGTGAAGAAAGTGAGAGCACTAAGAGTAACAAGGAGATAATTTTTCAAAGCAAAAATAAAATAAAACAAATGAATGCATGAATACTTATCTATTGAACTTAGTTTTGGTTTTCTTTCCTTGTTTTTCTTTTTTACGCCTCCTTTCCCTTTTTCCTTTCCTTCTCGGTTTTCCTTTTTCTCCTAGCTCTCGGTCTCCCTTTCCTCTTCCTAGTTCACGACTTTCCTTCTTCTTTCTCTAGCTTAATGTTTACCTTTTCCTTCCTATAGCTTATGGTTTCCTCTTTTCCTCCTTTAATTTCTCACTTTCTTTACTATACTCTTCATATATGTGAAAGCATGCATGAATCCGAAATTTAAAGGCAATGAGAAAATGATAAATTGTTCTAGTAACTTGTTTTAAATTCATGTTGGCCAAAATTCATCAAGTATCCCAAAAAAAAGATGCTCAAACCATAGTATGGATCTTATTATCAAGGGCCGTACTATGGATACGAGAGGTTAGTACCATGAGTACATCAAAGTCCTTGTTAAGCATACCTCAGGTTTGCATGAATCGGATCAAGAATGATTACTAAGGAAGTGAAAATGAGAAAAAAGACTAATTTACATTACATATTCACATATTTTAAAACTAGCATCAAGAATCCTTCATTGCTTTTATATGAATGCTTGTTGAGTTCGACTCACTTTTCTACATTCTTGATGTGCAGATTGATTTATGCCATGGATATATAATGTTCTTCCTTGGAGAAAAAGCATGGTCTATGTAATGAGAAAAGAGGGCAAGTAATGGACTATTGGTACAAAGGAAGTGAATTTTAGTATAGTGGTCGTGGGGTCTAGGCATAAAAATGGACAATTTTGTGATGGCCTTAATGTATGATCATGTAGTTAGCTTTGACTTAGGCCTAGTGTCTAAGATGAGTCTTGTAAATATATGTAAAAGCTCTTCTTTGGTCTAAAACCAATGTAAATGAGTAGAATGCTATTAGGCCGAGCCTCTTTGTAAATCCACATATTCAATTCGGCCAAGAAGAAATTCCCTAGGGGAAAAGAAGTGTCAAATTCGGCCAAGCTACACCTTTAGGAAAGAAGGATGTTAAATTCGGTTAAGATAAATTACATGGATGGCAATTAACTAAAGGACAAATAAAACAAATGGTAAAATGCAAAATAGAATGAATTGGGTAAGGAATATAGTACCAAACAACCAAGTGATAAATTGGATAAGAAAAACCCAATAGTTGGCCATGTAATATACTAAATGAATAATTCTCTAAAGAAGTGTGAAAATGAAATCAAGAATATAAAGTTATTAATCAACCTTAGTTTTATGAACTAATAAAGAATTAGTTAAGGATATAAGTTTCTGACATTGAATCCCACAAGTAATGAATTAGTTAAGTAATGACAAAGTAATTAATTAAGTAATAAAATTTAAGGTAACTAACTAGGATGTTTCCTTTGAATAAGCAAAATAAAAGAAAATTAAATTAAAACAAGGGTGATTCGGTTTTAGAAGGAAAAATGATGAATTTTGGTGTCAATTTAATTAATAAGCGATTATAACTCAATTAAGACAATAATTAAATTAAATAAAGGATTAAGGAAGATAAAATGTTACAGCCTATCGCAGCTTCTGAAAGGGGAGCAACTCTTTAGATTCCTTTACAAGTTTATCAGCAGAAAGAGGATATCAATTGTTAGAGAGCAGAAAGAGGAAATCATTTGTTGCTCTCTAACGATGGACACTTCTAAGTTATATGTGCTTACCATGCCACTCATGGTGGTAGAACTTCTAGTTTGGCCAGCTCGTCTGCTAAAGATTCCAATTCCAGCAAGAACATCCGGAATTTTAGGTTAGGTTCTGTCTTTTCCTTACTTAAAATTTAAGTGCATTTAGAAAAATTATATTAAAATTTGTTTTTTGTTACTAAAGTTTGGACTAGATTTCACTTTAGTTTTTTTAGTTCAAATTATCGGTGCAACGAGATCCTGCCTATGGTTATACTTTCAAAAAGGAAAAAAGTACCGATTCTGCATTTTTCTAAAGACCACAAATTTCAAGTTATAGTATGAGCTGCCTTTGGTTATATAGATGTCATCTTCATGGCTTGAAAGAATGGTTTTTCCATGCTACTATCCGTTTACAACCAGGAAGCATTTTCTCTTCAAGAATATTTCATGGGAATGCCTCGTTACATTATAGAAGTTATTATTTAGGTGCTGCTTAGAAGCTTTCTGCTGCTGACGAATTTGGTTTCTTACTGATGATTTTGGTGCCAAATCTAGTTTCTTGTGTTGCCTGTTCACTAATGTGTTGGTGTGCCTTTGGCACATTCTACAGCACTCAGGGTTTTGTTCATGTTCCTTTGAATCTAAGGCATATAATAGCACAGCTGTGAGCCTGTCACAACCATCATCAGTAAAGCCTCTTCTCACCCACTGAACACCAAATGACTGGCACCAAAAATAATCATATGATCATTCTGAAGACATTTTTGGCTTTCAAAAGCAAAGTGATGAAGAATTTCATGACTTTGTTCAACAACAGTAAGAATAACCATCAACCAAATTGGCCAACAAGAAATAGAGTCAACCTGAATACACCGGATGTGAATTAAGTAATTAATGAAAGAGACAAGATTACAAAGCACGCATGATTTTGAAACACCTTCGATCAGTATCTACCATGAGAACACTTGGGAATAAATTCAACAAGGCTGTCGATATACTAGGCACTTTAAACATCCACAACTAATAGATTGGAGCTGAAACTATGATATTCTAAATTTGATGCTATATCTGATAGACATTATGTCAACTCATATGGTACAACATTAAATCCTATAGACCGCTTTGATAATCTACAAAAAGTAATATATGAATCAAGGAAATAAGGTTTTGAACGTAACCTGGTCAGGAGCGTTCAGAAAATTAAAAAGCTCTCACTGCTCTGACCCGTAAAAAATATGAAACCAATGTGCTACACCTGAAAAAATAAACATAAAAATGCAAGCAGTAGATGTTAGAACTGCAATTACATTTTACAACAAAATTTCAAGGGACACATAATTCCATTAGAAGCTAGTACCAAGCACCCATCCAGAGAATTAGGAATGTAATCCAAGACAAAATTGTACTAACTTCATTAAAAGAATAAACCAACTTATAATCTTAAGCAATTGAGATAAGTAAACTCAACAGTACATCCTTTTGAAAATTTCAAATTTCTCAGTCATAATACAAACTTTGAAGTAAGTCGAGTTTACAGAGGATACTCCAGTTTACCATACATAGCATTCAACTGCTATTACCAATCAAATAATAAAAAAATAATTTTAGCTTCACAGGGTGTTAGGAAAATATTATTTTCACCTTCATAAAGGTAGCTTAGTCAAAAATGTTTTATAATTGCTCATGATGTTTAATAGAACGATCAACTGAAACATACCGTGTGGGAAGCCACTGCAGAAGACTTGGATACTATCTTACATATAAAATGAATACAAGAAATCGAACTTCATTAACATTCCTTCTTTTTGCGTGGGATTCAAGAAATTTCTACTTGTTTCTAAGGGAGAGGAGCTGATCACATTGACCCATCACCAAAAGTCATAAACTGCCCAAGTGCTGTTCTTACACGAAGCTGCATGAAAAGAGAAACAAGAACGATTTAGCAAACATATAATTGTCAAGCATAAAAAAAAATTCAAGTTAAAACGAAATGAATGACCTTTACATCCATGCAAGGATCATTGACCATTCTCTTTATTTGAGGAACTACACCAGAATTGCGCAGTTTAACAACCCGACTAAGTGCACCAGGACTAGATGGAAAAGTAAGGTTTACTAAGACCCAGATGGCAGCAGTGCGTAGTTGACTGTTGCTACTCTGCAAAAACTTGATCATGAAAGAGTGGGTCTGATTGTCTGTTTGTAAAAGAAGTTGCTTCATTACTGCTTCCTTATGAAACTCATTCCCACTCGCAACATTGCTGAATACATACATCCCCTACACAGATATAAAAGATGGAGGTGTCACTATTAGTAAAAAAACAGAAATTTCACTTTCCTTAATTATTTGAATTATATTAAGTTATTGCTACTTTAGCTATGACATCCACCTCGCCCTTCCTGAAAAAATAAAAAAAATAACAGATACAAAAAGATGGAGGTGTCATTATTAGTTAAAAAAATAATAATAATATATAATATTACTTTCCTTAATTATTTGAATTATATTAAGTTATTGCTACCTTAGCTATGACAAAAATAACAGCTTTGCACTCTTCCACTCCGCCCCTCCAAAAATATATATATATATATACATATTTATATATAAAAGATGGAGGTGTCATTATTAGTAAAAAAACAGAAATATCACTTTCCTTAATTATTTGAATTATATTAAGTTATTGCTACTTTAGCTATGACAAAATAACAGCTTTGCACTCTTCCACTCCGCCCTTCCTAAAAAAACAAATAACTAAAAATAAAAAAATAAGTAAAAGCTAATGTTTTCATTTCTTCCCATTGACTTCGAAGTTTCCTATTTCCTAAGGATAGCTTTATCAATGTTACTAAGATGATACAAAGCAAATTAAAGGCCCAAATAGACATCTTTAACATTCAGATAACGAATCTTCAAATCACAATGATTCATTTCAGGTTTTTATCTGAGTAGGAGATCACTACACATTAATACTATAGATCCAAATGAACCTAGTAGATAACACCAACAAATGGTAGTTTGGTTAAATCCCCAGATACACTACTGGCTACACCAATTTAACAATAAATGATATCAAAGCTTATAAATTACCTGTAAGAGTAAGATGGAAATGACAATCCACAGCATGATAACATTAATTAAACTCGCAATCTACACTATAATCCTAGATAATAATCCATCAATACTAAATGTTATTTACAAGCCCGTCCCACAAGAACTTCTAACCTGTATCCCAATCTCATCTTTTGAAGCATTCTGCAATTGCCTCCCAACAGCATCTAATATAATTGCATCATCAGCCATAACATACTCAAGAGAATCTATACATCCATCAACAAGGTTGCGGACAAGGGCAAGAGCTTGCTCTTGGACAGAAGACTCGGGATCTGTAGGGTATAATCAAGCAGTAAATCATAAAAGTACTGCATTATCAAAAAGATTCTGAAATGTCAATGAAGATTATATGATCATCACCACAGATAAGGCTTGCAAATGAGGATGCTGTCAACTCCATAAAAACTCCTTGTTTACACATCTGGTCTGCAAGGAACACCAAGTTCCTCAAGGCCCGTAATGTGTTTAATCTTATGGTTGAATCCATAGATTTTGATAACAGGACAAGCTCTTTCACTCCACCACATTGTATGAACATTGGCTTACGCGGTGTGAAGTCAACCACTATGTTGCTGATAGCTCCTAGGGCTGCAACCTGGAAGAGAGCAAGAGGAGATATGAACATACAAAAATCAAGTAGCAGTGATGTATTATCTATTCAACAATGGGTAATAAGTTGTGGTGCTATAGACAATGTGAATATTCAAGCAGAAAATAGACTTCATCTTTACAATAATAGTAAGGTAATGTGATTCTGTGAAAATTTTACATTAAAAAGTAATACACTGGGGTTACTTAGTTAATAACCATATTTAGCACTAGATATAATTATACCAGTTTATAATATACTAGTTGTAACACTTGTATTGTTTTCAGTGTGTTGGATAATGGATAAGTGTTCCTTGCTAACTTTTTGCTTTTTGAAAAATATACTGAGAAGGTTCAGCAAGAAGCCTGCTGAATATTAAAATTTTAATTATCATATTATCCAGCCCCTTAATCTAGTTCAGCACTTAAATTTCACTTCTTCCTTTTCAGGACAATCTTTTCATTGTAAATTTCGATGCTTCACTTTCTGTGCTGAATTTTCTATTTCATCAAATAGGGCCTCAGTTGAAAGGGAGACTGAGCACAACATATGTTGCTTTGATATACAATTTGACAACTATCAAACAGATGATTAAAGCATGAGAATTCAGAGGTACATCAGCAATTTTGCCAAATTTGCTAAGATTTTAAAGATGCTACAAACACAAAATTATCAAAAAAATAGTACACAATAAGGTAAAAATGTCTACAATTTTATTCTTTTAATCACAAAAGATGAACAAAAATTTGATGAAATAACATTTTTGGCCCCTAAAATCTCACTCATTTGTCAAATTTTATCCCTAAACATCTCATTTGATCAACTTCGCCCCTTAAAATGAAAATTGGTTGTTGTCTCGCCATGATTATTAGACGTAGTAGCAAAACGCAGAAGCTCATATGGAATAATACGAAGACTAAATTACAGTCCCAGAGGAGCTCGTTGCTGTTTCTTCAAATTCTTTTAACAGACAGAAGACAGCTTGAAAGAGGAACACAAAAGTCACAGTATTTTATTAATTATAAAGAGACTAGGAGTCAGAGGGGAGAAGTTAGTATCTCTTCATAATTGTTTCACTATTGATTAAAGATGCTAGGATGTTGTACGGGTTACATTGGTGGAGAGTAGGAAGGCAAGGTTTCTGCAGATATGTTTTTAAGGCTAAGGTCTGCAATTACTTGCAAGATCTTCAGAGGTTTTTCAGAGGAGATTAATAACTTGATTGGTGTCTCTTTGTTCCTTTGTTCCTGCCTTTCCAACAGAACCCCCTTTATTAGATGTTGTGAGTTATTGTGGATTTCTTTTGGTTTCACTTCTTTCTTTCTTTTCTTCTATGGAGGATTTCTTATCCTCTTCCTTGTATCCTCTTTCTTTTACTGTTGATAAATTTCATTTTTGTAAAAAAAAAAAAAAAAAGTCATATGAGAAAAATGTTGCAAAGGGAGATAAATTTCAATTTGGAGATATTAGATTTAATCCCAAAGTGGCACCAGTTTGGTCCTATCTTCCCCCATAATTACAGTTGTAGAACACCATGTGCAAAGGGAGTATCCTTTTTCTGTACAAAATGTCAAACATCCATTCCTCTCACCATCCCGGACATCAGGTCTCTTGACTCCTCTTCAATCTATCTGGGTGTGTTGAATCTAGAGTGTAAAGATTCAATCTATCTTGCTGTCCCAGCATATCGATCCGAGGCCATTCAATCCAATTGAAGGTCCCCTTCAACAACTTGTTAAGTGGTCAGCTCAGTGGGTCAAAGCAAATAAGCTTTGATTACACTAATTCAGCTACAATGTTGTTTTCTCTGTCCTCAATTCATAGAATCCATTCTGAATATCTAGTGAGTTTGCAAAATAAAAAAATAAAAAATAAAAATTTTCCCTGAATTTCGTCTCATAATTGCACATTGATTTTGTTGGAGAACATAGAAGCTAATTATGGAGTCGTTTCCACACAATTTCTCAGAGAAGAGAGCAAGGTTGGTCTCAATGAAGGCTGGCAATTAGTAGCTAGCCACCTAGGTTTCAGTCCTCACAAATTCAAATGAAGAAGGAAGTAGGCATTGCTCAAACTGATGGATGGATAAGAATCTAGAAGATTAGAAGGCCTATCAGATGGCTCAATGAGATTTGAGGATGATTATATCTCTGCAACTAGTTGGTCTTGCCTTTATGCACATTGAAGTTGAAGACGCTTCAAGGATTTGGGTCCCTACTCTGTTTGGGCTTATTCCTGTGCTTGTGCTATATTTTAAATCAGTATAGGTATGGTAGCTTTCAGCTCAGATTTCCTTCGTTTCGATTTAACTCCTATCTATTAAGTTTCTTGGTTAATTAGCCATGGCTTTGTGATTTGAAGATGCTTGAGTTAGATAACATCAGCCATAACAGGCAAAGGGAAAGGCTTCAGGAGAAGAAGGGGCGGTTGCAGAGACAACAGAATAGCAAAATAGTATAGGTTTGGGACTAAGTGTGAGACCCCAAGTTCCACTTTGAAAGTGTAATGTGTGATTCTGTGGTGTTGCATTTGGACCACGTGGATTTGGTCATTTCCTGAAGTTCCATAGGCCATTTGTGCTACTTGGAGAGTTACACTAAAGCCTGATGATTCATCAAAGAAATCTTGCACCATACACTTAATTAACCAGGTTAGCCACTCAGGATAAACAACAATTCTAAATTGTGAGGCCCTGGAAGACATTGCAACATAAGACTAAATTGACCAAATTAAATGTTGAAGTATGAAACACCGGGTAAAAGTTTATGAATCAAAAATGCAAAACTTCTGTCAATCCATCTAATGATCAGGCAAATAATGTAGAGATGATAAAATCAACCATTCTGTTTAAGCTAACAGAGTTTCTATTCCATTATCTGAATAACACGTAATGCAGTTTCCACTTTCTACATTAATGTTTGGCAACACAAACTTCAGACTGAAAACAAAATTGGCCATAAATGAGGTTGAAATTGCATTCATATTACTTTAATAATTTAAGTAACCAGAACTAATAACTATTTGTGGTTCTTATAAGCAGGCAACAGAGTTCAAGAAAGAAAATAGTTTTCAAATAAAGTAATTGAAAGCTAGGTACATCATTAATCATAAGACTGGAAGAAGTTCAACCACAAAACTATGTCTCATATGGAAACCATCATCCATCAGCACCCTACATCTCCCACATAAAAATTTGCACTAATTGAATTCCAAAATAACTTAACTAAACACTGTTTGACTAGTAGCATTTCTCTCATTTCGTCAGCTCTACTCCTATGACAGACCATGAGTACCACTTAATAACATGATATAGAAAAGAATGAACCATTTGAACTACTTCGTGAGAGAAACATAGACAAGCTCACACATCCATGTCTATATGAATAGGGTAATATAAGATAAAAATCAAATTGAACATACTACACATTAGACAGTAGCTTAAACAACTACATCCCTCATCCCTACACAACAACATATATATTCGGAAGGCTTATGATTGTTTACTACCTTTGAAATGGACTAATAAATACTCCTTTCTAATTAATATGAATTTCATGTAAAAGGAATCTATTCAGTATGATGGGGAAACACATACCTGGACAGAAGCAGAAAGATCAGATAGAAGCCGAACCAAAGGAACAACAATTTTTTCATTCATAAAATGACCTGCACTCAAATTCTGAATAACATTTTATTAGAATATGTACAAGTGACCTGACTAAATAAAAGTGTCACAAATTTAATTTTTGAGTTGCAAACCTTTATTGAGCGAGAGACACATCTTAAGCAAAAGCAAGCTGCAGAACGCACATTGGCACTATTATGAGTTAATGCATCAACCACTACGTTCAGTACCTATATTCATGAAAACATGTTAGAACTTGAAAGTATTGTAAGGTTATCTAAAGGTTGACATTAACTAGGTGTAAGCTATCAGAACACTTTCACGCCATTACATGATGATGGAGGCCATCATTGAATTAACTGTAGTCATCAGGTCATAATGCAATAAGCCTAACATTGAATTAAAAAATGTTCAAATTCCAAAAGGCATAAAAGAACATAGTTAATCAACTATAAAGTGCAATGAAGCAGTGAAGTGCACAATGTAGCCACTAGTCTTAAGGTAATCAGCTTAGAGGTAAGTAAGATAATACTAAATTAGGAGTTAAATTTTATGAAAGACTTTTCAAGCTCAAATTATCAAAAAAGGATGTTCACATAATTAATCTCCCTTCAATGTTCACCCACTACAAGTACTACATGGAGGTGTGGAAACAACTTGTGAGCTCATTTACTTATGGCATCTTTGAACCCATGAAAGTTCACGAAAAGCAGGCCACCATAGTTGGAACTCTCAAACCTCTCGAACTTGTGTCACACAGCATAGTTGTGTATAAGCACAAACATGGGCAAGTATAGAAATACTCTCAAGCACTGTGCTAGAGTGAGAGGAGAGAGATAGACAGTGAGAGATTCTCAGTCACCTAGATTATAAAGCATACAAGGACCAAAAACACATCATTGTCGGCAATTGATAGACACCATATGCAAATAAGACCAGATAAAGTTACAATAATGTAACCTTTTCAATTCTACATATATCCTATATCCCTATCTCTATCTTCATCATTATGTTATCTCCTACTCCCCAAATTTTCCACTGATCATCAAGCGTTATAAATATATGTACCACTCTTAAGAGATATACAAGTTGAGCAATTTAGAACCCACACTCCATTATCAATGAGTTGCTAAATGAAGCACTGGATCTCAATAAATTTTCTTTCCCTATTAAAAAAATAAATAAATAAACTGGATAGCTAGCAAAACCAAACATCTAAGAATAACTAACCTAGAAAAGTAACAATCTATGTCTAACCAGTAAAGAAAAAATGACTGTACATACATACATACATACATATATATATGTCTATGTATATTGTCTTGTGGAAAAACAGACCTGCAGTGACAGAAACCTAGACCTACAGCTCTCCACTTTTGAGCACAGGTCAGCTAAGCCCAGCAATATCCCTTCAAGACGTTTGGGAGGTAATGGACCCTTTTGCAAGTGGTTGTAGAGCTTATCAACAGCATCTGCCTCAAATGCTAGCTTCTGTAAATCCTCCTTTCCAGAAATTAAACTAGAAAAGGACAAAGGAAGCTTCATCTCCAACTTGACCAGGATCATCAAGGAGCTCAAGTAATATATATACCAATTTGATTTTAATTCCTATATCTTGCAGATAGCAAGAAGGGGTATTCCTTACACAGATCAAGCACATGCAGGCCAGTAACCTCGTCCTAGGATATCTATCCTTTGTTAACTCAATTACAGAACTCAAAGCTTTTCCATTTTCAGAACCCACAAATTTGGAGACAGCTTCAGGGTTGTTTTTTATAACCGTAGCCAGAGATTCTAAACTAGCATCCCTCTGACTTAGAGAACCTCCAAGAAGGCTGATAAGCTTCTCCAAAGCATCAGCATGGCATAGTACATTTTGTTCTGCATTTGTCTCACAAGATTGTATGATGATACTTGCACCAAGTCCAGTAAGATTTTCAGTTCTCACTATTCAATAAGAAAAGAAGAAATTTCATATTTTCTTCTAGAATAAAATTGTATTTTGGAGCCAGTTTTGATTGATAAATCATTCTAAGGGAACGTGCAGCGGCATCAACAACCTGAAGTGAGAGGAAAAAGGACTATCAGGCATCATTCAACATGGAATCAGAATTAAAAAGGGAAAAAGAATCAGCAGAACATATTAAATATGGGTAGACTTGCAACTAACGGTCACAGTACTCATACTCTACCCTGTTGCACTAAAACTAGAGAACATAAGTAATAGAGGAAGTCAAAACAAATAGTCCTAGATAATTTTTCAGATATGTCAATATAGTAAATCACCCAAAAAAATTTTGAAAGAGATACGTTAAGCAAAAATGGAAGGAAAATAGAGATACGGATATGGACAATACCATCCTTACATAAATAATATCCATATTTTTTAGCAGAATACTCAAATGAAAGCGCCCTCAACTCCCCCCCCCCCCCCCCCCCCCTCCTCCAAATACCCAACTAATAAACAAATTAGGTTTAATACTTCATATCTCAGCATGTCATCCACATTATACTAAGACGTGAAAAAATTTATGCACTAAACATAAAAAACTATAAGTTATTGGAAGCACATATCACAATAAACTTATTACCCATCTTTATGATCTTAGTTTACTATAATATTGGGATTCTAAACGTGTAATATCATGATCTCAGTGTTTGCAATGAAAAGTGTGTCACCAAGTTCAACCTCTGTTTTGGCTATCCCAATCTATGGTTTCTTCAGGAGCAAATCCCCAATTTTTTTTAAGCAAGGGAGAATAATTTTTTCTCTGTCGTAACTTTGACAGGGCACACAAACTGTTATCCTAAACTACATAGAATCTAATTTTTAAATGCCTGCATTTTAGTGCACATGGAATTTCTGGAAGCACAATCAATACAATTTAGAAAAACAAAGACTCAATTGGTTAGATTTATTAAAAGACTTGATACCAGGGTATGTCAATTCGATGATATAATACAATTGAAAGAAATGAACCAAAACAATAAATAATATAAAAGACAAAGAAAAAGAGAGAAGAAGAAGAGCACTCCTTAAATCTCATCATTTTCTGGAGAAAAGTAACTTCCAATATCATTTCAGATTATTCTAACGCTGCTTTTGGATGCTTTGAGTGCTATCAGTTGGATACAGGATTTACTGATGGTGGTTTAAAGTCATCAATAAAAAAATTAACAGCTACAAAACTACAGTAAAAGTAAGAGAAGGGAGAATCACAAAAATGCACTATTCCATGATATAATAGTAGGTGATAACAGTGACTTGTGGTCCAGAATGATCTGGTTTCAGAAGCACATGCCTCACCATTTCTTGGCTTGCAATTGATAACAGGCCATCCATTAAGATAAACTCATGAACAGGGTTGTCCTAGTAGCTACTCTTTCTTCACCGCTTTATGGTTTCACTCATCTAAAGTGGAGAAGATCAGCCCCTTGGCCCCGTCACTTATATAAAAGAAGTAGGATAAAGACAGTTCATTTGGATCGATGTCATTAAGTTCTCTTTTGATGTAGTGCTGGTATGCAATCCTCTTTTGCTTGCTGCAACATTACTAGAACATTTGTAAGTTCCACTTTCTATTGTTCCTAGCTTGCTCTTTTGAGCAGTTCGTTTTGTTCTAAAGAGTTAAATATATAAACAAGTGATATAGAACATCTTCTGAGTTTGATTAAACGGAATTTTATTGTTGAATAGAATTAATTGCCTCTCATCCACACAAAAAAACAGAAATAAACCAGGTCCCATAAACAATAAAATTCCAACAAACTGAGGATATAATCATATGCTCCATCCATCACTAATCAGGTTAACATCACCATCTAATCGGGTGAAATGTAGACAAAGTAGGCCAACAATCAGCATTAATTTCAAAATACTGATTAGACTTCTGATGCTTCACCAATGCATTTCTATCATATTCTACCAATTTCTCAGGACCCAAACAGAAAATTCTACACAAAAGAGCAATCGAATTAAGGAAATCACCTTCCCCTCGGACATGAGAGAGAAGTCTGATTAGATGAGGGAAGACACCAGCTTCTAGAACAGCATTAACGCCAGCATCGACTCCGCATGCAAAGCTGCCAAGCGCCGCGGCAGACTGGACAATGAGATTTGAGCCTCCATCGATGTCTGTGTCTGCTTCGGCTAAAATGGCAGCGATGGCTGGAACTGCACCGAGCTTGATGTAGGAGAGCTTCTTGGTTCGATTCCCAATTATCTGATTCTTTACCTCTCTGATAGCTTTGAGCTTAATTTCGGCGTCGGCTGAGGCAAGCCGGACGAGAATAAGATCGGAGGAGACGCGAATGGTGGAGGAGGCTGAGGTGGCGGGCATGGTGGTCGTCGTGGCTGATGGAGGAAGCTCATTCAAGCCTGAGAGAAAGCGCACTCCACAACCACGATGCTAGGGAAAATTGCAAGAATGAGTTAATTTCGCGAGAGTTTTTTTTTTTATGGTACATAATTTAAGCATTTTGACCTTGGAGGAATCAATGATAAGTCATGTTCCCTTCTTTCCATTTCTTGCGCGTGGTAAAAGATAGCGATGGTATTGGTAGTGGTAATTCCATTTTGGTAATTTCGTGTTTTAGAGTAAAGTAATTTATACTTCTATCCTTTTATACTTAAAACATTTCTAATAATTGTCGGTTTGGATAAATAAAAATTTTAACATTTTATTCTCATAATTGTGAAAATAATATAAATAGAGTGAGTAAATTTTATTCTCGTTTGGAGAAGAGTAAAATAATAAACAAAATTATCAAAATATCTATTTTAGATTGTGTTTAATAGGACAGAAAATTTCAAATAACATATTTTTATGGTATCTGAACTAATAAACTGTTTAGTGCATGCCATTTTATAGGACAAAAAAATTCAAAATAAATTTTAATCTTACCAAAACAAAATTATTTTCTTATTACAAATAAAAAAAAGAGAACAATGAACCAATTTCAAACTACTCTAATTCCTTCTTTTTTCGTCAATTCTTTTAACTCAGTAAAACAAAAAAAAATTAATTTAAAATTGTGCCTGCATTCACTTTCCACTAAAAAGTATTTTCTTTATTTTTCTTACCCAAAAAAACAGTAAATTTCAAGTCAATAAAAAATAGTTAATATTTGTTTTAAATAGTTAATAAATTTCAAGTCAATAAAAAGTATTTTCTTTATTTTTCTTTATTTTTCTTATACAAAATAAAAAAATATACCCATCAGCGAATGCCCTTCCATAGATAATCATTATGTTTCACCTTAATCCCGCGAGTTTCTTGAGTGTTCGTTTTATAAGTTTTTTTTTTTTTTTTTTTTCCCCTTCATGAATATTCCCGCCTATACTTAATAACAAAAGTACAAATTTATACCAGTAAAATTAAAATAATATTTCAACCATATATAATAAAACTAATCATTTAACTTTTAATACTTATATATTTATATTAATTAGTTTTGATCATAAAAAAATTAAAAAAATTATTGCATTTGATATTATATATCTTACACAATTTTAATCATTTCATAGATTAGACGTTATGACTCTACAAAGACTCATGTGTAATAAAATTTTATTAATTATGATGTATATAAAAGACAAATGTTAAGTGTACTATAAAAAAAAAAAATTGGTGTACATACACACCACTCACATATGTATAACTATGTAGAATATTTGAGTAAAAATGATTCAATGCAAAATGCTTAATAAATACAATTTTTTTTTTTTTATCCATCAACTTATATTGTTATAATATGTTTGAAAAACTTGTGGTGATGTAGGAAATTATTGATTGAGATCCATTATAATTATAAAAACAATTAATTGATAAACTTTTAAAAGAAAATAAATTATTTTCATAGATAATAAGTTTAAGTGTAAATGAAATCTCAATTAAATAATTATAATTTTTGTAATTTTATTTAAATTTATGGGGATAAATTATTTTACTAAGATTTTAGTGAGAGAAAGAATGAAAAATTAACATATTTGTGGGGTCAAATTTATTATTTTCTTAATTTATAAATAATTAATAATATATATTAGGGGTACTTTTGAAAAGTGGGTAGGGTCAACTAACCCCACTCACTCCCAAGTAGATTCACCCCTGCCCATACCATTTGGGTATGAGCCTAATCTTAATTGTGGTTAGTGATTGTCCTTCTCCACAAATATCCTACAGGCTCAAACCTCTGACTTTACAAAGACCCCCTCAACTACTAAGCTTAAGTTGGTCTTACCACTTAAATCATGTCTTATGAGTTTTACTTTATTTTATTTTTATTTTTATAAGTTTTAGAAGCATGGAAGGATAGTCATTGTTTGGCTAGTTTCAAATTGTGTTCCTATCTTTTTGCTAACGTGATTATGATTTTATTTGCTTATTGCAGATCATGTAAATTACTCAAAGGAAGCTTGTAATGAAGATTGACATTGTTTATCCATAGTATCTACAAACCTAAATTGTTAATATTTTATAAAGAGAATTATGTTAAGAATTGGTATAAAATTTGGCAATAATTGGGCAACGAAATTAATTTTTTTTATTCCTTTAACCTAAAATTTTTCAATTCTTTCAGTAGTATTCTTGATTCGACCTTCACTCCTTTGTTGATTCATTAAAAGCACAGCAACAACATAAGTATCCCATCTTTAAGTGTATCCACAAGAACTAATCCAACTAAGGATCTTCATGCTTGAAGGTGAGAGGGGTTACTAAAAAAATTCTTTATGTGCTAGCACAAGTTACCGAATTCCTCTTGTAATATAGGAATTGTACTTGTCCTAAAATCAGTCCTAAGGTTTCAAGCTCTCAGTATGGTACAAACAATTATTTTCACTTATCATTGCCTAGCCTGTTAAGTCTTATATATAAAGACTAGCCACCTCCCTATGTATTTGACAATATTAATACATTAGGGATTCTGTTAACATTAGCATTTAATCATAATTAAACCTAATGTCTAACAAAATATAATAATTATATAACTACCTAAAAACTCTTTTTAGTTGAATATGTGACCCCTTGGGTTTAAACTATCAATGGAAAGTAGACATGTAACTTTTACATAATTATTATTGGACCATGTCATATTAAATTAAAACTCATTCTAATTATTTGAATTAAAATTCTTTTTAATTCACTAATTAAAATTAATAGTTAATTAATTAATTATTAGTGTTTCCTACAAGTCAAGATTGGTGCCTAGCAGCACATAATAACTACAAATAATAGTATTAATATAGCTATAAACCTTTTGAACATTTCTTGTAATAGTTATCATGCAATTCAATCCTTCTATCATGTAATATTCGATCAAAACTATTTGGGTATAGCAATTGTCAAGTCCCTAAATTTAATCATGTGTGTATATATCTTAAGATTATAACTTCATTAGGAAAATTAAAAACTCATTTTCTAATATCGACCTTGCTATGACCATAAATTTTAAGTTAAATGATTTATAGATTATATATAGCATTATCTCTTTTCTACTAATTAAAAGTGATGGATCTTTTATTGTGCATTCACATGCCTCCGTATGCTAGTGATTACACCCAATTACTATTTCTTAGGTGAGTCGTTAATATAATCATAAATAACATCAAAGTATAATGACATATATACAAGATAAATATGATGCCTTAAGTCAAAGAACTATTTGCATCAACTATAACATGAGAATCACCTTTTGACATGTACAAAAACTCCATGTCAGTGTACTTAGTCGAATAAGTTCAATGAACTCATTATATAATGAGCACCTACATATCTGTCTTAGTTTCTCATACACAAGTGACTATGAGATTAGTTCACCTTCAACTCTTTGAGCCAACTAGATATGTACTAATTTATCTGGAATTTACTAATGCCCTACTTAGTGATCCTATGATTAGGAACATTAACAATTAAACTTAAAGGAAATATATCTTATTAGCATAATCTCATCATGATGGTTATTTCTATTGTTTTAATTATTTAGGGCTCATGATGGTTACTTAAGAACTCTTATACGTAATATTGCTTGTCACTTATTCAATTAAATGAATATTAATATTTATTAATAATAATATGAATAAGAATGTACATAAAATAATATGTCACAACATCACATGTCATCGACTTTAGGGCATACTATTAACAAATTCCTTCATCCTATCTTCTAAATTTGATACATAATGGAATTATAAGTGTTAAGGAGATGTTCAAGGATGGTTATTGACTTTTATACTACTTTTTGTTAGAAGTATGTAGTTTTTTGTTCACAGAGGTGTGTATAGAAAAATTGTCAGTATTCCAAGGAAATATACATTTTTAACTAAACATGGGAATGATAAACTATTTTCATTTCTTAGGTAATTTTTGGCATAATCAAGCACTGACAAACTTTTTACTCAAGAATGTATTTCTTAGAAATAGCTAAAAACATATGCAACATGGGTAAATCTTATGACCTGAACCAAAATCCCCTCCTAATATACAAAATTTAAAAGTTTTGACACTTCCCAAGAATATTATAAAGTAATTTTTTAAAAATAGGCTAAAGTGTTTCACTTGTATCTTTAAAATATCAAAGGAAATTATATATATATATAATTTTTTTTCTTTCTAAATGAATCCTAAATATTTATTTTTCCTATATTTTCTCTACTTTTAATTTCTTTTTCTTAATAAAAATACATTTTTTTAACTTCCATTTTTTAACTTAAATATAAAGTTATGTGTCCTAGAAAATATAACTTCTAAGTACCAGTAAATAACTAATAATCCTAAGTTATAATTTTACAATACAAATAAGTCATACTTTTAAGATTGTCTTTTCAAATAAATGTTAGACTTTAAATAAAAATATCCCTTTTTCCAATTTCACACTTGTATTTTTTTATATAATAATAAATTTTTAATTTTAACAATAATTATGTAGTTTCAAAAAGTAGATAACATAAATATTTAAAATAAAAAAAAAAAAACTAAGTTTATGTTATAATCATTAATGAAAGAACAAAAACTTCTAAAAGTTCATTAAAAAGTTCTTCATCCTCTCCTCTTATACTTCTCTCCCAAATTTTTTTACAAAATATCATGAGTAGATTTATATATATCACTTGTCTATAATTTTTTAAGTGCTTGAATTTATATTTTTAAAATTCATGTCATGAGAATATTCAGGCTTATTTTATTTAATATTCAACTTTAATGTTTAAAATATTTTTATTTTATTTTAAAAATGAGGTCAACATAATATTTTTTTTATTATGAAAAACTAAAAACATAGAGGACAATATAGGAAATAGTAAAAGCATGTTCTGAATACATATTCCAAAATTCAGATTGGATATAAGTCAAATTGCACTAAGTCATATATATGTTAGTATGTCAATCTATTCACCCCTATAGTTTTCCATTCTTGGGCCAACAACCTATGATTTAGAAATAAATTTTTGGGTAGCCCTAGTGTCCAGCTTAGCATTAGTAGTCAACTTCCAATTAAGATGGTTCTTCATAAACATAAGACCATTGTCTCAACTTTTCTTACAATTCTCAGCATGCTTCTTGAGTGCCCCTATAAATTGCAATGCCTTCATCCTAGGTTGATCATCATTAGAATCCTCCTAATACTCATTCTATGGGACTAAGGTGAATGCTTCACGAATTGAAGCTTGTAAAGCTTTGAGTGTTGTTCCTTATGGATATTCTACAACTCTATTTGGGCCACTAGACAAGAAACATGAGATTGTCTTAGGTTTGGAGGTTGAAATAGATACCCACAGCCGTAATTATTGTGCACTGTTAGTGGAGTAAAAAGGTTTCCTCTTATCCGCAGCCCTTACTTTTTCCTTTTTCCCGTCTTGCCAAACTGTCAACAATTGCCTATACTAGAAAATTGTTATGGTTTCTTACTAGTAAATCTCTTAGAGGCTAAATCTATCAAGCGCTCGCCTGTTGCCTAAGCTATGGCCAAATCTTGGACTCATTGTCATTGAAGTTTAGTCCTCGCCTATGGCTCTAGCTTTTCAAGGAAATAGAACATCTTATCATTCTCTGATATTTCATGAATGTTAAACATTAGCGTCGTGAATCTCTTCACATTTACACTCATGGATGGTCCTCATTTGGTTTATCTCCCAAGTTGCATAACATGATGTACTTGACATTTTTGGGAAAGAATGACACACCTACCATCTTGTATGTCGACATATGTTGTCCTCCACCAGAGCTTGGCATCTCAGAAAAGGTACATAGTAGCTGTAGTCACCTTTACTTCTTTTGAATCCATTCTCACTACCACTTAAGTTGTGGCCAAATCCTGGACCCATCATCATTGAAGTTTAGTCCTTGCCCTATGGCTTTAGCTCTTTAAGGAAATAGAACATCTTATTCTTCTTTGATATTTCACGAATGTCAAACATTAGCCCCGCATTTTCTTCACATATATACTCAAGGATGGTCCCTATTTTCTTCATCTACCAAGTTGTATCCGCATAATGTACTCAACGTTTTTAGGGAAGAATGACACACCTATTATCTTGTACATCAAAATATGTCCTCCACTAAACTTGTCATCTCCGAAAAGGTACATAGTAGCTTGTAGTTACCTTTACTTCTTTTGAATCCATTCTCACTGCACGAGATTATTACTTTATGTCAAACATAAAAATTTCTAGATCCTTAGCATCTCGCGCCCCTCCATCGACACTAGGCTCATGCATTTATATTCAACGTTATCACACACTCAGCATATGGGTTCTAGTTGTCATCCCTACCACTCATATGATAAGGTTGGCCTAGTGTTTAGCTCACCAACATTCATTGTGGCCATCTAGTTCAAAAGATCACCATGCATGGTGTTGATCACGCCTTCCAATGATCTTTGGGCTTAGTCAATACTCTCCACCCATTCCTTAAGCTTGGGATGAATATCATTTACACCTTGGACACCTTTGCTCCTTTTCAGTGCTCGCATGCGGCTCACTAGTTCATTTTCCTTTTAACTCGCCCATCTGCTAGTAAATCCAATCGAATTTCTATTGATTCGTCATGTTCTTCAGTATGACTAGTTCCTTAGTAGAATATAACAAAATGCTACTTTCTTTGCAGCTCGAAATGTAACTCTGATACAAACTGTCACAGGCTGCCTTGCTAGCACACAAAGATGCCAGTGTAGCACTTACTTTCCGTTCATGGATAACAAGTCAACTTCTTGAATGCACATTAGATGTCAACCCGCAAAGCTAGTATGCAATAACGTAGGCAACTTTATAAGCAAGCAAGCAACAAGAGAGAGCAAATATCATATAAATTATAAGAAAGGGCTTTCACTTCTCATTAATTGAATGTTGAGTATCATTAGAAAAAGCTTTTAAATAACTAAGACATGGCTTCAAAGTAGGCAATGATGGCTTGGTGTACAGGAAGTTACAACAAACATCAAGGTACTTCGACACTCATCCGACAAGCTCGTCTAAAAAGTTTATTATTCATGAACTATACACCTCCACCTAAAGTGCTTTCTACGCAAAAGTCCTTATGACACCACATGGACATAACTACTATTCACAAAAGTATTTGCTAATCTACCCTTACAAAAGATGTCATACAACTCTTACAAAGTTACCCCCTAAAATGATGCCACAAGGCAAGTGACCATGTGCGACATATACACTAGATAAGCTTAGATTGTGACATTAAGGACTCTCAATCGCATGAGGATTCTTTGTTAGTATTCCTAGTTGCTTTAGGATTCCATTCACTCTAGAATTCTACCCAGTTTAGCACTCATCCTTACCCTAGAATTCTTTAACTTGACCAAATTAATTTATTCAAATTAAGACCTAAAATACAATGAGCAATGAGGACAATAATTGAGAGAACAATCAATATCAATATCTATAGAATATCAATATTTGGTTGTGTAAGGTAGGTTTGCCTAAGGCCTTCCTAACTTATAACCAAGTTCCTAAATTTATAGTTGAATATAAACCAGTTGCGATAAACCTTAGGCCTTCAAGCCTTTAGGTTCATGGTAGTCATTGTTAAAGTTGAGTTTCCAAGCCTTACTCATAAATTTTAGGTTTCCTGGCTTTCATGAAAAGTTAGGTAATAAGTCTTCAATTTCCATAATAAAAACCCAAGGCATGAACACGTAATTGAGTGGGGCCCACTCCCCTTTTGGGGAGAAGAAAAAGGATGTCTCACCAAAACTACAATAATATTGCCAAGTGACAACACAACTTGAGGAAGGAGAATAGTACATAAGGAGTAATGGAAAGGGTATTAATGAAAATTACAAACTTGATGGCTAAATCCTTTTTTTAAAATATTTTTTATAAAAAATAATTAGCTTAACTACTGTTTTAGTCTCTCATGATTGCTTCAACTTTTAATTTGGTCCTTCAAAAATATTTTTGATCAATTTCATCTTCTAAGATTTAGAATTTTTCAATCAAGTTATATTATCTCATTCTCATATTATGCATAAATAAAGTAATTTTACATAATTTAATGATAAAATAACAAAAACAAGTTTTACAAAATAGAAAACAACTTATAATATATTTTTCTCTTTATAGTCAAATACAATTATTTTGTTAATTAATAATATGTAACGGAAAAATAGAACTTGAATAAGAAAATTTGAATATTGGAGGATAAAAATAACTGAAAAAATTATTGGAGGACCAAACTAAAAATTGATATAATCCTGAATGACCAAAACAATAGATAAGTCAAAATAATTTATTTATTTATTGGTTTATTATATAAATCATATGGCAATTTTTTTAAAAAAATTATTATGTCATTGAGCAAGTCGTTTCATTTTTCAATAACAACATTGTTTGTCATCTTTTATTAAATTAACTTTTAAATAAAAATGATGTTAAAAAATAAACTTAAAATTATTAAAATACTCAATAGAAAATTTTAAATTATAAGAAATAACAAGAAAAGTGAAATTGGATTCGAAATAGGAATAATAACAAATAAAAAAAAATAAAAAAGAGATTGTAATTTAGCCTAGTTTTACACATTCGTGTCATTTCCTTCACTATCTTGTTTCATTATTTTTTATTTTTAAAGCCCAGAACCAATCTCTCCTAGCTTCCAAACACACCCAGAGTCTGTCTAGGTTGCTAGCATTTACTCTCTTGACGCTGTTGTGTCTTTGATCGGAAGTAGTCCGATTCTGCGATCTGATGACAGGCAAGACTAGTCAGCCACCGTGAAGATCGTTATCTCAGCTGTCCGTTGACACAGGTATAACTATTGCTTTTACATTTCTGTATTATTGTCCTTAAAATTAGGTAAACGTTGGCTTTTCTTCGTGCATAAAATATAATCTTGAAGCAACTTCATTTCATTTTCACAGTTCATCGTCTTGATACGAGGTTTTGAGGTCGCAACACAAACAGTGAGAAGATCATCTGTGTGCTGTGGATTCGAGAATGTTTTACAGAGGGTAAGATACTATGTCTGAAACTTTGTATGGTGCTTCTTGTTTTCGTTAATTCAGATTGGTATTTTTCTCTTTCTTTTCCTCTTTGGTTCACGTCATTGGTTTCTGTAGTAGTTTGTATAATTGGGTTTTCTTTCATCACTGATTGATTTTCATAACAAGCCCCTTTAATTTTAATTGTGTTGATTAATTCTATTGATTTTGTTTGACTAAGTATGTAATACCCAGAAGTGATTTTTTGTCCTTTCTCTTTTTTTTGTTGTTGTTGTCGTAAAGCAATTACTAGGAAATATTGACCACTATATTTCGGAACTGGTAAATGCTTATTATTTTTTCTTCCGTCCGTTTTACTTTGCTGAGTTTATTTCTTTCTCTTTTAGCTATAAGTAGTTCAAGAATAAAAACTGAATATTCTCAAAATTCACACATGTTTGTTAGCGGACTTTTCTTGAGAAGAGGGTGGAGGAAGGTAACAAAATATGGTTTTGTTGGTATATGATCTTTAAAATAAAACAAATCATATGGAGAAGTTGTAGCTAATCAAATTCACATACCCCAAAAAATGTGATGACTGGCAACAGCTTGAAATGAAATGATACATGACAGTGACACTAAAGTTTTGATCTTAATGGAATTAATGAAACAATGGACAAAGCGACTAAACTCAAAAATTATGATAACAAACTTTTGTATGGTATAAATTAGGCATCAGCTCAGGAAGTGTTAAAAAGGTTGTTTTCCCCCTATAATTTTGAAGTCGGAATAGATCCGAGTCCAACATCTGTAGTCTTTTGGATAAAATCGTAGTCATAAAAAATGGAAAAAGAAGAAGAAACATTCTTATGAAATACTTTTATTATCCTTGGTGATCAAATCACCTCCTGTTATATCTATTAGTGTATCGTCCTATACATTTGGCTTTATGGTTTAAAATTAATAGTGAATGCTGAAACGGTAGCTTTCCAGACAATTGGTAAGAAAGCATGTATAGCCATAGTTTATGCATTAGCTTGGTTTTGAGTTAATGTCCTAATTTGTAGGATAAATGATGACCCACCCACTGCTTCTGCCACTTTCTATAAAAGGAATGTGATCCCAAAAAACGTATTGAATTGATATTTGGTCAGTCTGATGACTGATGAGCATGAGGAAAACATGTTATCCATTATTAAAAAAATAATCTAGAAGCTGTTACTGAAGGCATGCTATTAGGTAGTTTCTTGTGCTGTTCATTTGTTTAAGCTGTCACATCTGGCTTCTTCTTTCATTAGTTATAGGTAGTGGCTAGTTTAATTTTTCTTCTTCATTTTTGAATCTTGACTCAAGTCTCCTTAAATTCAACACACTTCATCTTGGCTGCTGTGAAGCAGTATGACTTTGCAGTCACGCATAATCTTCCGCAATAACAGACAAAGACATGTACATTGTTATATACTACTGATTTTCAAGTTAAGAACTCCTGTGTTTCCCTGTAACTCTTAAGGGAAAGTGAATACTTGAAATGTTAGTATATTCGAAATCTGATCCTAGCTAAAGCTGAATATGATCCCTCCTACACAAGCTTAGCTGTGAATCTTGTGATGTAAAGCAGATGTTTCCTTTCCATTCTATTTTGCAATCTTTGTAGCCCCTTTCCATTTTTTTGGGGGAGGGGAGGGTTGGTGGTGGATGGAGCCTTTTCTTTTCTAGAAAGGCGTTGAGGGTGATATCAGGTTCAATACATGTTGGTTAAGAAACCCAACTATAGAGGAAATGAAAGTTAAAGATGAATTCTAGAAAGAGGCTATGTAAGTTCTATATATATTTTATTTTTTTGTAGCCTTGGTCAATACCAGATATAGGCTCAGAGTACTTGAAGTTAAATGTAATAGCTATCCTAACTGTGCTGTTTTACAACCTGAACATTAGCCCAAGAACTTGGGGTGAATTTATGGTTAGTTGCAAGAAATAAAACAATTAAGTTTTGTTTACCACGTGATTTATCATGGAATATTTTAATATGATAGGGAGGTAGAATATGTCATCATTGCTCATAATTTTTTATGCTAGAACAAGCCAAATGCACTTATGGTTTAGAAATTTGGATCTTGTACTCAGCATAGGATTGTAGAAATACTGATGTTGTTGGGTGGCTTTTCTTTCCCAGCATCAAATATGTATCCAGATTGTGGTTAGCAGTACTGTAATAACGTTACACGCGCATAAATTATTATGGAATATTTGGATCTGAAATGGAGGTAGAATGTCGCATTATTACTCTTAATTGTTTATGCTAGAAGTAGAGCAACCCAAAAGAATCTATAATTTGGAAGTTCAGATCTTGAAATTGGCAAATGATTTTAGAAATAGTGACATTGTTGGGTGGCTGTTCTTCACTGCATCAAAATTCGTATTCGGCTTGTTGTATTTTTTATCGGATTGTTCTTAGCCTACTGTATTGGCATGATAAATACTTGCAAATGTACAAAGTTCCCATAATGTTGCACTTGCATTTTTCCAGTTCTTTTATAAGAATAGTGGTTAGATGGCGGATACTTCAGAGTTTAACCAAGTGTCATACTGAACATGTGAACTGAGGTCCTTGCTCCCTACATTTCTGAAGGGGGATGTTTGACAACATATGTTAAGAGGTAGGATAACACATTTTGCCATTATCTGGCATGAAAGCTTTGGTACTATCTCATGACAAGGATTTGACATAGGGCAGTTACCAAGAAATCTAGATTGCAGCAAAGAGAGGGATTTTCCTGAGTTATTTGGATTTTATAATTTTCAAAAACTTGTGATAGGCTTCCATTAAGGATTGAATAGAATTTTGTTTATGTTTCCATTTGGTCATTTGGAGACAGAAAGGTACTAGAAGGGAATGCTAGAGAGGCATGAACTACGAAGAGAAATCTTATCCCCTAGGAAAAAAATAGGCACCCTTCCACACATCAAGACGCTTAGACACCTTAGGATCCCAAAATGAAATAGAGTGGGGATTTCCATCAAGTGGAACCTCTAAATAAATCAGGAGGAGGTTTTGGATGAGACAACCATCTAGAGAAGAGTAATTGCACAATAAATGACTATCCAAATTAACCCTAGCTATACTGTATTTAGTTAGGTTAACTCGGAGACCAGAAATAAGTTCAAAAATCTAAAGGAGGTGTAGACATTTTTTGAAGCAATCTCTATTTGCCATAAGAAAGAGAATCGTATCATCAGTAAACTGAAGAAGGGAGACCTTCATATCCTCAAAACCGATTTTCATACCCTGATTCACCCTTCTTAACCCTCTAGGGAACATTCTACTTAGAAAATCAGCTACCATTGAAAAAACGAAAGATGACAATGGGTCTCCTTAGCGGATTCCTCTAGAACCAGAGCACTAAGAAAGCAGTTTACCATTGATAACAACAGAGGACAATTTTGAAGAAAGACACCCCCTTGATCCACTTTATCTATCTAGACCCAAAACCCTTCCTAGCCATAACCTTTTCCAAAAATGATCAACTCACTCAAGCTTTCTCAAAGTCAAGCTTGAAGATTATACCTTTCTTCACCTTATGCTTATATTCTTCAACAACCTCATTGGCAAAAAGCCCCACATCTAGAATTCGTCTACCATCAATGAAGGCACTTTGGAAGATAAATATAGTTTCCTCCAACACACTAAAACCTGTTAGACAAGACTTTAGATAAAATCTTGTACTCGCTAGTAAGGAGACTAATAGGATGGAAATCCTTAATCTTAACAGCACGATCTATTTTAGAGGCTAAGGTGATGAAAGTGGAGTTCATACTCTTACAAATGAATCCATTGTCGAAGAACTCAATGAACACCTCAGAAAGATCATCCTTCATATTATGTTAATAGCATTGAAAAAAACCCAAAGTAAAACCGTCAGGACCAGGGTTAGCTCGTTATCCAACTCAAAGATAGCTCTTCGAATCACCTCTAACTCAAACGACCTCTCTATTCAAGTAGTGTTATGATTCTAAACCCTCAACCTTTGGCCTACACTCCCCATCACCACCTTGTGATGCCTCACTGAAAGTTCTGCATAACGACCTTTGCTGTTCTGTTTGATACAAAAATTTCTCATACCAACCATTGCCCTTTCGACCTTCCTTTTTAGGATGCTGCTAGTAACTCAGTCAGTTTTAAGACTCTCACAAGTGTACATCTTATGCTTATTTCATTAGTTTGGAGTTTCCCTGCAACGGGGATATTATAATGTCTATTGCCACTAGTTATAAGATGTGATGTTCTTGCTTTGGAGCATCATTCTTCCTACAAAATTCAACACTGAAAGATTGCAAATGCTGTATCTGATTTCCTCATTAAAAGGGTTTACTGCAAGAAAGTGGGGAAGAAAACAAACATTGCTGTCAAGTATCTACAGGGCATATTCGAAAATGCTTGTTGAATGGTAGGTGGGTTCTGGGGTAGCCTTGAGAAGAGATTTTTTTTTTTTTTCCCTTTATAGCTCTACCCAAATTGTGACTCATTTGATAAATGCTGATGTCTATCAGGTTTCGTTGTTTCTTTCATTGCTTCATTTCATCTTGATGGATTAACTAATTAATTGATCACTTACTGAGTTGAATTTTTTCTGCTAATCACTTACTGAGTTGAATTTGATTTGTTAATTATGGTTTCACACTTGCGCACACATCGAAATTCGAAAATACCCATCTATACCTATTTATCTCATATGGACTATCGAGATTCATAATAGTATAACTAGAGTACTAAAAAAAAGCATTTCAAGTAGTTTGTGTCTTTGTGACTAGATGTATGTTATTCATTTTGTACGATTTTGAGAGACTTAACAGTCATAGATTGAAAATGGAAAAAAAAAAAAAATGTCTTTTCTTTGTTTGGATAGAATAATGAGGCAAAAGAAAGAAAACATCTGAAGTTGGTTTTGCCTTTTGAGTTTATCCTTTATTTTACCTCAACTTCCTCTCCTGAAAAAATCAAGTAGGGTTAGTTGGCTTCAGGTTTCTTCATTGAATCTCATCCTGTTAACAATAATCTCAAGCAGTATACTTTTGTGAAGCTTTTAATTGGGATTGTAAGCTTAAGGGTCCTCCATTCTGGGTGATGGGTTTTTACCTTCAACGATTTTGTGTGGTCAAAGTAGTATGTTCAAATCTAACAAAATGAGAGTGGAATCTTAAGATTTTTCAGCCAGATATATGGAACATTGGCTTATCAGAAAGTATCTAATTTGTCAAGAAGAAGCATTCTTTATGCCAGCATTAATTTCAGTATTGCTAAAAAGTTTTACCAGAGAAACCATATGGCTTGTTGGCCAAAAATTGACTTACTGTGTTTTGCAACTGAAAGCTACTTTCTTTTATTCCAAGCAGGAGGTCTTAGTTGATTACGGATGTTTAATGGCAACTGACTGAAAATGTTTAGTTTAAGTATAATACATTGGCTTCTTTGTGGTGTAGAGAACTGATGAGTTTCTTCTTTTTTGCTTTTGTTGTTAATTGAAACTTCAGTAAATTTGCTGATGGTGGTGATGGGCGTGAGATGGCTGCTAAACGTCAGAGGTTAGCTGACCAGGGATCTTCATTCTATGGGACTTCCCCTGGTTCTAGTTATATGTACAATACATCACCTTATGGATACGTCAGCCAACCTCCTCCTTTCCCTGTTGTTCGACTTCGTGGTCTTCCCTTTGATTGCACTGAAGCTGATGTAGCTGAATTCTTTCATGGTCTGGACATAGTTGATGTTCTTTTCATCCACAAGGGTGGAAAGTTCAGTGGGGAAGCCTTTTGTGTTCTTAGTTATCCTCTTCAAGTAGACTTTGCTCTTCAAAAAAATAGGCAAAACATGGGCAGGAGATATGTTGAAGTTTTCAGAAGTAAGAGGCAGGAATATTACAAGGCAATTGCAAATGAGGTTTCAGAGGCCCGAGGTGGCTCACCACGCCGAAGTGGTCCTAGGGCTAAATCATACGATGATGGAAAGGATTCAGCTGAACATACAGGGGTATTGCGACTAAGGGGTTTACCATTTTCTGCAGGTAAGGATGACATAGTAGAATTCTTTAAAGACTTTGTGCTGTCTGAAGACTCTATTCATATTACAATGAATTCGGAGGGGAGGCCTACTGGGGAAGCATATGTGGAATTTTGATACTGCTGAAGATTCAAAATCAGCTATGGCTAAGGACAGGATGACACTTGGGAGCCGCTATATAGAGTTATTCCCTTCTTCACATAGTGAGATGGATGAAGCAATTTCAAGAGGACGGTGACTCCTTATTGATCCTTTGCTTTCATTTGCTATTTTATGGTTAATATTGTGAGTTTGCTTGAGTAGCTTTTTCTTCTGAGACAGGAGACACATTTTAATTGTATTTTCTTAGTAGCAGTAAGGTTTTACATGCAGTATAAAAACTATAACAGGTTATGGGCAGATAGAGTTTAAGGGATGTTAAATTTTGTTCCCTTGTATTACTTGCTTATGACTTTTTGCCATGTATTTGTTAAGTATGTTTTGCTGTTCATGAAATGGGAAGGTAATTTGCTTGATTTCTTTTGGTTCTTATCCCCGTAATGAAAAAAAAATAAAATATTTTGATACATTGTATAGGATTGAATAGTAAAAATGTTTATATAATTTTAGTATTCGTTCAATCTTTCATAAAATAGATTACTGTCGAGTATGATTTCGTTTGTAAATCTTAATGGAGAGTCCCTTCCTTTTCTGCTTTCATATTTGAGAACTTTTGTTTGGTGTTTGAGCTAGCAACTAAGAAGTACTATTCTTTCCTTTCATAATTTCATCTGCCGTGATCTAAATGTAATTTGAGCCTTACATGTTTATTGAAAGTTTCAAATGATAGTTCAAATTACCAGTTGTTATATTACCAATTAATTAATATATATATATATCTATATATTATACAAAATATTTGATTTTGGTTTGATTATAAATTTATATCAATTAGTTGAAATCAACATAGTTATAGTATATTATTTTTATTTTTTAAGAATATTATTAATTTAATATATGATGTTATTTTATTATTTTTATTCTATCCTATCTATCTAGCAGTTTTTTTTGTTTGAGCTAATGTGTAGTTTGGAAGTATTATTTTTGTGAAAAGATAATTATAAGCAATTATACTTTTATTTTTTTCTGTAAGTCATGCTTTTTTTGAATTAAAAATATAATGTTGTATGACAACGACATCTTGGGCTTGATAACCCAACTCAAAAATCCAAAATATTGAGTTGATTTTGAATAATCTATATCTAATAGTTATCAGTGATTAATAAAAAATAATAACCGAGCCTCTCGAATTAGTTAAAAATTTATCAATAATCAATCCGAACTGAATTATGCATGCACACCGTAATTAAAGTTCCATTGACTTGTGTTAAATTATCCTTGCATATCTAATTCCAAGATCAAAGATTTCTTAAATTAAATATGTCATGAAATTTATCAATTTCTTGGTAATTGAGCAAAGTATTTATCTACTTAGGTAGGATCCTATGAGGAACAATGAATAGAAAAATAATATCTTGTACAATCAGGTGAAGCTAAGATTGAGGGCTAGTAGACAATATAGAGTGAGTGTTTATCTTCATGTGTTTTCAGTTAAAATATAGATTGTAAATGAATCCATGAATCAATGAATTAATTAATTAGAGAATCTTAACTTATTAACCGTATCTTGGATGCACAACCTTTCTCCCTCCAAGCTAACATTTTATCAAAGAATATTGGGTCTATTTGATTAAGTTGTGTGTAAAAATATTGTGAGTAAAAATACTTTTAAGTAAAGCTATTCAAAAAGTACTGCATAAAAAATTGTAAAATGTGTTTAGATGAGTTAATGTAAAAGAGTTGTTGGATATAAAAAAATTGTTTTTTTTTTCTAAGTATTAAAATTATTAAAAATATCATTTTGAAAAATATTATGATTAAATTTATTTAAATAAAATAATTATTAAAATTTATTTAAGCTTCCATTATTTTCTATTTATAATTCAGTTTTTAAGTAGCTTTTAGGACTATAAAAGTCTAAAAATATTTTTTCATAGAGTTTAAAAAATAATACATATATTACCAAACAGTTTTCTAAAAATACTTAAACCCAAACATTGTTTTAAAGCCAAATCAAAAAGACAATTATTGAAAACTCTAAATCCCGGGCTAATATTATCACGCTATCCTTCTTTGTATGGGTGGTGGACTGGACCTCAAGCTATGGGTGACAAGAAACTAATCTACTTCTAAGGTGAATATAATTCATCCTATTCTTGGTTGGAGTAATATATATGTAATACTTAGGTGGAATTGAAATTTGGAAGTTTTCTTTTAGAATGCTAGAGTAAATTGTTGTTAACCCGTTGAACCAGATTTAACCCAACTCAAACCCGATCAAAACTAAATGATCCATCAAAAAACGATTTTATGATTAATTGATTGTTTTATTTTTCTCCAAGTTAGGTCCGTGACCTGGGTTAAGATTCTTTGAACTCAGGTGTCCCACCTAACATTATGTTTATTATTAATTATTTTTTATATGTAAATATTAAGTCAAATATTTATAAAATATTACTATGTAAATATTTTGTATTATTGTTAAATATATATCATTATTTCATCTTTTAATTTTATTTTATAATATTAAATTTCTTTAATTTAAGTTGATTTAGTAAAATATTATAACTTAATAATTTATTATTATTATTTGAATTTTAAACTCAACAAACCCATCGGACTTTTATATTGGGTGAAAATTTGTACAAACCCATCCAAGTTTTATATTTGGTAAAAATTTGTATCACCTCGACCACCAAAGTAGGGAGAAATTTTTAGTCATTTGGATTGGCTAGGTTGAGTGACTTTTTCCTCCAACTAGCCCGCACCACTTGATTGCACACACCTTAGATTTTGTTATGTAGATTACCCCAAAATGCTAGGTACATAAAAAGTGAATTATTTTAAAAACAATAAAAAGTAAAAAAGTGTGAAGCTTTTTCATTAAAAGTATATAGGATCATTTGAGTCTGAATAGTAATTTTAGTAGTCTACATAGCATTACCCATAATTAATTCTTAATTGGTACTTATACTTAGCACTTGTTGATGATGTTGTTGTTTTCTATCTCGCACCCTTTCAATTCATGTTACTAACTTACAACTTACAAGCATAATACAAAAGTTCTCCTAAATTTATTTAATTTATTATTAATTTATATATTTTTTTGGAGGAGATCTCCTTACTCTTTACATGCCAATAAACTTGAGTTGGAAATGATATTAAGTGGTTGCTTAAATTTGAGTAAGCTGAGATTTGACGAATCTTGACAAACGCTTTACAAGTTGATTCTCTTAGGGCGAGTTTGGTTTAATATTTGATTACAAATCATGATGTTATTTGATATTCTAACCCATTTTTTGGTGTGTTTGGATGATTTAAAAAATGTGGTTGCAAACCTATGTTTGAGATTATTTTTTTTGGGTATGTAAATTATAAAAAAGAAGATCCATGAGTAATATTATAAAATTATTGAAATAGTTAAAAAAAAAAGTACCTCAATTAATTAAAAAAAATGCCATAAGAAATTTTTTGTCCATTCAGTCAAATTAGAAAAAAATAAATAACTTATATAACAGTTGCGTTCAACCTATCAAAAGAATTACAACTATTAATTTGTAATGGTGTATTTGTAAAAAGACATGAATGGCAGGCAGCAACGGACTTTGCCGTTGCCTTTCAATTTTATTTATTTTTACAAAAGATACTTCTTATATATATGATAAAGATCCGTTAACACAGATGTAAAATTAATTTATTTACACCACCTCTAACTTCTTTTTTTTAGATTTTTTTTCTTGAACCTCATCGTTAGAAAGCTTATAATTACAGTAGATTATATAAACCAATTTCATATTAATCATATATTTTAGTTATCTCTTCAACACTACTAAAATGATAAACTTTTATAATCTAATGGTGAAATTCAAGAAAAACTCATTTGGAAAAAAAGTTATTGACAGTGTAGGAGTAAATCTTACACTAGTGCATCCCCACCCATATGTATAATATAGGAAACCTACATGCACTATAGTTGAATGTTATTTATGTTCACCCTCTGAAATGTATAAAAAATTCAATATTCTATTTTAATAATTATATTAAGATAGAGAACATTTTAGTAAAATTGTTAAGAACTCAAAATCCAAATTCTTTCATCGTTTTTCAGAAAAACTCTCTTCTTTTTCTTTACTCTCTTTAATTGTCCATGGAAGAGCAATAATTAAGAGATCATTACTCTTGTGTTGGGATTCGTATCCTCTTATTTCTTAAAGAAAAGGAGATCCTTTTCAGTGAGATAGAACATGATATACTTTTTAAGTGAGAGTGAAAATACAATTTTACCCCTTAATATGCATGTGTCTGTCATCTCATTTTTTTAAGAAAATAAGAGGATCCAAATCCCTTGTGTTGAGTTTCTTTTTCTCTATCGAAGTTATTTTAATTCACCGAAGTTAAAAATAGATCAATTTCTCATATTCATATTCATCTTCTTTTTTTTTTTTTTTTTAACTACTTCAAATATTCAAAATAGGATAATATAAATTTTAGAGCGAGGCACAATATTCATATACCAAAGGAGATTGGAAAGGGTGACTCAACGGATCTGATATCTACATTGGAAAACAATAGTTGCCTGAAGTCCTCCAAAAATGAAAATATAGTTACTAATTTGCAGATCTGCAAATTTTTTCACAAATTGCAATATTAGGTTAAGAGAAAAAACTTGAATTGTCAGTATCTCCAATTTTGGATTATTGCTGAAACAATGAAATTACATTAAAACCTTTACTTATTATTTTCTAAAATCAAAAAATAGGTTTTTCTATCTATTTTAAAGAGTAAATAAGATCCACCTAGTTGAGTGTATATCAAGAATCAACACATAATATTATATAATAAGTTCTTATTTTATAGAGTATTTAACAATAGTGAATTCTCATAGTAATTTAATTTTCTTTTTTAAGTTTATTATATATTAAGAATAATATTATATAGTGAAGAGTATGTACTATGAATATGTCACTGCTTTGAGGGAGATCTTTTTTTGTGTCAATTCTATGACTTTATTCATAATATAATAATATTTCCCTTTAGTTTTTATATTATATATATTTGATTATTTGTTTTTCATCTTTTCTTTCTAGAATAAAATCTTTTATACCAACAACTCTTATATTGGGCATCTATGGAGATGAATTTGAATCGAAAGCTTCCCACTAGCTGGCAATACAAACAAATGTCGCAAGTACGTAATGGGTCATTGATAAATCCCTCCTAATTCTTATTCTAGCTCAATTGCCTTATTTGATTGATTTTGTGAATTTATTCATATATTACGGCCAGTCGAGAAGCCAGGAAATTTTTTCACCTAATTTATTTTTACTCGATGTAAAATTGGTTAGTTTTAACCTCGTTATGAATTTTTATTTTATTTTTATATATCTATAAAAAATTCTTTTATGAAATCAATTATTTTACGAAAAGTTATATCATGGAAAGCATACATGCAAATTTTTATTTTCATCAGCTTAGTATTTTATAAATATTTAATTTTTTATGTTATTTTAAAATATAAAAAAAATTAAAATTAATTTAGGGATGAATACTTATTTTCATTTAATTTTTTAGTTAGAATTGAAGTCATTAAAAACTATATTCAAAAGGTCTAACTATAAATAGCATAAATGGTTTGAAATTGTTAAGAATTCACAAATTTTAATTTTAGTATCAAATAACAAAAGTAAATAAAATGTGAGTGTCAATATTTCTTATATTCAAAATAAGTACTAATTCAATTTTATGTATATTATAATTGATCTATTTTTGGATCGGATGACCTTATTACCACAACCTAATAAATATGATTTATATTATACCTTAAATAACCATATTCAAAATTTCTCATCTCTCTGAATTAATGATAAGAGATTCATTTAATTCTATACTGACTTTGACTATTCACATTTTTCATATTTCAACAATTAATTTCTCTCACTTCTCTTTTGCGCACTCCCTCTTATTTACTAATAAACTCTCTTTGAGGAATCAAGCTCTTTAGTCGGCCGTGTATCTCATCATGAACTAACATATTAAATTTACAAGATGAATTATAATTGTGTTTTTGAAGTATTTTTTGAAAAAATTTAAACAAAAATTAAGTAAACTCATTTTTGACGAGAAGAGAAGAAAGGTATGCATGAACTTGTTAAGGCTAAATTAAATCAAAAGCACAACACCTTTGCATGCAAAAATAAAATAAAATCTAATTTAATTCAAAATAACTAAAAATAATTTCAAACCATTATTCTACCTTCATGTCAAAGCCCTCTTAAGATTATCTTTCTTCCTCATATCCCCACACTTTCTTTAAACTTCACCCTCCATATTAGAGACATGGCAAAAGTCAGAAGACAATTTTAGATTTTAAACATTTTACTCTTAATATTTTTGGACCTGTAAATGTTAATTTATCCCAAATTTGTCTTTGTGGTACTTTTTTATTTACATAACTCTTTCTTTCTCTTCACACTCTCGCTAGGTATTGAAATTCTAATTACATGTTTAAAAATGTCTTCTTATTAAAATAAGCTTCTAAGTATCCTTATTTTTTTCAAATTCATTCTCAATTTAGAAAATATAGTGAAACAAAAAATTGGCTAATAAACAACCACAACAACTATGTCAATACGCCAAATAGTTATGGGAGGAGAGAGGAGTGAATGCCAAATAATAATTAATGAAAAAGATAAATAAGGATATTTAATTAAATTAAAAACTAATTACATTTAATAGGCTATGGTCGAAAAATAGTGAAACAAAAAATTGGCTAATAAACAACCACAACAATTGTGTCAATACGCCAAATAGTTATGGGAGGAGAGAGGAGTGATTGCCAAATAATAGTGAATGAAAAAGATAAATAAGTATATTTAATTAAACTAAAAACTAATTATATTTAATAGGTTATGGTCCTAAAGATTTTTGTTGTGGTAATAATGCCATCCTTTCAATAATGTTATTTTTTAATATACTAAACTCGACAATTATTTAATATATTCAATTTATTTTGTTAAAACTAATGAGATTAATATATATTTTCTTAGATTTAGTGGGTCATTAATATAAATAAAAAATTGATAAAAAAACTTAATATTTGAAACTTGAGTGGAGTCAATTGACCCCACTCAAATAGAAGTGGCTCCGCCACCGATTACAACTCTATGATCAATCACTTAACTTTATTTATAAAAAAATAAAAAATAAAAAGTTACTATTTTTATTTTTTTATTTTGGATGCAATTAAAACAAACTTGACAATAAAGATGCCATATTTGAATGTTTTTTTGTTGTTGCAAAAAACATGATGAATGGTTTTGAAGAATCGTAATAGTTTATTTTAAAATATTTAATAGTAGATAAATGAACATATTATAATTTTAATAAATGTATTTTTAATAGGGTATCATTAGAGAACTTGTTAAGATGATAAATATAGAAATTGTGTATCATTTATTACAGTGGCTAATCATGATTTCAATGCTGTATAATAAATAATTTATTACTTTGGCATGTTTCAAATTCCAGATACCATTTAGACACTTGTTAGAAAAATCATTTTGATAAAAAGTAAATTATGTAGATACAATGTATGATCAAGATAGAGAGGGTGAGAGGGTAACTTTCATTTGAGCATGAGAAATGGGAAGGCAAATTGTCTTAGGCCATGAACCCATTAAGGATCTTCAGGGAAGGAGAAGGCAAATGTCAATAGAAATTGTTTGTCGGGAACCAATGAAATTTGAAACGTAAGTTCTAAGTTTGGAAAAGAGATTTGTTTGATGAAGAGAAGATTCCGAGGATTACGTGAATTTTTAAGGCATAAAAGTCTTGAATAAATTAGTTCAACTTTATAGAGGACTTTCAACACTTTTGAGATCTAAATTTCAACAATCCAGTTGAAAGCAATAACATTGTCCATATTGCTTATGAGAGAGAGTGAGGATGGCAGGAAGGAGAAGATGGAAACCTAATAGATTTGTTCCCCATAACAAAAAAGGGCACGTGCTTTAAATTTGACAACTTAAACATGGACATTTATATGTTTTTCTCATTAAAATTGTATTTATGAGGATGAGGTCCTAAAGGATATACCTGCTAAAAGAATATCCTGATTCCTAAATAATTTTCAAATAAATTTTAACAAAAGCTAAATAATTTTCAAACTTTTCATCTCTTCTCAAATAAATTGTATTAGTGTTTCGAAATGTAGTGCACTCTGATATCACTTTGTTGGAAATGTGGTGGTGTTGAAGACGTGTAATTAATATACAATACCACTTTATTAGAATGTGGTGGGCACTCACATATGCAAACACACATTTAAACATTTTAGAAAGGGAAAAATAATATTGTACCCAACGTGTGGTTCAAGTGATAAGGCACACTTGAACTCAGTAGTTGAGGGGTTTAAGTCTGCAGGAAAACACTTCTGAGCAGGGGTAACCATGAACCTCAAACGAGATTATGATCACTCCCAAAGGATGTGAGGATACTCGTGAGAAATCAAAAAAAGAAAAAGGAAAGATAATATTATAAGAAAAACTTTAACAACTCATTACTAGATCAATCAAGTGACGATTCCACTTAGGGATAGACCCAAATATTACAAGATTCAATATAACATTTATACTAGTAACACTAACTCACTAACTTGTAACTCTCTACAAACTAATAACTCACAACAATAATAAGGATTAAAGACCCATTACTAGCAATGAAACTATCACTAGTACACAATTTTATAACTTATCACTAACACACAAGTAACTACTAACACATATTACTAATTATTTTATTTATTTCCTAGGAGTTAGAAATTTATACTAAAAGACCAATTTCAAATTACAATTTCAACAATTAGTTGGTTCAACTAATAAAATCTTTTGATATCTTATACTAAGAACTTGGAATCAAATCCAACCTTCACTCGAAATAAAGAATTTATATATAAAGAACTATCCAACATATTTTATTTGGAAAAAAGAAAAAAGAAAAGTGAAGTTCAGTATGGTCTCAAAAACATTTGAATGATCTCTCTCCCTCTCTCCCTCTCTCCGTTTACTGCTCAGGGCAGCGGGCAGTGCTACCCGTTTTAAATCTAATATCATTAATATTGGTGTTAAGGAGCACACGAATGTGAAATCTCCGCCACTAGAGTCCAACCTTCTCTTCTCCCTCTGCTTTTTCACATGGTTTCAAATCTAGCCTGCTCTTATTCTCTTCTTTTCTTATAGTTCTTCTCTTCATTTCCTTTTACTCTAGGGTTAAAGATGAGTATATGAAAAATTTTAACAAACCATGATTTTAAACACTGTTTAAGAAATCTTCTCAACTCTATTTAGTACCTGGTAGAATTAACTTTGTTTTCATTATTGTGGTTTTTTCCTGCTAATTTTAGCTAAACTACTTCTTCTGTGGGTGTCTTGAAAAATCCTGTCTTTCATCTCCTTTCTTAGAAATCTTCTTGGGTTTTAATTTGAAGATTCAATACTGGTTTTCAAGTTAAAAAGTTTATTAGTTTGTGTTTTGAGAGGTTGGAGGGTACTTTCTTGTTCAAATTCACTTTTTCAGTCAAATTTGGTTGTTTAAAGTACTCCAACAGGCTTTTTGTTCTAGTAGCCTAGCAGATAATTCCTGCTAAACCTGTTAAAGGTTAAGGCTTCTTGTTGCCAGCTTTTATTTAGTACCATCCAAAATTTGTATCTTTACCAGAATTCTTTTAACTAAACTTATCAGAAGCTTTTTCTCATATATTCTCTCAAACATGGCCCCTTCCGGAAGAAGAACAACAACATCAAGAACAAAAGCAGCAAGCACAAGAAAGCCCAGGAGACCTCATAGTTTCAAAAAGCAGCCTGTACAAAGAAAAAATCAAGAAACATCAACAATAACACTGACTTCCAGCTCCAATAATAATTCAAAGAAGGATGTCATGGGTTTTGATCAGGGTACAATTGAAGTTTCTAGCACAAGTGACTGCTCCACTCCTAAAGCTCAGAGATTTCGGATACCGGAAATTTTGACATGCCCGCCTGCACCAAAGAAGCAAAGAGTACTTTCTAATTGCTCATTGCATAGATCACCAATTGCCTTCTTTGCACCTCCAGACATAGAGCTCTTCTTCTTCTTTGAGCTTCGCGATATTCCGGTTTGATTTGTGTGTTTTGAAGAGTACATAGATCATTATACTTTAGAAGATGTTATATCAACTGCTGTTAGTTAATTTAGTTTTATCTTCTTGCATTTGATGAATAACATGTAGAGATAAGAGTTTGAGAATTTTGGATTTTGAGTGGTTTGATTTAGTGTTTCGTTTCTTGTTTCTGCTAATTTTAGTTGAGCAACAATTTTTATGGTCTCTTAGTCATAGTTAGACTTAGTTGGGTTTGCCTAATTTTTCCTTTTTTTTTTTTTTTTGGTGTGTTTCCTGATGATATATGTATGTCTGACCTTCAGAATTAATTTGGGGAGTGCAATGTAATGGTTTGTTGAGTTTTCTTGTGAGTGTAATATTGTTGAAGCTTGTATCTATAAGCTTTTGTTTGCTATTAATCTACTTGGAGAAAACAGTCATATTGTGTTTCTTATGGCCTGGAAAACCGGGTTTCCATTCTCTCTTCACTACCGAGTGTAATTACCTTTATTGTTACCATTTTTTTTTTCTTGGATGACTGTAACTCAGAATTTTCATCCATCCAATATTTATTTCGACATGATATCAGAGTTTTTATGACCAAATTAATTGTTAAGAGTTCAATTATTGATAAGTAGTGCTATTCTTGTAATTTAATTTTAACATAAATATATAAAAAGACAAATGCATTTTTTACTTTGACAAATCCTATAAACTTGTAACTTTTAATTTGAGTGGTGCTTTGAGAGTTAAGGTGACAATTGGTTACCTTGTGAGAAGCAATCTTTGCTTGTACTAAAACATCTGCACTGCACAAATTTGTAATTACATTCAAATTATTATCTTACATTTGAAAAGATGAGGCAATGCCTTCAAGCTGTTTGAATTCAGGCCATCATTTGTAGTTGGTATCCTAAGCCCCACTAATCATATACAGAAACACTACTACTTGTTTAAAACAATAAATAAAAGCTCAATTGGTCTCCAATTTTGTCCAATTTAGGCTCCACCACATGTACAGTGCACTATTCCCCCATTATGTAGTGACAAAATGTTTTCTCTCACAACTTTACCTTCATGAAAAGACTTCTGCAAAAGTTCTTCTAAATAGTCCTCTACTTTTTCTTCATTTTTTATTTTTTATTGCAATAGGATTATCACTATATATTGAGCCTAGGGTTAATTTCCATATGGGCCAGGATTAATTGCTATAGTTGCAGCAAACATATTATAATTTAATGGATTAATTTTGGTTTCGAGACAAACTTTTTGACATTTACTTCAGAGAGTGGGAACATAAGGGAGAGTTGGGTGTTTGCTTTGGTATTTTATTTCATATATATATGTAAAAGATTGGATGGGGCTGAAATGATGCTGTCAGATATGTGGTTGTCTGTGTGTCTGAGCTCTGTCCGGCATCTATAGGAGAATCCAATGAAGAAACCCTCGTGCGGGTTTGCTATCATTGTCATACTAGAGAATCTCAAGAATTTTCTTAGTCATCTTTGCATACATTGATTACTTTTTTTTTTAGTCTGATTCATGATGGAATTTATGTGAAATTGATTTTGCTACTCCTATATATGATAGTTTCCTTTCATTATTTTATCTTTTTGGGTATAATTAATAATAAAATAGAAGGTATCTACAAGTTCAGATCATATATAACATTATAACTAGTCCGATTTATGAAGCAATAATTTTACCATTTTTTATTTCAATTACCATGCTTTTCTTTTTACGTAAACAAAATGATTGGTTATTTTTGCCAACTGATTAATTCATTTAAACAAAATGGTTGAGTTGTTAGTGTTGTATTTGACACTGGTGAGTTATCCTTCCATGTTTCCTAAGATCTCGAATTGCAAGACATGAAAGAGAAGCGGTCCTGGAGAGCTAGAAAAACCTTGAAAAGCATACAAAGTCGGAGATTCAGAGAGAATAACCTAATTTACATTTGGTGTTTAACCCCATTATATAGAATTCTATGACAAATAAGAATGCGCCGCGTGTCTTAGTAATAAATGAGACCGTTACTATAATAAAGGAGTACCGTTACTATAATAATGAGGTTTGTTACACTTTGAAGTTGACTATTACGTTTTGATTAGGCAACATGTTATATCGTAATTGCATAATAATAATTTGGTATTATATCAGTCTCAAAAAACAACCAGGATTGGTGTTTGAATAAACATATCATGTACATGGGCCTTGTTCCCCATTTGTGGGCTGAAGTTATCAACACAATGTTCTAATTATAGGTTTTGTGATGCTTTTGATTTTCGGTGCTAGAATTTCACCTGATTTTTGTAGTTTTGTAAGTACGCATACACGCACCTTTCCACACTCTGCCAACTATGCATACCTAATCTGCCTAATGCTATACCTATCCTACTCCACTTTATACCTACTTTAGTCACCTTTTCAATTGCGAACTAGTAAGTTCGAGCTTGTTGTGATCGAATTTATATCGAATTTTTAGGTTTCTTGTATGACGGGATATTAGCAAGCAATTGTTGATATTTGTATATTAATAAATTTTGTTGAATCAATGTAAATATAATTTAATAATTTACGTATTTGATTTTAATGATAACAAAATAATTAAGAACAAATTGCAATAAACAATTAACTTTGAAAATAATGTTTTAATGCATGTACGATCAACTGAGGTAAACAAAATTCAACGTCTGAAGACAAAAGTCACAAAAAAAGTAATTGAAGCTAGTTGGCTAAAGTGATCACTTAGTGAATTACTTAGTCAACTGAGTTTCAATACGACAACGTTTGTAAGTCAACTGAAGTTTTCTTAGTCAGATGAAGCTTTATCCATGGATCTATCAGTCAGCTGGAGTCACTTAGCTCATCTATCTACCCAATCAACGGAAGTATCTTAGTGGGCCAAGTTTAATTAGTTGGAGCTACAAAACAAAACGTTTCATTACTATAACTCTCAATTAGCTGAAATCACATAGTGGATATCCTTTGAAGACAACTGAAAGGCTGTAATGCCCGTTTTATTTAAAGAATAGTAAGTTGAATCAACTCAATGGATCAAAATCAATCAGCCAAAGCATCTTAGTGGATACTATCTCAGATAGCCGAAGATGGAAAATACAGTGTTTCATTAACAGTCAGCTGAAGTAATTAACTAACTGAAGATCAGAGTAGAATATCTATATATTAACTAAAGAAGATTAATGGCTATTAAACAACGTCGTTCTGGAAGACACTCAATTGAACCTTCAGCCACAGTTGTCCTACAATATTTGTACAATTGTGTCTAAATAGAGAATATGTGAAATATGGGAGTTTGAATCTGCGAGCTTGAAAAACTAGGATCGGTTCCCACGTACAATGTCAATGTTATAGTGTTAGATTTGACACTGCTAAGTTGTTCTTCCTATGACTCATAAAGTCTAACTTGCAAGACATGGAAAAGGTAGTAGTCGTGGGTGGGTATTTGGAAAATTCTGAAGTTTAAGTCAATAAGTTGTAGGGAAATAATAAGTTGAAAAACATATAAAGATCATGGATAATAAAAGAGAACAACAATTGATTTTGCCTTTGGAGTTTAACTCCATTATATAAATTATGTATGCAATAAGGATATCCCACGTGTCTCAATAATAACTGAGGCCGTTATTATAGTAAAGAAGATTGTTACAATAATAATAACATTCATTACGCTTTGAAGTTGACCATTATAATTTAATTAGATTATATATTGTATCGTGATTGAATAATGCCAACTCGACATTATCAATCTTCTCGAGTTCTAGTTGTATCGAAAACACAATTGTATGGGGGAAATAAATCCTCCAACCTCTTTCCTTATCCTACTAGACAGTCTATGTTGTTTAGGACCGAAAAAAAAAAAAAAAAAAAAAAACCATTATGTTGTTATCTTTATGATTAGTAATATTGTTTAGTTGAACTAAAAGTAATTATTTTGAAAATTTCCGCATGAAGAATCCCAAACTATTTACTCAATTTATACTAAATTATACCTTTGAAGTCTCTAGTTTCGTTGAAATTTCATTTTAATCCCTCTAATTTAGTCAATGTGATCTCCATACTTCTCCAAAAACATCTGATGTGCTTCGTGTTGTTTTCTTCCATTTCAATTGGTCTTACTAGACCGTCCTAATTCCTTCTATTGTTAAATTGTCATAAAAGTTTCAGCAATAAAAATCACTAACTAGTAGATAAAGTTGTCCTGTGCTATGTACGACATGTTTTATTTTACTTTATTTTAATTAATTTATATTTTAATATTTTTAAATTTTATATGTTTTTTTCTAAATTTGTGAGAATATAATTTTATAACGCACATTTGATTTCATTATTTGATTTATATATTTCTTTTTAATATTTGAAATCATCAACTGAAAAATTGAGAAGTATGTGAATGAATGATTAAAATTTTCTCCCCAATAACAATAATCTCATCGGACAATAATAATTACTATTATGATAAATTAGAATACTAAACTATAAAAATTGAGAAAATAAGAAGGAATAAATTATCGTTGACCTTTCATAAAATATCTCTTATTTTTTCTCTTACATAATTAATTTTAAAAAATACTGCAAAAAGAACCCACTTACATTCTATCAACTCTCCCAATGCCTTCCATAGTTTCCTCTATCAATAGAAGGAGAAGAATTAGAATACTACTCCAATTCCATCTTCCCAATACAAATTTTTTTATGGAGTCGATGACGATATAATCTAAATTTAGCTATCTAGCTTATCAATGTAGGCATCTTCAACAATGAAAAAATAATTGAAATCATTGAAAAATTTAGAAGTATGTGGACGTATGATGAAAATATTCTCCAAAATAACAATAATCCCATAAGACAATATTTCTTTTAGGCACTTCAAGGTGTTGAAATTCGTTCTTCTTCAATATCTGATTACTTGGAAATATCACCGTTAATCAAATTAGTAATCTCATTGAAAACGATTATCGAATTTGAGAAAATCTAAAACATATCCACGAAAAGTAGATGATGGTCAAGAGAGAAGTTAGCCAATATATTTATAGTTCTTTGATTCCTTCTTCTCTAATTATCATATTTAAAATTTTTTAATTTTCGATGAATTCATGAAGACATGCAAAGAGTCAGCCCAAAAGGAAGAAGAGGAATGTGAATAAGAAAAGGTGTAAACTTTTTCTTGACTAAGCTGATAAATTGAAATACTAAATTATGAAAATGGAGAAAAATAAGGATGAATAAATGATTTCTAACCATTTACTAAAATATCTCCTATTGTTTCTCTTTCATAATTAGTTTTCATAATTATTGTAAAAAGAATCACCTCCTCAAATACACTCCATAACAAAATTAATATTTTAAACAAAAAGAGAAGTTGGTATGTAAACATATTAGGAACTGATGTGACAGCATGATCAGTTTATTATGTACTATAGGTACAGATTTACTCATTAAATTTAGTATAAAAATTATACACATCTTTAGTCCTTCTAATGTCTAAACAAAAAAGAAACGTAGTCCATCAATTTTTATATTTTCTAAGACTTTAATTAATAATACTTAACTTTGAGATTCTCGAGAGATATGACCATCAAAGTCACAGCCAAATTTCAGCTTTATGGAAAGAAAAGACTATGATATCCTTTGTAGCAAATATCACTTACTAGTTACTGGATGAATATGATGAGATGGCAGAAAAGAGAAATTAGTGGCTGATGGCTAAAGCATCTATATTTTGAATGCTTCAATTTATTGTAGTTTTTAATTTGGAATTTAATAATTACACAAGCAATGTGTAAAGGACGTTTTGCAGTACTTCATAATAAATAAAAGCCATCTTCAATTGAGTGGACCTTGGAATGAGGAAAGATAAAGACGAAGTGAGTGGCCTCTTAGGAAATATTTTACGCAACTTGTTGCTTACGGATTAATGTATGTCCTAAAGTATTTTGGTTCCATTTTAATTCTAATGATGTACTATCTTATCAAACCTCTCACTTTGCTTATGATTATATATTTAATATTTAATTTCTTATACATATTGCGAAGTTTTCTAGAACCCGAGGTTGCCCCACTCCCCACCACAAAAGATATAAAGTGTTTTTTATAAAGGAGGAAAAATAACCAAAAAAGATAAAACTTCTTTTAGCACCAAAAAAAGAAAAAGAAATAATAATAAGAGTAGGTTTTTTTTCTTCAATTTTTTCGTAATGAAACTTGAACATGAGACCATTCCTAAACATAATAAATCTCCAGTTGTCATAAAATAAACAAAAATTGGATCATCAGGTGATACTGGGACACCGGACACTAGTGGACAAAAGGAGTTAAACCCAGTTGGCGTGTCTAGGGATTTGGTGCTACGTTGGAAAAGTGATGTTTAATTAAATGTGTGTTCTTCTTCTGAATCGTATAACCATTATACAATTATTGATTCTTCCATTGATGGGATTAGAAAAACTCAGTTTGAAATTGTTAAAGAGATATGGTATGTACAAGCTTGCTCCAGCTACTTGGCAGTGGGGGAATTTCAATTCTTTGTTGGCTCCTACTGAAAAATGTATAAGGTAGACCTGTGGAATATTTTACTAATTTTATTGATGATTGTGCAAATTATTTGACCTGGCTTTTGTTGGGCATCATTTCACATGGAGTAATCACTGGGATGACTCAGTTCTGATCCAGGAAAAGCTTGATAGTTTTCTGGACTCTAGTCCATGGGATTGTGCCAATAAAACTATGCAAGAGTTCTTCATTTGGATGGGTTGGGATATGGGCTCATCTACCATAAAAATGTTGGACACGGGCTCATCTACCACAAAAACAAGTTGTCAAGGTTTTCAAACTTCCCACAGCTAATTCTATTGGGATGACTATCCGCAAGCCTTGTTTAACTTCTTCAAGGTCTTATTCGGCACGATATTCACAACGGCACCATTGTTGACCAAAATCCTGGTCATGGGTTTGCTATCCAACCTCGCTTTGTTCATATCCACATATGGTTTTTTGGACACTATCTATCGGGAAGCTCGTGAGTTAGATGTCTGGAAGGATAGCCCGACACAGGTGCTAGAGTCTTGTTAGCTTGATTGTACCTTGACCACTTCTATGATTTTTTAGCATAAGGACAGACCGTAACCTTCTGGGCGTTGGTATGTATGCTCATACCATTGCTCGGCATGCAGATTCAGAGCTTTAAATGTATTAGGTTTCTTCAGACATTCCTGCAAAGGTTTCCATATAGGGGGTGAGCCAGAACTACTGTGTGTTCGGTCAGCTGATCGTGAGCTAGAAGCTTGTTGGTGACATGGCTGCCCGCTCTTGGTTACAGAATGCTCTCAATTATGTGGTCTGTTGTATCGAATGAAGGGAGCATATGCTTTGGGAAAGAAAAGTCATTGTCTCTGTTGGGCTGTCCTTTGTCTGATATTCATGATATCCCTGCACTATTGCCAGTAAGGATATGTTCAAACATTGCCAGCATCGTACAATGCCTTTTCTGGATCCTTTTCCTTCTTCCATTCATCTTCAGCATCTGGGCCGTATTTCTTGTTGAGATGGCTGTTGATGACTCTCCTATAACAAAGTTTCAGGATCTTTTAAGATCATAGCATCTATAAGCCTCTTTTTGAGCTCTTCGTTCTCAGCATACCAGGCATCTAACTGCTTGTGCATCGTAGACCTTGGTGCCAAACGGTCTTCCTCAGTGCCGGGAAATGGTGCTTCCGGATAGTACGACTTGAGGCTAGTCGGGTCTGACATCGGTACGTCAAGCGCAAATCGAAAACCAAGATTAGAGGCTACTAGCTTGAAGGTCTACCCTTCAAACTTTGACAAGTTAACTCCCACCGTATTAAAACTGTTGGTCTTTGGGAAATGATCTTTATCGACCTGAATAGTGGGATCATGACACTACGAGAAAACTTCTCATTACCCACCACCCACGTTTGACGGTAAAGAGCCCAAAGTCGGTCGGAAAATTTTTACCGACCAATAGTTGGTCGGTAAAGGGTATCAGGCAAAATAAAGGTTGATATTACCGACCAATCTAATGGTTGGTCGGTAAATGACGACAACAGTTGGCAATGTAGTCGTTGAAGAATTTTTACAATTACAAAAAGTTTGTCGGTATTACGTCGTTTTGAAACATTATTTGTGTACAAACCAACCTTTTGTTGGTCGGTAAAAATCCCAGTTTTTTTTTTTTTTTTTTCAATTATAATTTACCTAAAAACCTGCTTTACAATGAATACTGAAAATTAAATATATTGACATATTAAAATAAAATTATCATATAATTATAAATAGGATAATTCATGAACATAATGTAATATGATTAAACAAAATATTATAAAATATTTATCTATTAATATATCAAAAAATAAAAAGTACTAGCTAAAAATTCTCATTAAAATCTTCATCGTGGTCTTGATTGTTCACATTATCATCTTGTCCCAAACCAACTTAGACACCATGTTTACTACTAGAGGAAGCCCCCACATTGCCCTGTTAAAGTAAAATAACTAATCAATATATATAATAGGGATAATGAGTATACAATTTAGTTAGTGTGAACCAAAAAAAGAACATAAGCATTATGATTATATGTAAATCCTAATTTTAGTTTAATAATTAAACCAATTAGATATAAAATTGTGTACCTTCGAGGTTTTCAATTCTTTCATCAGTATTCTTGATTTAGTTTTCACTCATTATCAATTCACCAAGAGCACAACAATGGCACAAGCGTCCCTTCTCTAAGTGTATCTACATGAACTAATTCAGCAAAGGATTTCAAGGCTTGAAGGTGAGAGGGACTGCTAAGAGATTTCTTGTCTGTTAGCACGTTACCAAATCCTTCTTATAATTAAGCTATACTTGAATTGAAATTCTTATGAAGGTTTTAGGCTCACTTTATAGTATGTACAATTATACTCTTTTATTTTTTGTCTTGCTTATTAAGTCTTATACTTATAAAGACTAGTTAACTCCCTATGTATTGGACTGATCTTAATACATTAAGGATTGTGCTAGCACTAGAATTTAATCATAATTAAATCAAATGCCTAACAAACTATAATAGTTATATGATTACTCCAATCTCTCCCTAGTTGAATATCATCAAATTATGTGTGACCCCTTATGTTTAAACTATTGATGGCAGCGGGTATGTATCTTTTACATAACTATTATTGCACCTAGTTCAATTAAATTATAACTCACTTTAATTATTTGAATTAAAATTCTTTTTAATTCACCCTTTAATTAAGATTAATTAATTATTAGAATTTTCTACAAGTCAAGATTGACGCCTAGCAAAAGATGATGAATAACCATAATAGTTTAAATATGGTTGTGACCTTGTAAGCTTATATACAAGATAACTATGATGTCTCTTGGTAAATGAGTATTTGCACAATTGTAACATAAGAACAACCTATTGACATGTAGATAAACTCTATGTAAGTGTTCTTCGTCAAGTGTGAGTCAGTGAACTCATTATCTTATGAGTACCTACATATATGTCTTAGTGCCTCTTACACAAGTGATTATGAGATCAGTCACCCTAAACTCTTTGAGCCAACTAAATATATACTAATCTATTCGAATTAACTAATGCCCTACTTAGTTATCTTTGATTAGGAACATTTAAGAATTAAGCTTAAAAGAAATATATCTCATTAAATTGATCTCATTATGATACTTATTTCCATTACTTAAATTCCTTGGGCTCATGATAATTAATTACTAACTTTTATACAGTGATATTTTTTGCCACTTATTCAATGAATATTATTATCTATCAATAATAATGTGTATAAGATGGTATGCAATAATAACATCCCACAACATCACATATCGTTGACTATAGGTCATAATACTAACAGTTAGTAGATCCAATGATTGGAAAATGGGTTAGTATAGCTTGTTTGTAAGATACAAAGTGAGTAAGAGAAAATGCTAGAGAGATAGAATATTGTTGATGGAAATAAGAAAAAAGTTGTGATTATTGTTGATGAAAATCTCAATGACGAGATTATTGAAGTCAAGAGAAAAAGAGATAGAATAATTTTAATGAAATTAATGATAGGAAAGGAAGCTTTCAATGTGATTAATGCTTTTGCAGTCTTAAGTAGGACTAGTCAAAGCAACAAAGAAGGCATTTTAGGAAGATTTACATGAAATTGTTCAAGATGTTCCGATTGGGAAGAGACTTTACATTGGAGGAGACTTAAATGACCGTGTAAGAAAGACTAATGAGGGCTTCGAAAGAGTACATGGGGGTTATGGTTATGGAGATAGGAATGAGGGTGGAGAGTTCATTTTGGATTTTGCAGTGGCTTACGATTTGATTTTAGCCAATACATTCTTTAAGAAAAGTGAGTCACACTTAGTAATCTTTAGTAAAGGACAAAATAAAACCAAATAAATTTTTTCCTCACTAGGAAGGTCGATATAACCTCTTTCAAAGATTGTAAAATTAAATCTAGAGAGTGTTTAGTAACACAAAATAAATTAAAGGTCATAGATGTTTGTGTTAGGCAATGGAAGAGAAAGCGGAGGTATAATAAGTGTAATAGAATTAGAATGTGGAATTTGAATGGGAAAATATGGCATTTTCTGATGACTCTGAATTGTAAAAGGCCAGACTAACAAGATTTGGGATAAGATGGCGAGTCATATTAAGAATACAAGTAAAGAGGTGTTGGAGAAAGTAAAGGAAATGAACGACCAACTAAGGAGACATGGTGGTGGAATGAGAAAGTACAAAGAGCTATTAAGAGTAAAAAAGAGTGTTATAAAAGATTACATGGATATAAAAATGAGCATATTTATGAACATTTTAAGCAAGCTAAAAAAGAGGCTCAAAAAATGTATAAGGAAGCTTGAGTTAAGGCTTGTGAAGGAATTGACCAAAATTTGAAGATAAGAGATAAGGAGAAGGGACATCTATAGGCTTGCTAAATTAAGGTTAAGAAGAACTAGAGGTTTCACTTACATTAAGTGCATTAAGGATAAGGACCAAAGAGTTTTGGTTAAGAAAGTTAAGATCAAGGAGAAATAGCGAACATATTTTGATAATTTATTTAATGGAGATTCAAACGATATTATAAGAGAACTAGATTACTCTTTGGATGATACAAACCATAGATATTTTAGGCAGAATTAGAGCATATGAGGTTAAATGAGTTATACGAATGATGAAAGTCCGACAAGGCAATTAGACCAGATGGTATCCATATAGGGATTTGGTGATGCTTATATGATGTTGGAGTAACTTGGCTCATAAATCTTTTTAATACGATTCTAATGACCAATAAAATCGATGAGTGGATGAAGAGTGCATTGATTCCTATTTAAAAGAATCAAGGGGTATACAAAGTAGTAATAATTATTGAGACATGAAGCTTACGAGTCAATTTGGGTGAGAGTGATTGAGCGTAGGAAGGAGACCATAATTTTAGAGAATTGATTTGGATTTATGTTGGAAAGATCTACATTGAAGGCTATTTTCTTACTTAGACAATTAATGGAGAAATATAGACAAAACAAAATGTGTCTCCATATGGTCTTTATTGATTTAGATAAAACATATGATAGGGTGCCAAGAATAGTCTTATGTTAGAATCTTGAGAAGAAGAAAGTACCAACTAAGTATGTAGAATTGAATAAGAATATGTATAAAAGGGTAATGATTAGTGAATGAATTGTATATGATATGACCGAAGAATTCCCAATTACAACATAACTTCATTTAGGGTCATCCTTAAGCCCTTATGTATTTGGTTTAGTTATGGACGAGGTTACATATGCTATTCAAGATAGGATTTTATGGTGTTTGCTGTTAACTAGTAACATTGTTACAATGGATGAGACTAGAATGGGCCTAAATGATAAGTAAGAATTATGAAGGGACATGTTAAAGGGACACGTTAAAATCTAAAGGTTTTAGATTAAGTCAGACGAAAACCGAGTATATAGAGTGTAATTAGCCAAACTAGAGAAAGCTCGAGTGAAATAGTTTTTGACAGTCATGAAATCTTGACGAAAGTAGTGTTTAAGTATCGAGTTTCTTTCTTACAAAGAGATGGATCAATTGAGCATAATATTAACCACAAAATCAAGGCATGTTGGATGACGTGGCAAAATGTCTTGAGAATCTTATGTGATCCTAAATCTCAAATATATTGAAAGGAAATTATACAGAATAGTCGTGACCAGATACATTGTATAGTTTTAAATGTTTGACAATTAAGCATTAACATTCACAGAAGATAGGAGTGCCTGAGATGTGAACATTGTGATGGATGACAAAACATATAAGAAATGATATAATACGAAATAAGGAAATACATAGGAAGGTAAAGGCACCTATTGAAGAGAAAATGAGAGAGAACCGTTTGGACATATTCAATGTAGGCTGGTGAATGACATAGTTAGGAGATGTGACTTAGTACAGGTGGAATGATTTAGGTAGAAGTGTTTGAGAATGATATGATTGTTTTGTGGTTACTAAAAGTGATGTCTTAAATCAATACAAGTGGAGAAAAATGATTTATGTAACCAACCCTAACTAGATTGAGATATAAGAATTAGTTAAGAAATAATAACTTTTACAGATATAACCATCATAATTTTTATAAATTACATCAAAATAACTTTGTGAAGATAATTAACTACTTATATTTGTATTTCAACAATACTATATAAATGAGTCAATATATGTGTCATGTTGTGTTCGAGTTAAACTGTAAATTTTTTGTGTTTAGTCATGTTATTTTCGAGTTCATGCGTAACCTATAACACAATACAAAAATTCAGTGTCATAATAATGTTGGCTCATTTTTTCATGTAGACATAATGTGGAAGAATTTTTTGATTTTATTGAATATCCTTTAAAAAATTTGATCTTGCTTAATTACTATTTAATTGCTATTTAATAATATTAAAAATTATGTTATGTTTTTTTTTTCTTCCTAATTCTTCACATCTTAATAATATAACAGGATTGAAATTACCTTTCAAAAAAAAAAAAAAAAAAAAAACAATCATTGAAATTAATTTTCTTTTATTGATTTCTTTTATTTCCTTAATTTTTGTAATATTAAAAATTTTAAACTACATAAATTATTTCAATAATAACTAAGCATAATCCAATATTCATTATTATTGTTATTATACATCAATAATAACTAAGGGCGTGGTTAAACCCGTGTTAAGACAGTAAGTTCCAACTATTGTAAGTTGTTGAGCGTTTTATTGGCCTAATAAACTATATAATTCTTCTTGAAGAGATCTTAAGATCTGATTTGGTTCAAGTAAATCAAGATCAATATTCATTTTTACACTCTCATGGAACCTACGATTTTGATATTAAAGGGAACGGGTTAGTACATTATCATCTGAATCTATACCTTCTACCTTTATTTTACTTTTAAGCTGCTTAGATACTTTTCTTGTTCTTGTTCTACTTCTTCTCCTCCTGAGTCTTTTCCTTAATTTAACAAAATTCTCAAAGAATAAAACTCAAAGAATAAATCAACTTTGAAGAAATTTCTCAATCAATTGATAATTAGAAAATTTCAAAAATCCCAAATAATGAAATTTACAAACCCAATCATTTCTCCAATTTTAATCTTGGCTAATCTTTAAACCATACTCCTTAACATAATGAGAACCCTGCTTTCTCACCATACCAAGTGCCAACCAAAATTAAAAAAAGAAATAAGAACAAACTTAAATTCTTCAAAACAAGATTTTCTTAATAAAATTTCCCAACAAATAACTAAAATTGACAAAAATATTGTCCAAGACACTCCCGTTAGATAAAATCCTTTAATCAATAATCTTAGCAATGCTTGAGTTTGAGCATTCTAAGAAAAGTTTCTATAAAGAACTCAATCCTATACAATCTACCAATTGACATAAACCACAAAAATTATATTATCCTATGGCTTCTCCTCTAGATTTACTCACAGAAGAAAAATTCCAAATAATCAATAATTCTTTTAATGCAAACAACATGTATGAATGGAATATAGATGAGCAATCTAAATACAATATTCTTAGTATGTTACAATAAATAACTATGGTCAGTACTGCTTATCAAATTACCCATAATTCTTTTGACCAACAAATCATCCATATTTTAATTGCTGGTTTTATTGGACAATTAAAAGAATGGTGGGATGTCATCTCACTGAAGAAAAAAAAAGCCAAATTTGTTTTGCTATCAAAATTGATGTCGAAGAAAATACAATCTTAAGCAATGAAGGTGATGAAATCCCTTATGCCGTCAATAGCTTAATCTTTGCTATGACAAAATATTTCATCGGAGATTTGTCTATAGAGCGTGATAAATCCACTTAATTACTTTGAAATATTAAATGTCACAATTTAGCCTGACGTTAGGTGATATAAGGATATGTTCTTTACCTAGAATCTTCACTAGGTCTGATAGCAATCAATCTTTTTGGAAAGAAAATTTTTTAGCTGCTCTTCTTATCTCTTTAGTAGACACAATTAGAGAAAAAAATTTGTAATATCAATGACGGAAATATACCTTATGATCAATTAACTTATGGACAGCTTTGTAGGTATGTCCAAAAAGTTGCCTTCAAAATCTGTCAGGATGATAAAATTCAAAGACAACTAATAAAAGAAATATCCTTAACTGAAAGGATTTAGGAAGTTTTTGTGCTCAATATAGCTTTGATTATCTTCCAAATTCTTCAAAACATGAAAAGAAAAATAGTTTCTGAAACTCCCAAACATTACAAAAAATCTTCAAAAAAATCAAGTTGGTAAAAGAATACACAAACATAAACATAAACACCAACGTGTTCCTCAATATTTTCAAAAAATAAAATAAATAAAATAAGAAACCTGCATGTTGTTTGTTTTAAATGCAATAAACCATAACATATTGCAAATATTGTCGTATTACAAGAAAAATAAATGCCTTGAATATCTATTATAAAGTTCTTCTGGCTTAACTTGATAGTCTTCTAATCGAAGATTCATCTGAAAGTGAAGCTCCACCATCATCTGATAATGAAAAAGTCAACCAAATTCAAAATGGTGAAGATTCTTTAGAAATCTCTCAACAAACTCTTGAATGTAATGTTCTCACTAGAGATCAAGATCTTATTTTTGAAGTCATTACAAGTCTTCCTTATGATGAAGGCAAGAAAAATTATTCACAAAAGTTGAAAGAAACTTTGGATGTACCAAAAAAATCAAGTAAGACTCTTCCCAGTTTTTTTATAACAGTTGAACTCTTTCAATTTAAAAGATGTTTTTGTCTAGATTTAATTTTATAAAAACTCAACCTTTATCCTCAAAGACTTACAATTTAAAGTCTAAAACTTAAAAATTGAAGTAAAAAGTCTTAAGCTTCAACAAGAAGAATTTTTTTTTTTTTTTTTTTTTTTTTTGTAATTCAAAGTCTTCAAAAAGTAAAAAGAAATCTTTTTTACAAAATTCTTTTAATCCTTTTCTGATGAAAAACCAATAGAATTTTCTTCAGAAAATTTTCTCAATCTTATTACACAAGTTGCTTTCAAAAAATGGTATAATCTAATCAAATTAATTATTGAAAAATCTTTGGTCCTTGAAACTATAGCATTGTTTGATACTGGTGCAGACTCTAGCTGTATTTTAAAAGGACAAGTTCCCTATAAAATATTATGCAAAAACTTCTGAAAGATTAACTTCTGCTAATGGCATGGAGATAATCATTCATTACAAATGTTATAATTGATAATTCTCCTTTACAAATTTTTACAACTTTTTGCCTTGCAAAAAATATCACAAATTTAGTAATCTTAGGTTCAGATTTTATTTCTTAACTAAATTCGTTATGCTTCAATAAAAGGAATTCACAAAGAAGTCATGGGTCAGACTGTATTTTTTCCTATTTTTTAAAAAAATTTATATTTAGAAATATCAATTTTCTTGAAAATAAGCAAAGATAAATCAATTTTCTTTCTAATGAGATATCTTTCAAAAGATTTGAAAACCAACATAATGATTTGATCATTAAAAGAAAAATTAAAATTTTTGCAAAAAGAATTCAAAATCAGATTTGTTCTGATCTTCCAAATACTTTATGGAAAATAAAACATCATATGGTTAATAATCTTTCATATGAAAAAGATTTTCATGAAAAAAAAAAATCTTACAAAAGCTCATCCAATACAAAAGAATCAAGCAATACTAGAATTCTGTCAAAAAGAAATCATTGATATTCTTTCAAAAGGAATAATATGCAAAAACAATGGTTCTTGTTTTTGTTATGCTTTTTATGTCAACAAAAATGCTGAAATTGAGTGTGGTACTCCTCGCTTAGTTATTAATTATAAAGCCTTTAAATCAAGCCTTTCAATAAATTAGGTATCCCATTCCTAACAAAAAAGACATTCTCAATCGTCTTTACTCTTTAAAGATATTTTCAAAAATTGATATGAAATTTGATTTTTGGCAAATTAAAATAAAAGAATCTGACAAATACAAAAACACATTTACTATATCGTTCGGTCAATATGAATGAAATATAATGCATTTGGATTAAAAAAATGCATTTTCTGTATTCCAAAGAATCATAAATGACATTTTCAATCCTTATACAAAATTTATCATTGTTTATATTGATGATGTGTTAATCTTTTCTCAAAATATAGACGAATATTTCAAACATCTTAATATTAATATAACAAAAAAGAATGGCTTAGCTGTCTCCAGAACTAAGTTTAGTATTTTTCAAATATCATTGCATATGCATCAAAGCATTAAAATTCTACATAACAAAATTATTCTACTATTAAAAAAGAATTTTTAGCAATTGTTTTGTGCATCTCCAAATTTCAAAGTGATTTACTTAATTAAAATTTTTGTTTAAAGTAGATTGCAAATTTGCAAAAGATATTTTACAAAAAGATGTTAAGAATCTTACCTCAAAACAAATTTTTGTTAAATGGCAAATAATTTTATTTGCCTTTGATTTTGAAATTGAGTATATCAAAAGAAGCTCGAATTCCATCCCAAATTATCTTACTAGTGAATTTTTATAGGATAATTAGAATGCCAAGAAAAAAAGAAAAGAAATAGAAAATGATTCTTCAAATCATCAAAAACCTTCCCCAAAAGAGGAACCCTCCATCTCCTTAGCAGAACCTACTAAAAAATAATCAAAAGAATTTTATACATTATCTATAGAAACCTTATTAAGAATTGAAACTCAACTCCAAAGCTAAAGACCCATTACCCTTACAAAATAGACTTGGGCTGACCTAGTCAATGAATAATAATATAAAATGATTGTTCCTCCCAAAGAAAGTTTCAAGTTCAATCCTCAAAAGTTTGTTCAGATGATTAGTTAGCTAGCTCAATCAATCAAAACAGTTCCTTCAGGTAAGGTTCTTGTCTCTCAATCTTCTCTAATCTCTTCTAAAAAATCCCAAACTTTTTTATGTCCACTTTGACATACCTCAAATTATTATCCAAATTAAACCAAAATTTTGTCTGACTCTCCTCAAGCAATCCATGGCAACAACTATCTATCTTGAAAATCACAAAGTGTTTCCTTCAAATTGGCAATTCTCGCTTGCAAATCTTTCAAAAACTCAAAAATGTAATGAATTTATTTTGATTGATAAAGATTTTGTTGCTATCAAACATTATAAATCTAAAATGGATGCTAATTTTATAATGCATTCCACAATCCAAATATTGAAATTCTCAGTCCTTCTGACTGGAAAACTTCTCTTTCTAAATCTAGAAATTTTTTTCAACCTTTTGATCTCATTTCTTACAAGTTCTAGGATTATTAAGATGCTTGGTACAATACATTTTATGCTCAAAATAAAAGCTATAAGCATTTATGGCTTATTTACTTCAAAAATAATGTCAAATATAAATTTCCTCATTAGTTCACCCGGTGGTGGAATTTCCATGGACCCTGCACAAAAATTCTTCTAGCTAATGTTGCAGAAGGCTTATTTTACTTCAACGAGCACTTTAGCCTACAAGATCATAATCCAATTATGTTGTATTTGTTCTCCAAATTTGCATTGGCATGGGTTTATGCTTGACAATTCAAGTATCCCAAATATTATTAAAATGGTTTGTTCTTCTCAAACAAGGTTCCACAAAATGGTAGGTAGAATTCAATTCTGAAAAAGCCTTGCAGCCTGCTATCAAACAATAGTTTCAAGTATATCTATATTTATTATTTAGAAACTTTTCTTAGAATCTGTCATGAACCCACTCAATTTCTTTCATGAACCAAAAATAAGGCACTACGAATCCTGCTTGACATAGCCAAAGTCTAACAGCTATAATTCGCAACATACTTGGAAACAAGCTATGAAATTTTGTAGACAATATCCCAAGATCCTAAGCTACACTTTATCCTAAAAGCATTTGAAATACACGATTTCTTTCACCCACGAAATCTGCCTGCATCCTTTCAAAACCATTCAACTTTCACTTTCTAACACTTTACCCACAACTAACACTCTTTTGTCCATACCCATCAATCCATAATATTAATCAACCATTACTTACTCTTACTTATGAACTTTTTATTTATTAATTTAAAATTTTGTAGCTTAACACTAACCTAGTCCAATTTCATGTTTCCTAGTTCATTATTCATTGTATATATATATATATATGTATGTATTACTAGTTCAACATGAGCTTATAGTTTCCATTTTACTTATACTCAACTCTAAATTCCAAAATTATCAAACTACCAACAATCTTAAGAGAATTAAAAGGTTAAGCTAGAAAACTACCACACAGCCAAGAGGCTGGTTGCAAACCATAAGGAACCTGGCTATCCTCCCACCATCCTCCTACGGCAAGCAAGTATTCCTTACTGAAATTCATAAGTTGATGAAGACAACCCAAGTAACAAAAGAAGGAGAACTAACTAGTTGCCAGGTTGAAGTTCTCAAGGACAAGCAAAATAAGACCACTCCTCGATTACATGACAGAACAAAGGCTGGACTTGAAAGGCTTATGGAAATGAAGGGAACGACTAAGAAAAGAAAAGGACTTGGTTGCTATGAAGGAAGGATACGGCAAAATAAGAAGGAAAGCAAAACAAGATAAGAATGCTTCATCCACCAACTCCAATTTAATGAACAAAACAAGAAGGAAAACAAGGCACAACCATACCTCACAACCACTTGATTCAAATAAAAGAAATGGAACCTCACACACAAACAAAAATGAAAGAGGATGATTCTCTCTGTTACATATGAAGGACGCCATAATTTTCTAGAGCCAAGGAGTAAGGCTGTGGAAAAAGCAAGAAGGATTCGACCACTTCCTCACAACTAAAAATTGGAGTAAAACAAGGGAATCAAAACAAGTCTTGAATACAAGAAGGAAAGGGGATGAGTTGCTGTCCAAGAAGTGCAACGTTTAATCACAACTTGGAGATGATCATGGTGCAGCAAGCTGTTGATGCCAAGAGACCTAAAGTTTCCAAGAGACGAAACAGGGGAGGAGGAACATTTGGGAGAGAGAAAGAAAATGCCGAAAAACAAATTCTCCAGCCACCAAGAAAAATAAAAATAAAAATAATTGGAAAAGAAGACATGGTCAAAGTCAACATAATTTAACTTGTATTTATAACTCAATATATATATATTCCAAATGTTTAAGTTGTTTATATATTTGTTGTACACATAACTAAAATTACACACACACACACACATATATATATATATGTATGTATGTATGTATATTTATGTATCTTGTACGTTAATTATCCACTCGTTCAAATTTATTTGATCACACTGCTAATTAATTTACGGAAATACTTACATAACATTCTAAAATTGTATACTAATATATTGAATTATAACATGTTATTTAATTAATTCATTTATTTTATAATATATATTAACACCTTGCATCTAAAACTTGATTACTCGATTTTTTATATATATTTTTTTCCAATTCGGGTTATAAGGGTTACTAATATTCCCAACAAACTAACAACCAAAAGATAGCATCTTCACTAACTAGGTTTATGGATTTTGCTCGTCACTCCTTCTTGAGTTCAAAGATGTTGTTGGATTAATGTTGAGTTCCGGAACTGAAAATCATAATTTCAAGCATTACTTAATTTATAATTCTCATGGTTATAATTCCCTAATTACCAAAACCTACATATATCAATTTCCATGCATTTACTAAAAGTTAACATTTCTTAGGCATTTCAACAAATACCTTGAGGGCTTAATCAATTTCAATTCATGTGTATGTAGATATATATATATATATATATAAGACCAAAACAAATCCCTCACTTCAACACTATGCATATGCCCAACATTTAATTGAAGCTATAAAATTACTTAGGTCATTATAACTTAAACTTTGAATTTACATAACAATTTAACACTACAAGGACCATTCCTCACATTTTCAAGCTCTAATTCATTATCCCAAATTCTCTAAATTCAACCCTCAAACAATTACTAGATGGAATTAATTCTAACATCAAAGAAACCAATTTGTTTAATTGAAAGTCGAGAAACATAGGAGGATACACGGCCAAAAGAAAAAAAAAATTAGAAGGAAATAAATAAAAGAGATAAGCAAGGAAAAGAAATAAAAAGTAAAATAAGTCTTGCTCAAAGTCAATTTGATTTTTGCATGCAAGTGTATATATATTTCTCTTGGAGTTTGTTTGTTTATATATTTTCTTAATTATGTAACTAGAAGTTACACAATATATTTTTAAAGTCATGTTACGATATCAGGTTATAACAGATAAAAAAGAAAGAAAAATATAATAAAATGATTTGTCTCTTTTTCTTATAATATAAATATTAAAAAATTCTTTTTTATCACTTTTAGCTTTGTTCTCTATCATAATCATATAAATGGTGACATTGTTGAAATTGGAAATATAAGATACAATTTTGGTAGCAATATTATAAATAACATCATTTTAAATAATAAATATATATATAGTATAACTATGAAAATTAAATTATAAAGATAATGATAATAATACAATTAATAATATAACTCACTGTTATTTTGACAGTACACCAAAAATATACACATAGATTTAGTCATAAAAACTATTCATCATATAGTAATACACTTACAGTATAAGTATAGGTATAGATATAGATGACGTCTGTTTTTGTAAAAATAAAATAAAAAATTCATCTCGCAAATATAAACTTACTGTAAAATCGAAACTCATATAAAGTCAAAAACGGCCCAATTAAACTCAGTTTTGTTAACGCCCATTTTCAAGTTTTTTTTTTTTCCCCAAAAAATCAGCTCACTCTAGTGGTTGGCCCTCACTTCCCTCTCGCGCACTCCCCTCACTCCCCTCAGTTCCTTCCCTTTCAATCTAGGGATTTCTGAATTCTCATCTAGTTTCCTTCATCACTACCGCCGAGTCCAACAGATAAGTCACTGACCAAAGCTACAATCGTCGTTTTCATAGGACACCCAGCAGTCGCCGATCGTGAAGTAAGCCATAGCTCCAAAGCTCAAGCTCTGGTTAGTGGTTTCTCTCGGTTCAACACTTCTACTTCAAGCTCTGGTTTCATCTGAAAACTCCTTTTCAGCCTCGTTCAACTCCGACGGATTTCTTCAGACAACCAATAGTAGCTTGTCCGGCAGCACTGGTTAGTAAATGATATTCTGAGTCTCTGACTGGATATTTCCCGTTTTCACTTTTCCTCTTCACCTTGCAAAGTTGCTAGTATTATCTTTTTTTTCATGATTTGTTTGTGCCTCAAGCGCATATTTAACCTTTTTTTTTTATCTTATGGATCAAGTGCAGAAATTGGGTCAAAACTTTGTAGGTTTTAAAAGAGAAATAAGACTTTGACTACTGAATGGACGAGCATAAATGTTTATGATAAATACTCTTAATTATAAAACAAGATGTGCTATTGATTTGTTGGGCATAAAATGCTTCTATCTTCTATATTGATATAGTTGTTGTCGACCCCCTTTAGACTCATGTACATACATTAAGGAATTTTTTGTGCACTAAAAGAATCCGTTAGAAACCTTATTTTCTAGTGAAATTTATTTGGCTTGTAACTGTGAAGACTTAGGAATGAGAACAGATTGGTATTCCTGTTGTACTTGTATATTTTTCTTGCACATATGTTATTATGGCAGAGGACATGTTGGCATAACAAGAAATAACCCTTATGCAGTCATTGGTTGTGTTCAACATGCACGCTTTTTAATATATTTATATCTTTTAAAAATTAAATTATTTAATTCAACATATCTTCGACGTATCCTATCCTAGATTGTTAGGTGTGTATTGTATCCGTATTGATGCTTCACAGCATGTCCTCTAAATGTAGGAACTGGTAACTGCAGGAATTTTTACTTAGTTAATGACACATTTTATAGGAGGAAATAAAATGCCTTATGTGAACTAGGTTATACACATTAGGATTATAAGACTTAATTTCTTTAAAAATTATGCTATATGAAGCATTATATTAGGCTTCATGATGATGAGATTACCTCTTTGAGGAGTTCATCTTTTGCTAATTTGATGCTCTCTTTTCCTATTTCAATGAGAAAAAAATTGAGCTGTACATGGCCTAGGTTGATATAGGAAAGTTTGTTGTTTTGGGATTGCAAACAACAAAACTTGAGTATTGAAAGGTTTGTTCCTATTCAATATTTGTATTCTTTCCATCTAAAGGGAGGCAACAATTTTATATCGGCCTTTATTAGATATCTATTTCAAAAGCTTACTTGACAAACTTAAAGAGTCAGTGGTCTTCTCTGTTACAACATAGTATAAGTTATGGAAGGTTGAGGACCAGTCAATCTACCTTCTATGGACCATTCTAAACTCTAAAGCTTGATATTGATTATGAAATTGTTTCAGTATAAAGATGTCTGGTCTAGACGCAGATATTATCAACCCCAACTTCTATATTATATTATCTAATTAATAATTTACAAATTAATAACACTGTTGAATGTGCCAACCATCTTTCCTGCTGTTGCCCCCACCCCAGCCCCCACCCAAAAACAAAAAAGAAAACATGTTATACTTCAGATTCCAGACACTTCTTTCCTGCGGTACTGGTCTCTGCAAGCCATTCTAATTTCACTTTTCTTACGTTGAATCTTGCATGCTACCAAGGAAATGTAGTCTAGATCATTGTTACTTTATATTCTCAATTCTGCTAATGCTGTGCTGTCCCTTCTGCTAATGTTGTTGTCCCTTACTCCTCAAATAAATAAACAGACTCTGTCCTCATTTCTAGAGGTGCTGTTCCTCTACCAAATCTCATTTCTGTGCAAATTTTAATGAGATAAAGAAAGGAAAAGGGATTAATAGTGGTATCTTCAACATAAGCCTTATTTTTGTGAAATAACATAGTCCATAAAATGGAAGTCATATTCATAGGGGCCTGCTAAAAGCCTTTTTGTGTTTTCAGTGGAAAGGAAAAACCCACCATGGACAGCCTTTAACCCACTGCTACAGAAGGAAGATGAAAAAAGTAAAATTGAAAAGAGAAAAGAAAAATTTGTAGAGGAGTAAAGTTTGGTTATCTCCCAGACAATGAAGCCAAAGCTTATATTTATAGGTGAACAAGGAAACTATGTTTTCAACCACAATCTGAAGATTATTCATTTGGGAAAATCAGGAAGAGTTGAAGAAGCCAGCAGAATTTTCTCGAAAATGACACAGAGAAACACTGTCACATACAATTCCATGATATCTGTATTTGCCAAAAATGGAAGACTTGATGATGCTAGACATTTGTTTGATATAATGCCTCAACGAAACCTTGTTTCTTGGAACACCATGATTGCTGGATACCTGCACAATAATAGGGTTGAAGAAGCTCAGAATTTTTTTGATAAAATGTCTAAAAGAGATGCCTTTTCGTGGACTTTAATGATAACGTGCTATACACGTAAAGGGGAGCTTGAAAAGGCCAGAGAAATGTTTGATTTGGTTCCTAATAGGTCTGACACTGCATGTTGGAATGCAATGATTGCTGGTTATGCAAAAAAAGGTCTGTTTGATGATGCTGAAAAAATGTTTAATCAAATGCCAGTCAAGGATTTGGTTTCATGGAATTCAATGCTAGCTGGGTACACTCAAAATGGGGAAATGCATTCAGGGTTGCAATTTTTTGACAAAATGTGTGAGAGGAATGTGGTTTCGTGGAATTTGATGGTTGCTGGATTTATTGAAGTTGGTGATTTGGATTCTGCATGGAAGTTCTTTGAAAGGATTCCAGATCCCAATGTTGTATCCTGGGTTACAATGATATGTGGGTTCGCTAGACATGGTAAGATTGCAGAGGCAAGGAGACTCTTTGATCAGATGCCTAGCAGAAATGTGGTTTCTTGGAATGCAATGATTGCAGCATATGTCCAACACTTACAAATTGATGAGGCTGTTAGGCTATTTATGGAAATGCCTGAGAAGGATTCTGTATCATGGACTACGATAATTAATGGGTATGTTCGGGTTGGTAAACTTGACAAGGCACAGGAAGTCATTAATCAAATGCCTTGCAAAAATATTGCAGCACAAACAGCAATGGTATCCGGATTTGTGCACAATCAGAGGATAGAAGGAAGCTAGTGAAATATTTAGTCAAATCAAAACACGTGATTCTGTTTGTTGGAACAGCATGATTTCAGGCTATACTCAGTGTGGAAGAATGGATGAAGCTCTGAATCTGTTTAGAGAAATGGACAACAAGGACATGGTTTCATGGAATACTATGATTTCTGGTTATGCTCAAGTTGGAAAGATGGATAGAGCACTTAAGATCTTTGAGGAAATGAGGGAGAGGAATATAGTTTCTTGGAATTCTTTGATTACAGGCTTTATACAAAATGGTCTATATTTACATGCTCTGGAGAGTTTAATTTTGATGGGGAGGGAAGGAAAGAAATTTGATGAATCAACATTTGCATGTGGGTTTAGTGCATGTGCTAGTCTTGCAGCTTTGCAAGTGGGAAAGCAACTTCATGGCTTGATTTTGAAAAATGGTTATGTAAATGATTTGTTTGTTAGTAATTCCCTAATAGCTATGTATGCTAAGTGTGGAAGGGTATTCAGTGCTGAACATGTCTTTAGAAATATCGATGATTGTGTTGACCTTGTTTCTTGGAACTCTCTAATTTCTGGTTTTGCTTTAAATGGCTATGCTAAGGAAGCAATTAAGGTCTTTGAAGAAATGTTAACAGAAGGGATGACTCCTGACAAGGTCTCCTTTATCGGGATCTTGTCTGCATGCAGCCATGCTGGTTTAATTGATCAGGGTTTTAAATGGTTTAAATGCATGATTGAAGTGTATGCCATTGAGCCTGTAGCCGAACACTACAGTTGCATGGTTGACTTGCTCAGCCGAATGGGAAAGTTAGAGGAAGCCTTTGAAATAGTGAAGAAGATGAACTTCAAAGCAAATGCTGGATTATGGGGTTCATTACTTGGTGCTTGTCGTATACACCGAAATCTAGAACTTGGTAGGTTTGCTGCCGAGAGGCTTCTCGAACTTGAGCCTCATAATGCATCTCATTATATTATATTGTCAAATATGCATGCCGAGGCTGGCAGGTGGAAAGAGGTTGAGAGAGTGAGGGTTTTGATGAGAGAGAATAAAGCTGGGAAACAACCTGGGTGCAGCTGGGTTGAACGTAGAAATCAGCTACATTCTTTTCTCTCAGATGACCCTGCTCAGTTAAGAACTGCAAATATTCACATCATATCGAAGACTTTAACTGCACATATGAAGAGCACATGTCAAGTGTCTGACATTAACTCTGCATTCTTTGACATTTTATGATTGAAGACAATCTGATAACCTTCGTTTCACAGCTTCTTGTACATCAAAATATACACAACTTGCAAGTGCACGTACTGATACTTGGTTCCATCGACGCAATTTTTTTTAATGTAAAAATTGTGTTGATTCTGGTTGCAGATGCCAAGTTTTACTCATGACATGAACATGTTCCATAAGTAAGAAGCAGCTTTCTTGGTATTTGGTTGACTATATTATTCATTTTATGACTCTCTTTTATTTTGTAGTTGTTTTTATCTAGCAGGTGGGTGTTGTTTATGGATAGCAGTAGTTTTCTAATTTGTTTTCCTTTCAATTACTGAGAAATAGTAGCTTATTGACATTTTTTTTAAAACTGTTGTTGACTATCTCTTAGGATTTTAGTCATGAAACTTTACTCTTCTCTTCCTAGCCTTTCAGAATCAATGTTGCTGTAAGGTTTCTCAGGTTTCTTTTTCATGCAAGTAATTCATGATAGTTCTTCAATAATGTCCTAATTGTTCTCTCTGCAGTTCTTCCTTTATGCGAAAGCATCTTTTCCACATCAAATTTTTGTGTCTAACAAGGAATTATAATACAGAAAACAGCTACAGAAAACAGCACATCTGATTATATTTGTGATACTTCAGGTGCATATATAGTGATTGACAATAAAGTTAATTCATGTATGCTAATAATACTGTTGTTTCATCTCAAAAGGTTTACCCTAAGTTACACTATTTCTGTATCAAATTCATCAAGCTTTGCTGATTGTCTCGTCATTTCTGTGCTTGCCTTTGGTTTGCATTTAAAAGTTATCTAGTCATAATAACTCCTGGATTTGACTAGTTCTTGGTGATGGATTTATGCATGCCAGAAATTTTTGATAATTTATCTGAATGAAGATGAGATGTGTAATGTTAAGTACCTATATCACTAAGGTAAGTTGGTTTTTTGATTGAATACATATATTCCCTTGTGGCTGGTGTTGCTCAACGTATAAATACTAATTTTATTTTGTATGACTTATGAGTAGTATAAACATGAAGTATGCCACTATAAAAATCAAATCTATATTAGAAATGGAAGGTGATTGTCACCTAAATTGGAAATGAAAGTTGAAGATTTGATTTTAGAAATTAACTGTGATATAAATATTGTGATTCTTAGCTATATGTATTTATACTCGTATTCCCTATCATTGATATGAAGCAGAAGGTAGTCCTTTGATTTGTTTATTCTTCTGTTTCAGTGCTTTCTTTTTCCATTGTGAATGACTCTCCATTCACAGCTGCTTCTTCCTTCCTCTATCCCTTTCTCTTCTATATGCATGCAGAAGTGACTAAGCCATTTTGTCTAGTGAGCCCTTCCTATTTGGAATTTTTGGATACCCTAACCTAATTTATCTTCTTATCCTGTCTAGATTTGGTGATTGGATATTGCTACTTTTAATCTTTAGTAGCATCACTACTTCTAGTTTAAGTTAATATCTTTCTTTCAGATGGTTGTTATGGCACTGGAATTTATCTGGCTAGTTTGACCTAGAACTTTTGCTTGGGCTGTTAGTAGATGATAGGGAATTGGTACTTGTTAGAGTATATTTAGCATTAAGTTATGTTGGGTGTTAAATCCTATATTGTTAAGATAAGCAAGTCTTATGTAATTACTCTATTATAAATTTAAGGTCCTGGTGTAGTCTTGGAATTAATCCAAGTTATATTTCTTTCTCTATATTTATTTTACATAGTATCAGAGTGGGTTTGACTTAAACCCAAGTTTGATCTTGGGGATGCCGCCTTTCCTCTTTGCTAGGCAACCTCAAATAGTTTTGAAGTTTTTGATATTGTTAGTTTTGAAGTTTTGGTAGAAGCTCATCTTTATGTTTGTTAGTTGTTTAGTCTTTTGACACAATCCCATTCAAGATTAAAGAAATTGAAGAGTTTTCAAGTTCCCTACTTATTATCACTGATTCTGGAGTTGTCTTATCTTGGTTTCCAACCAAAGAAGTTGTCAGCAGAAGTTGTTGCCTAATTTGGTATTTTACGTTGGTTGTGAATCAACAATTCTGTTTGAGAGACATGTTGATTGTGTCATTTTCTTTTAGGCATATATTTGTGCCGTTCTCGTTCTCGTTCTCGTTCTCGTTCTCATAGGCACAGAGTGAGTGGAGTGAACTTGATGTAATTTTTTGTTATAGAGGAGTGTTGATAGTTTTGATATTTGGAATTATACTTGTACAAGTTTGAGCATATATATGCTCTAGCTTAAGGGAGAGTGTTAGAATATATTTAGTATTAAGTTATGTTAGGTGTTAAGTCCTATATTGTTTAGGTTAGCAAGTCTTATGTAATTGCTCTATTATAAATTTAAGGTCCTGGTGTAGTTTTGGAATTAATCCAAGCTACTATTATTTCTTTCTCTATATTTATTTTACAGTACTGATCGAAGTTTAATAAATGCATCACTCATACCCTGTATTATATTATGAAGTGAATAAAGAAAAGGATAAATAGGTAGGTTATAGAGTTGACTCCTAAGATACTTGGTTGAGTCTTGGATAGATTCATTTATCCTTGAGGGCCACCATACTATGAAGCTGAAGGTTCTCATCTGATTTGTTCACCAAAAGAAAAGAAAGGTTATTGTTGGATTTATGTTTTCTTTTGTTTGAAAACCATAATAAAGTCAATGAGGCATCTATAAGAACTGAAGATAACTAGACCTTGCAATCAGTTTTTAGGCTCCAACCGTGGACCATGAACAAAATATTGAGAGTTGGGGGTGAAGGTTGTCGATTACATGTCTTTATCCATATGTTTCCTGAAAGTCTTTCTTGAATAAAACTCCTAATAACGCATCATGTGGCTCTTCAGTATCTTTTTTGTTTGTTTAATAAGTGAACTTGCTTACCCTGTTCATTCTTGCTGTTATGCCCACACTCAATATAAGGGTACGGCTAATTACTGGTGAACATTCTGCTATCTTGAAGCTCTTGTGCTTTTCATTTGAGTGTTACTCTTGCTGAAGTAACTAATGCATTTACATCTCAAATTTGTGTAATGATTGATATTGAAAAGAACTAACTGAGTCATCTATGGCCAAGGACCCTTGGGCCTAGCTCTCCCTGCCCCTTTAAAAACAACAACAGAGCTATGGGAGAGAAACCCATATGTTCTTATAACTTGCCCATGAGGGAAAAGGAAGTCATATATGAAGGGCAAATAGTTAGAATTAAGGGATGAGATTCAGTCCTGAAAAGTGTGGGGATGAACTTCTGTATAAATAAATCCATTTGCTCATGCATTTGGGTGATAATTAGAAGTTTGCATTTCACATTTGCTTATTCCACCACTTCTAGTTGGGTGTAGTGTAATGTAACAAGGCCAAGTCTACACATCAAACAGAAAATGTATACAAGTTGCTTCAACAGTTTTAGCATGTTTGTATCTAAGTTCTTAGGGTGACAGCAAAATCCATTTTGGTGTTCAACGATGATATATCAGTGACACAGTCTAAGATTACATGTTCCTGTGTGTTGCTTAACACTTGCTAACAATATACAAAATTATGTATAGTAGAACGAAATATAGGAGCTACCTTTTGTTTGGAAAATGGATTGGGGCCATAATAAATTGATGATCCCTTTGAATTCCATTTAGTACTATACTAACAAACATATTTTGTCTGATATGCTTTGCTTCTGTATCTTTCTAATGTTCTTGTTAGGAAGCCTGAATCTTTGTGTTGCCCTACATTTAACTTTGTTACTTCTTCCATTCTTCCAGGCTAGTCAATCAGGTTGATCTTTTAATTTGAAAGAAGAAAATTCAATGGCACTTTCAATGAGCTTGATTTCTATGGTGGGCCTCAGATTTGGCTACAGACCCCATGGTAAAGTTTTGCTTGTACCTGGAAGGGTCATTTCAAGATCGTCTGTTGCCTCTCTTCGCATTCAAGCTGTGCAAGAGAATGGTGGCCCTAGAAGATTAGTTGACATTATTAGAACAGTACCAGAGGTCTCAAGGAACTACTTTCGAAGTCCTTCTCGGAGAGCTCTGTTTGGTGGAATCTCCTTGTTGGGTGGATTTTATGTAGCACAAACAATTTCTTTGTCATTTGGAGCTTTAGGAGTCAATGACGTGATCGCTGCTGTACTATGTGTTCTTCTAACAGAGTATGTGACTAGATTCTATTACAGTCGACCAAAGGTTACATTCCCCTTGGCTCTTCTCAACAATTTCAAAATGGGTTTCACGTATGGTCTCTTCATTGATGCCTTTAAGCTTGCCAGTTAAATCATATATAGAAAACCACTTTATTTGTACTTGTTCAGATTTGCAATTCTTTGGAGATTCCTCTTATTAGAATTGCCCTTAAAATATTTGTTGGACTACTGAACCCAGCTTGTACATGTTTGAACTTTTGAAAGTAGACCCAAAGCTCTACATCTATTTTTTGCACCCAAAAAAAAAAAAAAAAAGAAGCTCTACATCTATTTTACATGTGATGTACGTAAGATACTTAACTTTCACTTGTTTCTGTTGTTTCATTTTTCCTTTCCCCTGCTTTTTACTCCCTTCCCCTCCCCCCAGTGATGCTTACAATTAATATTGATCTGATCAACTACAGAAAGAGCGCGAGAGCCATCGGGAGTTAAGCTGTAGTGGTTGATATTTGTTTCTTTATCTCTTAGTGTTCGAAGAGTTCAAGCATTTCAATATTAAAAAGTGAGCATGAGAGCATTAGGCATGATTTATTTATGGTTGTGATGCACATGGAAAGGGTGGAAGAAAGAAAGGCTACAAATATTGTTTATTCCTTGGGATACAAGACTATTTTTAAAAACTGAAAGTGGTTTTGGCAAGATAAAAAATAAAAATAAAGCCTACTTTATTTGTGTTGTAATACATGTGCTTAATAATCACTATCCAGAGATTTTTGAAAAATGAAGGTATTGTTTCATATCACTAAAAAATATTTGACGTGACAAATAAAGTTAAAAGATATTAAACAAATCTTCTAACATAAAGTACTCACATAAATAACAATAAAAATTCACATTGTACATGGAAATAATTGAAAACGTTAATTATTAAGTTGTAATTAGCTATCATAGGTGCTAGGACTACAAGTGAAAATCAAAACTTGTCACTGATTGTAAGAGATGAAAACCAAAACATAAAATTATAATAAAAATAATAAGTTTCTATCAATTTCTTATAAACATCACTATAGTTAAACAATTTTTTAGTTCATGAAAACCACAAAATAAAATATAATGATAGACATTGATAGTAACTTCTTCACTTTAGTTTATGCATGGGTATATTACTCTGGATCCGAATCTTTTAAACTATTTTCTGAAAAAAAAATAAAATATATATATATATATATATATCATAATATTCCTAGTCGCAACGTTTACAGGCTGTGAGATAGTAATCCTCACCGGCAGGTAAGACATAGAGTTTCCTTAATGGAAAAAATATTAGTTTCCTACTTTTGTTTACGGTCCAGAATCAATAATGTTCCGAGGAAAATTTAAAAATGCTTAAACCTTAAGACGACACGTGGCTTTTGGTGTTGTCAAGTCTCTAATATTGTGGTCCCCACACTATCGCCACGCGTTTCTCGGATTCTTCTCGTCGAGTGCGTGTCACGTGAGTTAGAAAATTTGTTTACATGTATTCGGGCTCTTGTTTCCTAGTACAAACGACACCGTAAAGTAAAATGTTGCTATCATTTGTCAACTGGTAAACTGCTTTAACCGGTCCTATGTGTCGCGCTTATTCTCTTCCAACTACGCACAACAAACATGAATCAGTAACCCAAACCGTAGGTTCCCCGTGCATTATAGTATTACGTGGCATCGTAGAAAACAAACCGGACCCACAATAGATGACGTGATGGTGGCCTGTATAGGAGTGGAAATTTAAATAGGCAGAGAGCTCATTCAGTAGTGTTATAATTCTTCTGCTAATTAAGGATTGCAGAAATTAGATTGACCTTTGAATTCTCTCAGATTTTGAAGGCCCAAAATCTAGGGTTTTCTTTTTGGCTCAACGAGTAAGTTCTCTCTCTGATTTGCTTGTTTCAATTTGATTGTGTGATAACGTTCTAGGGTTTTTAGGGAATTAGGGTTTTCGTGAAATTGTTTGGTTAATTATGTTTTTTTTATATTTCATTTTTGTGATTCAGTACTGGGTAATATCTGTTTTCAATTTGATGGTTGCATGTGGGAAATTCTCGTCTGTTCTGTTCCGTTTGGTTGCAAATGTAGGAAAGTGGAAAATTTTGATATTTCCAAGGTGATATTTGAATTGAATGACATAAAAAGTCATAAATCTAGTTATTGAATTGAGATAGAGTCTATGAGTTGATTAAGCAATGGCATGAAGAATGTTAGTAATAACTTGTATTTGATTTGGTATCGGGTTGTCTGAACTGGGTGTTGACAGTTGATTCCAATGTGCTGTTTGCATGTGTTATTTCTTCTTTCACCCTATTGGTTTTCAACAGTATTTCCATTAAAACAAAGGAAGTACAATTAGAATTCACTTGTTCGTGTCAATATCAAACAAATAAAGCTTCTTCTTCTTGGTTCTATTTTTTTTTTCCCTGAATTTTGTGATTTTTGAGCTGATATTTGACCCACATAAAAGTTATAAGTCTATCAATTGAATTGAAATAGAGCTTAAGAGTTGATTTTTTGCAATATTAGGAATACCTAGTATGTGATTGTATAGAACTGTCTGAACTGGGTGTTTACAATGTGCTGTTTGCATGTGCGCTTCTTCTTGTATTCTGTTGGTTTTGATTGTATTTCGTGAAAACTTAGGAAGTACCATTATAATTTCCTTATTCGTGTCATCAAATATTAAACAGATGAACCTTCTTTCCTTTTTCTCAATTAATCAGAAAAAGCCTTATTGCCTTATTAATTTGAAACTTATACATATTTAAATATTAAGTCATTCACGAGCTTCCAGGACTTGTGTATTGAGAGTCATAATGGTTATTTATCCCCATTATAACTCTCTGTTCATTCATCTTAATTGGTCTGCATTTTTTGCTGCCAAAGTCAATTTCTTATTTGAGGGTAGTTCATTACATGTGTGAGACTTGAATTTAGTTTTGGACTGGGCACAGACTAGTACAGGAAAAGGAAAGGAATGAAATGATAAGAGATAAAGAAAATATGAAATCTTGGAATCCTATAATCCTGTAATTCCTTTTAGTTCTAGCCTAGGCCTTTTAGAAGTCTTTCCTATGATCAGAGGGTCAGACTTGTAATCCCATGTAGGCCCAAGTAGGTCTTTCAATCAAATTTCAAGTTTAACTTGACTTTAAAGACAGATTCTTATGTAGCTCCATTGGTCTAAAAAGGTAATCTACTTCTCATTACAGGATTGAACATCGGGCGAGGTTCAGTCTTGTAATCTCACATCAGAGGGCCAAGACTTGTGATGTCCTTGGTCTTCTAGACTCTAGTTGATACATTGTTAAGAAGATGGTTCCTATCAATAACATTGATTCATTAATAGGAGGGCGGAAGGCCACCTATATCATTCTGTTTAACATTACCATAGTGTGTTTTTGTTAAACGGTTTTATGTTCATTATGAGTCCTCTGATCTATATAACGGCTTAAGAAATGAAGAATATAAATATGTTCATAGGTGTTTCAAGGTATGCAGTCTAAGTCTGAAAGCGCTAATCGATTGAAAGCTGCTACACATACCATTCCTCCCACTGGTGTTTATTCTGAACCTTGGTGGCGTGGTATTGTATCCAATCCTATCCCCCCGACAATGACTCGGGCAAATGCTGCTAATTCATCCTCATTGGACTGCCCAAATGGTGGTTCAGAATCCAATGAAGGCCAATCTTTGTCCAACAGTGGATTGAATGAGGAAGATGATGATGCCACAAAAGAAGTGCAGGGTACTGCATCTACCCAATCAGGTGCCTTTTAAGATTATGAACAACAGAAGATTCACTTTGCTGGCACATAAGAGTGAAGTTTTATCTTTCTGCTTTTGTATTTGTTTGGAGTGGTAGTAGCTCGTTTGGCTACTGAATTTATGTTATGATTCTTCTTTTTTCTTTTATTTTACCTGGTAGGAAAGTATGGACCTGAAAACCAGACAACGCAGCATGTTTTATCCTCTGCACCTTCAATGCGTGACAACTGCCTCACACAAACACCAAGCCTTGAGCTTGTTGGTCACTCAATTGTAAGTTGTATTTCTTTTATATAAAATTTCGGTGGCAAAAAATCATTGATTTATTAAAACAACATGAATTCATTCTTAACATTGATTAGCTTTTGGACTGAAATCTTTTATTAGAAGGTTTATACTCGCTAGCTTTTGGATAGGATGGGTTTACTAGTTTTCTTCCAATTCTTTTGCAGGCATGTGCTTCTAATCCTTATCAGGATCCATATTACGGAGGAATGATGGCAGCTTATGGACATCAGCAGTTGGTATGTGAGATTAGTATCCTGCTCTGATACATGATAAAAGAATAATGCATGCCAAGGTCATAAACATTGATCCTGATTTCTAGTTTTATAAATGTATATTGGTCCTGTTGATAGTCTCACTACATTTAGTCAGAGACCATGGGAGAACAATGATGCTGTTAGCTCTGATGTTATGTGAGATTTCCATTTTCATGGTATCTTGTTTAAGGTCCTTCTTTATATAATAGCATGTTTCAAAACATGGAAGTCTCAGTGTAAACAAAATATCTTTCCTATTGCTAGGGATATCCTCCTTTTATCGGAATGCCTCATGCCAGAATGCCTTTGCCCCTTGAGATGGCACAAGAGCCTGTTTATGTGAATGCCAAACAATACCAAGGAATTTTGAGACGAAGACAGGCACGTGCTAAAGCAGAGCTTGAGAAGAAGTTGATAAAAGTTAGAAAGGTAGACTGAATGAAAGCAACTATGTTCCATGTTACTAGTATGATTTTCATTTTAGCTAAGTCTTTGTGCTGCCTTGTTGCTTTTATGCTCAGTGGTCGACAAATATAATAGTCTATAAGGCTTTATTTATGAAGTATGAACTGATGACGTTTTGAGGGTATCTATCCTAGTGTGTATTAATTATTTCTCAATTTCAATTTCTGGTGACATCTGAAAACATAAATTAATGTAATATAGTCAAATAGGTTAATCCAAAGCGTCCTCGAGTGGAAACTAAAAACTTGTGGGGTCTATAAATGTAAAAAAAAGGTATGACGTGGCCATTCCTGAATTTCAATAGAAGTAAGCATGTAGATGCAGGAATGGAAGTCTCTTTAGGGGTCAGGACTCAGATGTATTGAGTTTCTATGGATCTAAAGGAATCTCTTCTAAAGTAGTGTTTTCTTTTCTAGAGTCTATATATATATCTATGGATCTAAAGGAATCTCTTCTAAGTAGTGCATTCTAGAATCTTCTTGTATTTACGCATTCACTTTTTGCCCTATAGCACCATGTATCCATCTATTAATGTAACTTTATTGAGCTAATCTGTCCATATAATACTACAAGCAGTTGAGGAGCTGGTCTCTGTTAATTTGCTCTAATTATCTATGTAACTGCATCCTGTCTGATTGGATGATGAATTAACTTGTACTCTTCGTTTTGTCATTTATTGATCTTCAGTAAAGGTAAAAGCATATAACATTAACATCTATTTTCACAGCCATATCTCCATGAATCTCGGCACCAGCATGCTATGAGAAGGGTAAGGGGTACTGGAGGACGTTTCGCAAAGAAAGGCGAAAATGATGCTTCAGGTGACACCCCAAAAGGAAAGGGTGGCGGTTCTGGTCCAGTCCTGTCATCACAATCTGTGAGTTCCTCTGGTTCTGAACCTGTGCCTTCCGACTCTGCTGAAACATGGAACTCCTCTGATGTGCAACAAGATGCAAGAGGATCTAAAGTGCATAACGAGTATGGAGCTCATAGTTTTGACAATTATGCTAATGGTAGCGGCTCCTATCATAATCAAAGTCACTTGCAGGCTTCAAGTTACCATTTGCACACAGGTGAAAGAATGGAAGAAGGGGACTGTTCAGGGCAGCAACGAGGAAGTATCTCTTCTGCGCAGGCTTCACATAGGCGTCTTGCCATCCAGTAAGAGCCCTTGTGTAGGATTTTAGATACCATCTGGAGGTTCGCATCCCAGCCAGGTTGTGGGTTAAAACCCTTTGGTTATCTATGAATATTCTTGGCAATTTATGTGCCAGGCGGCAATTCATTCTTGGCTTTGTTCTTGTGTTTATGGTGTGGATGAAGAGGGAAGAAGAGTGATGAGTAGGTTGACTTATCTGGAGATTCTAATTTTTTCTTTCTGTACAAAGATAGTGATTAGCGAACTCAAGTTGGAAATTGTGTTATGATGGGGATTGTGAAATTTAAGACAATCAAACTCTTGTTTAATGTATTAACTCTGGTTTGACAGGTCTAGTGCATGTGGCTGAAACCACGGGGGTGGATTCCATTTGGGTTTTGAAACATAAAACGAGGATGGGGAATAAAGATTTCTCATGATTTTATTAAAAAGACAAGTTCACCTGTTACTCACCCCAGCTCGTTGACACTAGTGTAAACTTTTCAAGTTTTTCATTTAGTTTGATCATTATTAACTTTTACATAAATTGTTATTTTGATTTGAAGAATGGATGATACACATGCTGCATTTTAGTTCTGGCTTGCGTTGGTCTAATTGTGTTTTGTTTTGTTCAATAAATCTTCGATTAATCATATGATCAAGGGAATTTCTGATTTGATATACAGAGTAATAGATTAACTTATTATCTATGATTTTTAAGAAAACTAATTCAAATAATGGAAATGTTGTACACATAAGAAAAGAAAAGAAAAGAAAAAAAAAAAAAACAACAACAACAATTTCAGCTTTCTAAAAAGATATAATATTTTAGCTCTAATTTTATCCTGCACAACAAAAAAATTCTTATAAATAAAAACAATATAAGGTATAAAAATAAAATTCGAAATAAGAAAAATCTTATATAGAAAGTAGTGTATATATGGAGGACTTTCAGCTTTCTGAAAAGATATAATATTTTAGCTCTAATTTTATCATGCACAACACAAAAAAATTCTTATAAATAAAAACAATATAAGGTGTAAAAATAAAATTCGAAGTAAGAAAAATCTTATGTAGAAAGTAGTGAATGTATGGAGGAGGGAGGAGGGAGGAGGGAGGAGGAGGGAGGAGGGAGGGGAGTTAGTTTAATTGTGAATAATTAAAAAAACCAATTTGAATTTTTTTTTCTTTCCTTTAGTTGTGACGGTTTGTTTTTATACTTCTAGTTAAAATGTTACAGTAAATCTTATTTATTTTCATTGTAGTTTAAAATGTTATAATAAAATCTTTGGAGCCCTTATTGTCACAGGGGCATAACGTATTAATTAGTATGAGCTTCTTTTTTCTTAAAACATCCCTAATTGATTCTATTTGACTTATTTTATTAAAATTTATTATTTCTCTTTCTTATATCTAATTTTTATTAAGTTTTTTATTTTTACTAGATTACTTTTCTTAAACTATTCAACTTCTTTCATTTATACGTATACTTCTGTCTTTTCTATCAGCAATTATCTTACTATAAAACTCTTCAATCAGGTATTTCACCTTTTGTTATTTATCTTTTCTAGTTTGATTTTTATTAGGTTTTTTAGTTTTTTTATTGGACTATTTTTCTTAAACTTTTCAACTTTTTCGGTATTTGTTTTCAATTCACTTTAAAAGTCTAATATAGTTCTTAACCAAAAATAAATATCTAACATATAATTATTCTCCTTTTATTCCATACAATTTTTTTCTCTCTATATTTTTTTGTAAATTAGATTTTTAAATTAATTTAAAAAAAATAAAAATATTTAGGCATTCTTTTTTCTTAGAGTAACTAATGTTGTATATTAATTTTTTTTAATATTAATTTTAAGTTTTTATGTTAAGATTGTATATTATATTAATAAAATCAATTTCACCAAAATAATACTAATAAATTCGAAGAATATATAGTGAAAAACATAGAAGGGGAAGGGATCTTTAAAATATAATTCTTGAAATTCCTAACATAATTGTGAAAAGCTATTTGAAGTAGTTGTAATTATTTTTAAATTTTAACTTAAATCCATAGATTTCATAATTGTAGTTAATAAAAAGATTAAAAGAATTTCCTAAAACAATTTTCACAATATTTTCAATGGCTCAAGAGTAAAAAAGACAAGGACATGACATTGTACTATTAACGTTCTAAATTTTAAAGCACGTCACAAAATAGCATTACAAAACTATTATCTTTACATATGTAATAAGGCAAATATATCTTTGTCCACTTGTAGTTTGAATGATTTTTAGTTTTCACGATAACAAATTACCAACTTATGATTTTTTTCACTAGCATTTATCTTAGTTATTCTAAGAAAAAAGAGCATCTAAATATTTTAGTTTAACAAAAGTAAGATTCTTTTATAATTTAAAAATATAATTTATGAATGTAGAGAGAAAAAATTGTATGGAGTAAAAAAAAATATCATACTTTTTTAGTTAGGAAATATATTGAACTTTTAAGGTGAATTGAAGACAGATACTAAAAAAGTTGAAGAGTATAGAAAAACAATCTAGTAAAAAAAAAAAAAAAAAAAAAAAATTAAAAATTAAACAAAATCAAACTAGGAAAGAGAAATAATAAAATGTGAAATACATGATTGAAAGTTTTATAGGAAGAAGATTTATGATACACAAGACAAAAGTATACTTACCAATGAAAGAAATTGAAGAGTTTAAGAAAAATAGTCAAGTAAAAGCAAAAATCTAATAAAAAATAGACACAAAAAAGAAAATAATAAATTTTGACCAAGATAAGTGAAATAAAATAAATTGGGGTGTTTTACGAAGAGATAAACTCATACCAATTAATAGACTGTGGCTCTAAAAAAATTTGTTATGGCAATAAAGGCTCTTAAAATATTTTTAGTTTTTGAAAATACAGAAAAGCTAATTTTTGCATTCAAATTTCAAACAGAGGTAATAATAATTATGTACAACACATGTATAATATATCCATGTTATTCTTTTATCTTACTTGTAATTGTTTATAATTTTCTCCTATTCACTTTAGATTTCACAAATAAATTTTAAAAAAGAAATAAATAAATTATAAAATATCACGATTTTAAATTATTCTATTATGTTTCTCCTGCATAAATCTAATAAATTATTTTCGCTAACTTTTTTCATCAAATTTTTTAAAAATCATTTTAAAGTAAAAAGAGAACTTCAGTATATAGGAAAAAAAGTTGTGAGGAAGCCATGAAGAAACAAAAAGATAAATTTTAAAAAAATTATTTAATGAAGAAAGAAAAATAAAAAAGACAAATCAAGAATTAGTTTATACATAGAATAAATGAATAATTAAAATAAATTATTTTATAAATCGTGAAATTTTTCATACTAAATTAACTTAAACATAAAAGTTAAGGTATCTTGTTGATTAATTATTTTAAATTTATCTAAATAATTCAAATTGTAAGAAATTAAATATAAAAAAAATCATAAGTTATGTAGGAGAAATGCATGAATATAATGTGTGTATAAAATATGAGCATTATTTCAATAGTTTAGATGAGAATTAATTTTTTATTTTATTAAATTACACGAAGATCAGTATACATTTCAAATTAAGAATACATAATATTATAAAAATCAAATCACAAAGTGTAAAAAGAGTCAAAACATCCTAGCATTTGATTAGTTCTGATAACTTTCAGTTTCAATGGGTGTCTACCAAGTATCAAGCATGAAGATCAGATTGTAAACCACGTTTGGGAAGGCAACTACTGAAGCAATTAAATCCTATAAATGACTTGGATTTGGAAACGAACTGCTTTTACTCTCATACTGGTAACATGGTTTTACACTCAAACGAAAACAGTAAAAAGTAAAAAGTAAAAGTAACTAGGCATGGATAGTCTAGGCTTTATAATCATTTTGTTTATCCTGAGCACTATCCTCAACGTCTTCATAAAGCTCTTCTGCTTTGTAATGCTCTGTGGAAGTTTCTGCACCAGCACCATCAGGTGGAGGTACATCTTCTTGACTTGTGTCATTGGCCATGGTCATGTTGACCACATTTTGTTGCTTCTCCATCATGCCAGACAGGGCTAATCTTGGAGACCATTCAAGTACATCATCAATTATGTTGGACACCCTCTCCTGATACCTGCAATGAATATATGTATTCAGATTCAGATAACCCAAAAGAAACGAAATTAGGTTTTAATGAGAGCACTGAATTGCACATTTAGCAGGCTTCAAAGAGAGGATTCCAGCTAAGTAAAATAATACTTAATGCAACCATTTAAGTGAAAATAGTTAAGTAAACCCATCAATCAAGGACTGTACATCCATGCGAATCTCATGAATGAGAGACTGAAGACAATTGAATACAGGCACACTGGCATTGGTCTCAATCTTGTATAAAAAGTGGATGATTCAACTCATCTGGCTTATTTTGCACTCACCTGGCTCTAGCAGCCTCATCAGGGGCATGATGCCTCAGCAATAATATGACGAGCACGGCTACTATGGCATAGAGTAGCCTTGTTGTCCACTTTGGTCGCTCCTCCTCATCTTTCTTAGGCCAGAATTGGAATAATTCTCTCAGTGTCGCTTCCTCAGCAAGGATGTTAGGGAAAAACCATACACGCTTTCCAAGAATGATATACAGAGCACCAAATATAGCAGCCCTCACTGCAAGGTTAAAAACAATAATAAATAATTAAATCTTGGAAGAAAATGAAGCAGAATTTCAAAATTCACAGCAAGTAACCATGTCCCAGCTTAAGTTCACAATGCAATTGTAGAACTTGTCAGAAAGAATCCCGACTCTTGTTCACTTAGGTGTAAACTTTAATAACATCTACTTTCTTCACCTCTACAACTAAAAGTTTTAGATGCTTTACAACGTAAAAAATGTTCAAAGATCAAAGAATTAAAAGGTCAAAGTCCATGATACGCTATATTGCACAACAAATGGATACAAGCAAGATCTGATATGGGGAGTGCAGGTGGAGTTGGCATATCCCCAATGAGTAAGGTCTACTCTTGCCAAGAGAGACACAAGTAGTTTTGGTTGTATAGATTTCAACAAGCGATCAAACTACTGCATTAGTAAGAACAAGATCATGAGAAGTAAATTAAATGTCAAAAGATTCCTAATATTACAATATATATACATATATGGCTGCCACCTAGCTCTTTTTGTATTATCCTACCCAAGCTCCTCAATGATCCAATACACAAATGTATCCCTGTGGGATAGAAAACAGGACTATGAGATAAGGATGATCCTAATTTTTTTTTAAATTGCTGGCTTTTCTGTAAGTCACTCAAGTACAAGGAGGCTAACCCCAAATAAAGTTTGAACCTACGATAATAGCTTGGCAGGCATTAAAAAAAGTTTTTACTTATCAAAATCATAAGCCAACAGCAAGGTGTTTATCTGTTTGGCTTTCATGGGCCCAATGCCCCCACATTCCCAAAATGATCCAATTCGCGCAGGAAGTCTTTCATCTTTTTCCTGACTTTGCCAAGGCAATTCACATCAAGAATTTACGCAAGGCATTATCGTATACAGGAAATCAAGAGTGGAAATACAAACGACAAGGACTTGGTTTCAGTCTATATGTGCTTACCGTAAATTAAAAGATAACTATATTTACTAAGTAAATAGCTGAGATCAAGTCAAATGAGCTACTATTAAAAACAAATCGGACTTCAACTTCACTCCAAAACAATCACAGAAGACACAAAGCCATGCACAATACAAGGTAGTCAGAGTGCCCTGTACAAATCATCCACTGGAATCTCCTTACCATTGAAACCTATATTGTTTCTCTCAACACATAATCCACAAAAGACATGAATGGAAGAATCTTCATACCATCTGTTACTTTCTATTTCAACTAGCAATAGAAAAACTTTTACAGGATCCAGCATTACCCAACATACACCAAACAAAGTTTTCTCAGCTTATTTTGCCTGCCATCAGAATTGATTCAACTAAGCAATCCATATAGAAAAACTAAATAACTCCATGAGAGAAACCTCTTCTTTCTAGATAATCCTCCAAATGAAAATTACATCTACAAGTTATACAAATGAAAAGTCCTTCCCAAAAGGAATCATCTTGAATGGTAGCCAACAATCTATCTATCCCCTTTCACATCATAACCATTAAAAGAATAGATGCTAAATATGACCAAAGCTGAACCTCTCAATCTTCTAAAGGATTTAAAATAAACATCTTGATTCATAATTCCCCATCTCCAGTTCACATAAACCACCTTGGCATTCCTATCCACTGGTATAGCAAAAGATCAAGGATAGCATCCTTTAAAGAAATATATCACACTAGTAAGTCCTTTCAAGAAGGGACATTACACCCATTACCCAATTTGAAATGCAATTTTAATTCTACCTTCATGCCTACAAACTTCCACAAACCAACCATAAGAGAAAGAAACTTGCAAATAGACCATTCCGATGCCTAATGCACCACTTTTGCATATTGATTTAAAACAACCATCTTGATTCATAATTCCCCATCTCAAGCTCATATAAACTGCCACCTTTACATTTCTATCCACTGACTTGATTCATAATTCCCCATCTCAAGCTCATATAAACTGCCACCTTTACATTTCTATCCACTGATATAGCAAAAGGATCAAGGATAGCATCCTTTAAAGGAATATATCACACTAGTAAGTTCTTCCAAGAAGGGACATTACATCCATTACCCAATTTGAATTGCATTTTTTATTCTACCCTCATGCCTACAGACTTCGACAAACTAACCATAAGAGAAAGAACCCTGCAAAATAGACCATTTCTCGTTATTGACGCGTAATACACCACTTTTCTCCATAATGACTATTTTTCCCACGGAAACCTCAACTTTCATTTTTTGAAATGTCACTGGTTTGCTGAGCCATCAAAATTTAAAGGATTAGAAACTTAAAAAAACACAAACCTGCATGCCAAACAAAATATACCTAACAAAGGGGACACAGAAATGTAGTAAATAATACATCATTTGACAAAACATACACGTACTATGAATTATTATTTTCCAGGTTCGATAATTATTTCTCCCAGTGAAATCAAAAGCACTATAAAAAACAATAACAATGAATTATTAAACATACAAAACTAGAAAGGAAGAATGATGATGATGACAATAGTAGTGTTTGGAGGTAAAACATAGGTATAGTTGTACCAGCATCAAAAATACACAACATAGATTAAATTCAATTTGAATATAAAGTGTCTGACACGCCAATCGCAAAACAATGTATCTTACATAAAAGTAGAGTATTAGCAAAGCACTGATAAGTTATGAGCAAAGCACAACTTACGTAAAAGTAGTGACAGAATAAGTAGAAGTACCCCTGCGCATGAGTAGAGTATTAGCAGCTTGCAGCGATGAGGATACACAGGAAACAAGCAAATTGCTAATGTTAACACAGGCCAGAAAAATGAGAGGAGTGTCTGCCAAAGCGGCCGGCGTTTTACAAATGTCCATGCGAAAAAGGCATCATTTTCGGAAAATACTTGATCCTGCATTATACAGTCAAAGCACTGACAAATTAGCATGCTCGAAGGAATTTTAAATCATGCTCATAACCTACTATAACCAGTAAAGAAAATAGACAGTATAGACCCAGTGCTATTCAGTATGGCGAGTTATATCAGACCAAAAGAATGTGGAGGGGAGAATAATGCAACAAAAAGTGAGGCGGACACTTAACAAATACAGTAAGTAGAAAAGTATATAAAAATAAAAGAAAAAATTATCCCAAAAACACAAATACTAAATTACTGAACGAGAGCTCCAAAAACTGGATGCTGCTCCAATGATCAGTTCATCCAGTCCCAGAAAGAGCTCTGGAAACTCATCAAATCAACTTACAGGGAAAATCTCTAGATGTGCAGGCCATGTAGATAACTTCTTCTTCCCAGGACGAACAGTTTTTACCACACGATCACAACGTACTAAAAGATTTTTACTCAATAGAACATTGGCAATATCTTCATTTTCTAGGTTCTTATCAGATTCTAGAATATCTTTGAGCTCTGGATGACTTCTCAAGAATTTTACAAAATCCTTCCCTCTAAAATATTCCACACGTGTTTCCTGTAAAACAGCCCACCGCGACACCAAATCCTTGTGGTCTCTAACCTTCTCAGCAAACAACTGAAACACATCCTTCTTGGGGGCTTGTTTCTGAAAATAAAAGTAATTATAAGTAAATCGTAGAACAACCGGAACAAGCTTTCCTACAGGGATTAAAAAAATAAAATGCAGATGAATTGGGAATTTTGATTAACAAATGGATGTCAGCCAAAGCACCAAACAGAAAGTTTGAAATTACCATCAAATCAGGCATCAATATAAATCCTGTAGAGATATATAACCCCCAATCACACAGCCACTGAGGAAGGGGAGAAAAAGAGAATGACAAACATCTAGATAGAAAACCATGATTCTACAAACAAATTGATAAGTTAAAATGCAGCTGCCGTCCCATAATAGTACAAAATGTGGCATCCCTTTCACTTTTCTATATCCAATAGAAAGAAATAGAAACAAAGTTTATACATATTACAAAAAATGTAACTGAATTAACCAAATGTCATATGCCAATTAATCTCAATTCATATGATTTAGAGCACAATGCTTTCTTAAAAGCAATTTAATCAGTTATACTGTTCAAGGCTCCATTTCTTCAGTGGAAAAATACTTGCAGGTAACATTTTCCTCATTGCCATTGTTTGCAGCAGAAAATATATAGGCCAAGGAAAATCACAAACTTGGTCAAATGAAAAAGGGAACTAGGAAGTGGAAAATGATTTCCACTCTTTGGCTCTATCGATTATCAATACAAGCAAAACAAGCCACGCATTTTCTGCCACAACAGGATGTGATGCTCACAATCACAATTGCTAGACCCTATACCTAGAACAGCTGACTGCACAATAGGATATGGGTTTGACTACTATTATCCTAAGTTTTGCAGTTAATTAATTATTCTAAAGAAAGGCTGTGGAGGGTGGACACAGTTTCAAAGTATTATTCATTCCTTTTGAATTATGATAAAATAATTTTCTTATCATTCATCTTGTATTATGTCAGTTACTTCGCAGGAGAATTCATCAAGTTCACTTTTGACATGATTATGGAATCCAGGTGGTTTTAATTGTTTGATTAGTGAAAATGTGTAATTTGTTTGTATAAGTTGCCACAATATAAATACAATTCTAATTTCTGATATGCACCAACTCAGCTCAACTAAGCCTTAAAATCCAAATTAGTTGGGTAGGATGCATAAATTATTTTCTTCTATTTGCATCGATTTAATGCATCATTTTTAGTGATGCACAAAGCAACCATATCCTTCTCAAAGACTTCTTCCCATGTAAATTAGGTCTCCCTTTACCCTTTCTAACTCATTCCACCTGCACCAAGTCACCTCTCTAACTATGGAAACCGTCATAAAATTTGGGTGCATAAATTAGGTTTAGGTGAACTACAGTTTCTTACAATTGCAACATAATGAACAAAATAAATGAGCAGTACTACAATCAACGAAAAATTATCAGAAGAAGTTTACAGTTACCAACAAATTAACACAATCAAACAAAATAAAATTTCGAAATTGCAATAGCACAACCCATAAATTGATATATATATATATATATATATATATATATATATGTGGGAATGTAAACTGTAAACTCAAGCGCAATAGCATATGCAAACACCCCAGATCAAGGAACAGAAAGAGAAAGAGAGAAAACCCTAGGAGGGGTATCAGAATTGGGATCTCGGACACCATTTTGGGTTGCTGCTGATGACCTTCGCACCCTTTTCTTCTCGGCTCCACCTGATTTCTTCATCTGTCTCTCTTTCTCACGCGGAGGCAGGCAAGCCGCTGTCTTTTTTCTTTTTTATTTAATTAAAATAAAAATAAAAATAAACATTATTTTTCTTCCCCTCTGAGCGCTCAACTGGGGTTTTTGGTTCGAAAATCCTTAGCAATTAAATTTGAAAAATTTGTCAATAATTTTTCTTTTTAAATATTAAGAAAATTTATTATCAGTACTCTCATAAAAGTGAGAATACATTTATGGTATCTTGGTTTCAACTATATAGTTTCAAATAACAAATTTCCTTACATACCCTATTTATAAAATTATCTACAATTTGGCATATAAGATATAGTTATTTGTTCTGTTTTTAAGTATTTTGAGCCATGTCCAAATCCAAATCAAAAGCAAAAACGAAAAGAAATTATTGAAGCTTGTGCCGTAGCATGGAAGACATGTATGCTGCAGCACCTGAAGAATGTAAAATCAAGTATCAGGTAAGAGGCTTATGTGTCACAATGTGACATTACTTGAGGCCACGATGCCCACTTTTCGAGAATGCATGCAATCAGACAGAGAGCTCAACACCGCAGCTCCATATCAAGAGATGCCACAGTGCTAATTCCATCAAATTCCAAGTGTAAAGTTAGAAAGATTTGCACCACAGCTCAAAGGAAGTAGAAGTTGTGGCGCCATTATCTAAGACAACTTCGTTAGCAAATAAAAGCAATGGCGCAATAGTGCCATGAATGAGGACTTCGCGGCATGATGAAGCAGGGTTCTATTATGGACTAGACAGAGGCTGGGGTGTCGCAACGCCAAGGAAGGAAGCACCACAGTGCCTACCTGTGTTATCAATGACCCTTAGTTTATTAAACTAGGAGAAAAAAACCTATAAAAAGAGTGAAAGCTAGGGTTCAAAGATACATCTTTTTTTTTTTTTTTAAACCCATGCTTCACTAGTGCTTGGGTGAGTCCTTAAATTTATTAATTTAAAAAACATGGTCACAATCGAGTTTAAACCATTAACTTATAAAAGCTAAAGCAAAACCATAAATATGGGATACTATCCCATTACCAAAAAGCAATAGAAAACAAAAAATATAAAATCTACATATTTAAACAACACCGAATATAAGGCACTTGTTGCTTATCAAGAGTAAATAAACCACGAGTGTGTGTTGGGAAATTGTTTAAAGAAAGCAAGAAGTTTGTCTTTATGTCACAAGCCATGTTTGCAATACCATACGCAACCGCATTGACTTCTTTGTAGCAATGGTGAATTTAACATTAAGCACCTAGAGTAATTGAATCAACTGTAGAAATTAGTCATAAAGTCTCCATAGTGGATTAACCTTATGAATAACACAATGGACCAGTGATAAAGAATCTTAATTAACAATGACATTCAAAAAGCCTTCAGAAGCACAAAACCTTAAGCCTTCAAGTAATTCCTCAAATTCAACCACCATATTGGATTATACACCCAAATAAACCCTATAAGCAAAAAGCATCTAATTGGAATTAGATCTAATGATTCTTCTTGCAGCAACCTCACGGGAATTACCCCTTGAGCATCTATCACAATTAAGTTTAACAAAGAGGAGGGAGGGGCTACCACCTTAAGATAATGACCTTCTTTATAAACATAAGCTTGGGAATACGATAAAGAAAAAACCTAAGATGATAAGAATCCTTGAAACTTACCTTAGCCTTACCTTCCAAAGAAGAAATAATTATCCCAAACAACATCAAAACATTCCTGACAATTCCCACCAAGCTTATGGATATATTGTCAAAATCCTTAGCATTACGATTTTTCCATATCTCCTAAACAATTAGACAAGGTGTAATTGATCTCAAATAGCCTGAAAAATAACTTTTGTCATCTCTCCACCACGGTCTAAACATATCATGAATTGAAACAACCGAATAGTTCATATTAATGTTGCGCAAAAAAAAAAAAAATACCAAACTTCCTTTTCTACTTGATAGGAAATAAAAAGTTGATGACTAGTTTCCACATCATGGGAAATGCAGCAACAACAATGAGATACAATAGCATAGTTAAATCTCACCACAGTGCTATCCAAGGTGAAGTATCCAAACCACAACTTCCAAAAGAAAATGAAAATTTTAACAAGGAGCAGTGGTTGCCAAGAAAAATCAAGATAAGCCATCATAGTAGATGAAACTGAAAACAAACCTAATTTGTCCACTTTCCAAACTAATAAATCAACAATAGCACCATAAAAACTTTTCTCCTCTAGCTTCTAACAAACTAAGGACGGAATACTCTGCCTTTCCTCATTGGATAGCTAACAAAATTCAACTAATTTTAATCTTATAAGTTGACTTGGAATCTCATCGACAAGCAAATAAATCGGACCAAGATCACACCATTGATCATACCAAAAGTTAATCAGCCCCCCTTACTTATATTCCATCATAAAAGAAGCTCAATTAAAGAACGACAAGAAGCTAACCAACTGCACATAGGGGAAAAATAAGAATGGATTAAAGACACATCACAACAATTGAGAGAAAGATAGCAAGGAGCTTATGAAGACCCGGAGCCATGACAACTCTAGTTTTCTACCTTTCTTTTTCTTATTTTCTTAATTGCTTGTAATGACTTGTTTTTTATAGCTAGTATAAAGTAGTTATGTTACAATGTTGCTATTGAACTCATATGTAGCCTATGTGGCCATTGATTTAATTTAATATATGTTTAGTTTCCAATTGTTTATATTGTCTTAAAAGTAATACTTCTAATTGCTTGATCACTAGTTAGATTGATTTAGAACCTTAAATTTAGCTTGGAGGAGTAAGTTTTAGGGTAAGGCAACATAGCCTGTGATTAGATTATTCATCTAATTAGATAATCCAATTTGTTAAAGAGATAGGAATATATTTTTTAGCCATAGGTAACCAAATTAGAATTTCTCTTAATGAATTTTTCTTAATGTATTAATTTATATAAGAATATAGTGAATCAAGCTATAGGAAATATAAAATTATAAGACATAGGAATGTGCTTGTAATTGATTAAGAATTCTAGGTTAATAATTAGAACTACTGCATGAATTGAATAAAAGTAAGGAAAACATAGGTGAAGTGTGAGGGGTATTACGAACCTAGGTCTTAGTTTAATAAGTTTATATATATTACTTATTTAGCTTAGAAAGTCATCATTCAAAATCCTTTGGTTTGATTAAAACTGAATTGCATAAGTATTAGTACTTAGCCTTAAAGTGGTTTAATTTCTTGTGGAAACGATCTCTACTTAATCACTATATTACTTGCAAATGAAATTTGAGTTTGTTACAAAATTCGTGTTAAGTTTTTGGCTCTGTTGTCGTGGAATTATTTTTACTTAAGTATTAATATTAATATAATAATTCTTAGTTCTAATTCAAACTCTTATTTTGTGTAATTTCAGACAAATCTTTGACATTCTATGCGTCAAACTCAAAACTTAAAACTAGTACCTTTTGATCTCAAGATTGAAATAACCTTTCAAAGGCTTAGAAAAACCCAAGTTTCAAGAGAATCAAAAGCGATGGCTGAGCATGAACTTGAACTTGAACCTAAGTCCTTGAGGGATTGTGTTGTCTTTTTGGTGCAAGGACTGCACTCAAGCATCTAAATGCCAACTATTACTACAAACAATTTTGAGATCAAGCCTGGCACAATCCTACAGATACAACAATCTGCTTTGTTTAGTGGCCTACCAAGCGATGATCCAAATGCACGTCTAATGACATTCTTGGAGTTGTGTGACACCTTCAAGTGCAATGACGTCTCTAGCAATGATGTTCTCTTAAGGCTTTTTCCTTTCTCACTTTGAGATAAGGCAAAAAGTTGGCTTTACTCACTACCACCCAATTTCATTACTACATGGTCGGATATGGCACAAAAATTATGGCAAAGTTTTTCTCTCATGCTAAGATTGCTAATTAAGTTAAGGTCATTCCTTCAACTTGATTAATAATCTCTTTATGAAGCTTGGGAGAGATATAAAGATTTGTTGCAAAAGTGCCTTCATCATGGCGTTCCTAAATGGCTGCAAGCCCATACTTTCTACCAAGGTTTAATAAGCTAAACTAAAACAATAATTAATGCTACTATTATGGACTTTACTAATGCAAGCGCACTTATCGTTAAAAAGTAATAAAGTGATAGATCAGTGATCATTCCCATGAGGAATTAAGTCTACCAATCGTAGTACTAAAATTAACCAAACCTAACTCTATCCAAACAAATGAAACTTTGAGAATTATAACTAAACTAAACTAAAGCATGTAAACTTAGGAATGTAATGGAGAAAACCTAAAATTACAACTTCCTTTACCACTTCACTTGTATTATTATTATCTTATCATGCTTAGTTATAGGTACTAAATTATTAACCTAGGGTTCTTATTCAATTTTAATTATCTTTCAAGTTGCTTATAATAATATCTCACTTAACCAATTCACTATATTTCTATGAGAATTGAGTTAAGCAAGACTCATTAAGAATAGATCTGATATAGCTAACAAGGTATGGAGGTATATTTTTGTTCTACATACAAACCAAATTCAAACAAGCATATGAATAAATTCAAACAAGTACTATCTTATCCAAGGCTAAACCTAGATCTTCTTTGTCAAGGTTCCATGGTGCTAGGTGCCTCTGTCTAGTTCTTTTTTTGTACGATTTTGGGCGTTGTGGTGCCCTTTTAGCTATGGCACCTAACATGTAGGAAATACTCATTTGCCTCCAATTTGGCTTCAAAGAGGTCTGTTATAAGCATTAAACCTTCAAAACATACAAACTAAGTTAAAAATGAATGAAATGCATGATTAAAGGCTAAATCCTAAGTAAACTTAAGTAGGATTCAACACTTTAATATTAATCACTCAACTAAGTAACAATCTAACTGAAAGTTAAGAACATAGAAAATATTGTGAATCAAAATGACATGTAATAAGACTATTTCATAAATTTATCACACCCTAGGGTTTTTTTAGTCCTTGAGCCAAAGAAAAACTAAAACACAAATGAAAACAAATAACCATAATTATCACTCAAATTCATGTTTCAATTCAAGAGCCAACATCAAATTCAAATGGATTTTCTATGTAAGTGTGTGTATGATATTTTGACAAAGGAATGCATGCAATCCGGATTAGTTTAAGTCTATGTAAAATCCAACTTAGCACTAGAACTCCATTAGTTGCTTTCAACTCTCTCTCTACTAACGTAGACTCCACTAAACCAAGGATCAATAGATTTTTATTAGGCTTATAACATAGGCTTGGGTAATAGTATAATAAAAGAAATTTTTAAGCTCAAGTTACCCTAAGCATATAAATCACTCTATACCCTAGAAGAGCTCATTTTTCATAATCCAAGTAATATTGATTTGGCATACTTTTTTCTTTTCATCACTTCATATCTATTACTTTTTTTTTTTTCCTTTTTACCCAACTCTTATCACATCCCCAAGCTTTTTTCTTTTTGCTATGTATACAATTCCAACCTTTCATCCTTTTCTTAGCATAACTTAATTTATTCCTAGAATGATTAACATGCCTAAGAGTAAGGGTTCAAAACTAGAATTTTAAAAAACGGTTAGGCAAAAATTTTATGGGTGTCAAAGAAACAACAATATTAGGCTCAATGAGGTGACTAAAGGTATAATATAAAACATTGTAAGCTTAAAAAGTTTCAAACAGTCCAAAGATGGGCTAAATCATGTTTCTAACTTAATATTGTCTAGGATTTTACCTTAAGATAGAATCAAACAACTTCAAAGGTTCTTGACTAAGTATGAACTTCCTAAACATAAACAGTCTCTAACTAAGCAAAACAATCTCAAGAAAAAGATTAAGTACATAATATGTGTTGGAAATCATATCTTACAATGCTACTAACTGAAAATTTTAACATGTATGTCGAAGATCATATATAAACTAAAATTTTATCAAAGGATGAGGGGATTTCATTATAAAAGCATTTAAACCTAAGAAAAACAAGTACACCAATAAAACCTTCCTCCAAACTTAAGACAAACATTATTCTCAATGTTAAAATATAAAAAAGGAATAAGAATAGAAAGATGCCCTGACATTGAAGTAAGCTGTAAAGAACACGAATCCCTATCCTTGTTAATAGAGCATAAGCTTGGTAGGAGTTAAAAAATGACATGCATGTGAAAAAAAATAAACAACACTTAATAAGACTTAAAACATAAATATAAAAACTAAAAAAAATAATAATTTGAGAACTTGGGTTGCCTCCTAAGAAGCACTTGATTTATAGTCATTAGCTTGACTATTGGAATTGTGCTCCTAAACAAGTGGCATTCGCCCATAATAAGTGTCATATAACATTATATATGGGTATTGATTTAAGATGCCTTTAAGCTTGGCAATATTTGGAATTACTTGGCATGTGCGCTTAACATCACTTGGCTTTGGAAATCTTACTTGGTATGTGTAGAGTTATGACGCTAAGGATAGCGGTGGAGGAGTTAGCCACATAGGATCTTTATAAATATAAAATTCAGTGGCTAATTTAGGTGGGGGAAAAGTTGTCCATATAGGATCTTCATAGTTGTTGCCTCTTTACTATAAAAGTCTCCTTTCTAACCTAATTGAGGTTCATTAATTCAATCATCTTAGATTTCATCATGGACTTCTTTTTCTATGACCAAATTAGGCTCAATAAGTTTAGCACAATGGATTTTTTATGTGATTCTTGAGGAAAAAAACTTAATATCCAATCTTGAGACATCTCTATATTCTTCTCGTTTGGTGTAGGCTCACCCTCACTTAGTATAGGTTCACTCTTGAAAATGATAGGATAAGCCAAGGTCTTTAACATCTGATAAGCTTTATCCTCTTTCAGATTCACGAATGCTCTACCAGCTAGTCTATCTATAACTTTTCTTGTCCTTTCATGCAAACCATGATAAAATATAAAGAATTGAAGCCATTTTGGTAGGTCGTACTTTGGACACATGCTCAGCAAATAGTTGAACCTCTCCTAAGCATCTTGGAATGATTCCAAGTCAGAATGAACAAAACATGAGATGATCCATTCAATGCACATCTTCAATGCACCTCACAAAATAAATAATAAAATAAAATTAAAAAGACAAAAGGAAAATAAATCTGAATTAAAATTAGAATTGCTAGTATTAATATTAACAATGTTAGAATAATTCCTCAATAACAAAGCCAAAAACTTGTTATGGACATTATTAATGCAAGCACACATATCGTTAATAAGTAACAAAGTGATAAAGTAGAGATCGTTCCCACGAGGAATTAAGTTTAACAATTATTAAGTATTAAAATTAACCAATTCTAACTTTATCTAAATGAATGAAACTTTGAGAATTATAGCTAAACTAAACTAAAGCAAGTAATCTTAGGAATGTAATGGAGAAAACCTAGAATTACAACTTCCCTCAACACTTCACGTGGATTATTATTATCTTATCATGCTTAGTTATTGTACCAAATTATTAACTTAGGGTTCTTATTCAATTATAAGTATCTTTCAAGTTACTTATAATATCTCACTTAACTAATTTACTATATTTTATAAGAATTGAGTTAAGCAAGACTCGTTAAAAATTGACCTAACATGGTTACACAATGTATAAGGTATATTTCTATCCTACATATGAATCAAATTCAAATGAGTCATGTGAATGAATTCAAACAAGTGCTATCTTATTCTATGTTTAACCTAGATTTCCTTCACTAAGATTCCTCTAAGTTATAACATCAATCTAAAGGTGGTTAACCAATTAGAAACATTGAGCATAAAATAAAATAAATAACTCGTGTACCAAACCCTAAGCAACCAATAAATAAACATAAAACCAAGCTATATGTTAAGTTTCATAGCAATCCTAGAAACAAAACTACTCTATGCTCCTTAGTGTAAACATGGATTCAAATAAAGTAAACATTAAACAAATACAAGGAAAGTAAGGAATGAGTAGAATAAGGAAAATTATAACGATTGTCAGTCTTCAAGCTTTAGCTATCCTTGCTCCTATTGCTCCTTACACTCTTGATCACTTCTTAATCTCCAGAACTTCTTAGCTAACTTGTGTTTTTTGAATCCTCGAGCTAATCCTCTTTAAATAAGCTTTAAAACCCTTAATTTGAGTGTACTTTGGCCTAGGAATTGAGTTAGCACCATAGCCATGTTTTTCCGACAACACATCACTGATTTTAGGAGGAGGCCATCACGGTGAGAGCCATGGCACTAGCTTTCTAGTGCTTACGCGCCAGGTGCCCTTGCCTAGTTCCCTTTTTGTATGATTTTAGGCATTGTGGCACTCTTTTTTTATGGAAGTAGCACTCGATGCTTAGGAAATCCTTATTTGCCTCCAATTTGACTTCAAAGTGGTCTCCTCTAAGTATTTAACCTTCAAAATATACAAACTAAGTTAAGAATGAATAAAATTTATAATTAAAGGCTAAATCCTAAATAAACTCAACTAGGATTTAGCACCTTAATATGAATGACCCAACTAAGCAATAATCAAATTTAAACTAAAAAAATAGTAAATAATATGAATTAAAAGGAAATGTGATAAGGCTATTTCATATACTTATCAGCTGCAACTAAAGGTACTTTGATGGGATTGATTAATGATGCTCATGACCTCTTGGAAGATATGGCTTCAAACAAATATTGATGGCTATTCGAAAGGTTAGCATCCCAAAGAGTTGCTGGAGTACATGAACTAGATGGCATCACTGCCTTAATGACACAAGTGGCTGGATCAGGAAAGAAGTTTGACAACTTGGGGTGAAGCAAATTCCTAAAGCTACTGCTATGGTTTGTGAAGTATATGGCAAAGATCACTTTATTGACCAATGCCCAAATACTATAAAGTACAATATATAGCCAATTTCAACTGACAAAACAACCCTTAATCTAACACTTATAAGCCGGGGTGGAGGAATTATCCAAACTTTGGTTGGAATAACCAAGATAAATCCAATACTGCAAAGCCTAACTTTTCACTTGGATTTAAAGTTCAACAAAGGTAAGTAGCCTCTGAAAAGAAGCATTCTTTGGAAGACATGTTTTTGCAATATATGTCTAAAATTGACTTGGTAATTCAAAGCCAATAAGCATTATTAAGGACTTTAAAAACACAAATTGGCCAGTTGGTTAATGCATTAACAAATAGACCTCAATGTGCTCTTCTTAGTGACACCGAGGTAAATCCAAGGTATGAAAATAAAGAGCATTGCAAGGTAATTACCCTTTGAAGTAGAAAAGAATTAGAAGATCCTAAGAAAAGACAGAAATTGATGCTCCTAAAGAATTAAAAGAAGAGGAGTTACAAATTGAAAAGAAGGAAAATAATGTGCAAGCCAAACCACCTAAACCAATTCTACCTTTTCCATTCCTACAAAGGCTCAAAAAACAAAACATTGACAAGCAATTCCAAGAATTTTTATATGTGTTCAAGAAGCTCCCTATAAACATACCATTCTCTGAATCACTTGAACAAATGCCAAACTATGAAAAATTTATGAAGAACATTTTTTCCAAGAAAAAGAAGCTTGGTGACTATGAAATGGTGGCGCTAACCAAAAAATACAGTGCCACAAAAGAGGCTCTTTCCTAAACTAAAGGATCTAAGTAACTTTACTATCCCTTACACAATAGGCACACAATACTTTGGTAAGGCACTTTGTGACTAAGGTGCTAGTATTTATTTAATGCCTTATCAATCTACCAAAAATTGGGAACATAAGAAGTAAAACCCACTTCTATCATCTACAATTAGTCGATAGATCACTTACATATCTTAGGGGAATAGTAGAAGATGTTCATGTTAAGGTAGATAAATTGATTTTTCCTGCTGACCTTATAGTGCTTGATATGGAAGAAGATAGTGAAATACCTATCATTTTAGGGAGACTTTTCTTAGTAAAAAGGGGATATTGATTAATGTCCAAAAGGGTGAACTCACTGTGAGGATTAATAATTGATGCACTCATATTATTCTATCTTTTTAGTACCTTATATTTAGTACCTTATTTTTAGTCTTTTATGCATATTTTATGTTTTATTTTAGTTTATTTATCTTATTTTGTGTAAAACTATGCTTTGTAGAAATAAAGAGTAAAATGGAGCTAAATGGAGCATTTGAGCATGTAATAGAGCTAAGGACTAGATTGAGCACATTGAGACAATATGAGTTGATGAAGTGCAAATCTTAATTAGACTAGGAATCCTGGTGGCAATAAAGGATTTCTACATGAAAAAATCCAACTTTGGCAAGGAATTTTATTAGGATTAGGATTGAAAGAAGATCATAAGATCATATTAGAATATTCAAATTTTGGATAGAATAGGAAGTGTAAATATGATTAAGGAATTAGATATTAAGGAATGCACTCATATTATTCTATCTTTTTAGTACCTTATTCTTGTTTAGGAGTTATTGCCACCCCTATACTCTTTAAATATGGGAGGTATAGGTTTGATTGAGAAGTACCTTTACATGCACTTTTCTTCTGCTCTCTCAAAATTTCAACAATGAACAAAATATTTTATTTTCAATTCATGATGATGCTAGCTTAAGTTTGTGTTTAATTGCAAGAGGTAAGTAACCTTGACTTATGAAGCAACTATGAGAATTTTTTTTTAAGAGTAAATCTGATGTCATACACAAATGTAAGTATTAATATTTTTTTTTTTGGTTAATTGCTTAATGATTATGTGTTTTAGTTTGTTATGATGTACACATGATAAATTAATACATGTAATCTGATGCTAGTTAATTGATTAATGTCTTTGTATGGTTAATTAACATAAGTAGTAAAAGTAGCACTTAAATTAAATATGAGTTTATTTGAGTGTTGCTTGGAAAGTCTAATCTAGACTAAGTTAATGCCGCTTGTGAGTTAATTATTTAGAATTAATTGCACCTATTTAGTTTGTAATGCTTTCACGTAATAAATTTATAACGCTTGATGAGGGTTATTATGTGATTAGTATTAGTTATTCCACTTGACCTAATTAAAAGAGAGGTAAGGATAGGTAGGAAAAACTTGTTTCCATGGTTAATTTGCATGCATATATGTATATTTAGATTGGTATTTATTTTATTTTCAATGATTAATAGCTCATGAATCTTGGTGATAAATTCTTTGCAATTGAGTCTCACAAGTCTTTGGTTGTTTGTTTAGTTTAGTAAGTTTCTATTGAAAATTGTTTTTTTAACATTTAGAATTTAATTCTCTTTTTTTTTTCTTGCTTATTTAGCTATTTTAATTTAGTTTAGGCCAAAGATCAACACCTATTTATTTACTTTTCTGTTTTAAGTGCATATTAGTTAGTTTGCATATTTATAGCTTATTATCATCACAATCTATTTTAGAACTCTATTCATTTTTATACATCTGTTTTGTTTTATATTTTCTTGCATTAGTTTGATTTACTTTTATTGCTTATTATATTATTTGGCTTAGGATCTATACTTTAACTTCTTATGCTCTTTTGCTTTGGTTCAATTTAATTAAATAAGTACTACTTGCTTAAGTTGAATTTGATTAACTTAATTGTTTCTCTGTGGGATCGATACCCTACTTAGTATACTACAAATATGGTTAGTTAGGTTTTAATTTGGTGAACATCAACGACTCATCAAATTTTGGCGCCACTACCGAGGAAACTAATCCTTTTAATTTGATTCAAGCTAGTGTTTTTATTTAGTTTAGATAATTTGTGTAGGTTATATGTCCGATTTAGAAGAAGACAGACAACCCACCTTAAAGCAACTTAAACAATTCTATGAAGAGCAAGTTGACGCAATCAATCAAACTCCACCCCAAAGCCCAAATGAAGAGGTCAATCCTAGAATATGTGTAGTGAGAGATTACATCAAATCAGTCATACACGTAGAGTTTGCATCACAAAAAGCATATCATTTGGCTTTCAAATTAGAGGAAGAAATTGCACCAACACACGATCAAGTTGAAAACATGGCCATTTGACAACCTCGTACTCTTAAGGAGCTCGCCATTTCTGATCTTGACCATCAACCTCTTTGCACTAATTTTCCTAATATTGATGTCCTTTTTGAGCTTAAATATGGTCTTATTCACTTACTTCTTACTTTTCGTGGTCTTTTGGGTGAAGATCCACATGAACATCTCAAAGAATTTCATTTCGTGTGCTCGAGTATGAAACCCAATGATGTGACCGATGAGCAAATCAAACTTTGAGCATTCCCATTCTCCTTGGGTAATGCAGCTAAGGAGTGGCTATATTACATTCCTTTTGGCTCGATTACCATGTGGAATGAGATGAAGTTGCTTTTCTTGGAGAAGTATTTTCCTGCATCACGTGCTGCAAATATAAAAAAGGAAACATGTGGAATAAGGCAATACAATAGTGAAACCTTATATGAGTATTAGGAAAGATTTAAGAAGTTGTGTGCTAGTTTCCCTCATCACCAAATCTCTGATCAACTCTTCATCCAATACTTCTATAAGGGTTTGATGCTACAAGAAAGGAGCATAATTGATGTCATAAGTGGAGGGCATTAGTTAACAAAACACCCGAAACTGCAAAGTAATTAATATCCAACATGGCTACCAATTCGTAACAATTTGGAACTCGCATGGATGAACCCTCCAAAAAAGTAAATGAAGTATCTCTAACCTTGAACAACAAATGGTAATCTTACTTCTCTTGTGTGTTCTTTGGCTATTAGAAATGTGGAGCAAGTGAAAGCATGTGGCATTTGCTCTAATTAATGGCATCCAACCGATATTTGTCCTATAATGTAAGATTATCCTATGGAACAAGCTAATGCCATTGGTAGCTTTTTTCCTGGACAACCATAACATAAGTATGATCCATATTCTAACACATACAATCCAAGTTGGAGAGAATACTCTAACTTGCGTTATGGGAATCAACCACAACCAACCACCAAATGAAGGCTGAAATATTAACCCTCCCGGATTTTAAGCACAACCACAATATCATTCCAGACAACCCCTACAACCAATGAATTCATCCAATTTTGGTTCATTTATGGAAGATATGATGAAAACAATGGTATCCAATACATTGGCCTTCCAACAAAGCATGATGCAATTCCAACAAGAAACGAGGTCAAGTATCCAAAACTTGGAGAAGCAAGTAGGACAACTTGTTACTAGTGTGGGTAAATTGGAAACACAAGAGTCTGGTAAGCTGCCTTCTCAAGCTATAACTAGTTAAGAAAGTGCTTTTGCAATCAAGTTAAGGAATGGAAAAGAGCTTGGAGAAAATAAACCAAGAAATAATGCATTGGAGGAAGAGATTGAAGTTGAAGCCAAAACTTCTTCAAAATTGGCCAAAACTTCTGCCCCTAATCAAATGAATGCTGAGCCAAATTTCAGTGTTCCCAAGGTAAATTCTTAACCTATGAATTCCAATTTAAGCTTACTCCACCTTTTCCTTTGAGTTCTTATAAGCCTAAGAAAGAAGATAAGGAGAAGGCAATCTTAGAGATGTTTAGAAAGGTTGAAATCAATATTCCTTTCTTGGATGCAATCAAGCAAAATCCCTCGATGTGCAAAGTTTCTTAAGGAGTTGTGCACTAACAAAAAAAAAAAAACTCAACGGTATTGAAACAGTAAGTGTGGGAGAGAATGTATTTGTTATCATTCAAAAGGAACTTCCACTTAAGGAAAAAGATCCTGGTTCAATTCCTTGTAAGAATGGTAATACTTTCTTTGAAAAGGCCATGTGTGACTTAGGAGCTTCAATTAATGTAATGTCAAAATCTTTATATGACTCTCTTTGTCTTGGCCCTTTAAAAGAAATAGGTGTTATTATCCAACTTACTGATTGTACATTTGTTTATCCTTTGGGTGTGCTTGAATATGTCTTAGTTTCAGATCATTGTTTGATTTGTCCTACTAATTTTTATATTCTTGACATGGAGGATGATCACTCATATACGTCTACTCCACTTTTATTAGGAAGAGCATTTCTTAAAACTGCTATAAGTAAGATTGATGTTTTTTCTATTACATTGTCTATGAATTTGATGGTAATGTTATTCAATTTAATATCCTTGATGCCATGAAGTTTCAAGATGATAAACAATCTTTTATGCGTTTGGATGTTATTGACATTAATGTGCAACAAGTTTTTAACTTAAGTGGTAGTGATAAATTGAATGTGGCTATAAGCCAAAGTTTTGATTCCACTTGCAAAAAAGGAGAGGTTGCCATAGATGATGCTTTGGTTGATACAATCATGGCCTTGCAAGCTGTGCCGTACAAGTATGGTGAGGTTTTTCATGTTTTACCTATTTCTCACAAGAAACTTTTACCCTCTGTTTTGCATGTACCTAAGCTTGAATTAAAACCTTTGCTTGATCATTTAAAGTATGTGTTTTTAGGTGAAAATAATACATTACCTGTGTTCATTGTAAAGAACTTAACAGATATGCAAGAAAAAAGGCTTGTGCGCGTGCTTCGTGGCCATAAAACTACTATTGGATAGATGTTGGCTGCATCAAGGGAATTAGTCCTTCCATGTGTATGCATTGCATTACTTTTGGAAGAAAATTTGAAGCCAACAAAGGAGATGTAGGTGTCTCAACCCACCTATAATGGAGGTAGTCAAGGCTAAAATATTAAAGTTGCTTGATGCCGGAGTTATTTACCTTATTTTGGATAGCAAGTAGGTAAGTCCTATACATATAGTTCCTAAGAAAATGGGAATTACTGTTGTACGAAATAAAGATGATGAACTTGTACCTATGCGTGTTCAAAGTGGGTAGAGAATGTGTGTTGATTATCGCAAGCTAAATCAAGCATCATGTAAGGATCACTTTCCTTTACCTTTCATGGACCAAATGCTTAAGAGGTTGGTCGGTAAGTCTTTCTATTACTTTCTTAATGGGTATAATGGATATAACTAGATTTTTATTACTCTTGAATATCAAGAAAAGACTACTTTTATTTGCCCCTTTGGTATTTATGCATATAGAAGAATGCCTTTTGGTTTGTGTAATGCACCAGCCACTTTTCAAAGATGCATGATGAGTATATTTTCAGATTATGTAAAAAGAGTCATTGAAGTTTTAATGGATGATTTTACTGTTTATGGTGATTCTTTCGATACATGTTTGGAAAATCTTTCTCTTATTTTGAAAAGATGCATGGAAACTAACCTTGTTTTGAATTATGAGAAGTGTCACTTTATAGTTGAACAAGGGATTGTTTTAGGGCATGTAGTTTTTGCTTGTGGTTTAGAAGTTGATAAAGCTAAGATAGATATTGTTTTGTTCTTACCTTATCCCATATTTGTGCGGGAAGTTCGTTCTTTTCTTGGACATGCAGGTTTCTATTGAAGATTTATCAAAGATTTTTCTAATATTGCAATGCCCCTATACAAGTTGTTGGCTAAAGATGTGGACTTTGTGTTTAATGATGCTTGTAAATAAGCGTTCGATGAGCTTAAGAGGAGATTAACTTCACCCTCCATTGTTCAACCTCTAAATTGGGATTTTTATTTCGAGATCATGTGTGACGCTAGTAATTACGCTATTAGAGCTGTACTTAGCTAAAGAGTTGGGCAAAATTTGCATGTTATCTCTTATGCATCACGTACACTTGATGAAGCTCAATGCAACTATCATACAACAGAAAAATAACTCTTTGCTATAGTTTTTGCTTTTGAAAAGTTTAGATTATACTTGCTTGGAACTAAAGTGATTTTGTTTTTTGATCATGCTGCTTTTTGGCATCTTTTGCACAAGAACTAATTAAAGCCTAAATTGATAAGATGAATCTTGCTTTTGCAAGAATTTGATCTTGAAATTAAGGATAAGAAAGGAGCTAAAAATTATGTAGCTGATCACTTGAGTAAATTATCAAACAAGCAAGTGGAGATAGAATCTGTAAAAGAGTCTTTTCCAAATGAGAAGTTGTTTGCTATGTATGACATTCGGCCATGATATGCTGATTTGGTTAACTTTTTAGTTACCAAAGAATTTCCTCAAGGTTTGTCTAAATCTCAAAAAGATAAGTTTAAAGCTGATGCTAAATATTATGTTTGGGATGACCCATATTTGTGGAAGTTTTGTGCTGACCAAGTCATTAGAAGGTGTGTACCCCAATGTGAGTGTAATAACTCTATTCTTTCCTTTTAACATTCTTAAGCTTGCGGAGGACATTTTGGTGCAAAAAGAACAGCTCATAAGGTACTTACATGTGGTTTTTATTGGCCTACCTTGTTTGAAAATGCATATATTTTTTGTAAATCATGTGAACGATGCCAAAGAATGGGTAGTATAACTTATCGTGATCAAATGCCTTTAACTTGTATTCTTGTATGTGAAATCTTTGATGTTTGGGATATTGATTTCATGGGTCCTTTTCCCTTTTCTTTTGGAAATATTTACACCCTGCTTGTTGTTGATTATGTGTCTAAATGGGTTAAAGCTAAGGCTGCTAAGGTTGTTGTGGATTTTGTTAAAACTCATATCTTTGACAAATTTGGAATACTCAAGGCACTCATTAGTGATCATAGCAAACATTTTTGTAATCAATCCATGAAAGCTTTGCTTCGAAAATACAATATTATTAAACGCACCTCCACAACTTACCATCCTCAAATAAGTGGCCAAGCTAAAACTTCTAATTGAGAGATCAAATCCATCCTCGAAAAGACGGTGCAACCTAATAGGAAAGATTGGAACTTAAAGTTGAATGATGCTCTATGGGCTTATAGGACTGCATATAAATCATCTATTGGAATGTCTCCATATAGGTTGATTTATGGGAAACCATGTCATTTACCAGTAAAACCTGAGCATTGTGCTTTTTGGGCTATTAAGCAATGCAATATGAACTTAGACACTACTGGACATCATAGGAAGTTGCAATTGTAAGAGTTGGAAGAGATAAGGAATGATGCTTACAATAATGCAAGGATTTACAAGGAAAAGACTAAGGCATTCCATGACAAAATGATTTAGAGAAAAGAATTTCAAATTGGGTAAAAAGTTCTTTGTTTCATTCACGACTAAAGCTCTTTCTAGGTAAGCTACGTTCTTGATGGATTGAACCCTTTGTTGTTACTAATATCTTTCCTCATGGTGCAGTTGAAATTCAAAGCTTAGAAACAAACAAAGTGTTTAAGGTGAATGGGCAACGGTTGAAACCTTTTTATGAAGGTTTTAAGGAAGTGGTTGTGGAGGAGGTTGACTTGGCCGAACCTACATTAGATTGATGAGCATGGAGTCGAGCCAAAGACATTAAACAAAGGTGCTGATTAGGAGGCAACCCAACAAAAAAAGAAAAATGAAAAACCAAATTTACTTTCTCTTTTCTTTTCGTCTCTTAGTTTAGTATATGCGTGATTTTTCTTCTTCTCTTTCTTGCTTTGATGTCTACATTAAAGACAATGTAGTGTTTAAGTGTGTGTGTGTGGGGGGGGGGGGAGGATTTAGTGTTTCTTTTTGCTTTCAATATGTTTTTTTTAATTTCATGCGTTTATGTGTGTTTCCTTTTCTTTTGCATGTGAAACCTTAAGTGTTTAGCTTTGTCTTTTGATCTCCTAAGAGTTGATGAGAATATGTGTATTATGGTAAGATAAATTGAATGAGTGAGTTAACTTGCAATTTTGAGCTTACTTGGTTTAAGGATTAACTTTGAAAGCTTGTCATGCCGACTTAGCAGTTGTTTTACCCTTATGATCTTTTAAGCATTCAACATGCCTTCTTTGTTGTGTGTTATTCATTCAATATGTGGTGCATCTCTTGCACTTGCTTCATATCTTGTTAAGACTATATTTAAATTGCAGGTATACATAAAAGTGATAAAGGAACTTAGGATGTTAACCACTTGAGCCAAAAACAAGCCAGCCTTATTCATGATGATATATTAGTGAACCAATTTTGAACTTATTTATTTTTTCTTTTAACCCATGCTTGTGAACCTAAACCTTCATATGTTCCCTTTTTTCCTAGCCAAGGAATAGTAGAGCATATGTACCTTATTATGAACATTGGGTTATGGTTGGAATTCATGAGAAAAGTTATTATATGATGGGAATTGATTGTAAGTTGTACCATTCGGTTATCAAGAAAAGAGAAGAACAATTCCAAGTTGTTTATGGAAAAAAAAAGAAAAAAAAAGTGATGACCAAATGTGTATAAGGTGGAAGAGGAAGAAAGAAAGTGCTCCCTTTTGTTTTTAAGTAATATCATGTTGTGGAAACTTGAAAATCAAAGAAAGCTCGGTATTTGTGCTTAATTTCCTATAATGAATTAGTGAACATTAAGTTTATATGCTATTGAGTTTATTATCTTTTTATGCTCTACGAGTTTCTTTGTTTTTTTTTTAAACCTTTTCTTTACCTTTTTCTTACCTACTCTTTTAGCCTAGCTCCATTACAACCTTGAATAAAGACCTTTTGATTCATGAAAATATTCTTGCTTATAATACTTATACTCTTTAAGATTGTTAGGAGATTAGAAGTGGAGTTAAGTGCTTAGAAGGTCTTCATTTATTGTTTGCTATTTGTTTTTTAATTCTTAGGTTTCATTTCTTTTCTAATATTTTAGTTTTTGATCTTGAACATTGTTATTTTCAACTTTGTCTTTTCTTTTCCATACTCGAGGACGTGCAAGTACTAAGTGGGGGAATTTGATATACTCATATAATTCTATCTTTTTAGTACCCTATTTTTAGTCTTTTATGTATATTTTATGTCTTACTTTAGTTTACTTATCTTGTTTTGTGTAAAACTATGATTTGTAGACATAAAGAGTAAAATGGAGCTAAATGGAGTATTTGAGCATGTAATGGAGCTAAGGACTAGAACGAGCACATTGAGACAAATTTGAGTTGATAAAGTGTAAATCCTAATTGGACTAGAAATCCTGGTGGCAATAAAGGATTTCTACATGAGAATCCAACTTTAGCAAGGAATTTTTTTGGGATTAGGATTGAAAGAAAATCACAAGATCATATTAAAATATTCAAATTTTGGATAGATATGAAGTGCAAATATGATTAAGGAATTAGATATTAAGTAAGAAAAGACTCCTTCTTGTTTAGGAGTCATTACCACCCCTATACTCTATAAATAGGAGAGGTATAGGTTAAATTGAGAAGTACCTTCACATGCACTTTTCTTCTTCTCTCTCAAAATTTCAACAATGAACAAAATATTTTCTTTTCGATTCATGATGATGCTAGCTTAAGTTTTTATTCAATTGAAAGAGGTAATAATCTTGACTTATAAAGCTACTATGAGAATCTATTTTTAAGAAGAAATATGATGTTTATACATAAATGCAAGTATTCATGTTTTTCTTGGTTAATTGCTTAATGATTATATGTTTTAGTTTGTTATGATGTACACATGGTAGATTGATACATGTAATCTAATGCTAATTAATTGATTAATGTCTTTACATGGTTAATTAACATGAGTAGTAAAAGTAGCGCTTGAATTAAATATGAGTTTATTTGAGTGTTGCTTGGAAAATCTGATATAGATTAAGTTAATAATTCTTGTGAGTTAATTGTTTAGAATCAGTTGCACCTATCTAGTTCGTAACGCTTTCACGTAATTAAATCCATAATGCTTAATGGGGGCTTATTATGTGATTAGTGTTAGTTATTCTGCTTGACCTAATTAAAAAAGAGGTAAGGATAGGTATGAAAGACTTGTTTCCATGGTTGATTTGCATGCATATGTGTATATTCAGATTGGTATTTGTTTTCTTTTCAATGATTAATAGCTCTTGAATCATGGTGAAAACTTCTTTGTAATTGAGTCTTACAAGTCATTGGTTGTTAGTTTAGTTAAGTAAATTTCTACCGAAAATTGTTCTTTTATATTTAGATTTTAATTCTCTTGTTTTTCTTGCTTGCTTAGCTATTTTAATTTAGTTTAGACCAAAGATCAACACCCCATTTATCTACTTTTATGTTTTGAGTGCATATTACTTAGTTTACATATTTATAGCATATTATTATCACAATATATTTTAGAACTTTATTCATTTTTATACATCTGTTTTGTTTTATATTTTCTTGCATTAGTTTGATTTACTTTTATTGCTCATTACAGTATTTGGCTTAGGATCTATACTTAAACTTCTTGTGCTTTTTTACTTTGATTCAATTTAATTAAATAAGAACTACTTGCTTGAGTTAAATTTGATTAACTTAATTGGTTCTATGTGGGATCAATATCCTACTTACTATACTACAAATTTAATGTTTTCCAATTTATGAAATTTTCTCTAGAACATGATGAATGCTTTTTATTAGATGTAGTGAGTGAAATCACTCAAGAGGTATATTTAGAAAATTACCTTAATGACTCTCATAAGTCTTCTTTAATTTCTTACAATAATAAAGATGATGATAAGGTTGTTGAGTGTGTGTGATTACTAGATGACTCACCAAAATTGCCTAAAGCAAATTTTAACAATGAAACTTGAACCTACTCCTTAGGGGTCCAAGCCCTCAATTGAAGAACTACATAAATTAGAGCTCAAGCCATTGCCTACTCATATAAGGTATGCTTTTCTTGGTTCTTCTTCTACTTTACCTTGTTATTATTTCTGTATTTCTTAGTAAAATACAGAAAGACAAGTTCCTACATGTGTTAAGAGAACATAAGAAGGCATTGGGATAGACCAATGCGAATATAAAGGATATAAGCCCTTCCTTTTGCATGCATAAGATCCTCATAGAGGATAACCATAAAGAAAGTGGTAAAGAAAGAAATCATAAAGTAGCAGGATGCAGGCATCAACTATCCAATCTCAAACAACTTATGGTTAAGCTCGATACAATGCATGCCAAAGAAAGGAAGGGCGATTTTCATTGCTAATACAAAGAATGAACTCAATCCTATAAGAACAGTGACTAGTTAGAGGGTATGCATGGATTACCATAACTTAAATAAGGCCACAAGGAAAGATCACTCCCCTCTTCCATTTATTGATCAAATGTTAGACTGGCAGGTAAGGAATTTTACTGTTTTCTAGATGGTTATTTAGGGTATAACCAGATTGTCATTGTCTCGAAGGACCAAGGAAAAAAACCATATTTACTTGCCCTCATGGCATCTTTGCATTTAGAAGGATACCTTTCGGACTTTGCAATGCCCCTACCATCTTTCAAATATGTATGATGACCATCCCTACTGATATGGTAGAGCAAGGTCTTTAGGTTATTATGGATGATTTTTCTGTTTTCGGTGACTAATATAATGCATGTCTCCATAACCTCAATTATGTGCTTAACATTGTGAAAAGACTAACTTGGTCTATATTAGAAAAAGTGTCACATCATGGTATAAGAGGGTGTAGTTTTAAGACATATGGTGTATAGTAAGGGGATTGAGGTGCATAGAGCTAAAATTAAGATTATCGAAAAACTACCCCTAGCTACTTCCAAAAAAAAAAAAAAAAAAAAATGGAATTAGAAGCTTTGTAGGCCATGCCAGCTTCTATAAGAAATTCATAAAAGACTTTTAAAAAATTTCTAAACCTCTTTGTAATCTATTAGAAAAAGAGTTCGCATTTAACTTTGATGATCCATGTCTAGTTGAGTTTTTAGAGTTAAAAAAGAAGTTAATATCTACCCCTATAATTGTTATCCCTAATTAGAATCTACTATTAGAATTAATGTGTCATGCAAATGACTTTGTAATAGGTGTAGTCTTAGGGCAGTGTAAGGAAAACAATTTTCATTTTATTTACTATGCTAGTTAGACATTAACTGATACTCAATTGAACTATACTACTAGTGAAAAAGAATTGTTAGCAATAGTGTTTGCTTTTGATGAATTTTATTCTTATCTTATTGAAACTAAAGTTATTATTTTTACTAACCACTCAATTACTAGGTATTTGATTGACAAAAATGATGTTAAGCTTAGGTTGATAAGACAGATTCTATTGCTACAAGAGTTTGAGTTGGAGATTAGAGACTGGAGAGGTTCTGAAAACCAAGTGATTGATCACCTATAAAGGCTAGAAGGGGAAGAAAAGGTGGCTGAACCCATATTGATAAATGAGACCTTACAAGATGAACAACCTTTCCAAGTTGCTTATAAAAGGTTACCTTGATATGCTAACTTTGTCAACTATATAGTTGGCAAAGTTTTTCCCCTTGGAGTTAACTCCCAACAAAAAAACATGATGTTAGATATTTTATGTGGGATGATGCACTATGCTCATATTGTACAACCTACAAGATTCCTCTAGTTATGTCACCATATCGACTTATTTTTGGCAAAGGTTCCTATCTATTAGTTGAGTTGGAACAAAATGCTTATTAGGCCATCAAGAAGCTCAACTTTGATCTTGAGGCAACTGGTGAGAAAAGACAATTCCAATTAAATGAAATGGAAGAACGCCAAAATCTACAAAGAAAAGACTAAGAGGCTGCATGATCAAAGGATTGTTGAATACTGCTATGAGCCCGGTCAACAAAACTTACTATACAACTCCTAATTAAGACTATTCCCGAGAAAACTCATGTCGAGAGGGACTAGCCCATTCACCATCTCCAAAGTTTTTCCACATGGAGCCGTGGAGTTGACTGTTACTAATTTGGAAAGAACATTCAAAGTGAATGGACAATAGCTTAAGCATTATTGAGGAGGGACAATTAATCACCATCTACCTTGATGATGCCAATTGAGCATAACTAAGTCAAGTTGAGGACTTTAAACCAAGTGCTTCTTGGGAGGTAACCCAAGTTATTAAACCTATTTCTTTATTTATTTTTGTTAATTTTAATTTTAAGTGTTAAAACTCACTCATCCATTGCCTTACTTGTTTAGGAAAGAGCCAATGACAATAAATTCACCAAAAAGCCCAAGCACAGAGGTAGTCACTAAACCTAAGTCGAGGCACCTCATGCCCAGATTTCAGGTAAGTTAATCCGAGAGGTAGATACTATGGTGCAACATAACATCATAATGTAGAGCCAATATTTCCATATCCCAGGTAAGTAACTCAAAACCCCAGGCATCGTGGCCTCACATAATTCTGCACCATGGCGTCTAACTTACGTGCTTTACACCATAAAGTCAAAGAGTATCACGCCATGGCTTGGAACACATAAGTGTTAAGGCGTCCATAAACACACAAAAATGATCTGAACTCAGAGAGCTCGAAGCCACAACATCCAAGTTATTGACGTCATAGTGCCCCCAAAATACAAATGCTAGGATTTACACATAGAGCTTTGCATCGCTGCATCTAATGCTAGAAGTTGTAATGCCATATCCTGTGTTTTCAAAGTTTAAAAATTTAGGGCTTAATGCCACGACACCCAACATTCTGTGCCTCGACGCCCTATCGAGATTTTTGTTTTGAAAACACATTTTCGGACCCTATAACACGCAATTCTCTAAACCCCTGGCCCCCCTCCCCACAATTAAACCCTCACCCTTGGAATCCTTCACCAAATCAATCACTCACTCGCTTTTTGAGTGAATCCTCACTCCCCCACTCAGGTTGCATAACATCTTGCACTAAAATTTCAGAATTCAAATAATTGTCTAAACTCTTTCTTCTACAACTCGAATACATGTTATTATTGATGATTGTGTGAATGTTATTGATGATATATATGCCTAATCTTTAAAGTTTGGTTGATGATGTATGGATATCCCGTACTTGTATAAATGTAATAGGTTGGGGATTGGTTACATAAGGATTAATGGATTTTTATGAATGTGGGTATATGGATTTTATCTTTAGGAAAAATTTTACATCAACTTTTCAGTCACCTTATATTTGGTATATTGTGTTTATGCAACCAACTAGGAAACATATTCCAATATCCATGTAGAATGAGTTTGGGTGTACTAGTGAGTTTGATATCTATTGACAATAAGTACGCAAGGTTGTATTACTTGATATCTTGTTATTGTTTATGATGACATGATACTGGGAATGGTGTTAGAGATTGGATTGTGTTGTCTGAATATGGGTTTGAGACCATTTTTAAGTTGTGGGCTGTGTTGATTTGATGACAAGTTATCTATGGGGTTTCGGTTTGTTTTTGCAAGCTTTAATGGTATCCAAATATGCATGCTCCATCACAGCCACTGGGTCACGATATGAAAACATAGACCTAGTGAACAAGAAAACAATGTAACAATGAAGGTTTGCACTGACCAAGGTATACTTCCTCTTTATTCACTAATTTATTGACAGAAGACAGTGGAGGAAGTTATGTGCATTGCCTCGAGCAGTAATGATACCAATAGTCTGGAATTCTACACTAATATCCTGAAGCAAACTAATGGACACTGTGCGAGGAAAGATAGTGGCTTTTGACAGCAAGGCCATCAATACAGTATATAAGATATCTAGCTTTGAGGGCGATGATGAGTATGTGCAGTAAGCACGAGGGTTGGTTGATTACACTGAGGTAATCAATGCCTTATGCTGGCTAGATTCCTATTAGAAGTTGATAAAGAGGGAGCCTGTCCATTTTAGGGCCTTGCAGCTAGAAGCGACATCTCGAGCATGGCACTATTTCATTTTTGCCAACATTTTGCCTAGTTGACATGCAAACGACATCACTAAGGATAGAGTACTTTTGTTCTATGCAATTGTCTAAGATAAATTCGTTGATATTGGCAAAGTTCTTCGTAGTACTATCTTTTAGAATGCCAATGGCATGCACTTAGGTAAAGTCAGTGATGCTGCTCCAACCATCCTATAGACAACAAACATCTGACCCCTCACATTGGGTCAAAATATTTCATAACTAGAGGTGTATGAAGCAAAGCAATGGCAGTACAATAATATCATGTTACTGCAAAACAATCAATTCATTCCTACATTTGAAGTTTGACGACGATATCGACTTCGATGAATTAGGGAGTTTATTTTATGGTATGTCTTGTTATGTTATTTTATTTTCTCTTCTTTGTTTTTACATATTGGGACACTACTTAGCTTAAGTTTGGGGGCTTAATTATAGTAATTGCTTAATTCTTGTGATTTGTTCAGTCATAATCCTCCATGTTTTGTTTTGTAAGTTATATCTGTTGTAATTTGTTTAGATTGTGGTCCTTAGGTTGTAATGTGGATCTTTTTGTGAAAGTGTTGGTTTTTTAGTTAGATTTGTCTTGATGTTAGTGTTTTTCTAATCTCGCGATGATACCTTATTTATGCTTTGATTTTGATTTTTGATGAGATACAGGAATTTTTTTCTTTTTATAGTAATTAGGACGAATTTCACTCAATCATGCACAATGTTGTATTTACTTAGGTTCAGTATAATCTAAAGATATTTGTGTTGGAATAACCCTTAGACTATATTTGAACCCTAGACTTAGTTTGAATTCCTCTTGAAGTGAAATCTTACCCGAGACTTAGTTAAAAACATGATATAGGACAACTTTGGACCCGTTGAGCCTTTCTTACCTACCCTATTATTTAAATCCTTAGACACTCACTTTGAGCTTAAGGCTTACTCTTTCTTGTAACCTTACATTGTAGCCAAATCTTTTAATGATACACTCTATTTGCACCCTATTACTTTGAGAACATTGATCATGAAGTATAATTTGAGTTAAATTCAACCTAGTGTAAGTTTAGAGTAAGTGAGTAAAAAGGAAGATGATAATTTTTCTTCATCCCCACATAATAGTAAAAAATAAGTATGAGAGTATATTTGGCATCTTCTTGCAAATTGCAAACCAAAGGTTTGGCAATAAAAATAAAAGAAAAATAAAGGGAGAAAAAAGTGGGAAGTAATCATAAGTCATGCCTATAAAAGAGAGAAATCGGGTTCAAAAATTAACCCCAAGTTGAGTGGGATTTGACACCAAAGGGTGGGAAAAGAAAAATATACCCTAGTAAGACCTATTGTACTTAGGGTAAGTAAGCCTAAACATTCTTTTCATCCAAGCTTTACCCTAGCCTCATATTACAAGCTTTATTTAAGCTCTATTGATTTTTGACTAAGTGTTAGCCTATATTAGTGGAGAGAGGAAGTAAAAATAAATTTCTAGGGGTTTAATTTTAGTCTTTAGGTTAGTCTGGTAGAAATTTCTTCAAATTTGTTGAAACTTGGTAAAGAGACCTTGCATACACATATATGAAATCTGTCCGAACATGATAAATTGAAGTTATACTCATATTTTATCTTGAGGCGAGTCATTGTTATAAAATATAAGGATTTTAGGGGGATAATTAGTTCATCATTGAAAAGTCTAATTGTTGTTCCATTTTGTTTGTTTTCCTTTTTTGCTAAGGACTAGCAAAATGCTAAGTTTGGGGGTGTGATAACTCTATAAAATAGAGTTATAGAGTTATTTCACTATATATTTTATTCCTAGTTTATGCTAAATCCTTGAGTTTAGAGTTAGATTTCATTTAAAATTAGTATTTTACATGTAGTCTTGATTTTTTAGGAGCTAGTAGACTTTGAGTTTAATTGTGAGTAGTTGTTGTTATAGTTTTTTTTTTTTTTTTTGTTGAAGTGTTTTGAGCAATGTCCTAGTCTAAGAGGGAAATCTTGAAACTTACGTCGTAGCGTGGAAGTCATGTAGCTCAGTGCTGCAGCTCTATGTCAAGGGACACTGCAACTCCAACTCCATGAAATTCCAAGTCATATAGGTTTGTGCTGCAGCTCTAAGAAAGTAGAGTTTACGATACCATTATCCAAGGATGAATATGTTGCCATGTGATGAAGTAGAATCCTATAAGGACTATACAGAGGCTTGGGCATCACAGTGGTAAAGGAAGGAAGCACTACGACACCTACTCATGTTATTAAGGACCTATAGTTTTATTAAACCAGAAGGAAAAGGCCTATAAAAGGAGAAGAATGCTAGAGGTTTCAAGAAACATCAGATTAAGTGAGTGAGAGATATCAAGAAGGTTATGAAGACTTGGAGCTGTGACAACTTTAGTCAACTACCTTTCTTCTTATTATTTTCTTAATTGCTTGTAATGACTTTTTCAACTAAGATTTTGTTAAATTCCATAACTAGTATGGAGTAGTTCTGTCCTAGGGTTACAATGAAACTCACATGTAGCCTGTATGCCCTTGATTTAATTTAATACAAGCTTAGTTTCTAATTGTTTATGTTTGTCTTGAATATAATAGTTCTAATTTCTTGATCACCAGTTAAATTAATTAGGAACCCTAAATTTAGCTTAGAGAAGTAAATTTTAGGATTTGCCTTGTAACCCCACCTAATAGTAGGAAAAGCACACATAGGATGATTTTAAATTATTTAACTTCATTAGATGATTTAAAGGTGATAATTAATTATATGTTATTTTTTTTACATTTAACTGGTATAAGTTAGATTGAATGGGACTTGTCGAGGCTTGCACTATTACATAATAGATAATAGAAGGATAAAATCTGAATAGAAACTTCTGAGCCATAAAAAGGGAAACAATTAAAAGCCAATTAAAGGCAAGGATTTTATTAGACTCCTTAAATTAAATAAAGATTAGATGGAATGCATGAATTATATAAAATTAATAGTAATGTAAAAATAGAAATTTCATTAAATTGGATTATAAATTTATAAAAGAGAGAACTAGAGAACTTTACCTTTAAGAATTATTAGATAGTACTCTATTTACCAAGGAGATGTTAATGGAAGGAAAGGAAATTTTCCATTTTCCTGTATGAAAAAGTGAAAAATCGTACTTGTAAAGCTTTTAACGAAAAATAAAATAAAATAGAAACATAACTTGCACAAGCATGTTGAGGTGTATTATTACCGAGTATATATATATGTATCTATCCCTTATTAATTTAGAATAAGTATACATTAGTGTTACATACAATTGATATACATTATTAATAATGTGTAATGGCGAGGAGGAGTGTTTAGGTAGAAAATTTATACCAGCTACTAGGATATCATAATTAGAATCCTAGTATGTTTGGACACAAATAATAATAATTTATGCTCCTTATCTATTGGCTTAACACCACTTACGTATAAAAAAATAATATAATAATCCTAAACTAATGATAGTGGAAAGGGTACATCAAGAAATTTGAAAGTTCAAGCTTTAACTACCTATACTCTTAATGATTATTTTTTAGCACCATCTTCTTCTTCAAGCTCCCATTCTACAAATTAGAATTGAGAGTGAGAGGAGAGAGAAGAAAGGAAAACCATCTCTTGTATGTCGAGGTTCCAAGCCTCAGATTAAATATTTGAACCCGAAATTGATATTAGAACGCTTGAAAAGGTAAGAATTACTTAGTCTTCAAGTCATTTTGGGTAGATTTTGTTAATGGGTTTCCTATCTTCTAACCATGAGGCTCTAAATTGAAAGGGGACTGTACTAAAAGGAAATTCAACGAAGATTAAAGAGGAGAAAATGAGGAATTAATAGAAAACTTAATTGGAAACAGTAAGCAAATTTCACACTTCCTAACTTTCTATTTTATTGGAAAATTATACAATTAGGTTCTTTTAATTCCATTGAAATTTTTTTTTCATACCAACCTTATGGCATTTATATTTCATGCTTGAAATATTATTGTTGAAAATATACGAGAAAGACAGATTTTTGGTTGCATGTTGCTCAACTTGAGTTAGATTTGACCCAGAAGTGTCAATGGCCTAGAAGTGCCATGAACTGTCTATGCTTGGACCCAAGTATAGAGGGATGCTCATAGAAAGACTATGGCAAATGGTTAGGGGATTGTATCTATATTATGTTTCTATGAAAACTGTACATAATGCTCTTTTCTTTTGAAAATGTGTAGATTGTTAGTTGAGATTCTTGTCTTATTTTATCTTAATTATGGTTGTACAGATTGACATTCACTCGGAAGCATAATACTAGCATTATGTATGAGGAGTTATGTTTTTGTTTTTATGTGCACTATACGGAGCATTACTCAAACTATAGTGCCTGTGAGTGTATTGGTACCAATGGAGTGGTTGGTGTGATGTAGGGGATCCAAAGGAGTTTATGAGAAGGGACTACATTTCCTTAATGCATTTAGTTAAGTATCAAGGGTGCAAAACAGATTGTATATTGTAATGGTTTCAAATGTAAAAATTCAGTTTTATGGTATTTTGATCAAAGTCCTCTACATGTCTAGGAGACCGAGGTCTTGTCTTGGGAAACTTATTGCAAATATTCTTCATTATGTACAAAAATCAAGATGAAATGGGGTCAATGACCTCTTTTGAAGTAATTGATATCATATTCTCGATTAAGCCGAGTACAAGTAGTATTTTCAATTGACTTTTAGGCAATGTCAATAAATTTTTATTAAAAGTAAAATTGGGATAGAATTAATCAAAGTAAAAGGAAGGTAACTTCACTTAGACCCATTTCCCTTGCATATGTTTATGTATGATTTTAACGATATAAAGTTAAAGGAGAATGAGATTATCACAAGTACTAGTTGGACTTTCATTTAAAAAGAAAGACCTATATGAAGTTTAACTTATTTTAATACTTCGGCAATTAGTCATACTGTACTAGTATATAAATGTACAAACATGTTGAAATCCCTTATGATTATGATAATAGAGATTTTCTACCTTAAATCTCAACAAATGTTATTTATAAGACTCTTAATTGGCAATGTATATTTATATACACATAATGTGAATTAAATAAAAGTAGATACTATGCTCATAGTTAGGAGGCTCGTGGATTAATTAATAAGATTAAAAATAAAAGAGAGAAAAATTTCACTCAAAGAACTATATCAGTGATCATTAATTACTATACTCACTCCCTCTATAAACATTAAAAGAAAAATGAGGCATAGATAGTCAAGGGTGTTATACGCCTTAGGCAACATAGCCTGTGATTAGATTATTCATCTAATTTGATAATCCGATTTGTTAAAGTAATAGGAATATACTCTTTAGCCATAGATAACCAGATTAGAATGGCTCTTAAATAAATTTGTCTTAGTATATGTAATTCACATAGGAATATAGTGAATTAAGTTAAAGGAAATATAAAATTATAAGACATAAGAATATGCTTGTAATTGATTAAGAATTATAGGTGAATAATTAGGACTACTATATTTGTTAAATAAATATAATGAAAACATAGGTGAAGTGTGAGGAATATTAATGAGTTTAGAAACCTATCATTTAAAATTCATTCATTTGATTGATTTGCATAAGTATTTGTACTTATCTTTACAGTATTTAATTTCTCGTGGGAATGATCTCTACTTAATCTCTATATTATATGCAAACGAAATGCAAGCTTACGTTACAAAATTAGTGTTAGATTCTAGGAGTACTGAAACTACATTGGGGGCAAATAAGACCTATATAAAGAAACAAAATGTCATTTGGATCAACGATTAGGATTTTATGCCTAGGTTTGAGTTTCAAAGCAAAACATTTATGAAATGGGGTTTGGGAAGAAAAATTGTCAAGTACAAGTCATTTCGGGATAGTATCGACACAACCATTGTGATGAATAAGATCTATAGAAAGAAACATAATTTCATTTGGATCAATAGTTAGGATTTTGTGCCAAAGTTAGAGTTTCAAAGCAAAAGCTTGGCAAAATAAGGATCGAGGGAAAGAATAAAACCTATAAGAAAAAACAAAATATCGTTTGGATCAAAGATTAAGATTTTATGCAAAGTTATATTCTCAAAGCAAAAGCTTTGCAAAATTGGGTTCAAAGGAAAAAATAATCAAATACAAGTTCTTTCAGGATTTTACGATTATCGATACAATTGTAGAGATGAATAAGACTTAGAAAGAAACAAAATGCAAAGTTATAGTTTCAAAGCAAAAGCTTTACAAAATGGGGTTTGTGGGGAAAAATAGTCAAGTAGAAGTCCTTTAAGGATTTTGAAAGTATTGGCACGACTTCGGGGACAACTAAAATTTGTAAAAAGAAATAAAATATCATTTGAATCAGCATTTAGATTTTATGCCCAAATTAGAGTTTTAAAGCAAAAGCATTACAAATTGGGGTTTTAGGGATAAAATGGTCAAGTACAAGTTTTTTTTGGTATTTTGAAAGTTTTTCCATGATTGGGGTGGAAAATAAGATCTGTAAGAAGAAACAATATGTCATTTGGATCAATAGCTATGATTTTATACCAAAATTACAGTAACAAAGCAAAAACTTTGTAAAAAGAGGTTTGAGGAGAAAAATGATCAAGTACAAGTCCTTTCCAGATTTCAGGGGTATCGATATGATCATGGTAATGCATAAAACCTGTAGGAAGAAATGAAATGCCATTTAGATCAATAGTTAGGATTTTATGCCAAAATTAGAGTTTCAAAGCAAAAGCTTTACAAAATGGGGTTCAAGGGACAAAACAATCAAGTACAAGTCCATTTCAGATTCTAGGAGTACTAGTATGATTGTGAGGAAAAATAAGATCTGTTGCTAGAAACAAAATGCCATTTGGATCACAGGTTATAATTTTATGCTAAAGTTAGAGTATCAAAGCAAAAGCTTTGCAAAATGGGGTTCAAGACATAAAACATTCAAGTACAAATCCTTTCAGGATTTTTTAGGATTAATAAAACAATAGCGCGATGAATCAGACTATTTAAAAAAACAAAATGCCATTTAGTTCTGTGGTTAAGATTTTATATCAAAATTAGAATTACAAAGCTAAAGCTTAGAGAAATGGGGTTCATGAGGCAAAATGATCAAGTACAAGTCATTTTGGGATTTCAAAAGCACATGCATGACTGTGGTGATGAATAACATCTATAAGAAAAAAAACAATGTTATTTGGATCAACGATTAGGATTTTGTGCCAACGTTAGAGTTTCAAAGCAAAAGTTTTGGAAAATGGGGATCGGAAGCCAAAATGGTCAAGTATAAGTCATTTTCGGATTTTGGAAGTATCAACATGACTGTGGGGATGAATAAGACCTATAAGAAGAAATGTAACGTCATTTGGATCAATGATTAAGATTTTATGCAAAGTTAGAGTTCAAAACAAAAGCTTTGCAAATTTGGGTTCAGATGACAAAATGGTTAAGTACAAACCCTTTTAGAATTTTTGGAGTACCGGTACGATCATGGGGACGAATAAGACTTCAAAAGAAACAAAATGCTATTTGGATCCATGATTAGGATTTTAAGCCAAAGTTATAGTTTCATAACAAAAAATTTACAAAATGGGGTTCGTTAGGCCAAAACAGTCTAGTAGAAGTTCTTTAGGAATTCTGGGAGTATCGACATGACTGTGAGGATAAATGAAACATGTAGGATGAAATAGAATGTCATTTGGATCAATGTTTAGGATTTTATGCTCAAATTAGAATTTCAAAACAAAAGCTTTACAAATTGGGGTTTGGATGGTAAATTAGTCAAGTATAATTCTTTTCAAGACTCAGAGAGTTTTGGTGTGACTGGGACAACAAATATGACCTGTAAGAAGAAACAGTATGCCATTTGGTTTAACAGTTAGGAAATTATGCCAAAGTTACAATTTTAAAGCAAAAGCTTTGCAACATGAGGTTTAAAGAGAAAAACGATCAAGTACAAGTCTTTTCAAGATTCCAGGAGTATCAAAATGACCGTGGTGATGTAAAAGAACTGTAGGAAAAAATGAAATGTCATTTGCATTTCATTTGGATCAACAATTAGTATTTTATGCCAAAATCAGAGTTTTAAAGCAAAAGGTTTACAAAATAGGGTTCAATAAAGTACAAGTGCTTTTGAGATTTTAGGAGTATCGACATAGCTGTGAGAACAAATTAAACCTATAAGAAGAAACAAAATACCATTTGGATCAACATTTAGAATTTTATGCCAAAGTTAGAGTATTAAAATAAAAGCTTTACAAAATGGGATTTGAGAAACAAAATGGTCAAATAAAAATCCTTTAAGGATTATGGGAGTATCAACATGACTGTGGTGACAAATAAGACTATATAAATAAACGAAATGCTATTTGGATTAATGGTTGAGATTTTATGTCAATGTTAGATTTTCAAAGCAAAAGCTTTACAAAATAGGGATTAAGTGACAAAGCGGTGAAGAATAAGTCATTTTGAGATTTCAAGAGTATTGACATGATTATGGAGATGAGTAAGACATGTTGGAAGAAACAAAATGTCATTTAGATCAACGATTATGATTTTTGCCAAAGTTAGAGTTTCAAAGCAAAAGCTTTGCAAAATGGGGTTCGGAGGAAAAAATAGTCAAGTACAAGTCCGTTCAGGATTCTAAAAATACCAGTACCACCATAGGGATGAAGAAAATATGTAGGAAAAAACGAAATGTCATTTGGATTAAAGGTTAGGATTTTAAGTCAAAGTTACAGTTTAAAAGAAAAAACTTTACAAAATAGGGTTCGTGGGACAAAGCAATCATGTAAAAGTCATTTTAGGATTCTAGGAGTTCCGACACCATTATAGGGATAAATAAGATAGATATAAAGAAATGTTATTTGGATTAACGGTTAAGATTTTTCGTTAAAGTTAGAATTTCAAGCAAAAGCTTTACGAAATTGGGTTTGGGAGGCAAAATGGTAAAGAATGAGCCTTTTCAAGATTCTAGGAGTATCAGACCGTTGTGATAAATAAGATCTTTAGGAAGAAAAAGAATGTTTTTTGGATTAACGGTTAGGATTTTATGCCAAAGTTAGAGTTTCAAAGCAAAATCTTTGCAAATTAGGGATCGAAGGACAAAAAGGTCAAGTAGAAGTCATTTTTGGATTTCAGAAATATACGCATGACCATGGGGACAAATAAGGCCTGTAAGAAAAAATGAAATGTCATTTGGATCAACGATTAATATTTTTGCCAAAGTTAGAACTTCAAAGAAAAAGCTTTACAAAATGAGATTCGTGGAGAAAAATAATTAGGTACAAGTCCTTTTTGGAGTCTGGGAGTATTACCATGACTATAAAGATGAATAAGACTTGTATAAAGAAATAAATGTCATTTGGATTAATAATTAGGATTTTATGACAAAGTTAGAGTTTCAAATCAAACATTTTGCAAAATGGGGTTTAAGGTAGAAAAACGATTAAATATAAGTTCTCGGGAATTCAGGAGTACTAACTTGACTATGGTATTAAGTAAGACTTGTAGAAAGAAATGAAACACCATTTGGATCAATTGTTAGGATTTTATGCCAAAGTTAGAGTTTTAAAGCAAAAGCTTTGCAAAATATAGTCAAGTACAAGTTCCTTCAAGATTTTGAAAGTACAGTATCACTGTAGGGATGAATAAAACCTGTAGGAAAAATGAAATACCATTTGGATCAATGGTTAGGATTTTAAGACAAAGTTACAGCTTAAAAGTAAAAGCTTTACAAAATGGGGTTTGTGGGGCAAAACACTTATGTAAAGTCCTTTTTGGGATTCAAGTAATACTGTCATAACTATTGGGATGAATAAAACTTGTAGGAAGAAAATAATGTCATTTGGATTTATGGTCAGGATTTTATGCCTAAATTAGAGTCTCAAAGCGAAAGTGTTAAAAATTTAGGTTCGGAGGGGAAAAATAGTCAAATACAAGTCTTCTGGGATTCTAGGAGTTCCACTATGACCGAGACGATGAATAATACCTATAAGAAGAAACAGCATGCCATTTGGATCAACAGTCAAGGATTTATGCTAAAGTTACTCTTTCAAAGCAAAAACTTTGTAAAATCGTGTTCGAGGAGAAAAATATCAAGTACAAGTCCTTTTAGGATTCTAAGAGTACTGACACAACTGTAATGAAAAATAAGACTTGAAAGAAGAAATGAAATATTATTTGGATCAACAGTTAGAATTGTATGCCAAAATTAGAGTTTCAAAGCAAAAGCTTTACAAAATGGGATTGGGGGGACAAAACAGTGAAGTATAAGTACTTTCTAGATTCCAGAAGTATCGGCAAGATCGTGAGGATGAACAAGACATGTAAGAAGAAACAAAATGTTATTTGTATTAACGGTTAGGCTTTTATGCCAAAGTTAGAGTATTAAAGCAAAAGCTTTGCCAAATAGGATTTGGGGGACAAAACAATCAAGTACAAGTCCTTTCGAGATTTTGGGAGTTTTGACACCATTGTAGGAAAGATAATATCTGTATAAAGAAATAGAATTCTATTTGGATTAACAGTTAAGATTTTATCCCAAAGTCAAAATTTCAAAGCAAAAGCTTAGTGAAAATGGAGTTTGGGAGGCAAAATGGTAAAGAATGAGCCTTTTCGAGATTCTAGGAGTATCAAGATGATCGTTGTGATGAATAAGATCTATAAGAAGAAACGGAATGTCATTTGGATCAACGATTAGGATTTTATGCTAAAGTTAGAGTTTCAAAGCAAAACTTTGCAAAATGGGGATCGAAGAACAAAACGGTCAAGTAGAAGTCATTTCAAGATTTCGGATGTATCAACATGACTATGGGGACGAATAAGACCTATAAGAAAAACATGAAATTCCATTTGGATCAATGGTTAGGTTTTTTTCCAAAGTTAGAGTTTTAAAGAGAAAGCTTTGCAAAATGGGATTTAGGGTAGCAAAAAGGTTAAGTATAAGTCATCAAGAATCCAGGAATACTCACTTGATCGAGTGTTGAATAAGACCTGTAGGAAGAAACAAAATGTCATTTGGTTCAACGGTTAGGATTTTATACAAAAGTTAGAATTTCAAAGTAATGCTTTTCAAAATAGGGTTCGAGCTACAAACCAATCAAGTACATATCCTTTTGAGATTCCGGGAGTATCAGCATGATCATGGCAATGAATAAGACTTGTAGGATGAAACAAAATGCCACTAAAATGACTAGTTAGGACTTTATGCCAAAAGTTTTGCACAACAAGGTTAGGGGAACAAAATGGGCAAGTACAAGACCTTTCGAGATTCATAGAGTATCGATATAATTATAGGTCCAAATAAGACCTATAAAAAGAAACGAATTTTGTTTGGATCAACAGTTATGATTTTTTGTCAAAGTTTGAGTTTCAAAGCAAAAACTTTGTGAATTAGAGTTCTGGTGGAAAATGGTCAATTATAAGTCCTTTTGGGATTCCATGAGTACCACATTGACCATGGTGACAAATAAGACTTGTAGGAATAAACAGAATGCCATTTGGATCAACTATTAAGATTTTATGCCAAAATTAGAGTTTCAAAGCAACTTTGCAAAATTAAGGTTCGCTCGTATTGTTCAAATAGTCAAATACAAGTCCTTTCAGGATTCTGGGAGTACTGACATGACTGTGGTGTTAAATAAGACTTTTAGGAGGAATTAGAATGCCATTTAGATTAATGGTTAGGATTTTATCCCAAAGTTAGAGTTTCAATACAAAAGCTTTACAAAATAAGGTTTTGGGGGACATAACAATCAAGTACAAGTCCATTTGGGATTTTGGGATTACAGACACAACTGTGACAATGAGGAAGACATACATGAAGAAACAGAAAGCCAATTAGATCAATAGTTAAGATTTTATGTCAAAGTTAAAGTTTCAAAGCAAAAGTTTTGTGAAATGGGATTTGGTGAGCAAAATGGTCAAGTATAAGTCCTTTCAAAATTCTGAGATTATCAGGATGACTGTTACGACAAACAAGACCTATAAAAAGAAGCATAACTCAATTTGGATCAATGATTATAATTTTAAGCTAAAATTATAGTTTCAAAGAAAAACCTTTACAAAATAAGGTTTGGGATGTAAAACGTTCAAGTACAAGTCATTTTGGGATTTTAGAAAAACCAATATGATTATGGCAATGAATAAGACCTGTAGGAAGAAATAGATTGTCATTTGAATTTACAGTTAGGATTTTATGACAAAGTTTGAATTTCAAAGCAAAAACTTTGAAAAATGGGATTCGAGAGGCAAAATGGCCAAGTACAAGTCTTTTCGAGATTTTGAGGTATCGATTTTACCGTGGGGATAACTAAGATATGTAGGAAGAAACGGAACATCATTTAGAACAACAATTAGGATTTAATGCCAAAATTATAGTTTCAAAGCAAAAGCTTTACAAAATGGTTCGAGGAGCAAAATAGTCAAGTACAAGTCCTTTCGAGATTCTGGGAGTACTGGCACTACCAAGGTGACGAATAAGACTTATAGGAAGAAACAAAATGTTATTTGGATCAATGCTTAGAATTTTATGCCAAAGTTAGAATTTCAAAGCAAAAGATTTGTAAAATGGGGTAGGGGAATGGTTAAATACAAGTTCTTTTAGGATTCTAGGAATACTAGCATAACCTTGTGAACGAATAAGAACTGTAGGAAGAAACAAAATGCAATTTGGATCAATAGTTAGGATTTTATTCCAAAATTAAAGTTTTAAAGTGAAAGCTTGCAAAATGAGGTTCGGGGACAAAATGATCAATTATAACTCTTTTTGGGATTATGGTAATACCAACACAATCATAACGGCATGTAGAAAGAAACAAAATGTCATTTGAGTCATTGTTAGGGTTTTATGTCAAAATTAGAGTTAAAAAACAAAGGCTTTGCAAAATAGGTTTCGAGAGTAAAACGATCAAGTTTTTTTTCTAGATTCTCGAAGTATTGGCACAATCGTGGGAACTGAGGATGGATAAGACTTGTAGGAAGGAACATAATTTTATTTAGATTAATGGTTATGATATTATGTACAAGTTAGAGTTTCAAAGCATAAGTTTTGCAAAATGAGGTTTGATGGGCAAAACGGTCAACTTAATTTAAGTTTTCTTAATTTAATTTGTGTGTATATCAAATTAAGTATAACTTATAATATAATTATTTTAGTTATTTCAGGCTACAGATCTTACATCCAGTCATTCACACCTCATTTAGTAGGATGAGAAGCAAGGTTGGGAACATGATGAGGATTTAGGAGATGATTTTTATACAAAGCTAAATTATACTTTTAGTCCTTGTAATTTGGCTTGAAATAATTTTAGTTTATATATTTTAAATTATTATAATTAGGGTCCATATAATTACAAATTTGATTAATTGGAATCTTTCTGTCACCTTTCGTCCAAACTAACTTAACAGAAGGTGAAGTAGAGGGACAAAATCTTATGTGACAAACTCATGTGACAAATAGACAAGTAAAAAATTGACACATGAATGAATAAAAAATATATACATAAAAACATAATTTAAAAAAAAAAAAAAAAAAACTAAATGGTAAATTGCCACTTTTTCCTCTTTCCCATCACCATCTCCACTATGAGCCACGATCATACCTCCATAAAAGTGATCTTCCTCATCACCTATACACCTTGAAACAAAACTTCAAATGATTTATAAATCAAATCCTAAATCCAATACAACATAAAAACTCATGGAATAGAGTTAACTTAATAAAAAGTTGAAAACCACCCCAACCACCCCAAGAATCACTGCTCCTCATAAACATCCTCATCAGGAAAGTAAATAAATCCATGAAATCAAAATTCATTATTTAGAAAATGAAGGCCATTGCCCAGAAAATTAAAAGTCATTTACCCTAAAATCAGAAATAACAAACAAACTCAAAAAATTGTAAAAGAAAAAAAAAAGTCTAATACACAAATTCAATGAGGATAAAAGTTGAACGCCCATCCTTCTCAAATCGTCCTCTCTCAATAATTTACGCCCAAATCATATGAAAAGTGTAGTTGATTTTCAATTCTAGCAAGTAAGGGTTTGACTATCATACTTTAGGACTTGATTTTAGATATCATGACTGGTTAGATGAATCGAGTTTAGAACCCTTGTGAAGACGACGAGTTAATACACCACTGAATCTTTAAACTCTAACTTCACCTTCTTCATAAACTTGGCCTCGATTTCATCAACAACATCATCATCGCTTCAAGAAGACCTAGTTATAGAGCTACCAAAAGAATTAGCTAAAAACCTAACAAAAAATATTTTAAAAGTAGAGGGAAGATGATATTTATAGAGGTATGATGGTGGTTAGGGATGTACACAACGGTGGCAGTGATGGTGGTGGTGGGCAAGAGAGAGAAATAAGCTATTTACATTTTATTTTTATTTTTTAAAAAATTATAAGTTTTTCTGTAAATTTTTAATATAATTTTGCTTCCATTTTCAAACAAAAATTGAAGTTTTTTTTATTCATCCACATTTCATCTTTTTATTTTTTCATTTGTCATATGAGTTTGCCATATAAGATTCTGTCTTTCCACATTAACTTCCGTTACGTTAGTTTGGGTAGGAAATGACGGTAGCAAGGAACTAAATGTCTTGTCTTTTTCTACGATGCAAACGAAACTTATTCGTATCTTGAGTTACGGATATGAAATTATTAATTACTACCGATATTCAAACGTATGTATGGATACTTATTGGCATTCGATTATATCTAAGGATATGGTCAAATACTTTCGATATTTCTAGATACTATATCTCACAAACCTTAATTTTTCAATATTTTTTAAAGATTTTTTAATTGTCAATAAAAAAGAAGAAACAATAATGGAGATTAATGTCAAGAATTAACAAAGAAATATTTAGTGATATGCAGTTTTTAATTCATAAAAGAAATAAATTTTATTTTATCTATTTTTCTTTATAAATGTTTGTTTTTAATATTTATTAAGAGTTCATATTTTTTAATTTAAAAATTATAACTAATAAATTTTTTTATTTTTGTTTTTAAATATTAATGCTTAATTATGACTAATTAAGTTACACAAACTAAATTATATTCATACAATTAGATTTTCTTAGTATAAAAACTATAAGTTATAAAAAAATTATTGTATGAAAGCTAGTCAAATGATAAGAAAAATAAATATAGTTACGCGTAAGTATTATTTCTAAACTTTATTTAATTTAGTCAATATGCATTGGTTGCATTATGTATAATTTAGTAAATGATTAAGATTAAACATGTGAACAAAATAATATTAAATATGTGAAGAGACAAATCAAATCTTCAAACATACAAAATGAATCATTATATAGATTACAAATTACTCATAAATAAGTATTATAAAATATTTTTATATATATTTATATGTTTCTGGAATTGTACACCATTTTCATAATGTTTTTAATACGTATTTGATACATTTATGTTTCTAGACTAATCAATACTGTATCAAAAAAATGACATTTTGATCCTTGGACGGTAGGGACCTAATTGACTCAATTTTGTAATTATAGGGATCCAAAACATAAGGACTAAAGTGAATTTTGTGTCAAATTATAAGGACCAAAAGTACAATTTAGCTTTTATACTATTTATTATTTTCTTAAATTCTATTAGATATATTTTAAATATTGTTAGGATTATTTTCTAGAAAATAATATTTTATTTACATGAAAATTTTATTTTAAATATAAAATTTCTTTTGAACAGGTATTTATTAAAAAATTCAATAAATTAAAAATAATAATAAAACATTCAAAAATAGCAATATGTGTGTGCCTTATTATTATTTGCGTTTGCCATGTGCAGAAACATATAACCAATATAAAATTTCAACTCCTATGCTTGTGTTTTTACGTTTGCAATACAAAAGCAGACAATAGTTACATATGCAGTTTCTGCTTCTATTAACCGCAGCTATTGTGCATACACAATATTTTGTCAACTGATATTTGTGTCTATATTTTGTGTCTGTCTTGCATATGCAGATAATATTATTTGGGTCTAGGATATTTTTGTTTGTCTTTTATGTATCTAAGTGACTCATCTTTTATCTTTTAAATAGAATTAAAAAAAATTAAATTTACTATTTTATACTTGGACAAAAAATTATTTACATATACCTAAACGTGTCAATACTATACATAATAATTAGGATGTAAGATAACTCGAGAATGTTGATGTGGATCATTCATATCTTTTGTACTCTTAAAACAAAAAGATTTATTATAAAAAATTAGAAAAACATAAAAGATAAAAATGTTTAACCAATCGGTTAACCTTGTAAGCATAAAATAAATTTAAAATGGATTCAATCAGAAAAAAAAAAAAATTAAAAAATTAAAAATAAATACTATAAAACATATAAATAAAAAAAACAACATAAGTAATTACTATAAATTAGTTGGACAAAATATCTATTACCAAATGCAACTCCTGCTCATGAGACATGCCACTGCAATTATCCACATTGTATCACGCACCTACGCTGTTAGCTCCCCAACCCACCCATTTATTTGGTTGGTGAGATGTTGATTGGGCGGTTTTTCCTTTTTCCTCTTTATATGTCTTTTTTTCTTTCTTTTTCTGTTTTTTATTTTTATATTTCATTTTGTTTTTTGAAATTATTTCACAATTAAATTTAGAAACAAAGAAGTGCATTTTTGTTTTGATTTTTGTGGTAGGTTGCTTCATGTGGATTTCTCTTTTTCTAGGTTGAATTTTTACTCATGATGCTTGAACCTTAAATATTATTTTTAAGTCATTTAGCAGTTGAATAAATTGAATCATTTTAATGATTTTTGAATCTTCCTTTTAATATTTTACCATTTAAGACATCTGAATCTTATTGAACTCGGAAATGAGTGATACTTATTTTGAGTTTTTTTTTTTTTTTTTTTTTTTAAATATTCAAAAATCATGATTATTTTTTAACAGTAAGTGCTTTACTAGATACTTTAAAATTCTAACTTCTTAGTGTATATCGACTTAGTGTATATCAATTTGTTTTAATTCTTATCATTAGTTAACTTTTAAATTATTTTTCATTTTCGAACTAATTTTAAATTATTTCTTTTTCATATTCAAGTATCACATATGTATGATTAATTTCTCATTATTTGTTAGTTGTTTGTCTTACTTTATATATATATATATATATATTTGAAGTTAGAGTATGTTATTTATTTATTAATAATCAAGTGTGTTTGAATTACGTTTCGTGTACATGGACTAATCATATTTCTAGTATAGTTAAAGATAAACTAAAATTTATGACTATTTTAGTCTTATAGACTTCCCAAAAATATTTGAATTTATAAAATCAATTAATGGAACATATATTTTCGAACAATAGATTAAAGGTTAATCTCTTAATTTTTGAATACAATTGATTATTGAATTATGAAAATTATTATATATATAATTAATTGATATAAATACTAAAACTCTGAAAAAAAAGTTGTAGGAAAAAAAAAAAAAAAGCGCAGAAAATTATTCTTGAGAGCATCACTACAGATTCTCATTATAAACTTTCTGAAATTTCACAAATTTCCAACTAGGTTTTAAGTATTGTGCATGTATGCTCAGTTTTTCTTTTATTGTTTTCACTTTTTTTATAGCAAAAATCTCTCTTTTTTAATTTTTTTTTTTTCCCAGTTTTGACAGATAAATTCAAAAAGAGAGATTACATTATTACGCATAAAAGTAGACAGAAAAAAAGGCCAAATTTGGAAAAGCATGGAGAAAACTGAGTTTTGCTTGGATATCTTGTAAAAAAAAGAAAGGTAAAAACGAAAAGAGAGCTGGAGGCGTGTTTCTTCTGGGACTCCTCTCGTCGTTGAAAAAAAAAAAAAAAAAAAAAAAAAAAAAAGAGAGAGAAAGGAAATACTAAAGAGAGGAGTGCTTAGGAGAGAGAAAGTGTATGCCCAACAGCAAGGGCTTTGACTTCTCTCATATAATCCATGGCTCCTTCATATTCACATTCACATCTTTGAATTCAACTTTTCACATTCTTTATCTTCCCAAACACTTTGTTTCCTGCACTAACCCAAGTTATTCACCTTCAAATCCATCTGGATCTTGCTTGAATACCCTGAAATCCTATATATTTCTTGGTGGGATTTCCTTATTTTCCAATTTTCCACCATTTAGCTTGGGTTCCCATGTTTGTGTACGTGTAGACTCTTGGGACGCATAAAAGGAAACAAATCTCTCGCCCTCATTGCAGAGGTAGGTTTATATCTTCTTTCCTGGTATATAAATATTTGGTGGTATCATTTCCATATATTCCATGGATTTTTGTGTGGATTTATTACCAATTTTTTTTTTCATAATCAATATGGATCTCCATCTGTAAAGATATTTTTTTTCTAAGAGTTTCTTAAAAACCCAAGATTTTTATGTTTGGTGCTGCTAATCCCAGTTGGAAACTAAAAGATTTTTACTGGGCAGAAAAAGAAATTTTTTTTTTTTTTTGAAAATCTTCCAAATATTTTGGATAAACAAGTTGCAACTAGAATTTTTTATTCTTCAACATGATCTATATACTTTTTTCTTATGGCATCTTATTGGTATCTCAGAAGGTTTAGAAAAAATTAAATTCTGGTGCTGTGATCCATGGGAAATTGTTGCGCAAACCCTGGTAGTTCTTCTAATAACAGAAAGGGGAAGAATGCTAAGAAACCAAATCCATTCGCGGCTGATTATGTTGTGAGTAATGGAACTGGAGGTGGAAGCAAGCTCTGGGTCCTGAAAGATCCAACTGGTCGCGATATTACATCACAATATGATCTGGGTCGTGAGGTTGGGCGAGGTGAATTTGGGATAACATATCTTTGTACTGATATAAATACTGGTGAAAAATTTGCATGCAAATCAATATCAAAGAAAAAGCTCAGGACTGCAGTGGATATAGAGGATGTGCGAAGAGAGGTTGAGATCATGAAGCACTTGCCAAAACACCCAAATATTGTATCTTTGAAGGACGCTTACGAGGATGACAATGCTGTTCACATCGTGATGGAATTATGTGAAGGTGGTGAGCTGTTTGATCGTATTGTTGCGAGAGGGCACTATACAGAACGGGCTGCTGCAGCCGTTTTGCGGACCATTGTTGAAGTTGTTCAGGTCAAATTTTGATTATTTGTATTAGTTATGCCCATTTCGATTCTTATGGGTCTTAATTGATTAATATGGCATATCACTTTATGATTTTTTTTTTGCTTAGTCTATGCTAATTCTGTTCACTTGCCTCCGGGTAATGCAAAGTATATATTATATAGGTAATGTTTATTCCTGTACAATTTCTTTTGACCTTGATAAGTTTGTATTTGCTTGTTAAATTAGCCCTTTGGTGTCAATATAATAAATTACAGATAGGAATTGAAACTTAAAAAAGAATGAAGATACCATTTTCTAGGTTGTTAATTTTTTTTGAGTTTATGAGTTAACACTTACTATTTATGATTTTTCCCTTTTAGGCAGTTCTGCATGCACTTCTTTGATGATTGTAGTTAAAGGTTACTGTTGCAGGAGTTATATAATATTTAAAATCATATGCTGAGTTTAGCTCAACATGCAAATTTGATTCTCATTCTCTTTATTTGGTTCTCGTTCTTTTCCTTCTTTCTTTCTTTCTTTTTTTTTCTTAGAAAGATTCAAATAAATTATTCACAACCCCAAACCAATTATCAATGTTGTTATTCTTTTGTTTTTCCCACATAAAATATGGTGACTTCCATTTTGAAGACTGGTTCAACTGTTTTTTTTTTGTTACTACTTTGTTGGGTAAAGCAGTTCTCGTTTTCTCCTGGTGCATGTTCCAAATGACTATTTGGAGTTCTTGTAACTATGGAATACTTTCTGAAGCTGGGTTTCATTAATTATACAATTTTAAGACTGGATTCATCTGGTGCGTAGTTGAGAAATCTCGATGTCTGTATATGTGTGGCTGTGTGCAAACTTGTATGTTCATGCTTATGTGCGTGCATGTTTGCCTGAGCAAGTTTTTCACAACTACTGGATTGAATTATTTTCTCGTTATGTACAATATTTACAATATCCCAGATAATTATAGTGTTTCTCTGATCTTGAAGTCTGTAAAACATAATGCTCCAATTTTATCTGATTGTTCATGTAAAAGTAATCTAGTAAGTTTATGTGATTTGGTTGCAGATGTGTCATAAGCAAGGTGTTATGCATCGTGATCTCAAACCAGAGAACTTCCTCTTTGCCAATAAGAAGGAAACATCCCCCTTAAAGGCAATTGATTTTGGGCTTTCGGTATTCTTCAAACCTGGTATGGCACCATAAGTTTACCCACGTTTGTTCCCTTCTGTCTCATGAAAATACTTGTACTATTCAGTATTATTATGTGATATTTATATATCTGTATAATATATTGCATTTCGTTGTACCTGAATTTAGGTTGCTATTTTCTTCAGGTGAGTGTTTTAACGAGATTGTGGGAAGTCCTTATTACATGGCTCCAGAGGTTTTAAAACGCAATTATGGCCCAGAGGTGGATGTATGGAGTGCTGGAGTAATCTTGTATATTTTGCTCTGCGGTGTACCGCCTTTCTGGGCAGGTCTGTTTTCTTAAGCAATCTTCCATTGGTTGTTCTAATACCTTTATATGATTATTCAACTCCATTGAGGGTTGAAACTCTAAATTTAGTTGTGACTTTCTTTGTAATTTACTTTTTGTGCATTTCTAATCAAAGTATTTATGCTTTTCATGCAGAAACTGAACAGGGGGTAGCACAGGCAATTATTCGCTCTGTAATTGATTTCAAAAGGGATCCATGGCCTAAAGTTTCTGAGAATGCAAAGGACCTTGTGAAGAAAATGCTTGATCCTGACCCAAAGCAGCGGCTTACAGCTCAAGAAGTTCTTGGTAAATTATCCTTTTTATTTTAGCAGATTTTGTTAAGACAATGAGTAAACACAGCCAAAAGGAACTTCCAGAGAAGAAAAGGCTTCATTGACCTTTTCTGTCCAAAAATAAAATGACACCTGCTAACAAGAATAAAAAGACCAATGGCTAGTATTACAAGGTGGCCTGAATTCTATCTGCTATTCAATGGCTAGTTAGATTCCTTCACTTTTTGACAACATAGCTTGGTACCTTAGAGTTTTACCAATGTAATTTCCTGCAGATCATCCTTGGGTGCAAAATGCCAAGAAGGCCCCAAATGTTCCACTTGGTGAGACTGTCAAAGCAAGGCTCAAACAATTTTCTGTTATGAACAAGCTCAAGAAAAGAGCGCTCAGGGTAAATTATCTATTTTCTTTATGTATAATTTATAGGGGAACTTTCATAAGACTTCTTTGTGATCATGGGATGGAGTAGCCCAATAATATATCATGTATCTATTAACTGAATTTTGAACTTCTCATTTATAGGTGGTGGCTGAGCATTTGTCAATGGAGGAAGTGGCTGGCATAAAGGAGGCATTTGAAATGATGGATACTGGCAAAAGAGGCAAGATAAACCTTGAAGAATTTCGGGTTGGCTTGCATAAGCTTGGCCAGTTGATTCCTGATGCTGATCTTCAGATACTAATGGAAGCTGTAAGCATCAATTGTGGCTTACCGAATTTATTTACATCACATTATTGAGAGAAAAATAGAAGCAGAAAAATTAAACTTTACAAATGATTATTGTCAATTTCCTAAATATGGTAGAATTGCTTTTAATGAACAAATGGATCTGGTTTTACAGGCCGATGTGGATGGCGATGGTACTTTGAATTATGTAGAGTTTGTTGCTGTTTCTGTTCACCTTAAAAAGATGGGCAATGATGAACACCTGCATAAAGCTTTTGCGTTCTTTGATCAAAATCAAAGTGGTTACATAGAGATTGAAGAACTAAGGGAGGCCTTAAATGATGATGTTGACACCAATAATGAGGAAGTTATCAATGCCATTATGCGTGATGTGGATACAGACAAGGTTTGTGTCCTGAGTATGCATATACCATGTTCTATTAAAAAGAGTATCTCCTCAACCAAGCATTGTTAGAAAAAATGCTTATCTGATTTTGATGATGTATGCTTCATGGGACCTCCATACAAGTAACTATGAATCAGCCACTTACCTTTTCAATACTTTGAATCTGGTAAATATTGCTGTTTACAGGGCAGTTTTTAAACTCCATGCCTTGTATGGGCATTAATGACCTCTAGAACCAACCAAATCCTCTTTTGACATTTGTGCTATCTTCAATAGTTTATGAATTGTTAACGGATAGTTTTTAAGATACTCTACTGACTTTGTAACTTCTGCCACTTTAAGCCGGACTTGTTACATAACATTTCTCAATGCTATGCGAAGCTTATTTAAGATGTGTTCTTTAGTAGATAATTGTTTTGTTCATTGGCCAGACCCTTACATTTTCTTCTTTGCAGGATGGTAAAATAAGTTATGAGGAGTTTGCTTTGATGATGAAGGCTGGTACAGATTGGAGAAAAGCATCCAGGCAATATTCGCGTGAAAGATTCAACAGTCTTAGCTTGAAGTTGATGCAAGATGGGTCATTGCAATTAGGAGATGAGGGTAGATGAGCCTGGCTATTGTTAGAAGAAATCTGATAATTGCAAACTGGATTTTTTTTTTCTTGTCCTTCTGTGTATCTGAAATTATTGTTTTGTTCATTTAATTCCCTCGTGTGACTTGAGATTAGATTAGGATGAGGGTCGTATCATTTTTCTAGATGGCTGTCAGGCTGTGTTTAGGATTTTCTCGTGTGGTAGTAAAGAGAAGAAAGAGCATTTAGTGTTACCCACAATTTGACTGTAAATATGTCAGTTAGGCTTACAGGCTGTTTTCATTAGTGTAATATTGGGTACCTGCAATTTCCTGTTTTCGTAATGTGAAAGGTAGCTAACTATTTATTGAGAAAAACACGGGTTAACTTTACTTGTGGACTTTAATTTGTTGGTCATTCCCAAAGTAGGGAGTCACATTTTACATTGTCTGAGTCACTACTAAAAAGCAGGCAAGTATAGGAGTCCAATTTTTTTACACTTATTGATTTTCTATTACGTGAAAAGCATTCTTTCATATTATCTTGGATTATGAGGTGCTTCTACTTTCAGGTTGTACTGAAAAATGCACAGAAGAATTCACCTTTTTAAGCAACTAGTAAATATTGTACAGGTAAGTACCGTGCGTGTCTTATTATCTTATTTAATTTGTATTTTACTAAGAAAAAAGAGAAATGAAATATTTAATATGCATTAATTAAGGAAATTATCATGTAGCTTCTGTAGGATTATAGCTACAGGGATCTTAGACAATCCATTTCAAACAACAGTAGTGTGTACTTACAAAATACAGTGATATGTATGTCAAGTTAAATCTGACATTCAATTTTGGATTCTAGTTAAGGATTAGTAGCCATACCATTGTTCTGATATAAAGATAGAGATGGTAGATGAGATCTTTGTTCTCACTGAGAATCCTGAAACAGTCATGTGTATTCTATAGAGCAATACTTGATTGTAAACTCTTAACCGAGTTTCATGTTTTCACTGATTTATCTATTCTGTTCAAGTTTTTTGGTTGACTAATGTAGTCCAGATGGTTCTAACACGTGAAGGTTTCAGATTAAGGCAGCATCAGATGTTGTGTGCTCTATGACATCAAAGAAAGAAGTGTTAATTTTTATTACCTTGACAAACAGATCCCACAACATATGCATCCAGCTCCCACGCTCTTTGGATCAGAACTTACATGTTGAAAAGGTTGCATTCAAAATTTCAAATACAATTCTGTGATGCTCAATTGAGAGGGTTGTTTGGTATCTCCCTTATGAATTTGGATTTGTGAGAGCACTGAATGGAGAGCTTGTGTGCTATTGCCTAAGGCAAAAATACAATGAGAGGATTTTATGCGTTAGGCAAAAATCCAAACCTTAACTTGCGTGTATGAGAGAGCTCATCTTAACTTGGTGACCAACTTGAGAGAGCTCATCTTGGTCACATTTGAAAGGATTCACCTAAGGCTTTTACATCATTTGAAATAATTTTTACCCTGAAATATTTTTTTTAGCAATGGGCCTTGTCTTTATAAACCTTTTATACAAATATGCACTCGGTGGAATATTTTCCAGTAATATATTAAATCTCATTTAGTTATTATTACCACCTAGAATTATAATGGTGTATCTACATAAACCAATTGATTATAATATTAAATTGTGTTAATTAAATAGATACCTTATTTAATATCATCAATTCTCTTCTAATATTTTATTATATTATTTCAAATACTAAAATCTGATAAATAAAATAGACATTATTTATTATTAATAAATTTCATATTTAATTCTAGTAATTCAAGTCAACTCAATTAAGTTTTAAATTTCAAACTAGTTGATGTTGGCTATATGATTCCTTTTTCTACCATTCATATCGATCCAATGTGTCATTTTCACTAATGCCTAGAGCAATCATATCATTCTTAATGATTGCACCCATGTAATTTTCGATTTCCTTCTACCATATCTAACATATACCCCCTGCACCATGTTACATTTTCTAACTACGATATCCATTGGCCTATGTTGGATATATCCAAACTAAATTTTTCCTCATTTCTCTTCGATGGTTGCTATCTTAACCTTCTTAAATATTTCTTCATTTCGTATTCTATCTTTCTTGTATGCACAGTCATCCATCTCAACATTCGCATCTTAGCCACTCCTATTTTATTTAAGTGTAGTTTCTTAACCATCCAATATTCAGAACCATACAATATAGCATGTTTCACTGTCGTTCTATAAAATTTTCCTTTCAATATTCCAAATACTAAAATGTTATAATCTTAATTACACACTTACATTTTCCTATGCAATAAATATCGTTATATAAGTGAGATAGCTCTAGTATTGGTGGGAGTCCTTAGGTTCTACAAAGAGATGTTAGTGGGTGATATCCTGCATACCCGATATTGGATCATATCCAATTATTAGAATATTTTTTAATTTAATTATGAATTAGAACACCTTCTAATTTCCTTATAGAGATCCGTAAACTTTTAGGGTCCCAAAAGATAAGGTTACCATATAGTCACATGCCTTACCTAACCCCAACCCTAACCCTAACCATATACAGTTAACTATTCAATTCAATCATTTTGTCATCCTATGCTTCTAATTAAATCTAGTGTATGGACGACTATCAAACCCTAATAATTTAATTGGATATGACTTGATCTTAACTATGACTCACAGTGAACATTAGATTGCTATCCAATTTCATTACTACCTTGACTAAGGATTTTAGAGTCCATCTAGATAGATCACACAGAACATCTCTCTTTATACTAAAAGTGACAAATCCTTTATCGTACACTCACACGCTTACATGCCTAGGTGACCATACCCAATAACAACCCTTTTTGGTAGTTTTGTTCAACCATTTATCGAGTTTTATGAACTAGACACAAGACATTTGTGGTGCCTTAGGTTTAAGGATCACATGCATAACTATCATGATAAGAATCCCATTGACAGCTATATACAAGTCCATATGGGTGTTCTTATGTGTGAGCCTTTTTAGTGAACTTATTTATCCAATAAGCACCTACATATCTTTTTCTAGTGTCCTCACACTAATGATCATGAGATCAACCGCTCTCCAAATGAGAAAATAAGATATGTACTAGTCTAGTTGGATAACTAATGTATTTATTAGTAATCCTTTGATTAGAAACATTTTAGAATGAAGTTTTGGGAAATGCATTCCATAACATGATCACTATCATATTTTTATTGCTTGTATTCTAGGGGCATTATCATATAACTTCCAAATATGAGCAAGTAATTTAACTTTGAAATATGATAATACAAGTGCCATAAATAAAATGTCAATATATATACAAGTGAGTTACAAAATTTATGCCCGTAACTATAATATTCATGGCTTGCATGGCATAATCCTAACAATCACCCGCTTACACTAAATCCAATCGCCTATGTATTTAATACCCATTTTGTCCACATGTTTCTCGATTGAGTTAAGGGGTAAGACTTTAGTTAGTGGATTTTCTATATTATCTTCCATTGGAACCCTTTTCACCACTACATCACTTCTCTTGATGATCTCACGTATAAAGGGAAAATGCCTTAGGATATGCTTATATTTTTTATGAGACCTTGGTTCCTTATCCTGCATAATAGCTCCATTATTATCACACATGGCAACTAGATTAGCAATAACCAGAAAAAACATATAGTTTAGTGATGAATTTCCTTATCTAGACAACTTTCTTAGCAATCTCACATGCATAAATGTATTAAGTCTTAATGGTCAAATCTATAATGGCTTTGCTCCACTATTCAAGGTAAGCATGTACCTAGAGTTTGACCTAAAGCCATTTTTATCTAATTGGAATCTAGAGTCAGTATAGCTCTCTAATTTTAAGTCATGTTCTTCTCTATTTTTCTGATTAAAGCATAACAATCCTCACCCCGATGAATTGTTAATCTGTTGAAATTTACATTAACTCACAAAAAATGGAAAAAAACTATTGGAGGATGGCTAAAAAATACCCTGAAGTTGGTGAAACAGTTAGTGGTTTGTTGGTAAAGAAAGGTTTTACATATCAGATAATTAATGGGACCTGATGATCTCCATGTCGTCTCACAGCATTCAATTGTAAACATCACACAAAGAATTACTATCCCATATTCAGGCGCCTTTAGTGTTATAAACCACTAGCTTAAGCAAATATATGAGAGTGTAGACTTTTTTGTCGATAAGGAGTTTGGAGTCCCGACTTTAACGTGTAAAATTCTTTTCTGGTGTATTCCTCAATCAAAGTGTAAAATTCTAGAGGAGACAAACTTAGTTTTTCTAAACAATAATGCATATTAAATTAATTAAAAGTTTGTTGCCTTTAGAATTTTACACATTGATAGAGGAGTATATTTGAAAAAAAAAAAAAACTTTCATGTTGATACATGAGTACTCCCGAAAGAACCTTACACATTTCCTTTAAAATATAAAAAGCATCTTAATTAGCATGCTTGTGTCTGCTTGCAATTATGCTAGTATAATAAAAGAAGTTTACATGCATTTGCTCTAATCAACTAAACTAAACTTAACTAAGCCTTGAATCCAAAACTAGTTAGGTTGGCTATATGATTCTTTTTCTTCCATTCGCATCGATCCAAGGCATCAATTTCAGTAATGCTTAGAGCAATCATATTCTTCGCAATGACTGCCCTCATGTAACTTTCGGTCTCCCTTTACCACGTCTAACACCTACACCTATACTAAGTTACCTTGCCTAACTACAACGTCTATTGGCAGATGTTGGATATGTCTAAACCAATGTAAGCAATTCTTCCTAATTTTCTCTTCAATGGGTGCTACCTCAACATTCCTAAGAATCTCTTCATTTCATATTCTATCCTTTTTTGTATATACAATCATCACCTTAACATTCACGTTTCGGCTACTTATATCTTATGGGAGTGTTGTTTCTTAACTGCCCATCATTCAGAACCATACAAGATAGCCGGTCTTACTGCCATCCTATAAAATTTTTCTTTCAACCTATTTGATAATTTAGGATAGCATGAAACTCCTAGAGCACTTCACCACTTCATTCACCTTGCCTTAATTCTATGGTTCACATCATACTCAATTATGCCATCTTTTTGTATAAATGAACTTAAATACTTAAACACATCATTCGTATGGATTGTTTAATCATCCAAAGTTATTTCACTTAAGCCTCCTCTAGTTTGACTAAAATTGCACTCCGTATACTCAGTTTTCATCTAACTCAACCTAACACCTTAAGGTTTATGAGATTATGTTGATCTTGCTAGAAGTTATATATGTATATGAACACATACATGTGAAATAAGAGGAAATATGCATCTTAGGTATTGGATAAAATGCTTAAGAGAACTTAAATGTTATTATATGTATAGAAGTTGGTTTATATAAGTATCATTAGTTAAATAGTGAAATTATATGATTCAAGGTTTGATAAAACTATATGATTAGCTTGATTTAAATTTAATATGAGAATAATGGGCTTATGTTAAAGTGTGGTGTAGGCATATAAATAGATATACATGCACATCAATAAAATTAACCAATGTCTTTATGATGTTTGTAAAAATTCCATAAAGAAATTAATTTTGAAGGAATGTATGAAATTTATCATATTCTTTAAATGATTCATAAAATGTTTAATAGGAAGTTTAAAATTAGTTATGCTCATGATGAAAAGTTTCTAGTTAACTTTAAATAATTAATATAAGTTGAATTCATCTAATTGAAACATGAATAGTTAAGGATCATTAAAACCGTGTTAATTGCATTAATAGGCATGAATATATATATATAAAAGAACATACATGCAAATTGGGATAAGATATGTATACTAGATATTCGATAAAATGTTTTAAAAGATTATTTCATTGAATGTATACATATGTAGGAATGAGAATTAGTAGATGTAATTATGGAATGATGCCACCATTCACGGAGGCATGACTGGCTGGAGGATTGGGTAACCAATCTACAATAACCCTGACTTCAAAACAAAGTAACAAACTCATAACTCAACTAAAGAATAAAAGTAGCTTTTCTAAAACAGCAGTTCACTGGAACAGTTTACTTCTTGTAATAATTAACAAGTTACTGAAAATTTTGGCTGAGTTTCCTAGTAATATAGAAGCATGCCTCAAAATACAAATAAATATGCTCATGATTTTACTCAAACAATAACAAAAAAATAACAAGGAGCTCCGCTCCATCCACATTATAAATAAGACAAATAACTAGATGCTTACATCATTCGAAATTAGACACCTCACAATTCTAGTGTGACTGCAAACTTTTATCCTTTAACTTCAAGTCTGAGATCCTGGTATTACCTTGTCGTACTCAATCGGCGAGTCACAAGCTCGGTGACACCATGTACAGAACTCCTGTTACTAAAAAAAAAATCCACAAAAGAGGGGTGAGTCTTATGGACACCGTGAGTGGAAAATCGTACTTAAAGGGTACTAGCATCACCCAACATAAACGTATAATATATATGATAACCTTATGTAACATTGTTCAATACCTTAATGCACATTACACTTGTACATTATAATCGTCATAAATTCACAGTTTACATGAAACATAGGATCACAAATCAATCAAAGCAATAATATCAAACAAAGCAACCAAAGGGCCAACGAGTGACTCGGTCTGGCATAACATTATCACCCCTACTGGGCATTTATGCACCCGCACAACAAATTGATCTCTGTACACAATCCATCCCACAGGGGTTGAGCACTCAATTTAAAAAATAAAAAAATAAAAAAATAAAAAAATAAAAAATAAAAAAACATTTATCTAAATCAGAATTTCTCATGATTTTAATCAAAATATCCTAGGTGCACCTGGATATTAATTTCGAGATATAATCATTTATCAGAAAAACTTCCATGTGTTAGCCCTTATCAACTATAGACAATTTCAAACAAGAATGATTCAACTAACTCATTAAAATATTGTACTAACACATTTATTTAAATACACATACAATTGAAAATTATAATCTAGCCCCTAAAGGCAACAATTAACCACTCACCCGTAATCGATTTCATTCGTCACTCACACTTACGTCCACGCATCTTATCAGGTCCACATTAGAATCTGAAACTGAAATTCATATTCCCAAATAATACTTAGTTCATAAATGTTATTGTTATAATTTTTTAATTACTAAGCTTTTATCTTAACTTGTATAGGTTTCTTTACAAAAGTTTTTCATTAAGCTATTACATGTCAATTAATATGAATTGGACTTTATATGATAGGGTTAATAATTAAGAGACATTTTAAATTTCTTGACAATGCATAGGGTAGAAGAAACCATTGCAAAAGATAGAAAGGACTTAGTGAATTAGAGATGTTGAAACTATCCAAACTTGGACCAGTGTCTACTTTAACGGTCATATCTTTCTCTAAGAAATTCCAAATCTAGTTTTGTAAAATTTATAAAATACTAGACACATGTAGCTTTATAATGGTATATCATTTGAAATTTTTAGATTTGTATATCAATAAAAAAATTTCTTCGAAGTTGCATCAAATTCTGCAAAACCAAGATTTTGACAACTCTGACCTAACTTTAGTTAATTGAACATAACTTTCTCTAGGAAAAACGAAATCCAATTTCGTTTGTTGGGTTTATTAATAGACAAGTATATATATCTTTCTTATTTCTAAATTTTTTCTAAAATTAATCTTGAACCCACTCAATTCCTTACATGAACAGAAAACAGGACACTAAAAATTCTACATGAACTAGCTGGAGTCTAACAGCTCTAACTCACAGCATACTTGGAACCAAGCTACAAAATTTTGTAGACAACATTTCAAGAACATAAGCTACATTTTATTTTTTGAACTCTTAATTTAATTCTTCCCAAAGACACTCAAAATACCGAATTTCTGTTACTCACGAAATCTACCCCTGCACCCCTTCAAAACAACTTAACTCTCATTTTCCACACTTTATTCCCAACTAATCCTCCTTTAATCACATCCACTACTTACTTTCATTCACTTCTAAACTCAATACATCCACCAACCCTTTGCTCTTGTTATGAACTTTTATTCAAATTTTTTAAAACAATTAGCCATCAAGACTTAAATTTACCAAGTTTTAATTACAAAGTTCTACATAGTTTTTTTGTAAACATTTTATCAAACACCTTGGGAGCATAAATTATTTCCCTTAATGTGTATGTATATCTATATTTATACCTATCCAACTTAATCACTATACTATGTCAATTTAACAATACTAACAATTCCAATTAATCAACATTTTAACAATACTTATATCAAAAAGGTTTCACAATAGCCCACATCCACCTTTATGGAACAACCTTAACTCATAATTAATTCATCCTCCCAACTTCTTGAATTTCAAATCTTTCATTAACACAATCAAAAAGAAATCCTAGCTTTAAGTTCTTATCAACAACTTACCCAACATATTATCTAACCTCTTAATCAACATCAACAATACAGCAAGTAAACCAAAAAGAAAACAAGGAAATAGCTTGACATTTACCACAAACCAAGATGTCAAAGAATAGGAGTATGGCTGACTTGCTGTCCCAAACGTCAAAAAGCAGGGATGTTGCTGTCTTGCAGCTGGAACATACCCACCTCCTTCAACAGTGAGCTACAGCCAAGGGAAGAATGAAAGCAAGTCCAGCTATAGCACCTCTAGTAAGAACGTCCCCTGCTACTCACCATGGTGCCAACACCCTTCCACCTCTATTGAAATCCATGACAGTGGAGGATGAGAGACTCCATGCCCATCTAACCTGCTAGACAGCCACTAGTAGGCCACACCTAGCTGTTACAGGGGTAGGATCGTCGACTAGAAGAAGGGGCTACATAACGAATGGCTGGAACGCAAGCTAGGCCACAGTTGGAAAGAGAAGCTTCACAGCAGAGGAGAAGGTGTCCATGGCCGAGCTTCAACTCCTCATTTGGAAGGGAGAGATTTCGAATTAGCAAGAGAATGAGGCAGAGCAAAAGAGTCTAGAACAGCTAAGAAATAGGGAGGAAAAATCATGAAAGTGAAAAGGAAACGGGAAGAAGAAACAAAAATTTAGGAAAGTAAAATCCAATTCAAGAATTAAAATATTTGGTGTGTGTGTGTGTATATATATGTATATTTATTTACTTACAAATTCTAGTTTATTTTATTTACACACTTATTACACTCCTCCATATAAATTACACAAGCAAATTTTTAAGTTAAAAGTTAGTCAATAAGGTGGTAGAAATTATTTCTTTTATTACACACAAGTTAATACGTATGAATATATATACGAGTTTATTCAAGTAATGAGATGATTAAGTTTTCACATTGCGACCAATTACATACAAACAATTTTTTTTAAAACACGTATTGTAATATATCTGATTATATCATAATTAATCTCATTGTTATTTATTTATTTTAATTTGTTTATGTACTTATTACTGTGTAACTAAAATTTATACATTATATATAAAACTTAACGTCGCGACCTTGGGTTATAACAAATGATTACTCCAAATAATATATATATATATATATTCATGATTTTTAGTTCCAGATCGTGTCGATGATATATCGACACCATCAAATGCTTGACAAAGCGATGACTCAAATCTTTGGGCTTTGTGAATGGATTATGTGCTCTTTGATTTCTAGATTAACATGTGGAATTGTTTATGTGTAATTGAGTAAAATAGGTTATATTTAGCAGCATATTTAGAATATGTTGTGTTTAATTTGAGTTATTTGAATTATGCTTAATATGTAAACTTGTTTATGGTTGATAAGGACTAATCACCAGATTTTTCTCTGAAATGATTTTTATTTCCGAAATAGAATCCAAGTGCACCTAAGATATTCTGATTTAATATTCTAATTTGATAAGTGATTTAAAAATGATTGAGATCTCAGCCTCGGTGGGAGGTATTGTGAACCGAGAATATAATTGTTGTGCGGGTGAAACCTGCCCGGTGGAGGGAGATATCTGTTGTACAAGGTTGGGTTACTCAATTAGCCTTTTGTATGCTTTGAGTGATTTATGTGTTTGATTTTTTTATTCCATTACATGAAAATGCTTGATTAGTGTTATGCTCTTACAATCACGTACGTGTGAAATGGAATTATCTTAGAATTCAAGTATGCTTTCATTAATTAATCTATGTTTGCTTGTGCTTTGATTGATTCTAGTACCATTATGGTACATTTTTTGCTTTTTAAGTCCTTGTGACTCACACTCTCCTCTGTTGTTGTTTTTCAATATCAAGAGATCAATGCTCATTGCACAACGATTCGGGACTTGCCAACAATATTGTGGCTAGGTATACTCTGAAATCACATACTTGAAGCCAAAGGATGAATTTGCAGTCACATTAGGTTTTAAATTTCTTGTATTTGTTATGTATAGTGGTTTAGCTGTGGATATTGATATGATGTTGGAGCTAAGCTCCTCTGTGTATATTAGTATTATTGGTTATTGGTTGTTTGTAACTGGTTTATACATGTATGTATTATCAGGCATGTTCCACTTTACAATGAACCTTTGCCGAAATTTTTAGTTAAATATTATGTGTTCAATACTTTCACACTCTCAAATAAAAGTATGACTGGCTAGAGGAATGAATAATCATACCTCGTAACCCTAGATACTCAAGAATTGTACATCCCTAGCTCTTAAATACATTACAGTTATGATAATTAAAATATTACTGATTTAAAATAAAACCATAACTCGGTTATTAAACATAAAACGTTCACTGCAAATTTGGCAGTAGTTCTCCCGTAAAGCGAAACTTGCTAATAATACGTATATATCACGTGTTACAAGGTTAACAGTAAACTATAGTACCACAAAATATACAAAAGAGCCTTACTCCTAACAAAAATATAGAATTTCCATAATTAACTCAGTGTACAACAACAATACAAAACACTTAAGGTGACTGCTAGCGTTGTCCTTTAAGCCTCAAGTATATGATACCGATATGTACCTTACCGTAACAGTGTCAGTAAGTGACAAATTCCTAACATGGTGGACGATGGTTTCCTGAAACTAAAAAAACAAAAATATAACAAAGGAAAGAATAAGTCACAAGAACTCAGTGAGCAAACCACGTACCCTAAGGGTACCAGCATCACACAACACATATATTATTGACTAATCTCACGCCTAAATTTAACTATGCATGTACATATTTATCCTATGATCGCAATTCACATATTTCATAACTTTCAACATTGAACCCTATCATGCAAAGAAATCAAAGCATACAAGCAAACAAAAGACCAATGAGTAACTCAGTCTCGCATAATAGTATCACTCCCACTGGGCATTTATGTGCCCGCACAACAAATAAATCTTCATACATAATCCATCCCACCAGGCTGAGCACTCAAACTTTTTAAAAACATTTATCAAAATCAAAATATCTCAAAATTTTAAATCAATATATCCTAGGTGCACCTGGATCTCAGTTCCGAAAATTAAAATCATTTCTCCAAAAAATTTCAATTTGTTGGCCCTTATCAACTACAAACAATTTTGAATCATCAAACATAATTTAAATAAATCACTAAAATATTGTCCTTACTTAGATTTCCATATAACACATCTATTTACATACACATATAATTGCACATAAGAATCTGGCAACCAAAATGCACGTAATTCACTCACTAGGCTTAAGAATGAGATTCGTCAATCTGTTTAGATTGCGATGGTGTTGGAATATCCTTGACATGCTCTAAAGCTGAAAAATTATATTTGTATGTCAATTTATACAATCATAGTATAACCTCCTAACTACAAAGCTTACTTACATTCTTATTGTTGAATTAAACTTAATCAAGAGCTAAAACTATCTTTTCTCATTATAAATATCATTAAGTTTTTATTATTATTTCTATTATTTTAACTTCTTTAATCTAGATTCATATATTTCATAACTTACTAATTATCCATAATTTAATTTACCTATAACAATTAGACTAATACAACACTCCAAGACTAAATTCAATTCTCTTAAATCGATATATATATATATATTATTTGATTAAAAGTCTTTACTCCAATGTTCCATGCTTAAACTTTTTACATGACATAAAAGCATATAACTTAACTTAATTGAAGTCTAACTAATTGTCTAACTAAATTCTAACATTCCCAAATTATATAGGGTTCACGGCACAAGGGATTTCCTATATCTATCCCTCATTGTTGCCGTGACCCAAAAAGGGTACAAATCTCTCCTTTTCATTCCATTACAGTCGACCATGGAGAAGATACTGGTAGCCAAGTTACTACAAAACAGGGATAGCATCTTGATATTTTTTTTTTCTAACCTAAATCTCTTATTACATCTTTCTTTCCATACCATTACCAAGCATTTCTCTAGTACTAACACTCCTATTAAGTATAATCAACCATACTTTTATTCACTTGAGCAATTAGTTAGCCAAAGCCATTTAACCCACCTACCACCATCCCAATATGGAATAAAAGGAAAAAGAAGAAGTTTGCTACACGTGAAAAAGGAGTACCCAATGATTTACTGCCAAGCAGTGTAGGTGCTTGCTAGATATTGCAAGCTTTGGCTAGCAAACTGCTACTACCCCCCACTGCACTTCAACTTTGCTCTCCCACAACTTCAATTTGTGAACTTGGATGGCAGCAAAAATGGTGCACAAACCCAAGCTAAAACAAAGCAGCCCTGCACTTTATACCCACAGCCACACACTCATTGCACACAGGCACACTTAATGCACCCACACCACACCCACTTCTTATGGTATACTACTTCCATAAGTCTTGATTGCTCTAAAGTCTTAGAGGCCTACTGCTAGGGGTGTGCACGGGTCGGTTCGATCTTGGTAGTGACAAATTTGTAAACTGAACAGAATTTATCGGATATTTAAATTAATTATCTGAAACCAAACCGATAATGAAAAATAGCAGAAATTAACCGAACCAAAAAATTAACCCCTACTTCGGTTCGGGTAATGCATTACCCGAACAATAACATCAACTTAAATTCAGTCAAAATAAACTCATTACCTTCCAATAATTCTTCAACTATTTTACTAAATAAAAACATAAAAAAACTAATTCAATTTTTATACTTAAATAATCATCTTAAACATAATAAAATTCAAAACTAAATCACAATAATACAATTATCCACTAATAAAAAGCTTAACAAGTTCACAAATGACAAGTTTATAAAAATAAAAAAACAACAACAAATTCAAATAGGCAGTAGCTTTCATTTTAAATAAAAAGAAAAAAATAGTAGATTCCAACTAACAATAGTTTTCATTCCAAAATAGCAATCCAAGACTCCAATTATCCTACAATATAGATACAATAGTTAGAACATTTTAGGCTAAATATTATGATAAAAATAAGTTGTAATAATATCTTACTTTAGTTGTAAAACACATCAATCATCAATGACAAACATTGGTTGTAATTTCAATCCAGCAAAGTCTACAAAAAAGATGAAATCAATCACATAAATTTATGAAACAAATTAGAAGTTAACAAATCAAACTAGTTTTTTGGTAAATTATACGTTGCTCATCCTTTTCCATATCTTCAAGTTTCTCTTTAATATCAATTGAAAGAGAAGAAGATCTCATCTAACTTTGAGTGCAAATTAGAGCCTCGACTAATATTGGTGTCAATGAGCTACGAAATGCATCAAGTACACTACCACTAATACTAAAAGTTGATTATGAGGCCACAGTGGATATCGGAATAGCCAAAACATCATGTACCATCATAGAAAAAACCTGATATTTTGAAGAATTTGACTTCCACTAGCTCAATATATCAAAGCTTTCATCCTTACATTCATCAAGTACCTCCCCTAAATACTTTTCCAGCTCTAATTTATTTTCAAATCCTTGCTCTTCTACTTTTCTCTTTCTAAATCTTGATGTAATAGAAGAGTTTTGACCAGCATTACTTGTGTCAACCTCATTGTTAGCTTGAGAAATAGATCTTTGTTGACTACAAGCTCCACTAGCCAATTTATAAAACTCAAACAAATCATATAAAGTTTTTTTCACTTTTTTTCTCAATTCCAAAGCTGTCAAAGCATCATAGGATTCATCAATAACAAAATCAACAAACTCTAATTTGTTTCTAGGATCAAGCACCACTGCAACAAATAACATGATATTGATATTTTTCAACTTTTCCCCAATACTTGTCATGTTTTCCCTTCATCTTGAATGCCATTGATTGGATATTCGAATCATCACTTTTGCACAATTCCAATATCTTTAACCTAATTTCATAAATCTCTTGACAATATTGATTGCTAGTGACATATAAAGAACTAGAGACACGTAATGTTGCATCATAGAAAGTTTTCAAGAACGGTAATAAAGATTGTGCATGCTCCCAATCATCCTTTATTGGTAAACCCCTCATTTTCTTTTTATTATCTGTTAGCTCATCAACATATTTTTTATCTCGTTCTTCTAAATGATCAAAAGCATTCTGAAATTTCAAGGTTGCCTCTAACATCAAATAAGTGGAATTCCATATAGTATTCACATCAAGGCATACAAGACTTTTGCTTTCAATTTTTTCAGATTCAATACAAGCTTTAAATCTTAGCATTCTAGCAGGAGAAGACCTTACATATCTTACTGCTGAACGAATACGAAAATTTGAGTCATCTAGATCTTTATGTCCATCTTTCACAGTTAGAGATAATATATGAGCACAACACCTCATATGAAGATACTCACCCTTTAAAACAGTACACTTCCAATTATTGAGTCTTCTTTTTAGTATTGCACACTAACATCATTGGAGCTTGCATTATCAACAGTGATAGTCATAACTTTATCAATACCCTATATAAGTAAACACTTCTCAACAGCTTTCCCAATTACCTCACCTAAATGACTAAAAATAGGATAGAAATTTAAAATTTTTTTGTGTAATTTCCAATCATTGTCAATAAAATGACCAATGAGACATATATAAGAAAAATTCTGCCTAGATGTCCAAGTATTAGTGGTGAAGCAAATTCTTGAGTTTGCTTTTTTCAAATAAAACTTCATGTTTTCTGTCTCACTAGCATATACATCAAAAATGTCTCTAGTCACAGTGAAACATAAGGGAACAACAAACTTAGGCTGCATCATATTACAAAAAGCACGAAAACCTTCAGGCTCTACATGCCTAAGCGGTAATCATCAATTATAATCATTCTAGCAAGATACTTTCTACACAAATCTTGATCAAACTTCCATGCCATAACTGTGCAATTAGTATCCCCACCTTCATCTAAATTACCTTTTGATTTAAAAGCAATTATTTGTTGACCCTTGGCCATTTTGTTGTTATAGGGATATTTTTTACATCTTCCTAGATGATTATGCATTGCACTTGTGCCATTTTCAGTAGAACAAGAAATATCATCAGCACAATAATGACAAGATGCACTATGTTCACAATCTAATTTGGTGAAATGATTCCACACCTAAGAACGAGTCTTACCTCGACCCCTAGACTTAGCTTTGCCACATGAAGTTGGAAGTGGTGGTTTTGAAGATGCACCAGCAGAGCAATTCTCTTCAATTCAAATATTATCAGTTGTATCCATGCTATTGCTTTCCATCTAACATATAAAAATGACAATTGCACATCAGAGATAATGATGATGAGAAAAAAAATGACATTGACTTTCCAAATACTAAAAAACGACATTGATTCTCCAAATTCTAAATAATCAGCTATGTTTACATTACAACAGTGATGGAAGCCCAGAAGATGAAGATTGACACTTACAAGAAAGTTATCCTTTCAAGTTATTTCTCATGGCTTACTTAAATATTTTTTGTTTTAAAAGTTGCTGTGTTTGATTTTATGTAAAAAAAAAAAATCAGAGCCACCATCGTAGACGCCTATCACCTGACCAAAGTTCTGTGTTTGATTTTGTGTGTAAAAAAAAAAAAAAAACCTGAGCCACCATCATAGACTCCCATCACCATCACCATGACCAAAGTTCTGTGTTTGATTTTGTGTGAAAAACAAAACAAAAACAAAACCACCATCACCTTGACCAAAGTTGTTATGTTTGATTTTGTGTTAAGAAAAAAAAAAAAAAAAAAGCCACCATCATAGACGTAGAGAGGAAGTCAGAAAGAAAACAAACTGTGTAGAATATAGATCTTGATGGATTGATGACTTGGTGTTGGCTGGATTGTGTAGATCTTTGATTGAATGACAATGGGTTAAGCACATGAGAAAAGAAAGAGCTCCAACGGCTAAAAGACTTGCAGCTCCTTCTATTTCTATGGCCCTTGTAATACCTTCTTTTGATTGAGCATGAGGTGTCCCAGATCACATTCCATGAATCGAAAGGCAGGTTATTGCTTGGCGGCGATACGGACTTGACCCTTGCCTTGTGACCTACAAAGACAGTGAAGGGAGATGAGAATGATGGCTACAAAATGTAAATGGGTAAGAGAATAGGATTTGTTAAATTAGATATCTATATTTTTTTTTTTAGGGGCTAAAATTAGATATCTTATATCTATATTCATTAAATTATATAATAATTTTTTTTAATATATAAATTCGAGTAACCATGAGTGACCATTATATTTTAATAAATTACTCGTACCCGAACCGAAATTTTTGGGTCTTCAATTTAGATACCCGTAACTGAACTGAAATGCATAAGTACCCTAAATTACTCGAACTAAATGATTGGATCGGTTCGGGTTTTCGAGTATACCGGGTTCTTTGCACACCCCTACCTACTGCCCTGCAAAACAGGGGATAAAATGGTTGCCAACTCTTTTCTTTAATCCTCCCTCTAGACTAAACATCCAAGGCACAACAAGTACAAGAAAGGAGGATGAAATTTCTTGAATACATGAAGTCTTGGTAGAACAAGAAAAGAGTACGGAAACCTCTAGGTTCTCCAATGGTAGTGAAGGAAGAAGAAGAAAGAGGAAGGTCAGGCCGCACAAAGAGAAAGTGAGAAACAAATAAAAAAAAATGAAAAGTAAAGGCTAAATAAAATAATGAAAAAAAAATGTACCATAAATCCATAAATATATTTATATAATCATGTATTCAATTATTATTTTATGCTTGTAAGATATTTAACTAATTCCTTAATTAACACACTCTAAATGAATTAAACTCTACTTAATTTGATTTACCATATAACAGCAATACCTTTTCTATATATATATTAGTGCTCATTCACTTAATTTTGTTTTTTAAATTACTTTTTATTTACCTAATGAAACAGGTTACATACAACATTCTAATATGTATGTTAGGTTCAGGTTAAAACAAATACCAAGTCTATATTTTAATTTAATACAGTAAAGCTTTCTTTGTTTTAACTATAAGTGTTCAAAAGTTATATATATGTTCAGTTGTGGTAAAGTTAGAGTTACAAGATTTGGTTATCCATTCTTTCGTCCATTCATGTCTCAGTTTATGGGTGTGACAATTAAGAAACACATAAACTAATCCAGCACCACCAGAACACTAAATCAAGAAATAAAAAAAATAAAAAAAGACGTTGTAATTTATATTATGGTTCTTGTACATATCATGATTACTGATAATTGTGATGCTCCAAGAAAATAATAATCTTATTTTCAAGGTATACACTTATACACATACTCAAGAGTTTTTATTTTTTATTTTTTTTATTACGCATGTACTCAATGCTCTGCTTGATACTAGTACCATCATGGTACATTTTTCGCTCATTAAGTTCTTGTGACTCACACTCTCTTCTATTATTATTATTTTTAGTATCAAGAGATCAATGCTTGTTGCTCAACGATTTAGGACTTGCCAATAATATTGCAGCAAGGTATACTCTGAAATCACATACTTGAAGTCAAAGGATGAATTTGCAGTCGCATTAGGTTTTAAGTTTCTTGTATTTTGTTGTGTATAGTGATTTAGCTGTGAATATTAATATGATGTTGGAGCTGAGCTCCTCTGTGTATATTAGTATTCTTGGTTACTGGTTATTTGCAACCAGTTTATACATGTATGTATTATCAGACATGTTCCATTTTATGAGAAACCTTTGTTGAAATTTTCAGTTAAATATTACGTGTTCAATACCAAGTCTATATTTTTAATTTGATACAATAAAGCTTTCTTTGTTTTAATTATAAGTGTCCAAAAGTTATATACATGTCCAGTTGCAGTAAAGTCAAGGTTACGAAGATTTGGTTATCCATTCCTCCAAATAGTCATGTCTCCATTTAAGGGTGTGACAATTAAGATGCGCATAAACTAATATGGTACCACCAAATCACTAAATCAAAAATTAAAAACATAAAAGACGTTGTAGTTTATACTATGATTCTTGTATATATCATGATTACTGATAATTGTTACACTCCAAGAAAGTAATAATCTTATTTTCCATGTATACACTTATGCGCGTACTCAAGAGTCTTTTTATATTTTTTTAAAGAGTGTGAACTGTTATTTTAAGTATTTTTTACATATAAAATTTTGAAGGCAACAAACTCTGCTATTTAGAAAACGGTATATATTACACAAATGGTTAGTTACATAAAATATTACAAGCAGATAAGAGAATACATCTTAAAACAATTATATACGTTATTTTTACAAATAAAAGTAAATCTTTGAATAAGCACATAATTATATAAATATATGTGATAAGACTAATTTATATATATTAAATTAATTAAAAATTTAATTTAAATATTTATATCAATCTCAATTCCTACCCTAATAGTAAAAATTCAATTTAGCTTTAGTCTTTTATAATATAAAATAAAAATCCAACATAGTTTGTCCATAAGAACTTATATATCATTTCTAAAGTCAGGATTCTATTAATAATAATATGGACAAAGAATTAAAAAAATAAATTAAAAAAAAGTCAAAATTGTATGTGCAAGCAAATTCTCGTGTTTTGGGTAAATGGTCCTACTAATCCTCGATTGAAACTCAGCATATATCTCAGTCTGTCACATTTGTATGCCTGTATATTAGTATTTCCAACAAAGCCTGTGTTGATTTAATGTGCTAAAGTCTTTGAAAATGATTAAATCAAATAAAATGACAAGGAGTACGTGAAGTCCAAGAGAATCAGAAATGAAGAAGCAGGAAGAGAAGGGCTGATTGGGTGGGAATGGGATTGTCAGCATTGAAATTGAATGACTCCCTCTCTCTCTCTCTCTCTCTCTCTCTCTCTCTCAGAGGCACAAACTGAACCAAATTACAACACACCTTCAACGGCACGGACCGCTTTTACTTATGAATCATTATTCATCAGTTTAATATAATATCATAAAGCGGAAAATTGACAAACACCTAGTTATGCGTGAGTTTTTGAATATAGACCCTTTTTTTTTTAACTAGTTCCTTTACAACTTGTAAATTACAAGTTTAGATGATATATTAAAATGTTTTTAACACTTGTTATAATATATATATATATATATATATAAATGGGTTTTCTAATAATTATCCTAAGTACACTTGTTAAATTGAAATTAATAAAATTTTTGATATTTTGTACAATTTTATTTTTATTATTTTTAGTTCTACAATCAATTTAAAAATTATTATTATTAATTTAATTTTAAACTTAGTTTAAATTGAATAAAGCAATCATTAGTGCATTAGCTTAATAATACTAAAATCATATATCTCTATTAAGAAGACATTAAGAGTGTTTTAGATATTTTATCTTAATTTTTTTAAATTAAGTTAAGTTGTAACTTTTGTAATTTTGAGAGAAATATATGTAGATTTTAAAAATGAAATACAAGAAAGTTTGTCTCAATTTTTTAAAATTTAGGTTACGTTGTAACTTTTATAATTATAAGAGAAATCTAGGTAAATTTTAAAATTTACTAAAGAAAAAAAATTGGTGTGATACCAATATAATATTTAAGTTAAAATAGTTTACTCAAAATAAATCTACTTGTTAAAGGATTTGTAGTTTAAAAATTTTGCACTTTTCTAAAAGGTGAAATCAAATGATACTCTCTTCTTTCTTACCTTAAAAGGGAAAAGTTAGGTAGATTTTATATACATGCATTGATTGTGTAATGTTGAATTTGGTGTTTGTTTTGAAGTTTAAGAAATTGATGGTAGTGTTTCTATATAAAGCTAGAAATTAATCACTCTCCCATGTGTCTATACCAATGAGGATATAAATCAAACTTGCTGCCTTACATTAAATGATAGAAAATAACTTAGGGTTTTTTTTAACGTATTACATAAAAATATTTTTAAGATATAATGAATATAGGATGCATTTGAATTGGCGGCGAGATAAAAACCAAAGTTCGAGACCATGGTCAGAGACCATCCTGTCTCAATCCAGCTATTCGTTTGAATGTTCCAAAATTATGATCAGAAACTATAGTCACATAAACTGTTTTGTGTACGAATTACTAGACATTACTGTGTTGTATTAAAAATAAACAGTTTAATTAATTTTGACTTAAATTTTAAATTAAAGTATATTTAATTCAGTTTTGATTTTTAAATTAATTTAAAGTACATTTTAATTATTTTTAACAAGTTTGAGTATAGGTTAAATTTTTTCAAAAGGTAAAGGGAAAAATAAAAATAAAAATTTAAGGGTAATAAGTTGGAAGGACAATATGAGAATTTTTGAAAAGGGAAAAGGCAAGATAAGAGGGAAACTTCTTGGGCCAATGCGCGGCCAAGAAGCTGGGGAGAGGCACCTTCGTGGACGTGGGCGCTTGGACTGTGTGTATTGAGGGACTCGGCAAAATGGACTACGGTGCACTGTGTGTGGCACGAGGGCTTTGGGTTATGCCGCAATGCCCCTCCTCAACGGGACATAGATTTTGAAAATTGAAATTTTTTAAAAATAATAATATATAATAATATTGAAATTATGATCAATTACAATAATAAATTTTATAAATTTTTTATTTATAAAATTTTAACAAGTGCACTTAAAACACTTAAAAAAATCCAATAACTTACCTTAGTTTTGAAATTTGAAGATTGACATGCTTCACCAAACTGGCTTATACAAGGAAAATGTTAGTACCCATTTGATTTTACATTTATAAATACTCGCATTAATTAGACATGCCACAATTTCTCTTAATTATCATTGGGTGATGCGATTAATTTTTCAAAATGGTTTTTTACATAAATAATTATTTTGCTTCCTTCCAAGCAGAAGACGACTTGATTCTGGTTTCGTATATAGGAGTGAGTAGGAAAAATCTGTGATATACTTCATTAATTGTTTAAAATTTTACATACTATTTCTAATATTATTTTAATTTCTGAGTGATGGAAAAAAAAATTAATTAACGAATTTTAAAGAAAAAAAATTAAAGTTTTAGTCATGAGGAAAAAAAAATCACATAGAGATAAATCAATAACAAGGTGTTAGAGGAGGGACGAAGTAACAATTTAAACTACAAGATGACGAGAAAGTAAAAATTGGTTATATTACATGATGATTAAATTAAGGAATTATAATTTTTATTTAATTTTACCAATTTAGTCAATTTTCTATATTTTAAAATATTGTAAATATAATATTTATTGAATAATGAGATATTTGTTTGCCTTATTTGAAATTAAAATTTGAATGAAATGGGGAGAGAAAGAGGAAGAAATATTTTGATTAAGAACCCCTTGATACAAGAACAATATAATAAAAAACATTTTTATTTTTTTAAATTTCAAAGAAACGTAAAGAAAAAGTAGGTAATAACTTGACGTCGTACAAATTTTTTTTATTAACAATTTCAAAATTTCAATTGATTGAGTGAGCAAATAATAAGAAATTACAATATCTTATACTAAATTATTAAATTGATGAATTTAAAATTTCAACCAAAACTAAACTAGTTTTGTCTTAAATTAAACTAGTTTTACCCTAATTCAAAAGAGAGAATATTAGATGGACAAGTTGGCATAAAATAGTAACAAACATTAACTACAAATCTTTTTCAAATTCCCATAAAAAAAAAAAAGGGGGGGGGTCCAACGTTTGAAATAAATAACCAAGGCAAAAAGTACACACCGAAACAGCTCCTTTCATTTGAAATTAATGTTCTTAACACTTCACGAGGTTGCACGCCTCTACCCTTTACTCCTCCAGCTCTCTCACTCACTCTCCCTCTCTCTCTCTCTCTCTCGGCTTCGTGTCTAACTTAAAAAGTTCATACCCTCTCAAATATCATCTTCATCAACTTTTTATAAGCCTCTAAGGTTTCAAACTCGAGAAAGAAAACAGGGATTGATGCTTATAGAAAAATGTCGACTACAACGGCTACTAGGAGAGCAAAGTGGCATTACCCACCACCACCACCGACCCCTAAAATCCTCCATTTGCCACGCCGGCCTCGTCGGAGACCCAACAAGACACTCTCAGGAAAACCCACTTCCAGTGATGCCCGCCGGGACCATAAAGGTAAGTTGGAGAGTCTGTTTGATCAAGAACGTACATTTAGCCGGAATGTTCCGATAGTGTTGTTAGACTACAGTGAGAGGAGAAGAGAAAGAGTTGAAGGCCGGGAAAGTTGCGAACTTGGTGGCGATGGTGGCTGCGGGTTGATGATGGAGGAGGAGAGGTGGAGGTTTCAGGCGGAGATATTGAGAGCGGAGTGTAATTTGTTGAGGATGGAGAAGGAGATTGCAGTCAAGAAGTTGGAGAGGACTCGTGCTCAAATGGAGAGAACTCTAAGATCTGCTGTTCAGACCCTTGTTTCTGTGAGTAACTCATTTTCCTTATCTTAATTCTATTTCTCTCCAATTGAATTTGATCTGCTTTGAATTCAAGGAAATTAATAGGCAAAAAATGAAAAGGGAAAGGCATAATTTTGAAATAGAATGATGAAAGCTTTTCATTTTCTTTCTACGAAGTGTTTTTAAGCAGTTAAAAACATACTTGTCTTACTTGAATTGGTTTTCTTTCAAATGGCTATTCTTACTTTGTATTGTTTAACTGCTAGTTTCTGTAATTGATAGATTTAGTTTCCTTTTCTTTTTATGTTCTAAATACTTAGTAATTTAAATCTTTTTTATGTTCTAAATCCTCTTTAGCTAGAAAAAAAAAAAAAAAAAAAGTATCATGCATATATTCTGACAAGGCTATTGGTTTTTAGGGGAGAATAAAGATTTGTGAAGGACAGAATGTTGGAATAGTATTGGATGAAGAGATCCAAGTGTTGACAGAGAAGCTTGAGAAGCTGGAAAGGAGGTCAGGAAGGAAGGATTTAGATCTCAGGACTAAGAGTAACTTTGACAAACAAGCTTCTGTTCTTCAGAGACGGCTAGAGAAGTTTGGAGGAACATCAGATGAGACTTGTGTGAAGGAGATAAGAGAGATGGCGGAGGCAAGCTTGTCAATAAAAACAAGGTGTAGAGCTGATGAGAGCTTTGTTTGCAGTGGAAAACTTAATGTAAGTGAGAAAGTAACAGTGATATTCTTTGCTCCTTAGTATTATAATTCATCTTTTGTTGCATACTTCTCCTGGCATTTCTTATCTATGTTTGGTTGCTTAGAGAAGGGATACAAATCATGATTCATATTGATTTCAAAAGTGTAAATGCCCATCCCAGCTCACCCTTACAATCTAATCAGTCTAAACCCAATGAGGTTTGAAGTTGATGTTTCTAGTACACTTTGTTTATTTTTTTTAAAAAAAAACACTTTTGTTTCACTGTTAAGTTGATAAATTTATGGGTGAGAAACAACACTTACGGAGCTATAGACTCACGTGAGTACTTTAGTTAGTGAAAAAAAGGAAGAATGATTTTAAAATACTAAATATTACATTTGTTATGGTTTTTTTTTTTTTTTTTTTTTTTTTTTTTTTTTTTTTTTAATTTTTTAATTTTTATTTTACTTTGTAGGTGGAGATTCTGAGAAGGAAAATGGAGAGATTGTCAAAGGGAATTTTGTTGGAGAGGATGGAGGAAGAATATAAATCAATGCTCTCTACAGCCAGTACTTCTGCTGCAAGTTCTGCCTCAACTTCCAGGAGAATTGATTTCCCGGATTCTTCTTCCATTCGCCAACCAAATCAGGCAATTTCTTAATTACTCATATCTTAATGTTTTTATTGATTGAACATAATGACATATTCTGTATCATATAAACGCACTACAGCTACTGGAATTCTCAATTGGCTGTAAGGCTGGACCTAGTCTTTCATTAGGAAATTTAAATTTTATTTAACCACCAGCTGTTGCATTTAAACATTATTTAGCATGTTAGTTCTATAAGAATCTACATCTAGATAATTTCGGGCAAAATGTGAAAAAGTGGGTTACATATTTAATTTGTTCTAGGTCAAGTCTGAAATTTCTAAGAATGTTATTTACAACTTTAATTTAGCTGGCGGTGATTTAAAATGATATTCATCCAAAAGGTTTTGCATAATTATCAACCAAGATATTGTGACATTTTATCGTGTGTTTGCTATTTTTAGAAAATGCATAAATATTCACCTTACTGCTGGAATTTCTTCTTACATTCTGAAAACATATGAGTGAGCTTTGCTGTAAATTAATTTAGAGGATCTTATGTTATTGTCTAGGTAGCATACATGATTTCAACCTCACAAACAGGTCACATCTTGCTTACATGCATCATCCATCTTCCATCATTACATGTAAACTATTATAATGCATTTCTCCAGGCTCTTCAATAAATTTATATATTACTAATGTTTCTTGCATCCAAATAGATATTTCTGCTTTAAAGAAATCAGAAGGGAAGAAAAGTATATAAATGGCATTAAAAAAACACAGAAGGACCTTAGATTTCCCATGATATACATATGATCTGAGTGTTCTTCTCTTGCTGATTTTTTTTCATGACATTTTCAATATAGAGAAAGAATCCTGTTTAACTGGAACAAAAATATCCTGCAGGAAACAGTGTCCCACGGAGGGAAGCTGTGCTCAGGACAATGCAAGAGTATTGTACGAAGAATTGTAGAGCAAGTACGAGCTGAGACAGAGCAGTGGTCCCAGATGCAAGAGATGCTAGGGCAGGTGAGAGAGGAGATGGAAGAATTACAGACTTCGCGAGATTTTTGGGAAGCTCGGGCCCTTGATTCTGATTTTCAGATCCAATCTCTTCATACTCATGTAAGTTTCTCACAATACATTCTATTTAAATGTGCTATAATTTTTTCTAGTCATTTTTTCTATATTTTCTTGATATTAGGCTTATCTAGCTATTCTGTACTGCTTTTGGAATACTCTGGTCTCTTTCCTCTTATAATTCACTAATTTGGTTTATTGATCACCGTCCTTTCAAACTTTTGGATTAAGAGTATAAAGTAAGCTAGTCATTCAATTTTAATACTCCAAAAGAATGTAAACAATCTTTGGAAGTTTTTACTGTCATATCATTTTTCAAATTCTACAAGTCTACCTCCCTCTGTATTTGATTCTCAACTTAATATGAGGGAAAAGAAAATAGGTTTTGATATCAAAGGATTCAAAACCACTTAGGACCACCTTAGCTATAATTCTATGCAAGTTTCCTCTTGATAGTTAGGATAAGGGAGGTTATTGATATAACTCTATAGTGAGTAAATATTAACATATGAAATCTTCCCCGTTAGTACTATTACTTGCATGATAATGTGCAGCTATACATCTTTATGATGCATACTGGGTGATTAAGTTTTCAGGAGAGGATGGCCTGACAAAAAGATACGTCATCCTTCTAAGAGTGCAAAAAGACCCAACTTGTCTTTAACTTGCTTTACTCTCCTCCATAATAATCTCTTCAGTAATATAGATTTTATTCTTATAAGGTGCAAGAGTGGAGGCAAAAGGCTCTTTCATCAGAAACTCAAGCAAATCAGCTGCAAACCCAATTGTCTGTGCTTTGTGGGGATCTTGAACGGTTAAGGAATGAACAAAATGCAGAAAAACTAAAGGAAAGAAGTTCACAACATATTTCATTGGATGTACAAAATGAGATGGAGAAACGGGTACTGGTTTGTCACTTAAAGGAAAATATATATACTGGCGAAATCAGAAAGAAGCAGAGCGAGGTCTCAAGGGGTGGAAGAAGGAAAGCACAAGCTACTAGTGGAGGATCCATGGCCACAAAAAGATCACCATTTCAAGATATTGGCAATTCATCATTGTTGATGAGGCAGAATAGCAAGGCAGTTTTCCCTTTGCATTGCCATCCTCCTTCAAATAAAGAGGAAAGTTTTTGACTGATTTCAACTAACTCTTAACTCAAATATTAGCTAACCTTTTCTGATTGTCTTAACTGGCAACATATTTCAGTCTATTTAAAATTATGCTCTTTGATGGGGTTTCCCTAACACTGCCTGGATGCCTTCTATCACACGGGAAAAGCATGCCCTATGACTTGAGACTTGGAAGTATCAAAATTGTAACTAATTCACTTGAAGTGAAACTGTTATATCGTCCCCAGGTTATTGTTAACAAAGACAGATCGGTTTAGTCTTTGAGCATGAAGGGGATACTAAAAAGTGGCGGGCTCAAAGTGGTTTTGGACAAAAAGGGCCACTTTTTGAAACATAAAGCATGAAAGGGTAGAATAAAAACTAAGTAGCACAAATAGGATAACGTGGGAAACCGGATTTTCATCAGCCCAGTCATCATCCCTCGTCCACGTAGGAGCAGAATTGTGGGACCAAATTGGGGTGTTTAGAAAGTGGATTTTGGTTTCTCTATGCCATTTTCTGTACTTCATTCTCCTATTCTCTTACTCTGTGGATGTGATCCTTGTTAAAGTGTGGATTTAATGGTTTAAAATGTATGATATTTTTTTTCCATAAATATTAAACATGCATTACTAATTGTTCACTAAAATTTGAATCACCAAAAATTAAACATGCATAAAAATTGGGATTTGTAGTTGTAATTAGCTAGGGTTATTACTTTCATAAATTAAGAATTATGATTAATTAGATAATATTTGAAAACATAAGATAATATTTTAACTTTTTAAAATATAGAGACAAATTAAATTCATGATCATACAATAGAGAATAAATTGTAATTAAACAACAATTGTTACATATATGGCTTAAGGGCCATATAGTAAATACACAAGACCAGTATAGTCAGATTAGCGATAGGCCCATCTACGACGGTACATGAGGGTCGCCGATATATGATTTTCTTATAGTGCAATTTTGTCTTTATTTTGCCTCACATTGTATCGTGCATTTTATTTTCACATGCAGTTTAATTTTTTAAATTATACCAGCTTCGAACCTAACACCTATATGTGATTTGATAGAAGTTATTCCTCTCAGATTTTGATTTTGTCTTTATGTCTTTTCTTTCTTCAAGACCCTCATCGATTTAATAAATGGACAAAAAAGGTATAATTTAGACCAATTGTGTTGTACAACTGCTTTTCAAAATTCAAACTGTTAAATTCAATAGTGCCTTATAGAGTTCTAATTCAGTCCATCTAACTGTGGATACAAGCTTAGCAGTTATACAAATTAAACAAGTGATGCAGCTACATATAACATACACAATCACTCTAGCACATGGAAAATGAAATCCCATATACAGTAATAGCAAAGAACACCTTAGATATCATAGTCGAACAAATGAATATCCCCCCAACTAATTAAAGTCCTAAAATGATTTTTGAGATGAAAAATCGAAAATCATCGTACAGGAGGTAGTTCACTCTTTTCGACTGAACCTCCATGGGAAGAATACAGTAGTTCAACTAGCCAAGATTGGGGTATCTATAATTGATTAGATAGTCGAAGTTTCATGTTGGCAAGTAAGAGTGACACTCAAATTAAATAATTTAAATTTGAATTCGAATTTTACTTAATATTCAAATTTTTATTCAAATTCGAATAGTACATTATTTGATTCAATATTTGATGAATGAATTTGAATAAGTATTCGAATGAATATTTGAAATAATATATATTTTTATTAAAAAATTATAACAAAAAATGACTTTTTATGAATATTTTTTTACCAAAATATCCTAAATATTTGAATATTCGAATTCATATATTTAAAATTTTATTTGAATTCAATTCAAATTCGAATTCAAATTTCAGATTAAGATTTGTATAAGTATTCGATTTCAAATTCGAATTCGAGTACTGGAATAAAAATTCGAATTTGAATAGAACTTTATTCAAAGCTATTCGATTTGAATTTCACCTCTTGGCAAGGAACCACCGATGATTTCGATACTTCAATGCAGTAGTGATAGTCTTTAAAAAAAAACCCAATTAAAAATATATTTTATATATGAGAACAAAATATTTAAAAGTTTACTAATAAAATAAAACTTACTAAATACATAGTACATAAATAAATAAAAAGTGTATAATTACATAATTAGAAATTATATTTAAAAGCATTCCACCAAAACTATTTTTTTTGTTTTTTCAACATAATTTCTTATTTTACTATTTCTAAGATCTATATATATATATATATATAATTATTATTTTTAATTATAGTTAATGACTCAAGATATCAAAAAAGTTGTATTTAAAATAAGAAATATAGGTACGGAATGCATTTTGAAGTACTCTACTTGAAAGTTTTATTCAATAACGTAAAGCCATGTCAATCTAGCTAGGGACCAGTGTATATAGCTAATAACCTAATGATCACTAAATAGTTAGAATGTACCAGGCTTAGTGGGGAGGTCACTGGACCTAATACTGTAATCGCCCATATGGTACATATATCTACCTACCTGTCGTTGAAAATTCTCCAAGTTCGATATGCCCCAATTATTATCCTGCAACTGCCCATATTGTTCATCATGATCATAGTGTTGCATTACTGGAGGCCCAGTAAAACTTGGTTGCACTCCATAATTCTTATTGCCCATCGCTTGAAACTGATCAGGAACCCTAGCCATGGTGCTAGCAGAAACATTGTCGTTGTTCATTGCTTGAAACTGGCGAGAAGCCCCAGACACAATGTTGTTGCACACTCCTTGCAAGTACTGGTCAGGAACACTAGCCATGGTGCTAGAAGATGGATAGTAACTGTTGTTCATTGCTTGAATGTACTGATCAGGAAAACTAGCCATGGTGCTAGATGACGCGTGATTACTGTTGTTCATTGCCTGAATGTACTGGTCAGGAAAACTAGCCATGGTGCTAGATGACGCATGGTTATTGTTGTTGATTGCTTGAAACTGGTCAGGAAAACAAGCCATGTTGTCATATAGAGGAGGAAGAAATGCAAGGGGAAAGACATCGTCGATATTCTGATCCGAATAGTTAAAATCAGGAGCAAAAGGGTTAACAAGATTAGCAGCAGCTGGATCAAATCCTTCGTCATTAGATGCACCGTCATTAGAATCCATCTCCACACGCGCCTCTTCGCTCTCCTCATAATTGTGATCATCATCATCATCCCCATTTCTATTTCGAGATCTGTAGGATTTATCTGTTTTCTTATAAACCCTACACAAAACCCAGTCATCCAACTGCGTACAATACGTGAAAAATGTTAAATTGCAACAAGTCACAACCATAATAAATAAATTGTCAATAAATAATGAATTAGATATATGATTTATATACCCTCATGTCATTTGTACCCCTTTTCGTCCTAGGAGGATCATTGACTCTATACTCATGCATAATCCAATTGGTCTTATCGCCCTTAGGAGGTTTTCCTTCGTAGAAAACCAATGCCTTCCTGTATCCAACAACGGCGCCAACAGATTTAACTGACCTGTCAGCTCCAGTGGCCTTCCAGTACCCTTCAGCAGCAGATCGCTTTGGTCGGCTTCCATTGCGGTACTTTCTATCTCTCGGAGTGAAAAAGTACCATTCTTTCTCGCCATATTCCTTGAACTTTCTGTATATTGATCAAAAATTGTCATTGATAATTAAGACGAAATTATTTTTATAGATCACAGCAAATAATTAGTTAGCATGAATGATCTTTTTGTAATTAAAAGATGAGATATAATGTATATATGTCCCAAAATCGATCCTCTATATATTGCTCCAAATTGTCATTGATAATGATAATTAGTAAAGATTAGGATTTATTTTGTAATTTCACAATGATATTCGATGTGTATATATATACCGAAATCGATCAACATGATGACATTGTTAATCTGAGTACAACAAAATAATTCACATCTAAATGAGTCTATGTCAGAATTTGACAATTTTAATAATAATGGCCATTATGAAGATATGAAATATATGCATTTAAAATTTAAATAAGCTTTTTATTCATGAATTTAAACTCAAAAGCGTTTAACCTGCAAAGATCTTCAGGATGGTGCTGATATAGTTGGACATCCACAATCTGATTGCGTGGTAGCCTTACATTGTCAACCTTATTCTTCAGATAATAAATAATCAGCTCTTCATCCGTCGGACAAAACCGATAGCCAGGTGGAAAAGAACTGAGATATGCATGTTCATAATCTAAAATAATTTTCTGATTAACATCTTCAATCTCATCCTCTGAATCATGAACATGATCAGAGGAAACCAAACTTGAAGGAGTAGTACTGTTGCTAGCTGGGTTTGCTGCAGAAGTAGTACCAAACTCAAAATAAGGGTTTTGTGAAGGAGCAAGTAAGTGCCAGTTGTCAGTCAATAATGATGACTGTGGTTCACGTTTTGTAGGCATATTTAGAACCTCTTGGTTGGTAACGGAAGGCTTGATATTCGGCAGGTTTTGCTTATTAGACTCCATAGTTGGACTCTTTGGAGGAGACGACATTCACAGAGAACAGCAGTGTGACGATGACTAGTGTTTTATTCGCAAAATTTATCTTAGCTGTAAACAGATGTTAATTATCTAATCTTTTTTATTTATTTAATTCAAATATAATTATAATTTTATAAAATTTTATTTTTTGAATGAGAGTTATCTTCAAATTAGGTATCCCAACAAAAGATTATTTCGTAATAATCTCTTGTATCTCTATCGAAATTCTATCTCTTGTTGATATACAACAACTTAAGCCACTTAAAATCCGCCATGTGATCATTTACTCCAACTAAACCTATCAAATATTTGATTCTGCAAAATTATCATATATTTTATTAATATATATGTGCATAATTTGAGGAAGAAAATTTTCAGAACTTTTTTATAGGATAAAAAGTTGTTTTAGAAGTTTTTTTTTTTTCCTTTTTCTATACACGTCATATATATATATATACTATTCACTATTCTAAACGTCATAAATCTCCTACTTTAGGATCTATTTGGGAGTTTGAGGGGAGGGAAGGGGAAAATTGGCACTTATCATCTCTCTCATTTGGAAGTTAAAAAAAATAAAATAAAGAGAGAGGAGAGGAAAGGGTAATGTACATTTCTTATTTAGGAGTTGGTGAGAAAGGAGAGAAATGATAAAATATTCATATTTTTATTATTCATATTTTTATGATTGTGTCTTTAAAATGTTTTAATTGGGTATTCCTAAATATTTAATAAAAATGATAAGGTTATATTTGACACAGTAGTAAAAAATTATAAAGTACTGATACTCTTCTTCCAAATTCTCCTAATTTGGAGGAATTAAAATTTTGAGGTTTGGCCATTTCCTCTTCCCATTAAAAATAAAAAATTCCCAAAAAAGAAATATACATTACCCTCTCCTTTCCTTTCCCTCCATTCCCCTCCATCCAAAGAGACTCTTAGAATAGTATAAATTAATTTATTTCAAACTAATTAAAAAAAAAATAATATTAATTTATCTCTCCTAATAATTATCTATTAGCCTAACCACGCACAAACCAATTAGAACTCCTCTATCTTTTACCTCTATTATCCACACCACTCTTATTGAGACAATAACTCCTATTTTCTTTTTCTTTTCAAATATGACTAAAAGTCTTAAAATGACTTTGTTACTAGTATATATATATTATTTCAACATTCTATTATATGGTCTCACACTATATTAAATGTATTTTCTTAAATTATTTAAAAAGTGAATTTAATTAATTAAATTTTCTCTCATCACTTAATAATTACTTAACAGTAATCTCCCACACACAATACAATAGCCTCCTAACTCTCCTATCCTCCTACTTTCTTCCACTCTTTTATCAAATTGGATTAATTAAAACAAATCAAATTATATATATATATATATGCAAAACACGTATATGCAGTGCAGGCAGCTAGTATCTATCAAAATCCTCATATGCTAATATTTATTACAATAAGTCTTCTCTTTTTTTTTTTTTTTTTCGGAAATGATAAACTCTAGGACCTTAAATTCAAATTCATCATTATTAATTATCAGTTAAGTCTAGGTGGCGATGACTTGATGGTTTCATGATCATATTGAGTTTCACCAATGATTTAGGAAAATTCATTATTAAATATTTCCGTCCCTCTCATCCATCTTTGTCAATTGTTATATTAAAGGAAAATAGTAATCAAAAGGATGAAATGATCGAAATTGACTGAACATGCAATTACATATTACAAATCTAACTTGAATAAACTCAAAATAAAATAACAAAGTTAAAAGTACCAAAATCACTACTTCTTCTTCTTCTTCTTTTTTTCGCACATTGATGATTGATATATTTGCTTTTAAATCTGGAGTTTCCACAAATAAATGCTATCCACTTTTCATGAAATGGAATTTCATGGTATCGGTGTATTGATATCCACATATACCAAAAAACATGCACGTCAAAATAATAAACACTTAAGTATATTGTACAAAATATCAGAAGAGTACAAAATTGCATCTTCTAACTTCTAGAAAGGCTCATTTATCTACGCATAAGCAAATTAAGAAATTTACAAATTCTTCATATCAAGGTCTCATGGTCTACACTGATAAAACCATTATAGTGAAGAACACAATTCTTGGAAGGGACAAAATCACAACATAAATCACTATAATAATAGAAATTCACTCTGGGGTGATGCCCATACCAGAGAGATTGAAAGACGCAATATTTTTTCTACCTGTAACGACATAGTTGACAAACTAGGTTTGACAAGAAATACTGTAAAACATCAAATTTGATCAGAAACTCTAAGAACCATTGTAATTGGGTATTTCATGTCATAAATAGCTAGTCTCAGTTTTGAAGATGAATTAATGTAGCTATAAGGAAAAGACGAACTTACAGCAAACATCACTAATATAATATCTACCATGGATGCCCATAAACTATCTTTTTCAGGTCAGGGAGTTATTCAAAAACTAAATTAATGTTTAATCAGAGCACAAGCACTACCAAAAAAAAAAAAAAAAAAAAAAAAAAAACAGTATTTAGCTATCCCCATACTCAGTTACTGAATCGGTAGCTAAAGGGTTTAGCTACCGATTTTGTGACCAATTATGTTGGTGGCTAAAATCAAGTTTGCTAAAGTTATAAATACATATATCGGTTTTTAATTGCTACCAAATTTTTTGTCAAAGAAGTGGTAGCTAAAATGGTATAAATTTTAATTATTTTTTAATAGCAAAATCAGTAGCTAATTTTGGTGTTATTTCGTTTGAAATATGTTAGGTTTTCAAGGATGAAATGATGAATCTAGCAAGCATTTTTCCTTGATAAAATTCTGAATTTTGGGAAAGAAATCGAACGTACTGTCCAAATTATATGTGTGGAGCAATTCAAGTAGTTCTACTATAAGGGATGAAGCATGCACTTCGAAACTTGCTCGTACAAGAAAAATAAAGAGAAAATCAAAATCTGGACTACCACCTAGCTAAAAATTGATGAAATTGCATATATTGAATGAAAGAGTACAAATAGAATGATAGTTCGGGTATGACAAATCATCGTGAATGGCCAGAGACAACAGAGAAGAGATGATAGATCAAAGCGGGAAAAGATAGTGGACAAATAGACGTAAATTGTAGAAGTTTGAGGGGGCAATTTTGTCTGAAAATAAGGAAAAATTATGTCCCAAAGTTATTCACTTGTAATTTCAGCAAAATAGGCCAAAATTGTGTTGGCCTTAGATAGAATTGCCTTCAATTTTTAAGAATTATTAATGCACTTAAGAATAGGGGCTGAGCTTTTAACACGAAGAAACTACTAAATTGGCCTAAACCGATCGGGACGAAAAGTACAGCTAAGGAGGCAGTTTGTAATATTTGACTTGAGGTGGGTTGATTCAGTTAGTCGGCCCAACTATATTTTAAGGCCAGCTTATTGAATCACCTGAAATATTTGATGTATATTTTTAATTCATGTGTCATTCGTTTATTGGCTATGGGATGCTGGAGTATGAAGATTTATTGTGCTTTGCTGCACTGAATAATATTTTCTAATGCTAACCCTAAATCTAGTTCATTTCTCACATTTCTCCTCTATTCCTTTGCCCTTTTCTCTTTAGTTGTCTATGAAGGTTGCAAAGCTCAGCTTCATTTGCTTCTCCGCGTAGAGAAGCTCAGATTTTTCGTTTCCATTCATCCTCCTCCATTTCTCAATAGCTTTCTTTCCTCTTCTCGTTCTACTAGACAACTACTCTTGCCTCTCTGTTCTGAAAACATGAACCCTACTCCCAACACCTCCCTCTTCTTTCACTTTCTTCGTATTTCACAAATTTTTTGTAAGATAAAAGATTGTTTTACCAGGTTAAGGTTTTTTTTTCCTTTTTTTTAACATCATAATATAGATATATATAAATATATATAACTGCTAAATCAACCTAAACCAATTAGGACAGAAAGAACAATTAAGAAGGTAGTTTGTAATATTGGACTTAGGGTGGGTTGATTCGGTTAGTCGCCTCAACTAATTTTTAAGGTCGGCTAACTGAATCGAATGAAATATTTAATGTATATTTTTAATACACGTGTCATTCGTTTATTGGCTATGGGATGCTAGGGTATGAAGATTTATTATGCTTAACTGCAGTGAATAATATTTTCTAATATAACCCTAAATCTAGTTCATTTCTTACATTTCTCCTCTATTCCTTTCCTTTTTTTCTCTTTAGTTGTCTGCGAAGGTTGCAAAGCTCAGCTTCATTTGCTTCTCCGCGTAGAGAAGCTTAAATTTTTCCTTTCCGGTTCATCCTCCTCCTTTTCTCAATAGCTTTCTTTTCTCTTCTTGTTCTACTAGACAACTACTCTCGCCTCTCAGTTCTGAAAACATAAACCCTACTCCCAACACCTCCCTCTTCTTTCACTTTTTCCGTATTGCACAATTTTTTTGTAAGATAAAAGATTGTTCTACCTGGTTAAGATTTTTATTTATTTTTTGTTAACATCTTATTATATATATATAAACTGCTAAATCAACCTAAACTGATCAGGATGAAAAGAATAGTTAAGAAGGTAGTTTGTAATATTAGGCTTAAGGTGGGTTGATTTGGTTAGTCAGCCCAACTATTTTTTAAGGTCCGCCAACTGAATCGACTAAAATATTTAATGTATATTTTTAATACATGTGCCATTCGTATATTTTTAATACGAAGATATTGTGCTTAACTGCACTGAATAATATTTTATACTAATTCTAAATATAGTTCATTTCTTAAATTTCTCCTCTTTTCCTTTTCTCTTTTTCTCTTTAGTTGTTTGTGAAGGTTGTAAAGCTCAGCTCCATTTGCTTCTCCGCATAGAGAAGCTCAGATTTTTTCTTTCCCATTTGCTTTCTTTCCTCTTCTCGTTCTACTAGAAAACTGCTCTCGCTGCTGAGTTCTGAAAACATAAACCCTACTCCCAACACCTCTCTCTTCTTTCACCTTCTTCGTATTTCACAATTTTTTTATAGGATAAAAATTGTTTTACTAGGTTAAGTTTTTTTTTTACCTATCAAAATCCTCATATGGTAATTATTTATTAGATTAAGTTTTTTTTTTTTTTTTTGTAAGGATGACCTGAAATTCAAATTCATCATTATTAATTATGAGTTAAGTCTAGGTGGCAATGACTTGATGGTTTACTGATCATATTTACTTTCACCAATGATTTAGGAAAATTCATTATTAAAACTTTCATCTATAAACTAGTACTGCTACATGAAGGTAAAATACAATTAATCCTAATTTGTTTTTATGTTGTTGACTTTTATTTGTGGATGAATGATTTGGATACTAAATTATTGCTAATTGATGAAATTTAAAAAAATCAAAGGGCCTAAATATTTTTTCATATAAACTTGTGGGGGGAAAAATAACTTTTCATATAAACTAGTGGGAGCATAAATATTTTTTCATATAAATTAGTGGGAGCATAAATATTTTTAAAATCTAGTGGGGTCACGGACTTCCACCTCCCTTGTCAACTGCTCTCACCTCTCAGTTCTAAAAACATAAACCCTACTCTCAACACCTCCCTCTTTTTTCACCTTCTTTGTATTTCACAATTTTTTTTTTTACAGGATAAAAAATTATTTCACTAGGTTAAGTTTTTTATTTTATTTTTTATTATATATAGTATTTTATTTACTACGTTATAACTTATACCTATCAAAATCCTCATATGCTAATTATTTATTAGATTAAGTTTTTTTTTTTTTGGAAAGATGACCTAAAATTCATATTCATCATTATTAATATCATATGAGTTAAGTCTCGGTGGCGATGACTTGATGGTTTACTGATCATATTGAGTTTCACCAATGATTTAGGAAAATTCATTATTAAAACTTTCGTCCCTCATTTATCTTTGTCAATTATTATATAAAAGCACAATAGTAATCAAAGGATGAAATGATCAAAATTAATCTAGCATGCAATTACAAATCTAACTCGAATCATCGAAATTATAAAGTACCAAAATCACTTCTTCTTTTTTTGGCATACATTGATGATTAATATGTTTGTTTTTAAATCTTGTGTTTCCACAAATAAATGCTATCCACTGACATCTTATGGAATTTCATTAACTACGAGAATAACCATCTAGTCGTGTTACAGAATTTCATGGTACCAGTACAGTGCATTGATCTCACATTACAAAAATAATAATAATAATAATAAAATATCAGAAGAGTAGAACTCAGCTCCTCTCCATTATACATTTCATTCAATACTCTCAAATACGGATGAAAGTGTTGGATAAATTATAATATAAGTTATAAATTGGAATGCCTTTTCATGAATAATAATGTATGTAAAGAGATATAACTATTGAATTCAATAGTTATAATTTGTTAGTACTAAGAAACACAATTAATGAATTAAAATTATTGTTTATTATGTCAAAAGTTATGACACTTGAATACATGATTATTCATTCTTTATATATATATGGCTTTCATAAGCAGTTAAGAATAATTATGAATAACAAGATTTTAAGAGACTTTGTTGAATCCTAGAAAGAAGTTGTCTGCAAATCCCCAAATTAGAAGAGCATGCAGGTAATAACGCTTCAAAATCTGCAAATTATGTCTTATCTTTTATTATTTTTCGTAACAGAAAGAAATGTATATTATTAATATTTACTGGTTAGGATTTAACTAGAATAAAAATTCTAATTAACTTAAATGGTGGACCTCCAAGAGCTGCAAACATGGCTTAATGTTTGTTGCATCTCCCTAATCATCCTGACATAGCAGTACTTTATTTTTGTTGTGTCTCCCTTCTTCATAATCACTATCCACTCTCTGATGGCTTCTCTTTTCTCTTGACGCATTGTTTGAATTATTGGGTATCCCATCCTTTTTAGCCTGGTCTAACATATTCCTAGTGTGTCCGATAAGCTTAACATGTTGTAGTTCTTTCAATAAATCTAGAGCTAGGAGATTGCTTCCAGGGAAATTTATTTTAGAATATGGTAACACTAATCCAATAGGAGTTGGACTCAATTAGATTATCAGTAGTGTTGTTGTTGCACCCAGAAGAACTATCATATTGTGGGCTCTTGATGTTTTGATCATTGAAACAAAAATCCTGTTTGGTTAAGTTGTATGTAAAAGTGCTATGTGTAAAAATATTTTCAAGTAAAATAATTTAAAAAGTGTTGTAATAAAAAGCTAAAAAGCATTTGGATCAGTTAACGTAAAAGCGTTGCGAGATAAAAAAAAATTATTTTATTTTATTTTATTTTATTTTATTTTTTAAAAAATATAGTATAAAATTACTAAAAAACCAATTTTACAAATATTATGGTTAGATTTGTTTAAATAAAATAATTATTAAAATTTATTTGAGCTTTCTTTGTTTTCTATTTGAAAAAGTTTCTTTTTTCTGGCTTCAACTTTTAGAACTCTAAAAGCCTAAAAATATTTTTCCGTAAAGCTTAAAAAGTAAAACCTCTATTACCAAACAGCTTTGCAAAAAAGTTTAAACCCAAAAGCTGTTTTAAAAACTAAACCAAATGAGGGAAAAGAGGGATTTAGGGATGTGATTGGATGGTTGATAGGGAACAAGTATATACATGAGTTAAGATTTATTGGGAAAGTAATATGTATTATATGGTTTTATTGTAATTATATTAAATATAAAATTAGGGATAATAGAGAAGTGTTTTAGTATTATTTAGGATTTGAATAAATAAGATTTTAATTATAATTATAACTTAGAATTCTAATTATACTAGAATTCTTAGTGTTTTAAGGTTGGCCTATCTATTATGTACTCTTTTAGTCACCTTTTGATGAATTGATTCAAGATATATTAGTTTTCCTTTAGGAGTAGTTATAAAATAGAATTGTTTCCCTTTTGATCCCTAAATTCTCAAACAATCATATATGTCCTACGGCAAGTGGTATTAGGGCAAAATTCTTAATTTTTGTTCATAAATTCACTAAAAACCACCGCTTAACCAATGTGTGCCACTATGCTCCACTACTAGAAATCATCACGAACCACATTTCCAACAATATACCACTGAGATGCGGAAAAATCCGATCTTTGCAGCTAGCCATGAAGCAAAGTGAATAGGAGTCCTAAGCACTGTTTATGCGCCTCACGCGTGTGGTTGTCACCACCACCCATCCAAATCCTTACTTTTTTCATATTTAGTTCCAAAATGCATGATTTGGTACAATTTTCTTACTTTCACGTTTTATTTTCTTATTTTAGGTTCCTTTTCAAGTTTTATTTTGTTTGTTAAGTTACTGCATTTATATTTTAGTAAAAAAAAAAAAGAAGAAAAAAACAGAGAAGTCGAGGAAAGAGAGAGAGAAAAAAAAAAAAAAAAAAAAGAAAACAAAAGAAAGAGAGAGAGGGAAAAAAAAAAGAAGGAAAAAAAAAAGTGATTAAAAGAAAAAAAGAAAAGGAATGCCATGATATCATAAGTTGCTCAGTTGTGCCTATCAGGCACATTGATTCTCTATTTGCATGTTTCCCCTGTTCGTTTAGTCTCAAATTCCACAACATCCCGTTTAGTGATGGTACTTTTTCTAAATTATTGAAATTCATGGAACTATCCTTCTTTGTTTTCCTAACCGCACACCTAGGGTCTTGATAACTATTGAATTGCTTGTGTTATATCCTATCAGTCAGCCCCATGTGTTTTTCAATCCTAGGTATTCTTCCTTCCCTGATCTTTATATTGATCCTTATGGTTTGCTTTTAATCCTTATATTAGATAATTGGGGAGAATATGGTGAGATTCAAGTTTAATTGTTGAATTGCCTATGTTATCTCCTGTCAGTCAACCCCATGTGTTTGTCAATCCTAGGTATTCTTCCCACCCTGATCTTTATATTGATCCTTATGGTTTGCTTTTAATCCTTATGTTAGATAATTGGGGAGAATATGGTGAGATTCAAGTTGAAGAAAATGAATCAGTTGAGGAAGTTGTGCAAGAGACAAAAATTGAAGAGTTTGAAAAAGTTGATATGTCAGAATTAAAGCCAGAGCCAAAATTTGATATTCTAAAACCAGGGAGAGACCCAATTGCCGACATGTCAGAGTCCAAGCATGAGCTTGTAGTTGATGTTGCACCTCCTACACATGTTGAGGATATCGATTTCGTAATCACGCTGAAATTCCAAGTTTTTGAGATTCCCAACAAAGTTTTTGTGATGAAATTTGTTCCACTAATTTGGAGGACCTTACTACAATATTTTTTCCCTTCATATACATGAGTTAGGATTTATTGGAAAAATAATATGTATTATATGGCTTTATTGTAATTATATTAAATATATAATTAGCAATAATTTAAAAGTATTTTAGCATTATTTAGGATTTGAATAAATATGATTTTAATTATAATTAAGACTTCAGCTGTAATGTCTTAGAGTTTTAGTTTTAGAGTTTGCCTATATACCTATTATGTACTCTTTCAGACATCTTTTGATTGAATTAAGATATTATTAGTTATAAAATAGAATTGTCCCCCTTTTGATTCCTAAATTCTCAAACAACAATCATAAATGGTGGAGGAATCTTTACCAAAGGCATAATATAAAGATTTTTCAGCAGCCTGGAGACCCAAACAATCCTGCAACAAAATCTCATTTATGTAGATGAGGATGGGATTGGAGAATTTACCATCCTCACGGGGAGTCTATGATTGATTTTAAGCCTATTTACTAGATTATGCTTAGGAAAAAAAGAAATTGGACCATTTTCAAACTGAAATCTGTTTATGGAACCAAAATATATTTCAAAAATAACATTCATAGAAACCACCAAGAAAAATATTTTTATTTTTTAAAAGAAATCAAGCTGAAGATAGTACCCAGATATCAAAAGCAAAACCTTGTTAAGATTCATAAGACAAAAGAAAAAGATATCAAAAAATCAGTCAAAAAAACAACCATCATTGATTATTCCGTTTCCCAATGCTGCCTTCCTGAATCCAACAATGGCTTCAATAGGTTTAATTGACCTGTCCGCTCCAACAGATTTAACAAACCTATCCGCTCCTCCAATAGATTTAACTGAAGATTTAACTGACCTATCCGCTCCTCCAACATATTTAACTGACCTGTCTGCTCCTCCAACAGATTTAGCTGACCTGTCCGCTCCTCCAACAACAGATTTAACTGACCTATCCGCTCCTCTAATAGATTTAACTGACCTGTCCGCTCCTCCAACAACAGATTTAACTTGAGCAGCAGAAGGCTTTGTTTGGTTTCCATTGCGACGCCATATTGCTTGAACTTTCTGTATATATTGATCCAAATTTGACATTGATAATTAAGAAGGATTTATTTTTATAGATCACAAGAAGATTTAGTTAGCATGAATGGTATTTTTGTAATTTAAAGATGAGATATAAATAATGTAAATATATCCCGAAATCGATCCTGCCTATATTTCTCCAAATTGTCATTAATAAAGATTAGGATTTATTTTTATAGATCCAGATTCAATTAGCATGAACAATGAGATATATCCCGAAATCAATCATATGATATATACGATCCTAATCAAAATGTAAACATTTTTCTATTTAGATCATTTGCTCACATTGTTAGTCTGAATAAAACAAAATAATGTATCTATTTAGATCTAAATAAATCCATGTCAGAATTTGACAATTTTAATAATAATAACCATTATGAATATGAAATGTAATATAAAATATATTTATTATAAAAACTACTATTCATGAATTATAATCAAAAGGATTTAACCTGCAAAGATCTTCCGGATGGTGCTGATATGGTTGGAAATCCACAATCTGATTACGTTTCTTCAGATAATTAATAATCAGCTCTTTATCTATAGGAGAAAACCGAGAGCCAGGTGGAAAAAAACTGCGATATGCATGTTCATCTGAAATAATTTTCTGATTAACATCTTCAAACTCATCCTCTGAATATTCATCATGATCAGAGGAAACCGAACTTGAAGGAGTAGTACTGTTGCTAGCTGGGTTTGATGCAGAAGTAGTACCAACCTCAAAATTAGGGTTTGATGCAGAAGTACCAACCTCAAAATTAGGGTTTTGTGAAGGAGCCAATAGGTGCCAGTTGTCGGTCAATATTGATGACCGTGGTTCACGTTTTGTAGGCATATTTAGAACCTTTTGTTTGGTAACAGAAGGCTTGATGTTCGGCAGATTTTGCTTGTTAGACTCCATAATTGGACTCTTTGGAGGAGACGACATTCACAGAGAACAGCGTGCAGTGTGACGATGACTAATGCTTTATTCGCAAAATTTATCTTAGCTGTAAACAGATATTAATTATCTAATTATTTATTTCAAATATAATTATAATTTTATAATGTTATATTTTTTGAATGAGAGTTATCTTCAAATTAGGTATCCCAATAAAAGATTATTTCGTAATCTCTTGTATCTCTATCCAAATTCTGTATACAAGTTTAAGCCACTTAAAATCTGCCACGTAATCTTTTGCTCCAACTAAACCTGTCAAATATTTGATAATGCAAAATTGTCATATATTTAAGTAATATATGTGCGTAATTTGAGGATGAAAACTTTCAGAACCTTTTTTTTTTTTTTGGGTAAGAATTTTCAGAAATTTTATATAGGATAAAAAGTAGTTTTACAAATTTTTATTTTTTCTAAACATCGTAATAGTACAAATTAATTTATTTCAAACTAATTAAAAAAAATTATAATATTAATTTGTCTCTCCTAAAAATTACCCATACCACTTCTATTCACATAATAACTCCTATTTTCTTTTTCCTTTTAAGTATGAAAAAATCTTAATAAATATATATATACATATTATTTCAACATTCAGTCGTATTGTCTCACACTATATAAAATATATTTTCTTAAATTATTCAAAAAATAAATTTAATTAATTAAATTTTTTTCTTATTACTTGATAACTATTAGACAGTAACTTTCTCCACACGTGATACATATATTCCACCATTTTATTAAATTGAAATAATTAAAAAAAAATCAAATTAAGATAAACTAGGTGGCGATGACTTGATGCTTTAGTGATCATATTGAGTTTCACCAATGATTTAGGATAATTCATTGTTAAAACTTTCGTCCCTCATCCATCTTTGTCTATTGTTATATAAAAGGAAAATAGTAATCAAAGATGAAATGATCAAAATTAACTGACCATTTACCAATTACAAATCTAACTTGAATAACTCAATTTAAAAATGACAAATAGAAATGAAATAAAATTGTATCTAAATTAGTCAAGATTCGCATAAGTGGACTCATACACACCTCTCTTCAAAATCTAAAAAATAAATAAATTAATATGCTTCTAACAAAAAACACAATCATCATGAGTAGGAAAGAGAATTTCCAAATAATTAGTAAAATCTGTCATAAAATATAGGCTAGTTTAAGAGAATTGATTTTTACAATAGAGATTATAGGAGAATTAATTTTAACCAAATATGATATGTACTTGGTTATTTATTTAGGGGTCAATTGCATTTTACCCTCATGAACTGCCACCCATTTTGCAATCACCATCACAAACTATTGAATTAGACACATAACCTCTTTATTTGAGTCTGAGTCTAGCAAATAACCCCAAATAATCTAAATTAGTTATTAAATGTAACAAATTAACTCAAAAAAGACTAAATCATCCTAGTTATAAGTATCTTTTTTTTAATAGTTAACCTCTTCATATTTATCTAAATTTAACATATTTCTTAATTACTGTAATACAATAATAAGGAAAAAAACAGTTGATGAAAATATTATCATAGAAACAATAACTTATAAGGTTTTTATAAATGTAAAAAAAAAGTATTAGCAAATGTATTAGTAATTATAATATAATGATAAGAAAATAAAGATTATAAAGAATTTAAATATTGTTTATGTATGCTAAAATAGAACCAATTTAAAAAGTTTAATTTCAAAGAAAAAGAAGAAAAAATATATAGAAAGGAGAACAAAAATATAGAATAAGGTTAATTTAGTCTTTTAAAGTTAATTTGTTAAATGTAATGATTAATTTAGATGATTAAGAGTAATTTTCTAATTATGATTCAAATAAGAGGGTTATATGCCTATATTCAATAGTTTATGAGGGTCATTGCAAAATGATTGGTATTTCATGGGAGTAAAATGCAATTGACCCTTTATTTAAAAAGTAATTTTGATACAAGATAAGGTGTTTGGTTACATAACTTTAGAAAAAAAAAAAAAAAAACTCTATAATGTAAATTACATTTAAGGGCTCCCATAAGTTATTTTAAGTTAATGGTTGTATGGATACAAATAGAAGTTTTCCTAATCATTATTTTCTATTCTTAATTTTTTAAAATAAAATAACAAAATTAAAAGTATCAAATCACTTTTGATATGTATATATATAACAGAGTTATATATGTATATATATAATAAAGTATCAAAATTAAAAGTAGCAAGCTGGAGAATATATATATATATATATATATATCAGAACTTCAACTTGGGCATTAATAATTGAATTTTGTTAGATAAAAGTGATGACTATTTATTAAATAACAAATTATGTTTAATATAAATTATATAAATATTATGTGAAATAAATAAAATAATAATTTATTTAAAATAAATTATATAAAATAAAATCTAACTTATTTGATATGAAATTTACAATTAAATAAACATAAATTTAAAATAAACTTTATTTAAAATTGACCCTCATTCAATCTAATTTAATTGGTATAGTATTTATAGTTAAATAAAATAGAAGTTTAAAATAAATTTTATTTCAAATTTTATGCTAATTCATTTATCAAAACCTAATAAAATTTATTAGGAAATAAACTGAATTTTATAATTTTGTAATTATTTCAAATGCACTATAAATATGTTAATTGTGATCCTAGGGATACAACGAATTAAAGAGATCAGTCCAACCTAATATTATATAAATTCAAAATAAAATTTTAATCCTCCTATTTTTACGGAAAAATCAGTTTAATTCCTTTAATTTTTATTTTAATTTTCTGACAATTTATTTATTTCCGAGATTCATTATGTTTACATATAAATTCAAGTTTGAAATAATTAAATATTTTTTAAGATGAAGGCTGTGGATTAATTAATTATTGAATCCTCCCACACTTTCCACGTCAATGAGATATCACTAAAAATTCCTATATTTACAAGACACATGGCACCCTTTGATAAAAAATAAAAAAACCCACATGGCCCACACTCAAAATTTTAAAATATTTAATATAGGGAGCGCATTCTATGCAGGTGAAATATTAGCTAACCTTTTCTGATTGTCTTAACTGGCAACATATTTCAGTCTATTTAAAATTATGCTCTTTGATGGGGTTTCCCTAACACTGCCTGGATGCCTTCTATCACACGGGAAAAGCATGCCCTATGACTTGAGACTTGGAAGTATCAAAATTGTAACTAATTCACTTGAAGTGAAACTGTTATATCGTCCCCAGGTTATTGTTAACAAAGACAGATCGGTTTAGTCTTTGAGCATGAAGGGGATACTAAAAAGTGGCGGGCTCAAAGTGGTTTTGGACAAAAAGGGCCACTTTTTGAAACATAAAGCATGAAAGGGTAGAATAAAAACTAAGTAGCACAAATAGGATAACGTGGGAAACCGGATTTTCATCAGCCCAGTCATCATCCCTCGTCCACGTAGGAGCAGAATTGTGGGACCAAATTGGGGTGTTTAGAAAGTGGATTTTGGTTTCTCTATGCCATTTTCTGTACTTCATTCTCCTATTCTCTTACTCTGTGGATGTGATCCTTGTTAAAGTGTGGATTTAATGGTTTAAAATGTATGATATTTTTTTTCCATAAATATTAAACATGCATTACTAATTGTTCACTAAAATTTGAATCACCAAAAATTAAACATGCATAAAAATTGGGATTTGTAGTTGTAATTAGCTAGGGTTATTACTTTCATAAATTAAGAATTATGATTAATTAGATAATATTTGAAAACATAAGATAATATTTTAACTTTTTAAAATATAGAGACAAATTTAAATTCATGATCATACAATAGAGAATAAATTGTAATTAAACAACAATTGTTACATATATGGCTTAAGGGCCATATAGTAAATACACAAGACCAGTATAGTCAGATTAGCGATAGGCCCATCTACGACGGTACATGAGGGTCGCCGATATATGATTTTCTTATAGTGCAATTTTGTCTTTATTTTGCCTCACATTGTATCGTGCATTTTATTTTCACATGCAGTTTAATTTTTTAAATTATACCAGCTTCGAACCTAACACCTATATGTGATTTGATAGAAGTTATTCCTCTCAGATTTTGATTTTGTCTTTATGTCTTTTCTTTCTTCAAGACCCTCATCGATTTAATAAATGGACAAAAAAGGTATAATTTAGACCAATTGTGTTGTACAACTGCTTTTCAAAATTCAAACTGTTAAATTCAATAGTGCCTTATAGAGTTCTAATTCAGTCCATCTAACTGTGGATACAAGCTTAGCAGTTATACAAATTAAACAAGTGATGCAGCTACATATAACATACACAATCACTCTAGCACATGGAAAATGAAATCCCATATACAGTAATAGCAAAGAACACCTTAGATATCATAGTCGAACAAATGAATATCCCCCCAACTAATTAAAGTCCTAAAATGATTTTTGAGATGAAAAATCGAAAATCATCGTACAGGAGGTAGTTCACTCTTTTCGACTGAACCTCCATGGGAAGAATACAGTAGTTCAACTAGCCAAGATTGGGGTATCTATAATTGATTAGATAGTCAAGTTTCATGTTGGCAAATAAGAGTGACACTCAAATTAAATAATTTAAATTTGAATTCGAATTTTACTTAATATTCAAATTTTTATTCAAATTCGAATAGTACATTATTTGATTCAATATTTGACGAATAATTTGAATAAGTATTCGAATTAATATTTGAAATAATATATATTTTTATTAAAAAATTATAACAAAAAATGACTTTTTATGAATATTTTTTTACCAAAATATCCTAAATATTTGAATATTCGAATTCATATATTTAAAATTTTATTTGAATTCAATTCAAATTCGAATTCAAATTTCAGATTAAGATTTGTATAAGTATTCGATTTCAAATTCGAATTCGAGTACTGGAATAAAAATTCGAATTTGAATAGAACTTTATTCAAAGCTATTCGATTTGAATTTCACCTCTTGGCAAGGAACCACCGATTTCGACACTTCAATGCAGTATGATAGTCTTTAAAAAAAAACCCAATTAAAAATATATTTTATATATGAGAACAAAATATTTAAAAGTTTACTAATAAAATAAAACTTACTAAATACATAGTACATAAATAAATAAAAAGTGTATAATTACATAATTAGAAATTATATTTAAAAGCATTCCACCAAAACTATTTTTTTTGTTTTTTCAACATAATTTCTTATTTTACTATTTCTAAGATCTATATATATATATATATATAATTATTATTTTTAATTATAGTTAATGACTCAAGATATCAAAAAAGTTGTATTTAAAATAAGAAATATAGGTACGGAATGCATTTTGAAGTACTCTACTTGAAAGTTTTATTCAATAACGTAAAGCCATGTCAATCTAGCTAGGGACCAGTGTATATAGCTAATAACCTAATGATCACTAAATAGTTAGAATGTACCAGGCTTAGTGGGGAGGTCACTGGACCTAATACTGTAATCGCCCATATGGTACATATATCTACCTACCTATCGTTGAAAATTCTCCAAGTTCGATATGCCCCAATTATTATCCTGCAACTGCCCATATTGTTCATCATGATCATAGTGTTGCATTACTGGAGGCCCAGTAAAACTTGGTTGCACTCCATAATTCTTATTGCCCATCGCTTGAAACTGATCAGGAACCCTAGCCATGGTGCTAGCAGAAACATTGTCGTTGTTCATTGCTTGAAACTGGCGAGAAGCCCCAGACACAATGTTGTTGCACACTCCTTGCAAGTACTGGTCAGGAACACTAGCCATGGTGCTAGAAGATGGATAGTAACTGTTGTTCATTGCTTGAATGTACTGATCAGGAAAACTAGCCATGGTGCTAGATGACGCGTGATTACTGTTGTTCATTGCCTGAATGTACTGGTCAGGAAAACTAGCCATGGTGCTAGATGACGCATGGTTATTGTTGTTGATTGCTTGAAACTGGTCAGGAAAACAAGCCATGTTGTCATATAGAGGAGGAAGAAATGCAAGGGGAAAGACATCGTCGATATTCTGATCCGAATAGTTAAAATCAGGAGCAAAAGGGTTAACAAGATTAGCAGCAGCTGGATCAAATCCTTCGTCATTAGATGCACCGTCATTAGAATCCATCTCCACACGCGCCTCTTCGCTCTCCTCATAATTGTGATCATCATCATCATCCCCATTTCTATTTCGAGATCTGTAGGATTTATCTGTTTTCTTATAAACCCTACACAAAACCCAGTCATCCAACTGCGTACAATACGTGAAAAATGTTAAATTGCAACAAGTCACAACCATAATAAATAAATTGTCAATAAATAATGAATTAGATATATGATTTATATACCCTCATGTCATTTGTACCCCTTTTCGTCCTAGGAGGATCATTGACTCTATACTCATGCATAATCCAATTGGTCTTATCGCCCTTAGGAGGTTTTCCTTCGTAGAAAACCAATGCCTTCCTGTATCCAACAACGGCGCCAACAGATTTAACTGACCTGTCAGCTCCAGTGGCCTTCCAGTACCCTTCAGCAGCAGATCGCTTTGGTCGGCTTCCATTGCGGTACTTTCTATCTCTCGGAGTGAAAAAGTACCATTCTTTCTCGCCATATTCCTTGAACTTTCTGTATATTGATCAAAAATTGTCATTGATAATTAAGACGAAATTATTTTTATAGATCACAGCAAATAATTAGTTAGCATGAATGATCTTTTTGTAATTAAAAGATGAGATATAATGTATATATGTCCCAAAATCGATCCTCTATATATTGCTCCAAATTGTCATTGATAATGATAATTAGTAAAGATTAGGATTTATTTTGTAATTTCACAATGATATTCGATGTGTATATATATACCGAAATCGATCAACATGATGACATTGTTAATCTGAGTACAACAAAATAATTCACATCTAAATGAGTCTATGTCAGAATTTGACAATTTTAATAATAATGGCCATTATGAAGATATGAAATATATGCATTTAAAATTTAAATAAGCTTTTTATTCATGAATTTAAACTCAAAAGCGTTTAACCTGCAAAGATCTTCAGGATGGTGCTGATATAGTTGGACATCCACAATCTGATTGCGTGGTAGCCTTACATTGTCAACCTTATTCTTCAGATAATAAATAATCAGCTCTTCATCCGTCGGACAAAACCGATAGCCAGGTGGAAAAGAACTGAGATATGCATGTTCATAATCTAAAATAATTTTCTGATTAACATCTTCAATCTCATCCTCTGAATCATGAACATGATCAGAGGAAACCAAACTTGAAGGAGTAGTACTGTTGCTAGCTGGGTTTGCTGCAGAAGTAGTACCAAACTCAAAATAAGGGTTTTGTGAAGGAGCAAGTAAGTGCCAGTTGTCAGTCAATAATGATGACTGTGGTTCACGTTTTGTAGGCATATTTAGAACCTCTTGGTTGGTAACGGAAGGCTTGATATTCGGCAGGTTTTGCTTATTAGACTCCATAGTTGGACTCTTTGGAGGAGACGACATTCACAGAGAACAGCAGTGTGACGATGACTAGTGTTTTATTCGCAAAATTTATCTTAGCTGTAAACAGATGTTAATTATCTAATCTTTTTTATTTATTTAATTCAAATATAATTATAATTTTATAAAATTTTATTTTTTGAATGAGAGTTATCTTCAAATTAGGTATCCCAACAAAAGATTATTTCGTAATAATCTCTTGTATCTCTATCGAAATTCTATCTCTTGTTGATATACAACAACTTAAGCCACTTAAAATCCGCCATGTGATCATTTACTCCAACTAAACCTATCAAATATTTGATTCTGCAAAATTATCATATATTTTATTAATATATATGTGCATAATTTGAGGAAGAAAATTTTCAGAACTTTTTTATAGGATAAAAAGTTGTTTTAGAAGTTTTTTTTTTTTCCTTTTTCTATACACGTCATATATATATATATACTATTCACTATTCTAAACGTCATAAATCTCCTACTTTAGGATCTATTTGGGAGTTTGAGGGGAGGGAAGGGGAAAATTGGCACTTATCATCTCTCTCATTTGGAAGTTAAAAAAAATAAAATAAAGAGAGAGGAGAGGAAAGGGTAATGTACATTTCTTATTTAGGAGTTGGTGAGAAAGGAGAGAAATGATAAAATATTCATATTTTTATTATTCATATTTTTATGATTGTGTCTTTAAAATGTTTTAATTGGGTATTCCTAAATATTTAATAAAAATGATAAGGTTATATTTGACACAGTAGTAAAAAATTATAAAGTACTGATACTCTCCTTCCAAATTCTCCTAATTTGGAGGAATTAAAATTTTGAGGTTTGGCCATTTCCTCTTCCCATTAAAAACAAAAAATTCCCAAAAAAGAAAATATACATTACCCTCTCCTTTCCTTTCCCTCCATTCCCCTCCATCCAAAGAGACTCTTAGAATAGTATAAATTAATTTATTTCAAACTAATTAAAAAAAAAATAATATTAATTTATCTCTCCTAATAATTATCTATTAGCCTAACCACGCACAAACCAATTAGAACTCCTTTATCTTTTACCTCTATTATCCACACCACTCTTATTGAGACAATAACTCCTATTTTCTTTTTCTTTTCAAATATGACTAAAAGTCTTAAAATGACTTTGTTACTAGTATATATATATTATTTCAACATTCTATTATATGGTCTCACACTATATTAAATGTATTTTCTTAAATTATTTAAAAAGTGAATTTAGTTAATTAAATTTTCTCTCATCACTTGATAATTACTTAACAGTAATCTCCCACACACAATACAATAGCCTCCTAACTCTCCTATCCTTCTACTTTCTTCCACTCTTTTATCAAATTGGATTAATTAAAACAAATCAAATTATATATATATATATATGCAGAACACGTATATGCAGTGCAGGCAGCTAGTATCTATCAAAATCCTCATATGCTAATATTTATTACAATAAGTCTTCTCTTTTTTTTTTTTTTTTTTGGAAATGATAAACTCTAGGACCTTAAATTCAAATTCATCATTATTAATTATCAGTTAAGTCTAGGTGGCGATGACTTGATGGTTTCATGATCATATTGAGTTTCACCAATGATTTAGGAAAATTCATTATTAAATATTTCCGTCCCTCTCATCCATCTTTGTCAATTGTTATATTAAAGGAAAATAGTAATCAAAAGGATGAAATGATCGAAATTGACTGAACATGCAATTACATATTACAAATCTAACTTGAATAAACTCAAAATAAAATAACAAAGTTAAAAGTACCAAAATCACTACTACTACTTCTTCTTCTTCTTCTTCTTCTTCTTCTTCTTCTTCTTCTTTTTTTCGCACATTGATGATTGATATATTTGCTTTTAAATCTGGAGTTTCCACAAATAAATGCTATCCACTTTTCATGAAATGGAATTTCATGGTATCGGTGTATTGATATCCACATATACCAAAAAACATGCACGTCAAAATAATAAACACTTAAGTATATTGTACAAAATATCAGAAGAGTACAAAATTGCATCTTCTAACTTCTAGAAAGGCTCATTTATCTACGCATAAGCAAATTAAGAAATTTACAAATTCTTCATATCAAGGTCTCATGGTCTACACTGATAAAACCATTATAGTGAAGAACACAATTCTTGGAAGGGACAAAATCACAACATAAATCACTATAATAATAGAAATTCACTCTGGGGTGATGCCCATACCAGAGAGATTGAAAGACGCAATATTTTTTCTACCTGTAACGACATAGTTGACAAACTAGGTTTGACAAGAAATACTGTAAAACATCAAATTTGATCAGAAACTCTAAGAACCATTGTAATTGGGTATTTCATGTCATAAATAGCTAGTCTCAGTTTTGAAGATGAATTAATGTAGCTATAAGGAAAAGACGAACTTACAGCAAACATCACTAATATAATATCTACCGTGGATGCCCATAAACTATCTTTTTCAGGTCAGGGAGTTATTCAAAAACTAAATTAATGTTTAATCAGAGCACAAGCACTACAAAAAAAAAAAAAAAAAAAAAAAAAAAACAGTATTTAGCTATCCCCAAACTCAGTTACTGAATCGGTAGCTAAAGGGTTTAGCTACCGATTTTGTGACCAATTATGTTGGTGGCTAAAATCAAGTTTGCTAAAGTTATAAATACATATATCGGTTTTTAATTGCTACCAAATTTTTTGTCAAAGAAGTGGTAGCTAAAATGGTATAAATTTTAATTTTTTTTTAATAGCAAAATCAGTAGCTAATTTTGGTGTTATTTCGTTTGAAATATGTTAGGTTTTCAAGGATGAAATGATGAATCTAGCAAGCATTTTTCCTTGATAAAATTCTGAATTTTGGGAAAGAAATCGAACGTACTGTCCAAATTATATGTGTGGAGCAATTCAAGTAGTTCTACTATAAGGGATGAAGCATGCACTTCGAAACTTGCTCGTACAAGAAAAATAAAGAGAAAATCAAAATCTGGACTACCACCTAGCTAAAAATTGATGAAATTGCATATATTGAATGAAAGAGTACAAATAGAATGATAGTTCGGGTATGGCAAATCATCGTGAATGGCCAGAGACAACAGAGAAGAGATGATAGATCAAAGCGGGAAAAGATAGTGGACAAATAGACGTAAATTGTAGAAGTTTGAGGGGGCAATTTTGTCTGAAAATAAGGAAAAATTATGTCCCAAAGTTATTCACTTGTAATTTCAGCAAAATAGGCCAAAATTGTGTTGGCCTTAGATAGAATTGCCTTCAATTTTTAAGAATTATTAATGCACTTAAGAATAGGGGCTGAGCTTTTAACACGAAGAAACTACTAAATTGGCCTAAACCGATCGGGACGAAAAGTACAGCTAAGGAGGCAGTTTGTAATATTTGACTTGAGGTGGGTTGATTCAGTTAGTCGGCCCAACTATATTTTAAGGCCAGCTTATTGAATCACCTGAAATATTTGATGTATATTTTTAATTCATGTATCATTCGTTTATTGGCTATGGGATGCTGGAGTATGAAGATTTATTGTGCTTTGCTGCACTGAATAATATTTTCTAATGCTAACCCTAAATCTAGTTCATTTCTCACATTTCTCCTCTATTCCTTTGCCCTTTTCTCTTTAGTTGTCTATGAAGGTTGCAAAGCTCAGCTTCATTTGCTTCTCCGCGTAGAGAAGCTCAGATTTTTCGTTTCCATTCATCCTCCTCCATTTCTCAATAGCTTTCTTTCCTCTTCTCGTTCTACTAGACAACTACTCTTGCCTCTCTGTTCTGAAAACATGAACCCTACTCCCAACACCTCCCTCTTCTTTCACTTTCTTCGTATTTCACAAATTTTTTGTAAGATAAAAGATTGTTTTACCAGGTTAAGGTTTTTTTTTCCTTTTTTTTAACATCATAATATAGATATATATAAATATATATAACTGCTAAATCAACCTAAACCAATTAGGACAGAAAGAACAATTAAGAAGGTAGTTTGTAATATTGGACTTAGGGTGGGTTGATTCGGTTAGTCGCCTCAACTAATTTTTAAGGTCGGCTAACTGAATCGAATGAAATATTTAATGTATATTTTTAATACACGTGTCATTCGTTTATTGGCTATGGGATGCTAGGGTATGAAGATTTATTATGCTTAACTGCAGTGAATAATATTTTCTAATATAACCCTAAATCTAGTTCATTTCTTACATTTCTCCTCTATTCCTTTCCTTTTTTTCTCTTTAGTTGTCTGCGAAGGTTGCAAAGCTCAGCTTCATTTGCTTCTCCGCGTAGAGAAGCTTAAATTTTTCCTTTCCGGTTCATCCTCCTCCTTTTCTCAATAGCTTTCTTTTCTCTTCTTGTTCTACTAGACAACTACTCTCGCCTCTCAGTTCTGAAAACATAAACCCTACTCCCAACACCTCCCTCTTCTTTCACTTTTTCCGTATTGCACAATTTTTTTGTAAGATAAAAGATTGTTCTACCTGGTTAAGATTTTTATTTATTTTTTGTTAACATCTTATTATATATATATAAACTGCTAAATCAACCTAAACTGATCAGGATGAAAAGAATAGTTAAGAAGGTAGTTTGTAATATTAGGCTTAAGGTGGGTTGATTTGGTTGGTCAGCCCAACTATTTTTTAAGGTCCGCTAACTGAATCGACTAAAATATTTAATGTATATTTTTAATACATGTGCCATTCGTTTATTGGCTATGGGATGCTGGAGTATGAAGATATTGTGCTTAACTGCACTGAATAATATTTTATACTAATTCTAAATATAGTTCATTTCTTAAATTTCTCCTCTTTTCCTTTTCTCTTTTTCTCTTTAGTTGTTTGTGAAGGTTGTAAAGCTCAGCTCCATTTGCTTCTCCGCATAGAGAAGCTTAGATTTTTTCTTTCCCATTTGCTTTCTTTCCTCTTCTCGTTCTACTAGACAACTGCTCTCGCTTCTGAGTTCTGAAAACATAAACCCTACTCCCAACACCTCTCTCTTCTTTCACCTTCTTCGTATTTCACAATTTTTTTATAGGATAAAAATTGTTTTACTAGGTTAAGTTTTTTTTTATACCTATCAAAATCCTCATATGGTAATTATTTATTAGATTAAGTTTTTTTTTTTTTTTTTTTTTTAAGGATGACCTGAAATTCAAATTCATCATTATTAATTATGAGTTAAGTCTAGGTGGCGATGACTTGATGGTTTACTGATCATATTTAGTTTCACCAATGATTTAGGAAAATTCGTTATTAAAACTTTCATCTATAAACTAGTACTGCAAAGGTAAAATACAATTTATCCTAATTTGTTTTTATGTTGTTGACTTTTATTTGTGAATAAATGATTTGGATAATAAATTATTGCTAATTGATGAAATTTAAAAAAATCAAAGGGCCTACATATTTTTTCATACAAACTAGTGGGGAAAAATAACTTTTCATATAAACTAGTGGGAGCATAAATATTTTTTCATATAAATTAGTGGGAGCATAAATATTTTTAAAATCTAGTAGGGTCACTGACTTCCATCTCCCTTGTCAACTGCTCTCACCTCTCAGTTCTAAAAACATAAACCCTACTCTCAACACCTCCCTCTTTTTTCACCTTCTTTGTATTTCACAATTTTTGTTTTTACATGATAAAAAATTATTTCACTAGGTTAAGTTTTTTATTTTATTTTTTATTATATATAGTATTTTATTTACTACGTTATAATTTATACCTATTAAAATCCTCATATGCTAATTATTTATTAGATTAAGTTTTTTTTTTTTTGGAAAGATGACCTAAAATTCGTATTCATCATTATTAATATCATATGAGTTAAGTCTCGGTGGCGATGACTTGATGGTTTACTGATCATATTGAGTTTCACCAATGATTTAGGAAAATTCATTATTAAAACTTTCGTCCCTCATTTATCTTTGTCAATTATTATATAAAAGCACAATAGTAATCAAAGGATGAAATGATCAAAATTAATCTAGCATGCAATTACAAATCTAACTCGAATCATCGAAATTATAAAGTACCAAAATCACTTTTTTTTTTTGGCATACATTGATGATTAATATGTTTGTTTTTAATCTTGTGTTTCCACAAATAAATGCTATCCACTGACATCTTATGGAATTTCATTAACTACAAGAATAACCATCTAGTCGTGTTACATGAAATACCAGTACAGTGCATTGATCTCACATTACAGAAAAAATAATAATAATAATAAAATATCAGAAGAGTAGAACTCAGCTCCTCTCCATTATACATTTCATTCAATACTCTCAAATACGGATGAAAGTGTTGGATAAATTATAATATAAGTTATAAATTGGAATGCCTATTCATGAATAATAATGTATGTAAAGAGATATAACTATTGAATTCAATAGTTATAATTTGTTAGTACTAAGAAACACAACTAATGAATTAAAATTATTGTTTATATGTCAAAAGTTATGACTGTTAAATACATGATTATTCATTCTTTATATATAGATGACTTTCATAAGCAGTTAAGAATAATTATGAATAACAAGATTTTAAGAGACTTTGTTGAATCCTAGAAAGAACTTGTCTGCAAATCCCCAAATTAGAAGAGTATGTAGGTAATAACGCTTCAAAATTTGCAAATTATGTCTTATCCTTTATTATTTTTCCTAACAGAAAGAAATGTATATTATTAATATTTACTGGTCAGGATTTAATTAGAATAAAAATTCTATTTAACTTAAATGGTGGACCTCCAAGAGCTGCAAACATGGCTTAATGTTTGTTGCATCTCCCTAATCATCCTGACATAGCAGTACTTTATTTTTGTTGTCTCTCCCTTCTTCATAATCACTATCCACTCTCTGATGGCTTCTCTTTTCTCTTGATGCATTGTTTGAATTATTGGGTATCCCATCCTTTTTAGCCTGGTCTAGTGTGTCCGATAAGCTCAACATATTGTAGTTCTTTCAATAAATCTGGAACTAGGAGATTGCTTCCAGGGAAATTTATTTTAGAATATGGTAACACTAATCCAATAGGAGTTGGACTCAATTAGATTATCAGTAGTGTTGTTGTTGCACCCAGAAGAACTATCATATTGTGGGCTCTTGATGTTTTGATCATTGAAACAAAAGTCCTGTTTGGTTAAGTTGTATGTAAAAGTGCTATGTGTAAAAATATTTTCAAGTAAAATAATTTAAAAAGTGTTGTAATAAAAAGCTAAAAAGCATTTGGATCAGTTAACGTAAAAGCGCAACGAGAGAAAAAAAATTGTTTCATTTTATTTTATTTTTAAAAAAATACAGTATAAAATTACTAAAAAAACCAAATTGACAAATATTATGGTTAGATTTGTTTAAATAAAATAATTATTAAAATTTATTTGAGCTTTCTTTGTTTTCTATTTGAAAAAGTTTCTTTTTTTAAGCTTCAACTTTTAGAACTCTAAAAGCCTAAAAATATTTTTCCGTAAAGCTTAAAAAGTAAAACCTCTATTACCAAACAACTTTGTAAAAAAGTTTAAACCCAAAAGCTGTTTTTAAAAACTAAACCAAAGAGGGAAAGAGGGATTTAGGGATGTGATTGGATGGTTGATAGGGAACAAGTATATACATGAGTTAGGATTTATTGGGAAAGTAATATGTATTATAGGGTTTTATTGTAATTATATTAAATATAAAATTAGGGATAATAGAGAAGTATTTTAGTATTATTTAGGATTTGAATAAATAAGATTTTAATTATAATTAGAACTTAGAATTCTAATTATACTAGAATTCTTAGTGTTTTAAGGTTTGCCTATCTATTATGTACTCTTTTAGTCACCTTTTGATGAATTGATTTGAGGTATATTAGTTTTCCTTTAGGAGTAGTTATAAAATAGAATTGTTTCCCTTTTGATCCCTAAATTCTCAAACAATCATATACATCCTACGGCAAGTGGTATCAGGGCAAAATTCTTAATTTTTGTTCATAAATTCACTAAAAACCACCGCTTAAACAATGTGTGCCACTATGCTCCACTACTAGAAATCATCACGAACCACATTTCCAACTATATACCACTGAGATGCGGAAAAATCTGATCTTTGCATCTAGCCACGAAGCAAAGCGAATAGGAGTCCTAAGCACTGTTTATGTGCCTCACGCGTGTGGTTGTCACCACCACCAATCCAAATCCCTACTTTTTTCATATTTAGTTCCAAAATGATTGATTTGGTACAATTTTCTTACTTTCCACGTTTTATTTTCTTATTTTAGGTTCCTTTTCAAGTTTTATTTTGTTTGTTAAGTTACTGCATTTATATTTTAGTAAAAAAAAAGAAGAAAAAAACAGAGAAGTCGAGGAAAGAGAGAGAGAAAAAAAAAAGTGATTAAAAGAAAAAAAGAAAAGGAATGTCATGGTATCATAAGTTGCCTAGTTGTGCTTATCAGGCACATTGATTCTCTATTTGCATGTTTCCCCTGTTCGTTTAGTCTCAAATTCCACTGCATCCCGTTTAGTGATGGTACTTTTTCTAAATTATTGAAATTCATGGAACTATCCTTCTTTGTTTTCCTAACCGCACATCTAGGGTCTTGATAACTATTGAATTGCCTGTGTTATGTCCTATCAGTCAGCCCCATGTGTTTGTCAATCCTAGGTATTCTTCCCACCCTGATCTTTATATTGATCCTTATGGTTTGCTTTTAATCCTTATTAATATAATTGGGGAGAATATGGTGAGATTCAAGTTTAATTATTGAATTGCCTATGTTATCTCCTGTCAGTCAACCCCATGTGTTTGTCAATCCTAGGTATTCTTCCCACCCTGATCTTTATATTGATCCTTATGGTTTGCTTTTAATCCTTAAGTTAGATAATTGGGGAGAATATGGTGAGATTCAAGTTGAAGAAAATGAATCAGTTGAGGAAGTTGTGCAAGAGACAAAAATTGAAGAGTTTGAAAAAGTTGATATGTCAGAATTAAAGCCAGAGCCAAAATTTGATATTCTAAAACCAGGGACAGACCCAATTGTTGACACGTCAGAGTCCAAGCATGAGCTTGTAGTTGATGTTGCACCTCCTACACATGTTGAGGATATCAATTTCGTAATCACACTGAAGTTCCAAGTTTTTGATATTCCCAACAAAGTTTTTGTGATGAAATTTGTTCCACTAATTTGGAGGACCTTACTACAGTATTTTTTCCCTTCATAATATGTATTACATGGCTTTATTGTAATTATATTAAATATATAATTAGCAATAATTTAAAAGTATTTTAGCATTATTTATGATTTGAATAAATATGATTTTAATTATAATTAAGACTTCAGCTGTAATGTCTTAGAATTTTAGTTTTAGAGTTTGACTATATACCTATTATGTACTCTTTCAGTCATCTTTTGATTGAATTAAGATATTATTAGTTATAAAATAGAATTGTCCCCCTTTTGATTCCTAAATTCTCAAACAACAATCATAAATGGTGGAGGATAATCTTTACCAAAGGCATAATATAAAGATTTTTCAGCAGCCTGGAGACCCAAACAATCCTGCAACAAAATCTCATTTTTGTAGATGAGAATGGGATTGGAGAATTTACCATCCTCACGAGGAGTCTATGATTGATTTTAAGCCTATTTACTAGATTATGCTTAGGAAAAGAAGAAATTGGACCATTTTCAAACTGAAATCTGTTTATGGAACCAAAACATAATTCAAAAATAACATTCATAGAAACCACCAAGAAAAATATTTTTATTTTTTTAAAGAAATCAAGCTGAAGATAGTACCCAGATATCAAAAACAAAACCTTGTTAAGATTCATAAGACAAAAGAAAAAGATATCAAAAAATCAGTCAAAAAAACAACCATCATTGATTAATCCGTTTCCCAATGCTGCCTTCCTGAATCCAACAATGGCTTCAAAAGGTTTAATTGACCTGTCCGCTCCAACAGATTTAACAAACCTATCCGCTCCTCCAATAGATTTAACTGAAGATTTAACTGACCTATCCGCTCCTCCAACATATTTAACTGACCTGTCTGCTCCTCCAACAGATTTAGCTGACCTGTCCGCTCCTCCAACAACAGATTTAACTGATCTATCCGCTCCTCTAATAGATTTAACTGACCTGTCCGCTCCTCCAACAACAGATTTAACTTGAGCAGCAGAAGGCTTTGTTTGGTTTCCATTGCGACGCCATATTGCTTGAACTTTCTGTATATATTGATCCAAAATTGACATTGATAATTAAGAAGGATTTATTTTTATAGATCACAACAAGATTTAGTTAGCATGAATGGTATTTTTGTAATTTAAAGATGAGTATAAATAATGTATATATATCCCAAAATCAATCCTGTCTATATTTCTCCAAATTGTCATTAATAATTAAAATTAATAAAGATTAGGATTTATTTTTATAGATCCAGATTCAATTAGCATGAACAATGAGATATATCCAGAAATCAATCATATGATATATACGATCCTAATCAAAATGTATACATTTTTCTATTTAGATCATTTGCCCACATTGTTAGTCTGAATAAAACAAAATAATGTATCTATTTAGATCTAAATAAATCTATGTCAGAATTTGACAATTTTAATAATAATAACCATTATGAATATGAAATGTAATATAAAATATATTTATTATAAAAACTACTATTCATGAAATTATAATCAAAAGGATTTAACCTGCAAAGATCTTCCGGATGGTGCTGATATGGTTGGACATCCACAATCTGATTACGTTTCTTCAGATAATTAATAATCAGCTCTTTATCTATAGGAGAAAACCGAGAGCCAGGTGGAAAAAAACTGCGATATGCATGTTCATCTGAAATAATTTTCTGATTAACATCTTCAAACTCATCCTCTGAATATTCAACATGATCAGAGGAAACCGAACTTGAAGGAGTAGTACTGTTGCTAGCTGGGTTTGATGCAGAAGTAGTACCAACCTCAAAATTAGGGTTTGATGCAGAAGTACCAACCTCAAAATTAGGGTTTTGTGAAGGAGCCAATAGGTGCCAGTTGTCGGTCAATATTGATGACCGTGGTTCACGTTTTGTAGGCATATTTAGAACCTTTTGGTTGGTAACAGAAGGCTTGATGTTCGGCAGATTTTGCTTGTTAGACTCCATAGTTGGACTCTTTGGAGGAGACGCCATTCACAGAGAACAGCGTGCAGTGTGACGATGACTAATGCTTTATTCGCAAAATTTATCTTAGCTGTAAACAGATATTAATTATCTAATTATTTATTCCAAATATAATCATAATTTTATAATGTTATATTTTTTGAATGAGAGTTATCTTCAAATTAGGTATCCCAATAAAAGATTATTTCGTAATCTCTTGTATCTCTATCCAATTCTGTATACAACAAGTTTAAGCCACTTAAAATCTGCCACGTAATCTTTTGCTCCAACTAAACCTGTCAAATATTTGATACTGCAAAATTGTCATATATTTTAGTAATATATATGTGCGTAATTTGAGGATGAAAACTTTCAGAACCTTTTTTTTTTTTTTTTTTTTTTGGGTAAGAATTTTCAGAAATTTTATATAGGATAAAAAGTTGTTTTACAAATTTTTATTTTTTCTAAACATCGTAATAGTTCAAATTAATTTATTTCAAACTAATTAAAAATAATTATAATATTAATTTGTCTCTCCTAAAAATTACCCATACCACTTCTATTCACATAATAACTCCTATTTTCTTTTTCCTTTTAGGTATGAAAAAATCTTAATATATATATACATATTATTTCAACATTCCGTCATATTGTCTCACACTATATAAAATGTATTTTCTTAAATTATTCAAAAAAAATTTAATTAATTAAATTTTTTTCTCATTACTTGATAACTACTAAACAGTAACTTCCCCACACATGATACATATATCCCACCATTTTATTAAATTAAAATAATTAAAAAAAAAAAAACAAATTAAGATAAACTAGGTGGCGATGACTTGATGCTTTAGTGATCATATTGAGTTTCACCAATGATTTAGGATAATTCATTGTTAAAACTTTCGTCCCTCATCCATCTTTGTCTATTGTTATATAAAAGGAAAATAGTAATCAAAGATGAAATGATCAAAATTAAGTGACCATTTACCAATTACAAATCTAACTTGAATAACTCAATTTAAAAATGACAAATAGAAATGAAATAACATTGTATCTAAATTAGTCAAGATTCTTATAAGTGGACTCAGACACACCTCTCTTCAAAATCTAAAAAATAAATAAATTAATATGCTTATAACAAAAAACACAATCATCATGAGTAGGAAAGAGAATTTCCAAATAATTAGTAAAATCTGTCCATAAAATATAGGCTAGTTTAAGAGAATTGATTTTTACAATAGAGATTATAGGAGAATTAATTTTAACCAAATGTGATATGTACTTGGTTATTTATTTAAGGGACAATTGCATTTTACCCTCATGAACTGCCACCCATTTTGCAATCACCATCACAAACTATTGAATTAGATACATAACCTCTTTATTTGAGTCTGAGTCTAGCAAATAACCCCAAATAATCTAAATTAGTTATTAAATGTAACAAATTAACTCAAAAAAGACTAAATCATCCTAGTTATAAGTTTTTTTTATTTTTTTATTATGTTTTTCATTTGCTATCTCGTATTTCTTATTTTATCTTTTTTTTAATAGTTAACCTCTTCATATTTATCTAAATTTAACATATTTCTTAATTACTGTAATACAATAATAAGGAAAAAAAACAGTTGATGAAAATATTATCATAGAAACAATAACTTATAAGGTTTTTATAAATGTAAAAAATAGTATTAGTAAATGTATTAGTAATTATAATATAATGATAAGACAATAAAGATTATAAAGAATTGAAATATTGTTTATGTATGCTAAAATAGAACCAATTTAAAAAGTTTAATTTCAAAGAAAAAGAAGAAAAAAAATATAGAAAGGAGAAAAAAAATATAGAGGAAGGTTAATTTAGTCTTTTTAAAGTTAATTTGTTAAATGTAATGATTAATTTAGATGATTAAGGGTAATTTTCTAATTATGATTCAAATAAGAGGGTTATGTGCCTATATTCAATAGTTTATGAGGGTCATTGCAAAATGGTTGGTACTTTATGGGAGTAAAATGCAATTGACCCTTTATTTAAAAAGTAATTTTGATACAAGATAAGGTGTTTGGTTACATAACTTAAAAAAAAAAAAAAAAAAAAACTCTATAATGTAAATTACATTTAAGGGCTCCCATAAGTTATTTTAAGTTAATGGTTGTATGGATACTCCTAATCATTATTTTCTATTCTTAATTTTTAAAAATAAAATAACAAAATTAAAAGTATCAAATCACTTTTTTTCCTTTTGTGTGTGTGTGTGTGCATACATTGTTGATTGATATATTTGTTTTAAATTCTTATGTTTCCACAAATAAATGCTAACCACTTTGCATGTGTTTGGAATGCTCTAACCCTTGCCAAAGAGCATAATGTTTTGTATCCATATAACATGCCCTTAACAAATATAACCCGAATTATTTGTTTCATGTTATTTTAAATCTGTGCACCAAATTAGCAGGACTAAAAATCATTTCAAAATCTGGAAGAAAAATCAAACATATATGTGCCAACAACTAGGCGCCACCAATAAACCATTATAGTGATAAAGAACACAATTCTTGGGAATGGACAAAATCACAACATAATTCACACTAGGGTCATGCCCATGCCAGAGAGAGTGAAAGAGGCAATATTTTTTCTACCTCTAACGACATAGTTGACAAACTAGGTTTGACAAGAAATACTATAAAACGTCAAATTTAAACAGAAACTCTAAGAACCATTGTAATTGGGTATTTCATCTACACAATATCATAAATAGCTAGTCTCAGCTTTGAAGATGAATGAATTAATGTACGTTGCTATAAGGAAAAGACGAACTTACAGCAAACATCTATAATATAATAATATAACATGGATGTCCATAAACCATCTTTTTCAGGTCTAAGGAGTTATTCAGAAACCAAATTAATGCTTAATCTGAGCACAAGGTTGTCCCATGTTAGGTTTTCGAGACCAAAATGATGAATCTAGCTAGCATTTTTCCTTCATAAAATTCTGAAATTTGGGAAAGAAATCCGACGTACGGTCCAAATTATGCGGAACGATTCAAGTAGTTCTGATATAAGGGATGAAGCATGCACATAGAGACTTGCTCATACAAGAAAAATAAAGAGAAATCAAGATCTGGAGTACCGAAAATTTGATGAAATTGCATATATTGAATGAAAGAATAAAAATAGAATGATAGTTCGAGTACGACAAATCATTGTGAAAGGCCAGAGACAAGTTTGAAGGGGACAAAACTGTGTTGGCATTAAACAGAATCGCTTTCAATTTTTAAGAATTCTTAATGCACTAAAATGAAATTCTATATAAACGTTACAAAAATTTAGAGAAAATTAGTAAATTTGAGGACAATAACTTAATTAGAGTAGCTCTATCAATGTACTCCCAGAATGAGCCATTAATAAGCTCACCACCTATTCCAAAGAAAATAGTCTCATATTGATCATGGAAAGTGTTATTATGTTGTTTATAACTCACAAGAACTAATTAACAACTTGGTACCTTTATGCTAATATTTTAATAAATGATATCACTTAATAGTGAACTTTATAAGTTATTTTATTTATTATTTATTATTTATTATTTTTTATGGTTGGGATTTTACAAGATAATATTGTGACTTTTTAATTTATCTTAATTTTATCTCTAACAAGTTTTTCCTTAAATAATAAAATGAGAAAAAAAAATATATGATCAATTATAATATTAAAGCATACAAGAATATAAGTAAAATATTAAAAATATATGCATTGTAAAAAAAAAGAAAAAAATATTAAATATTTTATAAGACCAAATTAAAGAAAAAAATCTTTACAAAAGTTAATGTTTTATTTTTAGTTTTTTTTTTTTTTAAAAAAAATTATGCATAATTTAAAACTCAGATAAATATGACACACGTGCAATGCCTGTATGGGTATATAACTGGACAGGTAGGTTAGGTTTGGTATAAAACTCACCCCACCCGATCAAATTGGGTTGATAAAAATTCCACCCAAATTTGAAGATGGGTGGTTGGATGATAGAAAATCATACCCGGTTTAAATTCAGGTGGGTCAATCGGGTTTGACGGGTTAAAATTTTCATTTGTAGAATATTACTGTAGAATGATCTAATACTTATTTTTATCAAATAATAATGTCCAAAATTTTAAAAAAATTCTATGCTATATAATATTTAAACTATAAATAAATATATATTAAAGGCTTTTAGCATTAAAAATTAATAAAATGGTTAATAACAAGAATAAGGATTAAAATAAAATATATTTATCATGAATATAATTTACAATAAAGAATATTTAACATGAATATAAATTCAAACTAAATGTGATAAAGTTAAAAATCAATATGAACATGGATTAGATTGAGTCATACATTTATTTTCATATTTTAAAAGACACTATTGAATTTTATCATATATTTTTTATGTATAAAAGATATTAGTAAATAAATCCGGGTGAGTCCAGTGTTTATGGGTTGAAAATTTTTCCACCCAGATAATTGACCAAATCAAAAATAAAAGATAAAATGTCACTCAACTTAAAACTTGGGTTTAATTGGATTGACAGGTAGGTAACTAGAGACTAATTCAAAGAAAATACAAAAAATAATTGCTAAAATTTCTTTTTTGATATAGAATAATTTTATTATGCAGAATTCCAATGTTTTGATGCACATGCAATGATACACTGTTTTCCATGCATAGATTGTTTGAGAATGCCGCCATAGCCAATATCAGAGGCATCTGTTTGAATGATTTTGAAAGTTTGAAGATCAAGAAGATACAAACATGGGAGATGTTTGACTCTCAGTTTGATTTGTTTAACAATATTGGTATGAATGTCAGACCAAGAAGAAGGTCTCGTTTTTAGTTTGTCATGCAAAGACTTGATTAAACTGCTGACTCTTGGAATGAAATCAAAAACATAATTGAAACATCCTAAGAATCTTTGTAGTTAAGTTTTGTCGATTATATGATTGGAGAATTTATCAGCGAACTGAGTAGCTCTATCTATTGGAGTAATGGTTTCATAGTGGATATTATAACCAAGAAACCTGATTGTTATTTGGAAGAGATTGAACTTTGTTTGGGACACAACTAAGCCATTCTTTTTTGTTATATCAAAGAAAATATGGAGATATTTGAAATGTTCAACTATATTTTGAGAGAAGATTAAAACATCATCAATATAGATGATGATAAATTTTGTTTAAGGATTGAAAATGTCATTTATAATTCTTTGGAATTAAGAAGGAGTATTTTTTAATCCAAAATGCATTACATTTTATTCATATTGACCGAACGGGATAGTGAATGCAATTTTATATCTATCAGATCCTTTCATTTGAATTTTCCAAAAAGCAGATTTCATATCAAAATTTCAAAATATCTTTGAAGAGTAAAGATGATTGAGAAGGTTTTTTTTGTTAGGAATAAGATACATAATCCATTGAAGGGCTTGATTTAAAGGATTATAATTAATAACTAAGTAAGGAGTACCACGCTCTATTTCAGCATTTTTGTTGACATAAAAAACTAAACAAGATCAAGAACTCTTACTCTTGCGGATTATTTCTTTTGAAACAAGATCATTTATTTTCTTTTGACAGTATTCAAGCATTTCTTGATTTATTTAAATTAGATGAGCTTTTGTAGGAATTTATTATTCATGAAAATCTTTTTCATATAGAAGATCAACCATATGATTTTTTTTTTTCCAGAATGCATTTGAAAGAATAGAACAGATGTATTTTTGAATTTTTCTTCAAAATTTTTAATTTTTTTTTAATGACGAAATCATTAAGTTGGTTTTCAATTCTTTTGAAATATATTTCATCAAAAAGAAAATTAATTTGTTTTTGCCTGTTTTCAAGAAAATTGACATCTCAGAAAACTTGTTTCTTAAAAAATAGAAAGATGTAGTCTATCCCGTGACTTCTTTGTGAATTACTTTATTGACCCTAAACGGATCTAGTTGAGAAATAAAATATGAACATAGTATTACTAAATTTGTGATATTTTTTTGCAAAAAGGAAAGTTATAGAAATTTGTAAAGAAGAATTATCAATTATAACATTTGAACATTTATAATGAATGATTATCTCTATGCTTAGCAGAGGTTAAACTTTCAGAAGTTTTTCGTAATATTATGTGGGAACTTGTCCTTCTAAAATGCAGCTAAAGTATGCACCAATGTCAAACAATGCTATAGTTTCAAGAACACAAGATTTTTCAATAATTAATTTGATTGAAATATGCCATTTTTTGACAAGTAACTCTTATAACAAGATCGAGGAAATTTTCTTAAGAAAAATCTCTTTGTTTTTTATCCGAAGAGGATGTAGAAGAATTTTGAATAAAATATTTCTTTTTCCCTTTTAGAAGACTTTGAATTGCAAAAAAATTGTTTTGTTGTTAAAGTTTAAGATTTTTAACTTCAATTTTCAAATTAACACTTCATGTTGGAGATTTTAAAGGGTAACATGTTGTGTTTTTACAAAATTGAATTTGGATAAAATGTCTTTTAAGTTGAAGGAGTTGGTAGTTATGTGTAAATTGAAAGGAGGTTTGTTCTATTTTTCTAGAGTTTCCAGAGTTTCTTTTAGGTTTTTTAAATAATTTTTATTGTCTTCGTCATCAAGAAGATTTGTAATGACTTCAAAGAGGAGATTGTGTTCCCTTGTGAAGGTATTACATTCAAAAGTTTAGTGAGAGGATTCCAAGAAAATTTTATCATTTTGAATTTGATTGACTTCTTCATTATCAGAGAAAGGTAAAGCTTGGCTATTAGATAAATCTTCAATTAGAAGACAATCAAGCTGAGCAACTAGACCTTTATCGATATTTAAGTTTCTTATTTTTCTTATAATTTTACTGTAAAATAATACAGCTTCTGTGGTTTTAATTATCAGAGTCCCCAACTTGTAGACTTTGAAACCTATAAATATCTACATTTAAGTTTGTCTACATCGCATTCCAAACGTTGTCATATTTGTGTTTGGATGACAGATTCTGATACATGGCTAAACATGATTAGAATTTGCATGACAGGCATAGGTAGTTTATGCGTTTGCACGAACACATATAATTATATATGCGTATATGGTTATCGAGTCTGTATCTTTGCAGCTAAACCTGTTTGCCTTTTGATTTCAACATCTGTCTTTGATAGATGCAGATAAAACCATCTCATATCATGATTAATTAATTAGGGATGGACCTATTTAAAGGTATTATTTTGTGAATTTTGATATAAGGAAGGGAGGAAGATGATGGAGGTAGTGAAATAAGGAGCAGCAGGACTGCTAAGAAAATTATGCTATGCAATGCATAAATTAAAGACATAAATGTAAAGCAGAAATTAAAAAGTAAAGAGAAGTGGCGATAGTCCACATGTTAATCCGAAGAAAGAAAATGCAGAAATTGAAGACAAAAATAAAATGTCATATGTAAAGCAGAAATTAAAAAGTAAAGAGAAGTGGCGATAGTCCACATGTTAATCCGAAGAAAGAAAATGCAGAAATTGAAGACAAAAATAAAATGTCATTAGTAGTATTCAAAATAGAATTTTATAAGTAAAGAATAACTCTTAAGGAATACCTAAAGAAGTTCTTAGACTAGACTTAGAATTCTGAAAATAAAAAATTTACTTGAAGCAGAGATGTAAGTCTTTAAATAGAAAATCGATATTTACAATTTTGAACAGTAACAGTTATAATAAAAATCTACAGTACTTCCGTGTTCTAATAGTAATCTGTCGTAGCTTGCTACAGTGATTGCTACAATGATCCATTGAAAAGTGCATCAATAGAGAACAATTCAACTGTTTTAATTATCTTCAAGGTTGATGCCAAAACAGTCGTCTTTATTGGATTGGACATAGGTAGTAGAATCATTTTTTGAAGCTTTTGAAGAGGAACTGAAAATCAGTTTTCTATCAACTTTTTAAAGGACAGAGGTAGATTCATCATCTGCATGATCTTCTGCTTATAACAGTTGAATTATGATTTTGAGATTCTGAAAATATTCTTGTCTGCTTGAAAATGAAGTTAGCTTGACTGTAATATGGGATTTCTATTATAAAAATTAAGAAATTTTTGGGAAAGATTTTTTTCAAAATTGAGAATTTTGCTGAAATTAATTTCTGATTGAAGTGGCATAAGCTTTTAAGGCATTAAAGTTTGTCCACCATTTTGTTGAACCTTGCTTAAGAGGGGGAGGTATCCTTTGCAAAGAAACCTAATGACTTTGGAAGTCTTTGAGATACTTGTATTGCCATGCATAAATCTATACTAGTGCAAATTTTGAGAAAAAAAATACAATAATATGAGATTATGATCAGGTATATTAAAATATTTATCAAAATAAATTAGGTCATTGGCTACTTCATTTGAAATTTTTTTTGTACAAGGACCATGTAGAGACTACTAATAGGAGAACCAATAAGGGAATTTATATTGGACTTTGTTTTTAAAAAAATATAAGCCGTGAATGCTTGTAATTACTATTTTAGAAATTAAAAATATGGTACTAAGCAGTTTGATAATTCTAGTAATTATAACCAATATGATCAAATATTGGAAGAATTTGTTGGTTTTGAATAGGTCGGTTTTTTAGTCTAAAGAACCGATTACCTTTAGGATTTAGATCGTGGAATGCATTGTGAAATTAGCATCCAATTTTGACTTATAATGTTTGATAGCAATAGAATCACTATCAGCCAAAATAAATTCAAAATACTTCTAAGTTTTTGAAATGTCAATGGGCATAAAATGCCAATTTGATGGGAAAACCATTTGATAAATTAATTGGGATTATTAGTTGAAAAATGGGGTTCCATTTGAAGAATAGTTTGGGCCAAAGAAATTGACATATAAAAAAAATTGTGATTTTTGAGAGAAGATTGGAGAAGTTTGATAGATAAGTAACTGATTGAGCTAGCTAGGTGATAGCCTGAGCTAGATCTTCTTAATTAATCTGGATGCAATCTTTTGAATTCGAAGAGGTCCAAGATTGTTTTGAAATGACAAGAGGTTTTTGGATTAATTACTGAATTATTAAAAGGGTTTCTATGGAAAAGGCATAGGACTTTTTAGATTGCTTTTGAGTTGATTAGATTGAGGAATTGGATGGTTCCCTTTTGGATTGGGTTTTTTATTTTGGATTAGAAGGCTTAATAACCTTTTTTTTTCTTTTTTCGAAGTATATTATCTACCCTGCAAGAACCCTCTAGTAAAATAATCTGGAATAGAATTAGAGTTAACTTTGATGTATTCAATATCAAAATCAAAAATAGATAAAATTTCTTACAAGCAGGTAAAAATCCATTTTGATGATAAATTTTTAACATATTTTTGTAAAATTTCTTTTGCAGATTTGCAATCTACTTTAACCAAATACTTTTGATTTAGTAAATTACTTTGAAATTTGGAAATGCATAAAACAATTACTAAAATCTCTTTTTTGATAGTAGAATAGTTTTGTTATGCATAATTATATTGTTTTGATACATATGCAATGATATGCTATTTTCCATTGATGACTTGCTTAAGAATATCGCAATAACCAATGTCAAATGTATCAATTTCAACAATTTTGTAAGCTTTATGATCAGGAATATACAAACATGGCAAATGCTTGACCCTAAGCTTAATTTGTTTGACGATATTGGTATGGGTGTCAGACCAGGGAGAATGATTAATCATAAATCTGTCATGCAAAGATTTGATAAGATTACTGACTTCTGAAAAAAAAATTAGAAACATAATTGAGCCAACCAAGAAGTCTTTATAACTGAGTTTTGTTAATTATGTGATCAGAAAATTTGTCAGCGAATTGAATAGCTTGATTGATTTGGATGATAGTTCTGTTGTGAATGATGTGACCAAGAAACTTGATTTTTATTTGAAAAAGATTGAATTTCGTTCTCGAAATAGCCAAACTATTTTGTTTTTGTAATATCAAAGAAACTATTGATATGTTAAAAATGTTTATTAATATTTTGTGAGGAGATTAAAATATCATCAATATAAATAATGATAAATTTTGTATAAGGATTAAAAATTATCATTCATGATTCTTTGGAATTCAGAACGAGCATTTTTTAATCCAAAATGCATTACATTCCATTCATATTGACCAAAAAAACCTGTAAATGTAGTTTTGTATCTGTCACGTTCTTTGATTTGAATTTGCCAGAAAGCTAATTTCAGATCAAATTTTGAAAATAGTTTTGAATAGTATAAACAATTGAGAAAATCTTGTATGTTAGGAATAGGATATATAATCCATTTGAGGGCTTGATTGAGAGGTTTGTAATTGATGACTAAACGGGGAGTACCATGTTAAATCTCTGCAGTTTTATCTACATAAAAAGCAGAATAAGACCAATGACTTTTACTCTTGCTAATTATTCCTTTAGAAAGAAGATCACTAATTTCTTTTTGACAAAAATCAAACATTTCTTGATTTATTTATATTGGACGGGCTTTTGTAGGAATTTTTCTTTCATGAAAATCTTTTTCATAAGGAAGATCTACCATATAATATATATATATATATATATTTAAGAAAGCATTTGCAAGATCCGAACATATTTGTATCTGGGTTTATTTTTCAAAAATTTTTATTTTGTTTTGGATGATTGAATCATTGAGTTGACTTTCTATTCTTTTGAAAGAAATTTCATCAAAAAGACAATTGATTTGTTTTTATTTATTTTCAATAAAATTAAGAATCTTCAAAGTGGATTTTTAAGGAAATGAAAGGAAACAGTTTGACCCATAGCATCTTTGAATATTCTTTTATTTACTCAAAATGAATTTTATTGTCTACTGAGATCAGTACCTAAGATAACTAGATTTGTGATAATTTTTATAAGAAGAAATGTTGTTGAAATTCGTAAATGAGAGTTTTCAATTATTACGTTAGAATATTTGTAATGGATTATGATTTCAGAACCATTAGTCGAAATTAATCGTTCATAAGTTTTTTCATAAAATTTTGTTGAAATTTTTCTTTCTAGAATAGAGCTTAAATATGCTCTTGTATCAAATAGGGTAATTGTTTATAGGACAAAAGATTTTTCAATGATAAGTTTGATTAGATATACCATTTTTGATATGAAACCTGAGTGATTAGATTAAGAAAATTATTAGTAGAAATATTTAAGTTTCCATCCGAATGAGAAGACTGAGAATGTTTTGATGAGGATGCCTAAAAAGACATATTTTTCTTCTCTTTTTAAAGGAATTGGATTGTTGATATATTTTCTTGTTATTGAATTTTGAGATATTTGACTTCAGTTTTAAGTTTTGAAACTTTATGTTGAAAATCTTGCAGAGTTGCAGGTTTTTTCTCAGAATTGAATATAAATAAAAAGTCTTTTAGATTAAAAGAGTTAGCAATTATTGAAAAATTGTGAGGAGGTCTACTTAATTTTTATGAGATTTTCAGGGTTTCTTTGAGTTTGTAAAGATAATAATAATTATTATTTTTTTATCTTCATCATTTATAAGACTAGTAATAACTTTAAAGAGGAGATCTTATTGTCTAGTAGAGACATTACATTCAAGAGTTTTTGGAGATGAATCTGAAGAGCCTTCATCATTATTTTGAATTTGGTTAATTTCTTCTATATTAGAAGAGACTTGAGCTTCACTATCAGATGAATCTTCAATTAGAAAACAATCAAATTGGAACTAAAAGACCTTCGTTAATATTTAAAGCTTTGATTTTTTTTTCTTATAATTATGCAGTATTTTGCAATATGACCTGATTTGTTACATTTAAAATAGACAATTTTATCTTTATTTTGAAAATATTGAGGAGCACGTTTGTAATTTTTGTGTTTGTGAATTCTTTTGCCAGTTTATTTTTTGGAAGATTTTTTGTAAATTTTGGGAGGTTTAGAATAATATTTCTTTTTTGGTTTGGATGAAATTGGAGGACAATCAAAACTATATTGAGAACAGAAATTTTCCTAAATCTTCCGATTAAGGGATTTTTTTTTGGCTAATTGTCTTTGAATTTTGTCATCTTGATAGATTTTTAAAACAACTTTATGAATATAACTGTAAAGTTATCCATAAGTTAATTATTCATATAGAATGATTCTATTGTTAATATTTTGTATTTTTTTCTCTAATTTTGTTTCTTAAAGAACGAGAAAGATCAGCTATAATTTTATTTTTTTTCAAAAATGTTGATTACTATCAGACCTAGGGAAGACTCTGGTGAAGAAGATATCTTTATACTACCTAACGTCAGCAAGAATTCGACATTTTAGATTGGAAAGGTGTTCAGCTAGTTTGTCACACAGACGAATTTCTAATAAAATGCGTTGTGATAGCGTAAATAAGATATCTATGAAATTTTGGATTTGATTTTCTCTTTTGTTAAGGATAGGATTTCCTTCAATATTAATTTTGATGACCAAATTTATTTGGCTTTGCTCATCTTGAATGAGGTGTTCATCCTACTATTTTTTTAGTTGACCAGTAAAACTAGCTAACAAAATATTAAAGATAGATTGGTTAGAACAATTATGAGAGATTTGATAAGCGGTACTGACTATAATCATTTGTTGCAACATATTAAGAATATTGTATTCAGATTGGCCATCTATGTTCCATTCATAGATGTTGTTTGCACTGAAAGATATTAATTATCTGATATTTTTCTTCTATGACTAAGTTAAGAGGAAAAGCCCTAAGATTATACCATTTTTGTGGCTTTCTCCAATTAGCATTTTGAATTTAATTAATCTCTTTTTGGAAATTTTTTCCAGAATTATTATGCATCACTCAAATTATTAATTGTAAGAGAGGAATTAGTTTGTTGAAGAGTGTCAGAAATAATATTTTTCTCTAATAGGATAATTTGTTTAAAGATTTTATTAAGAACTTCATGTTGAAGAGGATCTTGAACTAGAATTTAATTCTTTTTTAATCTTTGTGAGAATTTGGCAGATAGCAAAAATATGATTTTTACTTTGCAGATTACATTTGGATTCAGAGTTAGGCTCAAAGAGATGATCTCCTATAGCTTGAAGATAATAATTGGAGTTGTTATTTTATTTATAAAGAGATTGGGTGTATATGGAATTAACTGTTTCAATTGAATCTTTATTTTTAAAAGGAGTTGCTGGTACATGAATTATTTTTCTAGCAAAATTTTGTGTAGGAATTTTTAGGAATTTATGAGAAGGAAAAACCGAATTAATAACTTTATCCTTATAAGTTACCTAATTTCTTATTTTTTGAGTATTAACATTTGTGGATTTGGAGATATGATAATTGATACCTTTTTTCTTTGCATAAACTTCAAACCATTCAAAAAACGAAATATGAATTTTATGGGTTTCCATAAATTTGTAATAGAGATTTTGAATTTTCTGTATTTTAGAACCAGTAAATTTTTCAAAAAAATACAGTTCTTTCAAGATTATACTTTTCTTAATAAAAATCTTTTTTAAGAGATTTTTTATCAATTTAAAAAATGGATATGAATTGTATTGATTTTCAGATTATCATTTAAAGATTAAAAAGTAGGAGAATAAGGTTTTTTAGATTGATTATTATCTTTTTTGGTGTATAAAGCTCTAGGAATCTTAGATGTGTTTTTTAAATCTTGAAAATGAATTGTTGAAAAAATTGAAGAACAAAAGTATCTAGATAAACAAGAATTTTTTGCTGAGTTTTGATAAGTTGATCCAAAATTTTTCTGACTGTTTGCTTTATTAAGGAGATTTCTACTTTACCTATGGAGTATTGAGTAATTTCAAAAATAGAGGAGAGTTTTTGATCTTGAACAGGCGTAGTCTTATCAAAAACTTATTTTTTAGGAAGATTAACATATTCCCAAGAGATTGATTTTGGAGTGGTAATGCTTGTTTTTGAAAGTTTAGTTAGAAGCATTACTATTTCTCATTTTTTTCGTTGTTGGAGAGATTTTGAAGTAAAAGCAGTTGTCATTGCTTTATATTGTATACGATAGACTAAAACTATCAGGAAAGATCCAGATTTTATATAAAAATTTGAAAGTTTAATATTTAAGACTAAAGAATCTAAGATGTTTTTATCTTGTAAAGAGATTGTCATGTTTGGAAAACAATTGAAATAGATTGGGCTACTATAGAGACTAGTTTTAACCGTGCCTAAGAGAGATTCATAAAAATTGGTCATCTGACGGTCATAAAGACATAAGAGAATGGAGGTGTTAAGGCCTGCTATTGTCAGGGAGTTTTATTGTAATGTGGATGCATCTAAGTTTTAGATAATTGTATTTTTGCTTATGAATTTTTAAATATTTTTCTGAAAGTAAAAGAATTTTTTCACAATCGGAGTCAATTGGAATTATTTATTCAACAATTCTAATATTATGATCACTTTTGAATCTGAACATGGAATTAAGTTTATAAATTTCACTGCTTGGAATTTTTGGAATTTTCCAATTGTCTATTTATTGAGACAATTCTTCAATACTAATTTCTTTTTTGAGAATTTTGTTAGATTAAAAAGAAGATTCAAGTAAAGAAGAAATAGAAGAAGAACATGAAAAAGATCTCAACATAATTATAAGACAGAAAGAATGAAAGCAAAAGGTCTACTAACACGATCTCATTAGTACAAAAACCTTAGGTTCTATAAGAGTGTAAAGATAAGTATTGATCTTGGTTTACTAAACTGGCTTGAATCTAAAAATTTGTTCATGGTAAAATAATAAAGTTTTATTTAACTAATAAAACGCTCAATAAGTTACTGTAATTGGAACTTACTGCCTTAAACGGGACTTAACTACGCCCTTCAACAGGCTTTATTGCCATTAGTAAGTCTCACTTAGACTATTTTTGATGAATCAGTAAATAAGTATAATGTTGCACAGGCTATAATGTTAAGATCTAAGACAGAAAAATAAACCAAATATTGTTTCTGACACTCATCAACAAACTAATCTCTCTTTTATAATTAACAGTTTGAGTGATGTAGATTTTGTGTCAGAAAAAACTGATAATTCTAGAAAAAAATTTCAAAAAAAGATTAATCCAATTCAAAATAACAATTGGTGAAAGCCACAAAAATTATATTATTGTAGGGCTTATCCTCCTAACTTAGTCATAGAAGAAAAATTTCAGATAATCAATAATTCTTTCAATACAAACAACATCTATGAATGAAACATCGATTGTCAATCTGAATACAATATTTTTAATATGTTGCAGCAAATGACCATGGTCGATACCGCTTATCAAATCTCTCATAATTGTTCTGATCATGTCACACCCCTCATAGAGGCATGACTGGCTGGAGGAATGGTAACAAAACCTCTGTAACCTTGACTCAAATAAAGGAATGACCATGACTCACTCACCAATGAATAAAACCAAGAAATTATAAAGACAAAAATTAACATTTAAAAGTTTGTTAAATTCAGCAAATCACACTTACTGAAAATTTCGACAGAGGTCCCTTACAATATGGAACATGCCTTAAAATACACTCCTGTAAATTCTTTTTATTACTCAACATAATATAAAGACCATAAGGAGCTCTGCTCCGTTCACATCATCAACAAAACAAGTACTAGAATATTACATCCTACCATATTTGACACCCACAGTTCTAATGTGACTGCAAACTTTCATCCTTAACTTCAAGTATGAGATTCCGAGACATACCTTGTCGTCAAATCCTTAGCAAAATCTCATATTAGCGGTTAACTTCTTTTGAGGTCCTTGCTACTAAAAAAAATATAACCACAGGAAAGGAGTGAGTCCTACGGACTCAGTGAGTGGAAAATCGTACCCAAAGGGTACTAGCATCATACAGCACAAGCATATCACATATATATTAACATCATATAACATGATTCACACAACATTTCACATTACACATACATATTGTAGGTTTCACAATTCATATGATACACAAGATCACAAATTTATCAGAACAATGAAATCAAACAAAACAACCAAAGGGCCAACGAGTAACCCAGCCCCGCACACCAATATCACCCCCTGCCGAGCATTTACGCGCCCTGCACATCAAATTAATTTTCCGTACACAATCCATCCCACCGGGGCTGAGCACTCAATTTTAAAAATATATATCAGAATCATGATTTCTCACAATTTTTAAATCAGAGTATCCTAGGTGCACCTGGATCTTTAATTTCAAAAATGAAAATCCTTTTCCAGAAAATGTTTACGAGTTGGCCCTTATCAAACACAAACAATGTCAATACAGTAACCAATATCAAGCAAATATTATTCAAGCAAATTACTGAAATACTCCACTAGCTTACTTCTCATGTATCACGCATATTCAAATAAACATATAATCACACATACTAATCTAGCCCCTAAAGGCAGCAATTAAACACTCACTGTTTACCAGTATTACTTGTCATTCTCTCTTGCGTTCACGCGTGTCATTGACTTGTCAAAATATTCCAAAGCTGCAATCAAATTTTCCAAATATTACTTAGTTCATGAATTTTGTAGTTTTAATCTTTTAATTACTAAAATTCACATATCCATTTCTATGCGTTTCTTTAAAACTAAACTCCTTATTGGCATTTCAATAATTACTTTGAAGATAACTATGATTTCATTTCATATATATATATATATATATATATATATATATATATATATATATACATATCAAGGGAATAAATATTAATTTATTAATTCAATATTAGCCACATTTTAAGGATTAAATTCAAGTTAAGTTAATCCTTTAAAACCAACCAAAGACTTGAATCATGACGTTCTTAGACTTCTTAGTCAAATTTAATCAACACTTAGCCAAGATTTAAATATATCAAATTCTATTCAATTTCCTACTAATTTTTTTGAAGCTTTTCAATAACCACCGTAAGAGCAACTTTTTTTTATTTTAATTTTTATATATATGTGCACATGTATCCACTCTTATTTAATCAACACAATTTTATTAATTCAATATCAGTCTTAAATTTAATTTAATCATTTAAGAACTACTATATGTTTAAATTATAAATTATAAGGGTTTGATAATAACTAACACCAAATCCTCTATTGTCCATCCTTGACCCATAACTATTTCATAATTTGATTATACCTTTTTCATCACATGATATTATTAACTAGAATACTGATATTAAATGATGTTTCCCTTAATTAAATTACCGGATGTAAAGGAGATAGAAATATTATTAAGCACAAAACTAACATTTCTGGTGTTCTTGCTGTATTTTAACCAAACTCAAAAATGTCTTACCCGATCTGGATCAAACCCAAATTCACAAAGCCATGTCTCAATTTGCCATAAAATTCAGCCACACTCGCCCCCTCTACCCTTGCTCCAAATCACAACAAGCCCACAATTCCACCTTATACGCTTTCTCAATCCTTTACGGAACATATAATCTAAATCACATCCTACATACAATCCTCCTTCTCCTTCTCCAATTCCAGAATTAGACCCACCAAACTTGCAACCCACCAACACCAATAATCATAAAATCCACCCAACTCCTACTGGGTAACAACATCATTCACCTTCTACAAGATCTTAGCTTTGAAAACCCAAAACCAAGCTTGAACGAAAAAAACAAGAAAACCAACAATTTGGTGCGCGACTGAAGCAAGAAAATGAAAGCCCAATCAACAGAAATAGAGTTGAAACTGCAGCCTGCAGGATCTACATGGCTGAAAAGATAAAACCTACAGGCTGCCAGAATAGGGGAAAGAAAGGGTACAAAAGCTACAGCTGACGGAAAGCACTACATGGCCATGAGCAGGGGAAGGCAATTTCAGTCCAATCAAAAGCTGCTACAACCAGAAATTGAAAGGAGAAAGAAAATATGATGCCTAAGCAAAGCTATAACTGGTAAGGTGAAGGTTCTCTTTGCTGCTAAATCAATTAGCTTTCAAAGGTTTATTTGTTTCTTTAATGGAGACCACCAACAGGAAGAAGAAAATGACTCGGCTGAAAAGAAAACAAAAAGGAAAAAGTAGAAGGCAGTGGAGTGAAGCTTCTCCACCCCTTCGGTCAACAAGGAATTAAAGCAAGGAGGTGAGAGAAAAAAAAATCTCCTAAGTCAACGGGTCAAAAGTTGTATTAGTGGTGCAAATAATTCCTATAATTATTATACTTATATATACACATATTATAAATATTTTATTTATTTATTTTACCTTATACATACTATATTCCACACCTAACAAAAAAATATACATAAGACAAAATCGAAATAAAAAAAATTAAAATCAAAGTCAATCAAATTCCTATTGTATAATTATTCTTATTTTATACATGATATATATATATACTAATATTTGTTTACTTTAAATCTAATTTACGTAGTCTTTTATTCACCTATTCATATAGGTTATGTACAAACATTCTGAGATGTATATTAAACTATCAGTGTATCACAGATCAATCTACCCTGATATTTTAATAGTTAGTTTTACTGGTAAATTAAAATGATAGTGGGATGAACACCTCCCTGAAAATGAGTGAAGCTAAATAAATTTAGTCATCAAAATTGATACTGAAAGAAATTCTCTCCTTAATGAAGAAGGAAATCAAATCTAAGATTCCATAAATACTCTTATTTACGCTATCACAAAACATTTTATCGGAGATTTGTTTATATTGTGTGACAAATTAGCTGAACTCCTTTCTAATCTTAAATGTCGAACCCATATTGACTTTAAGTGGTATAAAGATATCTTCTTCACCAGAGTCTTTTTTAGGACCGATATTAATTAACCTTTTTGGAAAGAAAAATTTCTAGCTTGTCTTCCTCTTTCTTTAGGAGATAAAATTAAAGAAAAAATAGTAATTATTAACAATGGAATCATTTTATATGAACAATTAACTTATGGACAACTTTGCAGTTATGTCCAAAAAGTTGCTTTAAAAATCTGTCAATATGACAAAATTCAAAGACAATTAGTCATAAAAAGATCCCTTAATCATAAAGATTTAGTAAATTTCTGTTCTTAATATGGTTTTGATTGTCCTCCAAGTTCATCCAAAAAAAAAAAAACATCATTCTGAACTTTCCAAAACTTACGAAAAAATCTTGCAAAAATAAAACTGGAAAAATAATTCACAAACACAAAAATCATAAATGTGCTTCTTAAAATTTTCAAAATAAAGATAAACTACTTGTTGTCTATTTTAAATGCAACAAACCAGATCATATTGCAAAATACTTTAGAACTACAAAAAAAAAAAAAAAAAAAAAAAAAAAAAAAATTCAAAGCTTTAAATATCGACGAAGGTCTTCTAGCTTAACTTGATTATTTTCTACTTGAGGATTCATCTAATAGTGAAGTTCAAGTCTCTTCTAATATAGATGAAATTAACCAAATCCAAAATAATGACAAAGCCTCTTCAAATTCGTCTCCAAAAACTCTTGAATGTAATGTCCTCACTAAAGAATAAGATCTTCTCTTTGAAGTCATTACTAGACTTTCAATTGATAAAACAAAAAAATAAAAATAAAAAAAATTATCTTTACAACTTAAAGAAACCCTGAAAATCACAGAAAAATCAAGCAGACTCCCTCATAATTTAATATTAGTTGATAACTCTTTTAATCTAAAAAAAAAGTTCTATACAAATTCAACTCTGAGAAAAAAACATACAACTCTTGAAGATCTTCAACATGAAGTTTCAAAACTTAAAATTGTACTCAAATCTCTCAAAATTCAACAAGAAATTATTTTGGCAAACCAATTCCTTCAAAAAGAGAAGAAAATTATGTCTTTTTAAACCAATTCCTACAATTAGAACATATGTATATAGATCGCAAAATTAACTAATTGTTATATGAACTTGTAGTTATTTTAAATTTATTAGATTTGTTGACAGGTTCCATGGTAATATGTATATATATATATATATATATCTATATCCTTTAGAGCAAGTATGAAAATTTAGAAATCCATAGATGTTGGTTTAATAACCAAAGAAAATAGTTTAAAACTAAAACTAACTAGAGTTAATTATTTGATTTAGATAAATTTTAAATAAGAAACATGATATGATTCTAAACATGGATTAGGGTTAGGTGTTTAATTATGGTATATTCTGAGTATGGATATAAAAATAAAATATGACGTTTACTATTTTAAGAGGCTAAATTCGTTTTCAAAAGAAATAGATTAAAATTTCTTGCAATTTAGATTTCAAATATCTAATTTAGACGATTAATGTAATCAGGTTTATTGAAGTCATGTTAGCATATAACGGTACGGGCAAAGTTTCATGTAGTACAAAAAAAAAAAAAAAAAAATTTATATTTAAAGGAAGTAGAAGTTAACTTGTTTACTTTATTAAGTTGAATTTTAAAAAATAAATGTAATATGATTTTATGTATGGATTGGAGTTCAAGTGTTGAATTATCAGAGTAGCGCAGCGGAATCGTGGTGGGCCCATAACCCACCGGCTCTAGGAAATAAGAGTGGATAGGAACTTAATGTGTGAAAATTAGTCAGCAACTAGTGTAAATAGACAATTTCGTAAACTTTCATTACTGAAAACTTGGTAATATTACAAGAAACAAGTAACTACATGGAAAATTGGTATTGCAGTGAAACGATTTAGCGGTATCTCATTTTTATTGTTGAAATTCGGGAGGAATTTCTTTTAAGGGGAGGAGAATGTTATAACCCGATATTGTAACATTTGGAATAATGGATATAATAACGTTGAGTTAGGGATAGTGTGAAAATTTTAGTTATAAATAATAATAAGTAAACAAATTAATCAAATAATCATAATACAACCAAACATGTTTTAAGCCAATATTTTAGTGTGTGTTAAAATTTTTTGTATAACTTATTGATTAAAAGTAGATAAAATTATGATCATGTTAATTGAAGTGATGAGATGATAAACACATATATATTTATATACAACTCAAGTTTAAACCTACATCACACAATTGACCTTTAATATTAATTTTTTTTTTTTTTTGAAAACTCTAATTAAGTGTGAAATGGAAAGAAAGTTAATTATATGATATATCTATATATAAATATAAATAACAAGAATACATGTATATCACAATTTTAAATTACTTTGACTTGGACTCTATTATCTTATGTAGTCATCATAGGTATTAATTTTATTAGGTAATTAGATCATTTTTTGGTAAAAAAAGAAATATTCAAAAAAGTTATGAGTCAAACCGTTTCCCTCCTTTTCCTTAAAAAACTCACTTTTAAGAATCTCAATCTTATTGAAAATAAACAAAAACAAATAAATTTTCTTTATAATGAAATTTCATTAAAAAGAATAGAAGGAACTTAATGATTCAATCATCAAAAATAAAATAAAAATTTTGAAGAAAAAACCCAGATATAAATCTATTATGATATTTTAAATGCTTTCTACTATTGAATATAAGAAGAATGTATATTCAGATGATTTTCAATATACAAGAGGGAGCCTCTATTTATAGGCTAAAGTGTTTAACCTAACATAGTGAACCTAGACTAAATATCAACTAAATACGTAATAGAAATTATATAGAAATAAGGAAACTATAAATAAGGAAATTTGACCCACTAATTAAGTGGCCTATATTTACACTCTAACACTCCCCCTCAAGCTGGAGCATAAAGATTATATGTTCCAAGCTTGTTGCATAGATATCGCAATCGGTTTCATGTCAAAGATTTTGTGAATAAGTCTGCTAACTGATATTCTGATTTTGCATATGTAGTCTTGATTGTATTATCCATAAGCTTCTCATGAACGAAATGACAATCAACTTCTATATGTTTTGTTCGTTCATGAAAGACTGGATTTGATGCAATATGTAATGCAGCTTGATTATCACATACTAACTCCATAGGCTGTGAGTGCTGAAATCCAAGTTCATCTAATAGATTTTTCAGCCAAACTAACTCAGCAGTGGTATAAGTCATGACCCTATATTCAGATTCAGCACTGGATCTTGCAACAACAGTCTGCTTTTTACTTTTCCATGAAACAAGATTTCCACCCAGAAATATATAGTATCCTGTAGTAGATCTTCTGTCAAATTGAGAGCCTGCCCAATCAGCATCGCTATAACCTTGAACTGGAGTAGAATTATGTTTATGGACTAATGTATGACCACGACCATGTCCTTAAACTAGAGTGTGCCCATGATTCTTATATAATAATCCTTTTCTGGGTGCAGTTTTAAGGTATTTTAGGATACAAATAACAACATTCCAATGAGATGTTTAAGGCTGAGAAAGAAATTGGCTAACCATACTAGTTGTAAAAGCAATATCTGGTCTAGTGACTGTGAGATAATTCAGCTTACCAACAAGACGTCTATATTGCTCAGGATTAATCAGTAGCTCCCCCTCATCTGGTACAAGTTTAGTTTTGGGATTCATAGGAGTATCTACAAGTTTGGAATCTAACATACCTATATCACTCAAGACATCCAGACAATACTTTCTTTGAGAAAGGCAAATACTAAATTGTGATCTTGCAACCTCAATGCCCAAGAAGTATTTTAGCTGTCCTAAGTCTTTAGTTTGAAACTTAGACTGTAAGAATGATTTCAATTGCTGAATCCCATGATTATCATCACCTGTAATCACAATATCATCCACATATACAATTAAAAGAATTATGTCATTAGGTGTATGTTTATAGAAAACTAAGTGATCAACAGTACACCTCTGAAGGCCAAAACTAAGAACAACTTCACACTGAATCTACCAAACCAAGCTCTAGGAGATTGCTTTAAGCTATATAGAGACTTTTTTAATCGACACACCATATCGGACTTCCCCCTGAGCAACAAAACCAGGTGGTTGCTCCATAAAGACTTCTTCATCAAGGTCACCATGTAAGAAAGCATTTTTGATGTCCAATTGATAAAGTGACTAATCAAAAATAGCAACTAGAGATATAAATACCCTAATAGATGTAATTTTAGCTACAGGAGAGAAAGTTTCTGAATAATCCACAACATATACTTGAGTGTAGCCTTTTGCTATCAATCTAGCCTTTAAGCGATCAACAGAACTATCAGGATGAACTTTTACGGTGTATACCCATTTACAGCCAACAGTGGATTTTCCAGAAGGTACAGAACCAGTTCCCAAGTACCATTAGTATGTAAGGCGTTCATTTCACCAATCATGGCATGCCGCCACCCGGGATGAGCAAGAACATCACTGGTGGATTTTGGAACAAAAATAGAAGACAAAGAGGAGACAAATGCATAATAGGGTGAAGATAAATTATGATAACTCAAAAAAGTATAAATAGGATAAGGATTACGAGTTGAACGAGTACATCTTCGTAAATAGGTTGTGAAGCAGGATCCAAGGCACGGGAAGGTGTTGGGACAAAAGGTGAGTCATCAGGTATATTAACAGTGTTTGCTAGAAGATCAGGTAGTGGTGCAGATGATACATAGTCATTTGGTCTAAGATAAGGAACCGGAAAAGCATCAGAGATAGAAGGTGACTCGGGAATAGTCGAGGAAAATAATGAAGATTCCTCAAAAAATGTAACATCAGCAGAGATAAAGTAACGATTCTTATCTGGGCAGTAACATTTATACCCAAGAAGATGCACTTAAATGATTTGGAAGAGAGTTTATCATGTCCAGGTGTTAGATCATGAACAAAACAAATGCAACCAAAGATACGAAGCGGAAGTGAATATAAGGGATGATTAGGAAAGATGATAGAATATGGAATTTTGTTATGCAATGTAGAAGATGGCATGCGATTAATAAGGTAGTATGCAGTAAGTACAACATCACCCCAAAACCGAAGTGGAACATGACCATGAAGTAATAGAGTGCGAGCTATTTCAATTAAATGTATGTTTTTGCGCTCAGCAACTCTATTTTGTTGAGGGGTGTGAGAACAAGATAATTGATGCAGCATACCTTGAGATGTCATAAAGTGCTGAAATGATGTAGAAAAATATTCATGTGCATTATCATTACGCAAAATACGAATAAAAACACCAAATTGTGTTTTAATTTCAGCAAAAACTGTTGGAATATAGAAAATAACTCAGAACGATTTTTTATTAAAAATAACCACGTGCAACAAGAATAGTCATCAATAAAGGTTACGAAATACTAAAATCCCAAAGATGAACTAACACGACTAGGACCCCAAACATCAGTATGAACAAGATGAAAGGGAGACTTTGCTCTAAAACGACTATGCTTTAGAAACGAAGCATGTGTGTGCTTGCCAAGCTGACACGATTCACAATTTAAAGATGACAGAGATGACAAACGAGAAACCATCTTCTAAAGCTTAGATAGACTAGGATGACCCAATCGACTGTGAATGAGAATAGGTGATACATCTATAGAGCAAGCCACTGAAGATGTAGGTAGTGTGGTAAGATGGTAGAGGCCTTGTGACTCACGCCCTGTGCCAATCGTTCGTCGCGTACGTCGGTCCTGTATAGTAAAAGAATCATCAATGAAAGTGACAGAACAATCGAGAGAACGAGTCAATTGACTAATAGAAATCAGACTGAATGAACATTCAGAGACATAAAACACATATTCTAAAGGCAAATAAGATAATGGTGTAGCTTGACCTATACCTTTAACAATAGTTGTGGAGCCATTAGCTATAGTGATAGTGGAAAGTGATGATGGATTACTAATACTAGAAAAAAGTTTAGGATTACCAGATATGTGATCAGAGGCACCAGAATCAAAAATCCAAGTGTCAGAAGGGGTCTGAGAGAGGCAAGCAACAGAATTACCATAAGAAGATTACTGGGTAGCTTGATGCTGTAGGAACTTATCATATTCAGTAACTGATAATGAGACATTAATAGGCTTGTCTTTAGATGGTGAAACTTCAAGTGAATTGGTTGATTAAACAATGTTAGCTGTAGTAATAATAGGGGATCTAGAAAACATAGAGATAAAAGTACTAGATTTTGACATACCGATTTCAGATTTTTCAGAGGTAGACATACCGATGAACAGTACCCCCGATGAATAATAATCGTAATGCTGGAATGAAATGCAGCAATAGAGAGACACGCTGGAATGAAACGCAGCAATAGAGAGACACGCTGGAAAGAAACACAGAGGAAAATAAAAATTAGGATTTTTTTTCCCTAAGCTCTGATACCACGTTGAATATAAGAAGAATGTATATCCAGATGATTTTCAATATACAAGAGGGAGCCTCTATTTATAGGCTAAAGTGTTTAACCAAACATAGTGAACCTGGACTAAATATCAACCAAATACGTAATAGAAATTACACAAAAATAAGGAAACTATAAATAAGGAAAGAAACTATAAATAAGGAAATTTGACCCACTAATTAAGTAGCCTATATTTACACTCTAACATCTACAAAAATAAATAAATAAATAAATAAATAAACTCTTCCTTATGAAAAGGATTTTCATGAAAGATAAATTTCTACAAAAACCCGTTCAATACAAATGATTCAAGAAATGCTTGATTTCTGTTAAAAAAAAAGTAGTGATCTTCTTTCCAAATGAATAATACACAAGAGTAAAAGTCTTTGGTCTTGTTCTGTTTTTTATATAAATAAAAATACAAATATTGAACGTGGTACTTCCCATTTAGTCATCAATAACAAACCTCTAAATCAAACCCTCCAATAGATTAGGTATCTTATTTTTAACAAAAAAAAATCTTCTCAATCGTTTATACTCTTCAAAACTATTTTCAAAATTTGATATGAAATCAGGTTTCTAGCAAATTCAAATCAAAGATTCTGATAATTACAAAACTGTATTTACAATTCATTTTAGTTAATATGAATAGAATGTAATACCTTTTAGATTAAAAAATATTCCTTCTGAATTCTAAAGAATCATGAACGATATTTTTAATATTTATATAAATTTATCATTATTTATATTGATGATGTTTTAATCTTCTTACATAATATTGATAAATATTTCAAATATCTCAATATTTTCTTTAATATTACAAAAATAAAATAAAAATGGTTTGCTATTTCTAGAACAAAATTTAGTCTCTTTCAAATAACAATCAGGTTTCTTGGTCACATCATTCACCATGGAACTATCATCCCAATCGAACGGACTATTCAATTTGCTGATATATTTCCTAGTCACATTATTGACAAAAGTCAGTTATAGAGATTTCTAGGTTACCTTAATTATGTTTTTAATTTCTTTCCAGGAGTCAGTAATCTTATCAAACCTTTGCATGACAGGATTAGGATTGATCCTCCTCGTTGGTCTAACATTCATACTAATATCGTCAAACAAATTAAGCTTAGGGTCAAGCATTGTCATGTTTGTATATTTTGTATCCTAAAACTTCAAAATTGTTAAAGCTGATACCTCTGACATTGGTTATGATAGTATTTTTAAGCAATCAATCAATGGCAAACAATATATTTTTGCATATGTATCAAAACATTTAAATTTTGAACAAAAAACTATTCTACCATAAATAAAGAGATTTTATCAATTGTTTTGTGCATTTCAAATTTCAAAGTGATTTACTAAATCAAAATTTTTTGGTTAAAGTAGATTACAAATCTGCAAAAAAAGTTTTACAAAAGGATGTTAAAAATCTAGCATCAAAATAAATTTTTGCCTTCTCACAAGTAATTCTATCTGCTTTTAATTTTGACATTGAATACATTAAAGGTAGCTCCAATTCTATTACAGATTATCTTACTCGAGAATTCTTTCAAGATAAATAATATGCCTCGAAAAAAGAAACAAAATGTTGTTGAGCCTCCTAATCCAAAATTAAAAACCCAATCCAAAGAGGAACCATCCAATTCCCAGCCCAATCAACTCAAAAGCAATCTGAAGCGTCTTATGCCTTTTCCATAGAGACTCTTTTTGCAATCTAACAATCAATCTAAAAATCTCTTGTCCTTTCAAAGCAATCTTAAGCAGACATTACTGATAAATAGCAATCTAAGTTAGTTGCCCCTCCCAATCCAAAATATTTTATTCAGTTCAATCAAGAAGATCTAGCTCAGGCTATCACCCATCTAGCCTAATTTGTGATAACAGTACCTTCAAGTAAGGAACTTGTCTCTCAAACTTCTCCAATCTCCTCTCAAAAAGCATAATCTTTTTATGTGTCAATTTATTTAGCCTAAACTATTCTTTAATTAGAACCTCATTTTCAACTAATAATCCCCAATCAGTTCATAAAATGATCTTCTCACCAAATTGGCATTTATAGCCACAGACATTTCAAAAACCCATAAATATTATGAATTTATTTTGGTTGATAGTGATTTTTTTCTATCAAACATTATAAGTCAAAATCAAATGTTAATTTCATTACGTATTCCACAATCCAAATTCTAAAGATCGTCCTTCAAAATGGAAAACCTACCTTTTCAAAACTCGCAAATTCTCTCAGTCATTTTGATCCTATTGGTTATAATTACAAGGATTATTAAACAGCTTGGTATAATATCTTTAATTTCTAAAATAATGATTAAAAGCATTCATGGCTTATATTTTTAAAAAACAAAGTCTACTATAACTTTCCTCATTGGTTTTTTGAGTAGTGGTTTCTACATGGTCCTTGTACAAAAAACCTTCCCAATGAAATAGTCAATGACCTACTTTATTTTGATGAACATTTTAATATATCTGGTTATAATCCTATACTATTGCATTTCTTATTGAAATTTACACTAGCATGAATTTATGCATGGGAATACAAGTATCCCAAAGATTTCAAATGTCATTAGGCTCCTTTACAAAAGATACATCCCCTTCTTTGGCAAGATTTAAAAATATGGTGGATAAGTTTTACTGTCTCAAAAGCTTATGCCACTTCAATCAGAAATTGGTTCTAGAAAATTGATTCCAACAAATCCCTAATTTCTAAAAAAGTTTTCCCTCAATTCTTATAGTAGAAATCCCAGATTGCAACCACGCTAGCTTTTTGTTCAAGCAAGCAGGAATATCTTCAAAATCTCAAAATCATGAGTCAACTGTTACAAGCAAAAGAACATGCAGATGATGAAGCTACCTCTGTCCCTCAAAAAGTTGATAGAAAACCAGTCTCCAATTCCTCTTTCAGAGCTTCGGGAGATTGTTCTATTAACTATACCCAATCTAATGAAGACGACTATTATGCTATCAACCTTGAAGATGACTACAACAGTTAAATTTTTCTTTATTGATGCACTTTTCGGTGGATTACTGTAGCAATCACTATAGTAAGCTGTGGCAGATTACTGTTATAATATGGAAGCATTATAGCTTTTTACCGTAACAATTACTATTCAAAATAGTAAATTTTAATTTTCTATTTAAAGAGATTTACATCTCAGATTCAAGTAAGTTTTTCATTTTCAAATTTCTAAGCTAAGTTTAGTCTAAGAGATTCATTAGATATTCCTCTAGAGCTATCATTTATTTGTAGAATTCTATTTTGAATACTACCAATGACATTTTATTTCTGTCTTTAATTTCTACATTACATTTCTATCTTTAATTTATGCATTGCATAGCATAATTCTCTTAGCAGTCCCACTGCTCCCTACTTCACTACCCCTGTTATCTTCCTTTGCTCTTAGGGCCTCACCAGTTTTCTATTTGATAGGGTTAGGGTTAGAGTTAGGAATACGGTTAGGGTATATATATATATATCCTCCTTATATGAGACAAAAATATATCAGAGAAAAAATTCTTGTGATAAAGCACTTTTGAGAGTAGGATTGAATCTCCTGAAAGAGTAAGATCAAATCCTTATGAGTGTGTACTTGAGTGATTGTAATATTCTTCAATAATAGTTATGACTGGCTTAGTGTTTACCATGGACATAACCCATATTGGGTGAACAACATAAATCTAGTGTCTTTTACTACTTTATTTCGGTTATTTGTTATCACTATGGTGTTAGATATTTAACATAAATCGAATGGGAAGAATGACATATGAAAGTAAAGCAAAAATTGAAAAATTCAACGAGGATAATTTTCAATGGTGGCCAGATAGAGGATCTGTTATATTAGGAAGATCTGTATTTGCCATTGATGTTGAAAAAATTTGAAGTGATGAAAGAGAATGACTGCAAGATAGATAGAAATATGTTGATTACGTCATGAAAACCTTAACTAAGTTATATAAAAAACCCTCAACTATTAATAAAGTTTACTTGATAAAAAATTATGGAATATGACAATGACTAATAATTCTTTTGTTGCTGATCATTTGAATGATTAATATCGTAATTAGTCAATTGCTATTGTTGAATGTTCCTTTTAATGATGAATTGAAATTATTGTTATTCTTGTGTTCATTGCCTAACAGTTGGATAGTCTTGTAATGACTACTAGTAATAGTATCACTAGAAATTTAATTTTCAATGATACTATTGGTTGTTTATTGAATGATGAGATGTGAATAAAGAGTTAAAACTCTACTTTAGGATCTAGTATAGTGCTAGTTGTGGATTCTAATGCAGACAATAAGAAAAATAAGAAAATGCTTCTAAAGGCAGAAAGTCACAATCTAGGGAATAATCGAAATCAAGAAGAAAAGGAAAGTGGAAAGCAGCTGATGAAAAATTCAAAGGAAAGTGCTGGAATTATGGCAAATCTGGTCATATAAAAAAGGATTGCTAGGCAGATGGAAGTGACAATGATAATGGAAAGCATAGTGACGAGGAAGCCAATATGGTACAATAACGATAATGATAACTTATGTTTATCTGCATCAATTTATGTTACATTTGATGTATAGTTTATTGATTTTATTGCTTCATTTAATTGCACTTCACATAAGCACTACTTTCATAATTATGTTCATAGGGATTTTGGGTATGTAACTGTTGGGAATATACAAAAATGTGAGATTGCAGGAAAAGGGACAATTATTTTGAAATTATCAAATAATTACAAATTGAGATTGAGATGTTAGATATGTTCCTTCATTGAAGAAAAATCTAATATCTGTGAGTAAGCTTGATAGTGAATGGTATCACAGTAGTTTTAGTGGAGGAAAGTAGAAGATTTCAAAAGGATCACTAGTTGTGGCAAAATGTAATCTCATTAGCACTTTGTACACTGTTAATAATTCTAAGCATGTGTAATTTTGTGTTAGCTACTACAAATGAAAGTTCTATAATATGGCATCAAAAACTTGGGCACTTGAGTGAGACTGTTATGAAACAACTACATTCAAAAAAATTATTATCAGACTTAAAGAGTTTCAAATTTGAGTTTTATGAGGATTATGTATATGGAAAGCAAAAAAAAAAGTTAGCTTTCATAAAGGAGGACATATAAAGAAGACTAGGAAAACTGGACTTGATACACTCAAATGTGTAAGGACCAGCTCAGGTAAAATCTCATGGAGGTAAATTTTACTTTGTTACATTCATTGATGATGCAACTAAAAAGATTTGGCTTTTTGCTGTTAGTTGCAAATCTGATGTGTTTGAAGTTTTCAAAAAGTGAAAGGCATTTGTAGAAACTGACACAGGTAGAAAAAGTAAAGTGTCTAAAATCTGATAATGGTGGTGAATAACAAGACAAGAATTTTAAAGAATACTATGAAAAGTATAGGATTATTAGGATTGGATAGTTCCTAGAATACCACAGCAGAACGGTGTTGCTGAGAGAATGAATAGAACTATCCTAGAGCGTGTTAGGAGTATGAGAATTCATTTAGGACTGCCATTACAGTTTTGGACTGCAGCTATTGATATTACAGTGTTCTTAATAATAGAAGTCAATCTAGTGCCACGGTAGGAACCCTGAGGAAGCTTGGACAGCAAAGAAGGTAGACTACTCTTTTCTTAAAACTTTTAAATGTATTTCTTATGTACATGATAGTAAGAACAAAAACAATTTTGATCCTAAGGCTATTAAATATGCCTTCATTGGATATGGTAGAGACGAGTATGGTTATCGATTATGAGATTATTAGTGAAACAGGGTCATTCGCAGCAAGAATATGGTATTTATGAAGGATATATATACAAGGATAGAAAGCAAAATGTTGAAGAAGATAAGAGAGAATTTGAATTATTGAAGACATAGATTGAATGAAAATTTTTACAGGATGACAGTAAGACCAGCTAAGTTGTATGGTACCGAATGTTGGGTAATTAAGAAGCAACACTCGCATAATATGAGAATAGCCGAAATGAGAATGTTGAGATGGATGACTGGACATACAAGAAAGGATAGAATAAGGAATAAGGAGATCCGTAAGAAGATGGAAGTAGCACCTATTGAACAGAAAATGAAGCAGAATCGCTTACGTTGATTTGGATATATCCAACATCGGCTAATAGATGCAGTAGTTAAAGGTGACTTGGTAGTACAGGTGCCAGGTATTAGACATGGTAAGGGAGACCGAAACTTACATGGGTGGCAGTTATTGAGAAAGATATGGCTGCTCTATGGATTACTAAAAATGTTATCTTGAATCAATGTGAATGGAGGAAAATGATTCATATAGTCAACCCCAACTAGTTTAGGATTTAAGGCTTAGTTAAATTGAGTTGAGTTGAGTATAGTTAGTGGAGTTGAACCAAGAGTGAGAATGCCTAGAAAACTACATATTGATACAGAGACTGATATGTCCGACAATAATGATGGTGTTGATTCCTAGGAACTAGTTACTCCAGTATTGAGAAGATCCTCAATATTCAATTAATTTGAATTTTATGTTATATATGGATGCTGGTGAACCTGAAAGTTTTGAAAAAGCTATACATAATGAGTGTAGTATGAAGTGGGAGCAAGCTATGGAAAATGAGATGAACTTATAGCTAAAAACAAGACATGGAACTTGGTGAAGCTTCCTGCTGACCGTTACACAATAAATGGGTATATAAAGTAAAAAAATAAGGCTGATTGTTCAAAAAGATACAAGGAGAGACTTGTGGTAAAAGGGTTTTCTTAGAAAAAAAAAATAGATCAATTTTCAAGAAATCTTTTCTAATGTAGTGAAGATAACCTTGATATGGATATTACTGAGTTTAGTAACTATAGAAAATCTACATCTTGAGCACTTAGATGTGAATACTGCATTTCCACATGGTTAGTTAGATGAAGATATCTATATGCATCAACCTGAAGGATAAGAGGCAAAAAGAAGGAGAACCTGGTTTGTAAACTGAAAAAGAGCTTGCATGGCCTTAAACAAGCTCCTAGATAGTGGTATTTGAAGTTTGAGAAATTCTTGCAGGATGCAAAATATGTACGAAATCAATGTGACCAGTGTATTTATTTTCGGTTATTTGATAACAATGATTTTATTATTCTTGTATTGTATATGGATGACATGTTAGTTGCAAGACCTAATATGCAGATAATAAATGATTTGAAGAAAAAATTGTCCAAAGTCTTTTATGTGAAAGACTTAGGTAAGCCCGACAAATCATTTGGTTAGGTAAGCTCGACAAATCATTGGGATGATGATAAAGAGAGAGAAAGAAAAGAAAAAGGTCTAGTTATAGTAGAAATGATATGTCGAAAAGGTACTGAAGAGATTTCACATGGAAAAGGAAAGACTTGTAGCTACACCACTAGTAAGTCATTTCAAATTATCCTTAGTGCCATGTCTTTCAACGAAAGAAGAGAAGGAGTATGTCAAGTGTTCCATATGCAAGTGTTGTAGAAAGATTGATGCATGCAGTGGTTAGTACAAGATCAAAAATTGGACATGCAATGTGTTATAACCCGATATTGTAACATTTGGAATAATGGATATAATAACGTTGAGTTTGGGATAGTGTGAAAATTTTAGTTATAAATAATAATAAGTAAACAAATTAATCAAATAATCATAATACAACCAAACATGTTTTAAGCCGATATTTTAGTGTGTTAAAATTTTGTGTATAACTTATTGATTAAAAGTAGATAAAATTATGATCACGTTAATTAAAGTGATGAGATGATAACTACATATATATATATTTATATATAACTCAAGTTTAAACCTACATCACACAATTGACCTTTAATATTAAAGTTTTTTTTTTTTGAAAACTCTAATTAAGTGTGAAATGGAAAGAAAGTTAATTATATGATATATCTATATATAAATATAAATAACAAGAATACATGTATATCACAATTTTAAATTACTTTGACTTGGACTCTATTATCTTATTTTGTCTCATTTCCATTATTTAGTCCTCTCCTATTTCCTTCTTTTGGCAGACACGTGCCTTAGTGAAATTTTTCTAGTCTGTTTACTTTACTGTCTTATGTCTTGTTTCTTGAAGTTTCTTGATTCCTCTAGGCAACTCCAGTACTATCCGAGAACTTTGCATTCTTTTCTTGTTTTAGATGGATTTTAGCCCTCCTGCCGTGAGGATCCTTCCTCCAGCCCTTGCCTACCTTGGATTCCAGCAACTTCAATTCAGATTGAAGCCTCTGCCTCTGCCTGACACTATCGACATGGATTTGCTTTCCATAGTTCACATTGCCAATATCCATCCTTTATTTGACAGAGAAATTTCCTCCCCTGTTTTGCCGTATATCCTCTTCTTTATAGTCATGTTTTGTTTGTCCTTTGCAGCTACTTCTTCGTTCCTTCTTGCTGTTCACCTTGTTTATCGTTGGATAACCATCACAACCATGAATGTTGTTCAACAGTTCAGTCATGGCAACCAACAATTTCCCCTGTTGTAGCAGCAATCAAGTTGATTTCTTTCTCCTCTTGCAGCAGCTCCACGCCAGCTTAGTTTTCAATTTGTTTGGGTGTTATTTTAGCTGGCTTTGTTTCCTTCTATCAATAAGAATTCAGTCCAGCAGCCTTTAGCAGGGAAGGTTCAGAACCTTTGGTGTCTATAAGATTATGGTTAAATATGGTCTCACACCTTCATCTTTCACGTGAGGTTCTTTGCTTATTGGATTCTGCTGGAAGGGAAGGCTATAAGAAGGAAGGATATTTTGTCAAATGAATATTTTAACACAAGGGGATGTGTGAAAAGAGTGAAAGATAGGAGTTTCTCAGGATTAGATTTTGAATGAGACAAGGTTGCAGAACTTGTAACATGAACTTGTAAATGGTCTACGTGCGGTATGTAAACTCTTATATATTTGATGGAAAAGAAAATTTGGAATTTGATGTTGATGTTGGAAATTAAGTAACATGAAAATTAATGAAATTGTGTTAACCTGTTTGGGGTATGTATAGATATAATATACCTACACATAAAACAAAAGAAATTATGTCTACAAGATGTTTGTGAAATTGCCAAGACGAAAAGCAGGGTCAGATTCCGTAGATCTGAGAAATCAAGTATTTCAGGAGCTTTCGGGACTAAATTAAATTAAGAGTTCAAAATATGAAATGTAGCTTATAGTCTTGAAATATTGTCTGCAAAATTTCGTAGTCTTATTCCAAGTATGTTGTTATTTATAGCTGTTAGACTACGGCTAGGTCAGGTAGGATTCGTACTACCCGGTTTTTGGTTCATGTAGGAAATTGAGTGGGTTAATGACATATTCTAGGAAAACTTCCTAAATAATAAAGATAGATATACTTGTCTATTAATAAACCAAACAAACGGAATCAGATTTTGTTTTTTCAAGAGAAAGTTATGTTCAATTAACTAAGGTAAGGTCAAAGCTGTCAAAAATTATGCGTGTTGTAGAATTTGTTACAACTTCAAACAATAAAATGTATTGATATACAAATCTAAAAATTACAAATGATATACCATTAGAAATCTACATGTGTCTAGTATTTTATAAATTTTAGCAAAACTGGATTTAGAATTTCTTAGAGAAAGATATGATCATTATAGTGGACACTAGTCCAAACTCAAGTTTGGACAGTTTCAACGTTTATACCTCACTAAGTGCTTTCTATTCTTTTTAATGATTTCTTCTACCCTATACTTTGTCAAGACATTTAAAATGTTTCATCATTATTAACCATATCACGTAAAGTCCAATTCATATTAATTGGCATATAATAGCTTGATAGAAAATTTTCATAAAGGAACCTATACAAGATGAGATATAAGCTCAATAACTAAAAGATTATAGCAATAACGTTTATGAACTAAATATTATTTGGGTATATGAATTTCAATTCCGGATTCTAATGTGGACCTGATAAGACGCGTGGACGCAGGTATGAGTGACGAATGGAATCGGTTATAGGTGAGTGGTTAATTGCTGCCTTTAGGGGCTAGATTAGTATGTGTGATTATATGTTTATTTGAATATGCATGATATATGGAAAATAAGCTAGTAGAGTATTTCAGTAATTTATTTGAACTATGTTTGTTTGAGATTGATGGCTATGTTTGACATTGGTTGTGGTTGATAAGGGCCAACTCGTGAACATTTTCTGAAAAATGATTTTTATCTCTGAAATAAAAATCCAGGTGCACCTAGGATACTCTGATTTAAAAATTATAAGAAATCCTGATTCTGATATATATATTTTTAAAATTGAGTGCTCAGCCCCGGTGGGATGGATTGTGTACGGGAAATTAATTTGGTGTGCGTGCGCGTAAATGCTCGACAGGGAGTGATATTGGTGTGCGAGGCTAGGTCACTCGTTGGCCCTTTGGTTGCTTTGTTTGATATCATTGCTTTGATAAATTTGTGATCTTGTGTATCATGTAAATTGTGAATTTATGACCGTTAGAATGTATACGTGCAATGTGAATTAAGATATGAATAATGTTACGCAGTGTTATTATGTATGTTATATGCTTGTGTTAGTGTGATGCTAGTACCATTTGGGTACGATTTTTCACTCACTGAGTCCGTAGGACTCACCCCTTTTCTGTGGTTATATTTTTTAGTAGCAGGACCTCAAAAGAAGTTAACCACTAATGCGAGGTTTTGCTAAGGATTTGACGATAAAGTATGACTCGGAATCTCATACTTGGAGTCAAGATGAAAATTTGCAGTCACATTAGAACTGTGGGTATTAAATGTGGTATGATGTAATATTCGAGTAGTTGTTTTGTTGATGATGTGAATGGAGCAGAGCTCCTAATGGTCTTTGTATTATGTTGAGTAATAAAAGAGTTTATAGGATTGTATTTTAAGGCATGTTCTATATTGTAAGGGGCCTCTGCCGAAATTTTCAGTAAGTGTGATTTATTGTAATCAACCAACTTTTAATGTTAACTTTTGTCTTTATAATTTCTTGGTTTTATTTATTGGTGAGTTAAGAGTCATGGTCATTCCTTTATTTGAGTCAGGGTTAAGGAGGTTTGGTTACCATTCCTCCGGCCAGTCATGCCTCCATGAGGGGTGTGACACAATGAGAGTTGTGAGCAAATACATGTAGAATCTAGAAAAAGTACATTGGAAGGCAGTACAATAGATACTCAGGTACTTAAGAAGAACATCAAGGTATTGTTTATGTTTTGGTGGAAAGAATTATGATGTACAAGATTATGTTAAAGCGAACCATTTAAGTGTCAAGAATGATAAAAGAAGTACAACAGTATATATTTTTATTGTAGATGGGACAGTTATAAGCTGGATTTCACAGCTACAGAAGGTTATGGTACTTTCAACAATGGAGGCAGAGTATGTTGATATGACTAAAGCAACTAAAGAGATTATTTGGCTTTAGCGGTTCATGAAGGAGTTAGGTAAAGGTCAGTATTAGCATAAATCAAGGGCTCTCAATTGACCCATGATTTGTGTCTATTATGTCCCTCAAATTATGTCCCTATTTTGTCTCTAAATTAGGATTGTATTTATGTATAGTTTCTATTATGTATACGGCTGATATTTAGTCTACGTTAATTATGTTAGGTAGACACGTATTTGGTTGATATTTAGTCTAGGTTCACTATGTTAGGTAAACACTTTAGCCTATAAATATAGGCTCCCTCTTGTACATTTAAAATCATCTGAATATACATTTTTCTTATATTCAACATGGTATCAGAGTCTTGTGTCACCATCTGTGCTCTCTGAAATTTGTCTCTATGATTTTTTTTTTTTTTTTTTTACCCCTGTGTCACCATACGTGCTCTCTGAAATCTATCTCTATGATTATTATTTTTTTTGCCCCTATGTTACCATATGTGCTCTTTGAAATCTGTCTCTGTGATTTTTTATTTTTTTTATCCCTGTGTCACTATCTATGCTATCTAAAATCTGTCTGTGATTTTATTTTTATTTTTATTTTTTATTTTTATTTTTTATTTTTTACTTTTATTTTTATTTCCCGCACTATACCTTTCATTCTATTGCCAATCGTTCCTTCATCATGGACAAATCAAATGTTGTCAAAGCCAATAACAACTATTTTGACTGGCTCCAATTATAATCTCTGGGTTCAAGACATGAAAAGCTTTCTTATTGGTCGTACACTTTGGCTTTGTTGGTTGCTAACAGATATGGGAATTTCACATTCAAGAGCCACAATACTTCATTGTGATAACAGAAGTGCTATACAGATCGCTCATGTTAATCATAGTACCCTTCAATTGCTCTCTGTTACCTCTGCCAATCAAATAGCTGACATATTTACAAAGTCTCATTGTTCTAATTGATTCCACGATTTACTGAGCAAACTCTAATTGGCATCTACTATCCTAGCTTGAGTTTGAGGAGGGGTGTTAGCATAAATCAAGGGCTCTTAATTGACCCATAATTTATGCCTATTATGTCCCTCATATTATGTCCCTATTTTGTCTCTAAATTAGAATTGTATTTATGTGTAATTTCTATTATGTATCTGGCTGATATTTAGTCTACGTTCATTATGTTAGGTAAACACGTATTTGGTTGATATTAAGTCTAGGTTCACTATGTTAGGTAAACACTTTAGCTTATAAATAGAGGCCCCTTCTTATACATTTAAAATCATCTGAATATACATTATTCTTATATTCAACAGTCAGAGAGATAATACACTTTGATGTGATAGTCAAAGTGCAATTCACTTAGCAAAGAACTTAGCATACTATTCAAAAACAAAGCATATTTAGTTAAGATATCACTTCATAAAATTAGTGTTTAAGGATGGACAGTAGAAGTTTGATAAGATTGAAGGCAGCAAGAACCCTACAGATATGTTGACAAAAACAATGGAAATAGAAAAGTTGAGCACAAAGCTCAACTTTAGGAAATCTCATAGCATAGTTGAAGAATGCAAGTAAACATTATGTCAAGTGGTGACTAGTTTAATGAAGAAGTTAAGAAATTATCTTCAAGTGGGAGAATGTTGTTTTGTAAAGCCTAATATTTTTTCAGTTTGTTTGGTCCTGGACCTAAGAAAAGCCACAATAATAGCATACTTAGAATTAGGTTTTTCTAATATTGATATATATATATATATATATATATATAAAGGACCTGTGAGACCCTAAGAGCGGAGGAAGATCATGGAGATAGTGAAGTAGGAAGCAGCAGGATCACTAAGGGAATTATACTATGCAAGGCATAAATTAAAAGCAGAAAAATTAAAGAGGAAAGAGTAATGGCGGTAGTCCATAAGCTAATCCGGGTAAGAGAAATGCATAAATTAAAAAGGAAGAAGAAATGGCGATAGTCCGCACGCTAATCTAGAGGAGGAATATGCAGAAATTAAAAACATAAATAAAATGTCATTGATAGTATTCTTAACAAAATAATACAAGTGAAGGACAGTTCTAGAGGAATACTTAGGAAATCTCTAAGATTAAACTTGCTTAGCATTCTGAAATGAAAAGTTTCTTGAATGAGAGATGCAACTCTCTTTAAATAGGAAATTGAAATTTACTATTTTGAATAGCAACAACTGCAGTAAAAAAGGTGCATTGCTTTGTGTTGTAACATTAATCTGCCGCAGCTTGCTAAAGTGATTGCTACAGTAATCCATCGAAAAGGACATCAATAGAGAAAAATTCAACTGTTTTAGTCATCTTCAAGGTTGACGTCATAACAATTGCCTTCATTGAATTGGGCATAGTCAATAGAACCATTTCCAGAAGCTCTGGAAAAGAAACTAGAAACTTGTTTTATGTTAACTTTTTGAGGAGCAGAGGTAGCTTCATCATTTGCATATTTTTCTACTTGTAACAGCTGAACCATGGTGTTAAGATTCTAAAGATATTCTTGCTTGCTTGAACAAGAAGCCACTTTGTCAATAATCTGGGATTTCTGCTGTAAAAATTGAGTGACTTCTAGAAAAGACTTTTTAGAAACTGAGAATTTTGCTGAAACCAATTTCTGATTGAAGTGGCATAAGCTTTTGAGGCATTAAAGCTTGTTCACTATTTTGTTGAGCCTTGCTTAAAAATGAGATATCATTTGCAAAGGATCCTGATAACTTTAGAAGTCCTTGGGGTACTTGTATTGCCATGCATAAATCCATGTTAGGGCAAATTTTTGAGAAAAAAATACAATAGTATAGGATTATGAACAAGTATATTGAAATGTTTATCAAAATAAAATAGGTCATTGGCTACTTCATTTGGAAGGTTTTTTGTACAAGGACCATGTAATGACTACTATTTGGAGAACCAACGAGAAAAGTTATACTGGACTTTATTTTTTTTTAAATATAAGCCATGAATGCTTATAGTCATTATTTTGAAAATTGAAGACATTGTACCAAGCAGTTTGATAATCTCAGTAATTGTAACCAATAGGATTAAAAGGCTGAGAGAATTTGTGGGTTTTGGAAAGATCTGTTTTCCAATTTGAAGGATACATTACCTTTAGGATTTGGATTGTTGAATGCGTAACGAAACTAGCATCCGATTTTGACTTCTAATATTTGATAGTAACAGAATCACTATCAACCAAAATAAATTCAAAATACTTTCTGAATTTTTGAAATGTCTATGGGCACAAAATGTCAATTTTGTGGAAAAATCATTTGATGAACTAATTGAGATTATTAGTAAAAAAATAAAATAAAATGGGGTTTTATTTGAATAATGGTTTGGACCGGAGAAATTGGCACATAAAAAATTGTGATTTTGAGTTTGTGATTTTTGAGAGGAGATTGGAGGTGTTTGAAAGACAAGTTCCTTACCTGAAGGTACCATTGTCACTAATTGGACTAGCTGAGTGATAGCCTGAGCTAGATCCTCTTGATTGAACTGGATGTAATTTTTTGAATTAAGAAGGACAACTAATTTGGATTGCCCTTTGTTAGCAATGTTTGCCCAAGATTACTTTAAAAGGACAAGAGGTTTTTGGTTTGATTGTTGGATTGCTAAAAAGGTCTCTTAGAAAAGGCATAAGACTCTTTAAATTACTTTTGAGTTGATGGGGCTGAGGAATTGGATGATTCCTCTTTGGATTGGGTTTTTGATTTTGGATTAAGAGGCTCAACAACCTTTTCTTTCTTTTTTTGACACATATTATCTACTCTGCAAGAATTCTCGAGTAAGATAAAATTGCTTGTCAGCACGCAAAAATCTGTTTTTGATGCTAGATTTTTAACATCTTTTTGTAAAACTTCTTTTGCAGGTTTGCAATATACTTTAACCAAAAACTTTTAATTTAGTAAATCACTTTGAAATTTGGAAATGTACAAAACAATTGCTAAAATCTATTTTTTGATAGTAGAATAGTTTTGTTGTGCAAAATTTTAATGTTTGGATGCATATGCTATGATATGTTGTTTGTTATTGATGAATTGGTTAAGAATGCCACCATAACCAATGTCAGAGGTATCAGTTTCAACAATTTTGAAGGCTTTAAGATCAAAATGATCCTAACATGACAAATGCTTGATCCTAAGCTTAATTTGTTTAACTATATTGGTATGAATGTCAGACCAGGGAGGAGGATCAATCCTAAATCTGTCATGCAAATGTTTGATAAGATTATTGACTCTTGAAAAAAAAAAAAATCAGAAACATAATTGAGGTAACCTTGAAATCTTTGTAACTGAGTTTTGTTAATGATGTGATCAGGAAATTTGTCAGCGAATTGAATAGCCAGATCGATTGGAGCGATAGTTTGGTGAACGTTGTGACCAAAAAACCTGATTGTTATTTAAAAAAGACTAAATTTAGTTCTCGAAACAGCCAAACCATTTTGTTTTGTAATATCAAAGAAAATATTGAGATGTTTGAAATGTTTATCAACATTTTTGTGAGAAGATTAAAACATTATCAATATAAACAATAATAAATTTTGTATAAAGATTAAAAATATCGTTTATGATTCTTTGGAAGTCAAAAGGAGCATTTTTTAATACAAAAGGCATTATATTTCATTCGTATTGACCAAAAAGAACTGTAAATGCAATTTTTTATCTGTCAAATTCTTTGATTTGAATTTGCTAGAAACTTGATTTCAGGTCAAATTGTAAAAACAGTTTTAAAGAATATAAACGATTGAGAAATATTTTTTTATTAGGAATAGGATACTTAATCCATTACAGAGCTTAGTTTAGAGGATTGTAATTAATGACTAAACGGGGAGTACCATGTTCAATTTCTACATTTTTATTTACATAAAAAGCATAACAAGATCTAGGACTTTTACTTTTGCGGATTATTCATTTGGACAGAAAATCACTAATTTCTTTTTAACAACAATCAAGCATTTCTTGCTTCATTTGTATTGGACAGGCTTTTGTGAGAATTTGTCTTTCATGAAAATCTTTTTCATAACGAAGATCTACCATATGATTTTTTTTCTTTTCTAGAAAGCATTTGGAAGATTAGAGTTGATTAGGGAAAAACCTATCAAATGACCTAATTTTTAAAACATAAATTTAAAATAGATCACTTTTGATACTAATATTGAAAATGAACCAAATTTGCCAACTCACTTACCATACCAGCTACCACATCTTCAAGCACAAAAAAAAAAAAAAAAAAAAAAAAAAAAAAGTACAGTAACTTCATAGGTTGGACACATGAGGTTACTGTTCTTTTTTTGTATGAACAGTAACTTCATAAGCCCAACCCCACAAAGTTGCTATTCATTTTTTTTCCCTTTTTCCATCCATGTTCATTTATTCGTTTGTTGTAATTTTATTTTTTTTAAAGTGAGAAGAAAAAATGTATCATTTTCCCAAAAAAAAAAAAAAAAAAATCATATGAGAATGTGGTTTTACCAAGAAAGAAAAAAAATAATTTATTTGATAAAAGGAAAGAAAAAAAAATAATCACTGATAAAGGGAATGTGATTTTACCAAGAAATGATTTTATCAAGAAAAAAATTATTAATCTATTCATTATTGTCTTACGGAATATATAGATTAAAAAAATACAAGGGAGAAATTAAAAAATAAATAAATGAAAGCATACATATTTTTTTCAGTGAATATATTTTTTTTCTTGATAAAATCATGTTTTGGTAAAACTTGTTCTCATTATTATCTTACTGAATTTATAGATTAAAAAATACAAGGGAGAAATTAAAAAATAAATAAATAAAAGCATGCATATTTATTTCAGTGAGTATATTTTTTTTCTTGATAAAACCATTTATTGGTAAAATCACGTTCTCTTTATCAGTGAGTATATTTTTTTTTCTTTCCTTTTATCAAATAAATTATTTTTTTTCTTTCTTGGTAAAACCATATTCCCATATGTTTTTTTTTTTTTTTATCTTTTTTCTGGAAAGTGATAAATTTTTTCTTCTCACTTTAAAAAAAAATTAACAATTACAATGAATGAAAAAATGAACATGGATGGAAAAAGGAAAAAAAAAGAATATGAATAGTAAACTTCTCACTTTATGGATTTGAAGAAAGGATACTTGATACCATTTTCCTTTGCATAAACTTCAAACCATTCAAAGAATGGAATATGAATTTTATGAGTTTCCTTAAATTTATAATGAAGATTTTGAATTTTTTGTCTTTTAAAACTAGAAAATTTTTCAAAAAATCAAGTTCTTGCAAGATTGTGTTTTTCTTGATAAAAATCTTTTCTAAAGGATTGTTTATTAATTTGAAAAATAGTTTGAATTGTATTGGTTTCCATATTATCATTTAAAGATGAAAAAGTAGGAGAATGAGGTTTTTTTAAATTGATTGTCATCTTCTTTAGTATATAAAGCTTGAGGAATCCTAGATGAATTTTCTAAAACTTGAAGATGAATTGTTGAAGGAATTGAATAACAAGAGTATCTAGACGAACAAGAATTTCTTGTTTAGTCTTGATAAGTTGATTCAAAATTCCTCTAAGTGTTTGTTCTATTAAAAGAGATTTCTACTTTACCTATGGGGTATTGAGTAAAATCAAAAATAGTTAAGAATTTTTTATTCTTAATAGGCGTAGCCTTATCAAGAGTCTATTTTTCAGAAATATTAACTTTTTTCAAAGAGATTGATTTTGGAGTAGTAACATTTGCTTTTGAAAGACCAGTTAGAAACATTACTATTTCTCCTTTTCTTCGTTGTTGGAGAGATTTTAAAGTAAAAATAGATATCATTGCTTTATATTGTATACGATAGATTAAAGTTATCGGGAATGATCCATATTTGATATTAAAATTTGAAAGTTTAACATTTAAGACTAAAGAATCTAAAATGTTTTTATTTTGCAAAGAGATTGTCATGTTTAGAAAACAATTAAAATAAATCGAGCCACTACAGAGACTAGTTTCAACTGTGTCTAATAAGAATTCATGAAAATTGGTCATCTGACAGTCACGAAGACATTAGAGAATAGAGGTGTTAAGGCCTTCTCTTGTAAGGGTTTTGCTGCAATGTGGATGCATCCAAGATGCAGATAATTGTATTTTTGCTTATGAATTTTTGAAGAATTTTCTGAATGTAAAGGAATTTCTTCATAATCAGAGTCAATTGGAATTATTTTTTTAACAGTTTTGATAGTACAGTCATTTTTGAATGTGAACATGAAATTGGGCTCGTAAATTTTATTGCTTGGAATTTTTGAAAATTTTCAATTGTCTATTGATTGAGATATTTCTTCAAAATTGATTTCTTTTTTAAGAATTTTGCTAGATTGAAAAGAAGATTCAGGAGGAGAAGAAGAGCAAGAAAAAGATCTCAATATAATTAACAGACAGAGAGGAGAAATGCAATAGGAGTACTAACCCAATCCTTTAGTATCAAAACCTCAAGTTCTATAAGAGTGTAAGAATAAGTATTGATTTTGGTTTACTAAACTGGATTAGATATGAAGATTTATTCTTGGTAAAATCATATAGTTTTATTTGGCCAATAAAATGCTCAACAAGCTACAATAGTTAGAATTTACTGCCTGACACGAGTTTAACCCCGCCCTTTAACATGCCTTATTGCCAACAGCAATCTCACTTGGAATATTTTTGATGCCATCAATAAAAAAGTTTAATATTGCACAGGTTATAAAGTTAAGATCTAAGACAGAAAAGTAAAACAAAATAAATCTTCACACTTTCATTCCTGTGAGAAAATATTTTTGAGAGGAGGATTGAATCTCTTAAAAGAATGAGATCAAATCCTTGTGAATATGTTTGAGTGATTGTAATATTTTTCAATAACAATTACCTCTAGCTTAATGCTTGTCATGGATGTAGCTTATATTAGGTGAATTATGTAAATCTAGTGTCTTTAACTACTTTATTTATGTTATTTGTTATCGTTCCATTGTTAAATATTTAACATGAGCTATCCCACAAGAAAAATAAAATAACAAAGTTGATCATCATATTATTCAATGTAGAGCATCTCAACATTTTTTTCTTTATTATTTTTAGAAAGTCAAGAGTATTTTTAAAATTCACTACAAGATATTTTTTAAAAGTTTTTTAATTAGTGATGACAGCCTGAGCACTAAGCAAATTTGTCTTTGTTGCATCTTAAATTGTTAAGATAGTAATTAGTACATATATGAAAATAATGTTTACTTACTTCAAAAAATAAAATAAGAGCCACTAGCCTTATTAAAATTCACTGGAATCACAAGAGAGCAAGCTACTGGGAAAGAAGAAATACTACTTGATTATTTTGAAATGAAAAAACAAAACAAGTTGGGTCATCATATTATTCAATGTGGAAGAAAGACATTATTGAATTATGTAACACTTTAGATTAGAGTATCTTCAATGTTTGATCAAATGTCTGAATGAAATTATTCATTTGGGTCTTTTCAAGTCCCACACCCACTTCAATCCCACCTAGATTCTTGTCCTTAGATTCGGACAAAGAAATCAAAACCGAACCAGGGTTACTGAGCACATCACTCTTCTTAGGAGTTCCCCAACCAAAATCCCTTTCATAAACATCGAATTTTGGTGAGCCAGCAACCATAGCGTTATGCTTTGTTGTTGTTTTCTCTATAGCCTCTAACATCCATCTCTCTGCACCTTTCAAAACTCCATTTTTCTCCAACTCCTTGATTTTATTTCTTATAGCTTTTGCTGCTTCAACAATCCCGTTCTCTCCCACTATCTCCTTCCTCTTTAGCGTTGCATAAACAGGAGCCAAACAATTCCCAAAATATGTTGCAGGTACTGAAGAAAACTCAAAACGACCTCTACAGTCAGCTACAAAAGTGAAATTGTAAAGTTCTTCATCATCAAGTTCTCCTCTGATTTTGCTAAACAAACCCAAATTAAAGCACATGATACTACAAAGGTTGATAAACGTAATGGGGCTTTTTCAACTGGCTCTGACCCACTTCCGTCGTAATATTTCAGAGAGATCAATTGCTTTAGCTTATCAGCATAGCTTTTTGTAACCTTGAATGTGGCCTCAACATGGACAGTATTATGTATCTGGTTGAACTCGGATCCGGACCCATCTGCCATTTTTAGAAGTGCAGGTGCCCACTTCCATAAAAAGTTCAAGAAACAAAGCCCAACCCCATTTTGGTCTGGAATTGTAGACCCATTATTGAAAATTGGAAGTGGATAATGTTGTTGTTCTTCTTCTTGGTTTGTGCTAATTAATTTCTTACATTCAGATGCCCATGATCTCAGAAAATGTTGAAGTGTCTTTCCATCACAAATTCCATGGTGATATCTGATACAAATGCTGAATCCAGAGTTTGGAATGACAGTGGCTTGAATGGACAAGAGGGGGAACAACCGTGTGCCGTCGTCCAAGATACGGGCCGGAGGTATTTTTGGGACAAATAGGTCAAAGTCACTGACAGTGCGTGGTGAATCACTAACCAGGTAATTGAAATCGGCGGTGGATTCAGCGACGGTGAAGGAGATGGAGGAGGAATCGGCATCAAAGAGGACATGGGGTTTGTTGGGTTGTGGAGGGAATACAATATTGGCAGCAAGTGGAAAAAAGTGTTTGAGAGCGAGGGAGAGAGATTGTTTGAGATGGGGAAGAACTGCTTCCATGAAATGATGAGTTGAGTGAGGGAATTCATAAAACAAAATTCGTTTCCCTTGAGAGATAAAAAGAAATGGAATGTCAAAAAAAGAGAGAGGGAGAGTGGTTGTAGGAACTGAATCTTGTGGTGGAGAAACTTGGAATTCATCAAGAACTTTCAACTTCAAAGCTTCCGCCATAGTCAAGCAGATGAATAAGGCAAGTTACTGTAAAAATTGGAAAAAAGTTTTGAGGGAGGGAGGGAGATCTAATTTAGAGGTAGCAAGCTGGAGAATATATATATATATCAGAACTTAAACTTGGGCATTAATAATTGAATTTTGTTAGATAAAAGTGATGACTATTTATTAAATAACAAAGTATGTTTAATATAAATTATAAAAATATTATGTGAAATAAATAAAATAATAATTTATTTAAAATAAATTATATAAAATAAAATCTAACTTATTTGATATAAAATTTATAATTAAATAAACATAAATTTAAAACAAACTTTATTTAAAATTGACACTCATTTAATCTAATATTAATTGGTATAGTATTTATAGTTAAATAAAATAGAAGTTTAAAATAAATTTTATTTCAAATTTTATGCTAATTCATTTATCAAAACCTAATAAAATTTATTAGGAAATAAAGTGAATTTTATAATTTTGTAATTATTTCAAATGCACTATAAATATGTTAATTGTGATCCTAGGGATACAACGAATTAAAGAGATCAGTCCAACCTAATATTATATAAATTCAAAATAAAATTTTAATCCTCCTATTTTTACGGAAAAATCAGTTTAATTCCTTTAATTTTTATTTTAATTTTCTGACAATTTATTTATTTCCGAGATTCATTTTGTTTACATATAAATTCAAGTTTGAAATAATTAAATATTTTTTAAGATGAAGGCTGTGGATTAATTAATTATTGAATCCTCCCACACTTTCCACGTCAATGAGATATCACTAAAAATTCCTATATTTACAAGACACATGGCACCCTTTGATAAAAAATAAAAAAACCCACATGGCCCACACTCAAAATTTTAAAATATTTAATATAGGGAGCGCATTCTATGCAGGTGAAAAATTTGGAGCATAATAGATTTATGTCTGATCATGCTTATTATAATATTTAATTTAAATTATTGTAAATTAAAAATAAACAAACAAATTTAGATTTTATTAAAAATTATTTACTGAAATTATAATAATATACTCATACAATTAGTTAATTTTTCTTAATCACAAGTTATGTGATTTATTTTTTTAAATAACAGGAAATTAACTATTTTTTCACCTTATTACATTTTCATAAAAAAAATTAAAACTACTCTATTAGGCATTATAATTATATACAAATAGTAAATATTACATATTCATGTCAATAATGATTTAATAATTTTAATCAGTTAACTAATTTATATTTAGAGTGTAATTTGTCCATGTGATTATTAAGTTTGTCAAAAAGTGAAATATTTATCTAAAATTTGAGTGATTATTGAAGGTTTTATTTAATTGATTAAGGAGATATTTGACATTTCACTTGGGCTGCCGTGCGGTCAAGCTCGTGGTCCATGTGTTGGTGTACACTCCGAGAAATGAACTTTGCATGGGAGATCGTAAATTCATTTGGGCCCCTCTCCAAACATAATAATTGTCCTTTTTTTATTTTCTAAATCTATCTTTTGGGGAAAGCAAAAATTGATCACAATTCCTTCAAAAAGAAAAGAAAAAACATTCCATTTTGTACTACCTTTTTACTTCCACGTGGGAAGTGTCTAATAAGAATTATTTAAAAAAACAAAAAATCATTCAGTAAGTGCTTCAAAAAGTCATTCAGTATGTGTTTAAAAAAATTCGAGTCATACTGAATTAACCAATATTTTTGTTAAACACTTGTGAAGATAAAATATATATTTTACTTTTGTTGTATATATCATGGGTATTAGCTAATATTTCTAATGAATTATTATTTAATAAAAAATTAATTAATTACTAAAAATACTATAAGTTTACAATTTAATAAATGTTTATAGGCAGCAATTGAAGAAAAAATTTAGTAAGATTGTAAATAGCACCAAAAAAGAAAATAGAAAACAAAAATACTAATAACAGAAAGTATATTCTTCTAAGCTTAGGGAAGTTAGGAAGTGAAAAAAAAAAATTAAATTTATATAAATTGACTGGTTAAATTTATGTAAATTTGAAAAAAGAAATAAATTTAAATTTATAAGAAAAGTTACTGTAAAATTTGGAAAAAAGTTTTGAGGCAGGGATATCTAATTTAGAGGTATCAAGATAGTAATTCTCAATATATATATATATATATATATATAAGAAAGAGGATCAGTAACATCAGTCCAACCCAATCTATTTTTACTGAAAAATCAGTTTAATTCCTTCAATTTTAATTTTCTGATAATTTATTATACCGACATTCATTTTGTTTACATATAAAATCAAATTTGAAATATTTAAATATTTTTTTAAGGTGAAAGCTGTGGATTAATTAATTATGGAATGCTTCGACGCTTGTCTAAAAATTCATATATGGTCTGTCCGAGACACATGCCACCCTTTGATTATAAAAAAAATAAAAAACACAGACACGGGGTACCACACTCAATTTTAAAATATTTAAGATAGGGAGCAGATTCTATGTACCAAAAAATATTTGGAGTATGATAGATTTATGATGTCAACATCTTAACACAATATTCGCAAAGTTGAAATGACACAAATTTATAAAAACTTGTTTAAAAAATTATCTTCTATCCAACAAATAAATAAATAATTCAATTAAAGAGTATCTATTTTTTTAAATGATAATAGTATTGTATTTATTTACGAATCAATCCATTTAATTAAATAGCCTTACTTATTTTTTATTTACTAATTAGTTCCTTTTATTTTCTAACTTTTCTTAATTACATCTTTACAAATATTTTTATTTTAAGATAAAATAATATAATTCATCTTTTATTTTATTGATTAACAAACAAATTAAATGTTTAAAAAGTCTAAAAGTAATAATGATAAAATTAATGACTAATTTTTGAGAAAAAATATTAGTGAGATGATTGTTGATATTAAGATAATGATCAAAGATAGAACATTGATTTTTCCTTAAATACCATTATTTATTATGGTGTACTAATAGATTGCTTTTGGTGGCATATGATATTAATTTGTATTTAGATTCTTTGTTATGAGTATATACCCACCGGAAAAAAAATGGATTCTTATGATACTGAAATACAAAGAAAAAAGGTTCTCTAATGGTTTTTTTAATCAGTCAATTTATATAAATTTATTTTTTAAATTTAATTAAAGGCAAATAACTCATATTAGAGATAGAGAATTTACAAAACAAAAAAAATAAAAAAATTGATTCTTTACAATTTTATTTAATTTTGATTTAAAATAAAATAAAATATACTTAATGAGATCATGCATAGACTCTCTTCAATGCAAGAGACCACTATTTGCACTTGTTTAAGTTAGAAAATTCTAAATATTAATGGAGCTAAGATGGAGACAACGACACATGTCAGATATTTCCAAGTACAACAATTAGTTAAGGTCCACATGAATTTAAAGATTGTGTAAGATAAAAATTTGTGTCTTGTCATTGGCAATGAGGAATAATTGGTTGATGGTAGAAGTCATTAGTTATAGCTGAAGACAGTCATTTGTTGCAACTGAATGTCTTCAGCTGCAATGTTTTCAACTGCCTATGCGGATGAATTTATTCATCTCTATATAACTCTATAAAAACCCATTTGGGTGATCATTGTAATATTTAATTTAAATTATTAAAAAATTAAAAATTGACTAACGAATTTAGATTGTATTAATAATTATTTTTCTAAGATTAAATAATATACTCATTTACTTAAATAATTTTTCTTAATCACATGGTACGTATTTTTTTTTTTTTCCTAAAACAATAGGAAATTAACTAATCAAACTATTAATTTTTCATAAAAAATAAAATTTACACTATTAACGGGGCATTACAATTAAATACATGTCATAAAATAGTGTAATTCATATTAATAATGATTTATTGATTTTAATTAGTCAATATATATATTTAGATTAATTTACGTTTTAAATTTAATTAAAGGAAAATCAATCAGATTAGAGATACAGAATTCATAAAATAAAAAAAAGTATTCCATGCAATTTTTTCAAAATTTTAAATTAAAATTTATAATATATTTATTGAGGTCATAGACTCTCTTCTACCAGGAAAATGGAAGCCCACATGTTTTTCTTTTCAGCTGATGATAGAAGTCATTAGTTGCAGCTGAAGACAAAGTCATTAGTTGTAGCTGAATATCTTTAGCTGCCTTTACAGATTTATAAGATTCAGCTAAAAACAGCTCTTGGGTGAACAATATAATATTTAATTTAAAATAGACTAACCACTTTAGATTGTATTACAAATTATTAATTAAGATTAAAACAATATACTCATACTATTAATTAATTTTTCTAAATCATAAGATATACGACTTATTTTTTTAAAACAACAGGAAATTAACTAATCACACTATTAAGTTTTAACAAAAATAATCTGTAAATAAAAATTACAATACTAACTCGGCATATAATTATTTACACATCATAAATAGTACATATTCATATCAGTAATGATTTATTGTTTTTAATGAGTCAATTTATATATATTTAGATTAATTTATTTTTAAAATTAATTAAAGGAAAATCACTCATATTATATATAGATAATTCATAAAAGAATGTGATCATAAATTAAAGAAAAAAAGAAATACACTCACTCTACTAAATTTTCTTTCGTAAATGACCAAGAAGCCATTCAAAAAGTGATTCAAGATTTTTTCCAAAACCTTTAATCTCTATCATGTTTCCCACTCTTGACCCACCCAAGGTGAAGAGACTAGAGAACAAAGTCAGTTTACACGAAATCAAAGTGGCCTTCTTTCAAATGGGAGCTTCTAAAGCTCCTGGGGTGGGATGGTTTTCAAGCCATTTTTTCCCAATCCCAATGGCAGCAGGTTAGTCAGTCCTTGTATCATATGATTCATCAAGTCTTCCGGGGTGAGAAAAGTATTGCGTATGTAAACCAAACGTTGATAGCGCTCATTCCAAAGATTGATTCTCCTGAAAAGCCTTCTTAGTTTTGGCCCATTAGCCTTTGTAATGTTGTCTACAAGTTAGTCACAAAGATTATTGTCAATAGACTCAAACTAATACTTCCAATAGTGGTCTCCCCGAATCAAACAAGCTTTGTCCTAAGGAGGCACATCCAAGATAATATCATTGTTGCCCAAGAGCTCGTCCATTCTATGCAGCACATGAAAGGTAAACATGGTTTTATGGCAATTAAAATTAAGTTGGTAAAGGCTTATGACAAATTAGATTGGAATTTTATTGCATATACTTTGACTTTACTGGGTCTGGCCTCAATATATGAATGAAGTAATCATGGATTATATTTCGACTTATATGATGCAAATTCTCTGAAATGGTAATCCGTTAGATGTTTTCAAACCTGCTCGTGGAGCTCGGCAAGGTGATCCTTTATCATCTTACCTTTTTGTTTCATGCCCGGAATGGTTTACTCACCTTATCCAAGGGCACTTGGCCTAGGGTGCTTGGGCTCTAATTAAAATTGATCGGCAAGGTTTTTCAATCTCTCATTTCATGTTCGTGGACAACCTGATTCTTTTTGCTGAAGTTTCTATGGATCAAATTAATTTGATCACTCAAACTTTGACCATGTTTTATAGAGCTTTGGGATAAAAGGTAAACTAGGCTAAAAACTTACATCTTCTGTTAATGTTGGATTTAACTGAGCTGATGACCTGGTGAGGTGGTCCCCTCAATTGGTTCCACTTACCCTGGCTGAAGACCTAATACTTGTACGAGCTGGAGAAGGGGCAACCTGGCGTTCTCAAGTCTTGTAAAAGAGGACGGGAACTAAGTCCGGGGTGAACTCCCAATATCCTCCGATGAATAAGTCAGAGAGAGGACAAGCTCGGTAAACGGTATTAAAAGGAGAAACTAAGCTTTTACCTTTTTTGTGTATATTTCCCTCTTCAGGAAAACGGCCAGTATATATAGAGCAGAGGAGCACGTACAAGGGCTACCGGGACTGTTCAAGTATGCAAGTGAATAGGCAACCGCCACGTGGCACACTCCCATTGGTTGTCATTATACTATATTAACACTAGTCTCATGAAAAAAGGAACCGATCAACACGTCCGCGGACGACCTGGCCGCATACTAAGGTCGCCCACCGGGTTCGAACTTTAGCTGGCTTGTGTAATGTCAAGCCCAGGCGATCAAGTCGTCGCCCTCTACGTGGAGATCCGAGGAAAATCAAACGGGTCTTTCTTGTACTTTCGGACGCCATTCGGTCGTCCCATAATTTTTCGGATACCGGGTCGGGAATTAAACTGTAATTGGACGAAATCGCGGCAGGGCCACATGGCAGGCACGGATTGCAGGCGTGAAGCGCGAGGTAGGATTTTAGGGGCCTATAAAAGGCTCCACAAACCCCACATTTGTGCCCCACTAAGAGATTTCTGTAGCGAAGCTCTGTCAATTTGCGTCCAACAAGCTCGACTACTCGGAAGATTAGACTTTCTGCATGCCTTCCTTCTCTGCTAGGTACGAACCTCTAAACTTTGAACTCTTCATCCGTTCGTTTACTCAGTTAAAATGTCTAGTGAGGATGGTATTGCATCCGCCCTGCCCTTCACCACATCAGGCGACCACCCAGCAGATGGCACCATAATGCCAGTGGGTGAGGAGCCCAGATATTGTCCGGGAAAAGGCAAGGTTCTTCTACCTTCCCTAGTTTATCATCCGTCCACGTCCTCTAATTCAGAAAATACCGAGCCTGGAAGTTTCGAGGATGAGGACGAAGCCACTGCTCTGGCTCGCTTCTCGCCCGAACAAGACGACGACGAAGAATTAGACGATGATCCGGCGACCTTCTGGCCTCAAACCAACGTCACCGCTGTGAGCACCATTGAAAATGTTATAAGTGACCAAAGATTGGAGCTCGTGCGCAGGCGGTATTTTGAACCAGTGGGGGCCAAAATCTACAAGGTCGGTCCTTGTGGAGATCGCCCTCATCACACTCGCCCTAAACACCTTCTGTTTTAACGAGGACTATCTGAAGGTCGGGGTTCGCTATCCTTTCCACCCTTTCATTGTCAAACTGTTGAACGCCCTTGGCATTTGTCTAGCTCAGATTACTCCTAATGGATGGCGATTTCTGATAACCTTCATTGGCGTCTGTCATACCCTGCAGATTTGCCCGTCCTTAACTGTGTTCGGAAATCTTCATCAAATCAAGAACAAGTCAGGGGGGTGGATATACTTTTCTGCCCGGCTCGACTTGTACCGAGGACATCCTGACATAACAAAGAGTGAAAACCTCGGTACTTCTTTGTTGAGGCTTCCTCGCCTCACGGGTTTGCTGCACCAGTTGGGGGTTTTACGAACATGGAAGCCTATGAAAACCCCTAAGATGAATCGGGCGCAGAAGAAGAAGTACTATAAAATTCTTGCGTACCAGAAGTTTCAGGCGGGCGGGCTTCTAGACATGACATTTTTTACTTCTGGTCCGATCCTGGCGAGGACGGGCTTATCCGTGCTGGATTTTGGTTCACACCACGCAACGTCGTGTTATTAATGCTTTGGATTAGTCCTTTATTGTTGCTGATCGACTAAGTTCTTGCTTTGCAGATATGGGACTGACACAAGAGCAGGAGGCCGCTGAAGTGAGGGACAGCAACCAGGCGCCGTCTTGAGGCCCTGAAAGAGCGAGCTGCTCAGACATCAAATAAGGGAAAGAGGCCGATGAAAGAGGGTGGGAGAGCTCCCAAAAGGTCAAAACCCAGCTCGGCCTCCCACAGAGACATAGCCGAAGTGTCCTCTGCTCGAAGGACCCAGGAGGAGCCCTGCATAGAGGTGACTAAGGGCGTACTTCCCTTGGCCACGATCTCTGCAGACGACCACCAAAGGATGTCTCCTCGTGCAAAAGCTGGTTGCAAGTAAAAGAGGGCAAGGGTGGAGCCATCTTCGAGGGAGCGAACAGGACTAGACGGCTTTTCGCTAGCCAAGGTTCAGCGCACATCTTCCTGGGTGTCCCGGAGGACGTCTACATCAGTGATATCCCCAGCGCTACCTATGCCATAGCGAAAGGGAGCACCTTGCCTGAGGACGCAGCTATGATAGACGACCTCCCACTAGAGAGCGCTTTTATTACCGGGCTGTTAGCTGGTGCGCAGGTATGGATGACCTTTATTACTTGTGTGAATGTTTGTATATCAACACGTAGCATGTTTGCATAATGATATTGACGTGATGTTGTTGGTCGCAGTTCCTCCAATACTAGGCGTCCTTGTACACGAAGCTAAAGAAAGCCCAAGAGGATGCCGAGTACTCAATGGACAAATTGCTCGGCACCGTTCAAGAAAATGAAAATTTGAAGGCCTAGTTAATCCAAGCAGAGAAGGCCGAGGCTGAAGGGCGATTTGCGTCCGAACATTTTGAGTCATTGCAAGCCGAAGTCCTGCGTTTGAGGGCCGAGGTAGAAAGATGGCTCAAAAAGTGCCGCGAGCAAAACGAGGAAGCAGATCACCTTAGAGAAGAAGTTGAAAGGTGCCGAGCTATTGAGTCCGAGGCAGCTAAATTAAGGGAACAGAAGGACAGTGAGATTGCCTGGTTGAGGGCCGAACTGAAGGTCTCGAAAGAAAAAGGCGAGGAGATTCGCCAGGCTGAGGGTCGACCTAGAGGCGTCTAAGAAGAAGGACGATGAACTCGCCAAGCTGAGGGCCGAAGTGGAGGCATCCAAAGAGGAGGCTCGGACAGCTGTGGAAAACTTCAAGAATTCTGACGACTGTCGAAATATGATCTATGATCACGGCAGTCGTCTGTACGCGAATGGGTGGGTCGGCTGTCGGTCCTGGCTAAAGGAGCGTAACCCCTCGTTAGATATTTTTGAGGCGAAGTGGCCTGACGAGGAAGAAGCCGAAGAGGAGGAGAGGCTGGCGAAGATGCTCGCTGAAGCTGAGGCCGACCAGGACGAGGGATCCGAGGACGAGGGCGATCATCAGTAGTTTTGGGACACTTGTAATTTTTGTGATTTAACTTTGTAATGGATATATTTGAAATGATTTATTATTATACAGATTTTTATTGAGCATTTAACCCGTCTTTATGATTATGACTCAGACAAACTTTAAATCGTAAATCTGAGTAATGAACTTAAACACAAACAGGCGATCTATCTTAAAGAAGCTTGAAGCTGGGCTCGGACCGTGGGTGAAAACCTGGGGGCCTCGCGTGCCTGTCTGCGAGCACCGGGCTGTCGAGTTCCCTGTCGGTCATTGAATCGACTAGGTGAACCTCAACCGCACCCGGGTTTGGCAATCTTGGGACTCGGCAGAGGCTCGGGCCGCAGGTGAAAATCTAGCTGCCTCGCGTGCCTGTCCGCAAGCACCGGGCTGTCGAGTTCCCTGTTGGTCGTTGAATCGACCAGGTGAACCTCAACCACACCCGGGTTTGGAGATATTGGGACTTTGAATAAATCCTTGTTGCCTGAAAAGGAGGTTTAGATTTGCGACGTTGAAATGAACGAAAGCAAACGTTCTTCATTAATTTTTAAAAGCAGATACAAGGAGACAAATATTTGCAGAACAAGACGATCAATATTAACGATAATATTTCTTCAAATGTCTTGCATTGAAGCTGTTCGGGAGAATCTTTCCCGCTTCCGTCTGATTTTGTAAGCCCCCGGACCCAAAATATTTGAGATTTGGTACGGGCCTTCCTAGGATTGCTTGAGTTTTCCTTCTGAGCTTCCACTCTTGAATTGATTCAGTCTCAAAATAAGATCACCCACTTGTAAAGGCTTCAGTTTCACCTTATCGTTAAAGTGCCGGGTTGTGGTCTGTTGATGGACGATCTGGTGAAGGCGAGCTTTCTCCCTAACCTCCTCTAGCAAATCGGGGTTCGATCTTATTTCGGTCTCATTGCGCTCCTCAGAGTAGGTCTCCACCCTAGGGGACGAGACCCCTATTTCCACTGGTATGACCGCCTCCATTCCGTAGGTCAGGTTGAAAGGCGTTTCCCTAGTGGCGATCTTCCATGTAGTGCGGTATGACCATAAAACCTGCTGCAAGTGTTCTTCCCAGTCTAATTTATTCTGATCTATCTTTTTCTTTAGCCCTTCAAGGAGTACCTTTTAACAGCTTCTGCCTGGCCGTTGGCCTGAGGGTAGGCTACCGACGAAAAACGTAGGTCTATTCCCAGTTTCGAGCACCAGGATTTAGTAGGTCGGCAATCAAATTGTCTTCAGTGGTCGGTGACTATAGCTTTTGGAATTCCAAAACTGACAGATTATGTGTTTCCACAGGAACTTCTCCACGGCTTTGGCATTGATTGAGGTCGTCGGCTCTGCTTCAGCCCATTTGGTAAAGTAATCACAAGTTACCAAAATGAACTTCTTTACCTTTCCCGTTCTTTCCCCAGGAAAAGATCCTAGAATATCCAAACCCCATACAGCGAAGGGTCAAAGGCTGGTAATGGATGTTAGTCTGTTCGGGGGTATCCTCGACACTCTAGCCGACCTCTAGCAATTGTCACACTTCTTCACCCACAACTTGGTGTCTTCCTGAAGGGTCGGCCAAAAATATCCGGTTCTTAAAACTTTCTGCGCCAAAGCTCTATAACCCTATATGTGCTCCACAAACACCCCTGTGCACTTCGTCTAATACATATTTTGACTCTTCCTCGGACAGGCATTTTAGATACGGGCGGGTATAGGACCTTCTGTATAAACGGTCCTGTATCACACAATATCTAGCAGCTCTTCTTTTGATAACTTTTGCGTCCACTCCATCTGAAGGAAGCCCACCTGATTGTATATAATCTACTAGCGGAGTCGTCCATGATGAAACCGATGTTCCGACAGCCAAAGTTTCAGACTCTTCATAACTCGGTCCTTTTCAACGTGTGGATTCGAGCCTTCATCTTATCACATCTGTGGAGTTTGGGGAGCTCATCAGCTTGCCCATTCATATTCCTCGGAATGTGCTGTATTACTACTTTGGTGAAACGGCTAACGAGCTGTTTCACCGTTTCCAAGTACTGGATCATGGAGATCTTCCGTGCTGCATACTCACCTGCAATCTGCTTCACCACTAACTGAGAATCATAGAAAACCCTCAGTTCATCCGCTCCTGTTGCTCTGGCCCACCGAAGACTCAAAATCAGGGCTTCGTACTCGGCTGCGTTGTTAGAGACAAGAAAATCAAACTTTATTGCGCACTCCGTTATCTGTCTGTCAGGGAACCTCAGAGTTGCTCCCGCTCTGCCGCCGAGTTTATCGGACGATCCATCCACGTACAATAACCAACCTTCATACTCGGCGCTTTCAGTGTTTAGATCGCCCGAATTTTCACTCGAAAAAGTACATTCCACGATGAAGTCCTCCAATGCTTGACCTTTAATGGCCGTTCTGGGGCTGTATTGTATATCAAATTCGCCCAGTTCGACCGACCATTAAACTATTCTTCCTGAGGTATTGGGCTTGTGTAAAGTCTTCTTCAATGGCTGGTCGGTCCTGACCTCCACAGTGTGGGCCTGAAAGTATGGCCTTAGTTTCCAAGCTGAGGTTACCAGGGCCAGAGCTACTTTCTCAATGTGTGGATACCTGATCTCCGCCCCTTAGAGGACTAGGCTAGTGTAATATACGGGCTGCTGTTCAAGACCATTTTCCCTAAGTAACACCGAACTAACGGCCAATGCAGATGCACCTAGATAAAGGATTAGTGCCTCGCCCTCCACTGGTTTTCCTAGTACGGGAACCTCGGCCAAATACTCCTTCAACTGCTGAAAGGCCACCTCGCACTCGTCAGTCCACGAGAACGCTTTCTTCAAAGTTTGAAAAAAAGGGAAGTATCTATCCGTCGATTTGGACATAAACCGTGCTAGGGCTGTGATTCGACCCGTCAATCTCTGCACCTCCCTGGTCGACCTCGGGCTTTACATGCCAAGAACAGCCGCAATCTTTGTGGGATTAGCCTCAATTCCCCTTGCAGTTATCATGAAACCTAGGAATTTGCCCGCCGAGACCCCGAATGTACATTTAGTTAGGTTGAGCTTCAACTCATGATGATTTATTGTAGAGAAAGTCTCTTGCAAATCTTTTACATGCAGTTCTGAAGTTGGACTTTTGATCAGCATGTCGTCCACGTTACAACCCATTTATGCCTTGAATATTTTGTTTACCAAACATTGGTAGGTCGCATCGACGTTCTTCAAACCGAACGGCATAACCTTGAAGCAGTAGGTTCCCGTTTCCATAATGAAGGAGGTTTTCTCCTCGTCCTCTTCAGCTAACTTTATTTGATTATAACCAGCATAGGCGTCCATGAAGCTCAGTAGCTCATTTCCTGATGAATTGTCCACCAACTTGTCAATTCGGGGCAAGGAAAAACTGTCATTTGGGCATGCTTCATTCAGGTTGGTGAAGTCCACACACATTCTCCACTTCCCACTCTGCTTTCGTACCATGACCACATTCGATAACCAGTCCGGGTAATATACCTCCCTGATGAAGCCTGCCTCCAACAGCTTGGACATTTCTTCTTGGATAGCTTCTTGCCTGTCTAGAGCAAAATTTCTCTTCTTCTGCCTTATTGGCCTGGAGTCCTCCTTGACACTTAATCTGGGATGCATGATAGAAGGGTCAATCCCCGGCATGTCTTTGGCCGACCAAGCAAAGGCCGATGCATTTTTTCTCAAGACCGCTATCAAAGTTTCTCTCACCCCTGCTCCAATTCTGTACCGACAAGAACGGTCTTTTCTGGGTTACCCTCAAATAGGTTCATCGGCTCGAACTTGTCCACTGAGTCCGGTCTTCTACGTATGTCCATCCGTTTGTCCGGCCTGGCATCCCTGATGTCGTCCGTGTGCAAGACCAGCGGACTTTGTACGCAGACTTGTAAAATAACATTGCCGTGCTACCCTCTAATTTTCGCGCAGGGTACCTACTCCTTGGGCGGTCAGGAATTTTAAACAGACGTGCCAGAACAAGGGTATAGCTCTTGCGGCGTTTAAAAATGGTCGACCTAGTATGACATTGTAGGTCGAGAGTAATTTTACCACACAGAATTGCAGCATCACCGTTTTCTCAAGGTTCCAGTCCTTTAATGTGACCGGTAGCTAGACTGATCCTTCCGCCTCCACTGCTTCGCCGTTGAATCTCACCAGCGATCCTTCAAACGGCTTCAATGTTTGCCTTGAGATCCCCATTTGATCAAAGCACTTAGAATACATAATTTCGGCCGAGCTTCCGTTGTCAATCAGGACTCTTTACACTTGATAATTGGCGATCTTGGTGGACACAATCACTTATAGTACATAATGTCTTCGCGAGGACTCTCAATCCCCAGCAGATCCTCATCGAAAAAAGTTATGACTCTCGATGAACGCTCTTCTCTAGACTTCTTGGGCCGCGACTCCACTGATAGCGGTCTCCTGGCATACCTTTTTCTTTCCGACGACGTCCTGCCCGCAGGTGAAAACCCACAGTTAATTGTGTGTATGACGCCCACTACATCCCCCTATCTTCGGGAGACCTTGGAGGTCTTCTGCTATTGTCTACCCTTTTTCTGTTATAACGATATTGTTCAAAACGGCGAGAAAAGTGTTCGCCACGAGACATGTCATCTTGGCGCGCCCTCCTGGCCCCTTCTTGTTGAACGAACTCGGTCAAACAACCTCTCCTGATCAAGTTCTCTATTTCATCTTTCAACGTGAAGCAATCCTCGGTATCATGTCCCGGGCTTCTGTCTATATTTTTATTTTTTTTGTTTAAGAATTGGAGGAAATCTTAGAACGCCTCTGGACTGGACAGCTAGCAGAACCGCTGTTCGGGTATTATTCAACTGCCTATAACTTTCAAATTTTGGGTGAGGAGGTGATTGCTCTCTCCTATCCCTTCTTTCTTTTTCCTTCCTCCGGCAACCTGGTAGAGTATCACGAAATTCGGGCAAGCGCTGCCTTTTGGGAGGCTAGTATGAAGGTGCTACCAGATCCCGATCTGCTTCCTCTTGATTGATATACTCCTCTGCTCGATTCATGAGCTCTTCGAAAGTATTCGGCGTTCTTCTGTTCAAGCTGTTCCTAAACTCAGATTTTTGCAGGCCGGATCTCAAGGCGACTATCACTACTTGAGGGTTTACATCCTCCACTTCCAAAGCAGCATAATTGAAACGTCCCACGAACTCCTTAAGGGGCTCATCGTCCCCCTGTCTAAGAGGCAAAAGGTAGGTGGCGTCCTTCTTGTGCCTTTTATTCGTTATGAAATGACGTTTGAATTGGGAAACCAATTGTCCGAAGGAGTGAATGGAATCCTGTTTGAGTTGGGCAAACCACCATCTCGCGCTTCCTCTTAAGGTGGAGCCGAAAGCCCTACACATCACCTGATCGGGAACGTCGTACAACAACATGAGAGATTAGAACCCGATCATGAAATCATCAGGATCTAAAGTTCCATGATACTGCTCCAAGGCCGGGATTTTAACCTCTCGAGGGATAGGGCAGTCGGTTACGCTTTTTGTAAAAGGATGACGAGCTTCCTTGTGTTCGGCGGGGTATTCGACCTTTGGTTCCACCTTCACTTCTGCCATTCGGCCGCTCCATGAGCTTTCATCCAAATCTTCGAATTGAATTCTCCGTTATGTCCTCGGGGGCGACCTAAAAGTTTCGCCCGGCGGAGATTTCTCCCAAGGTTGTCATAATCTCCACGTATTGCTTCTGAGTGACTGGAGTGTCGGGGTCTAGGACAGGAGTAGGAAGTGACCCCCCTTCAACACCCTTCCCCATCCACGACCTGCGTTGCTCCTCAGTCTCTTCTCTATTTTCCATGTGAGTTGAGTTGGTAAGCTAAATCAAATAGCTTCCCACGGACGGCGCCAATGTTAATGTTGGATTTGACCGAGCTGATGACCTGGCGAGGTGGTCCCCTCAATTGGTTCCACTTACTCGGGCTGAAGACCTAATACTTGTACGAGCTGGAGAAGGGGCGACCTGGCATTCTCAAGTCTTGCAAAATAGAGAACGGGAGCCCAGTCCGGGGTGAACTCCCAAGATCCTCCGATGAATAAGTCAGAGAGAGGACAAGCTCGGTAAATGGTAATAAAAGGAGAAACTAAGCTTTTACCTTTTTTGTGTATATTTCCCTCTTCAGGAAAACGGCCAGTATATATAGAGCAGACGAGCACGTGCACGGGCCACCGGGACTGTTCAAGTATGCAAGTGAATAGGCAACCGCCATGTGGCACGCTCCCATTGGTTGTCATTATACTATATTAACATCTTCTTTTCCAAGAATGTGGATAAGAATGTAGCTCATGATAGTGCTTCAATAAGTGGCTTTCAGGCTATAGATAATCTGTAAAGGTATCTTAGTATTCCTATCCATCAAGAAAGGGTTACCAAGAAAACTTTTGATTACGTGGTTAATCAAGTTAGGGGTTGTCACCCAGGTTGGAAAGCATAAAGCTTATCCTTTGCTGGGCGTGTTACACTAACTCAGCCTGTGCTTATGGCGCTGCCTAGCTATGATATGCAAACCAATAAAATTCCTAAAGAAACATGTAAAGATATTGAGAAATAGTGTAAGGGTTTATTTAAGGGGACTCTTATACGAAAAGGAAGATTCACCTCATCAATTGGGAGACTTAATGCAGGAGTAAATATGAGGGAGGTCTTGGTTTAAGACAGTTGCATGTGGTGAATGATGTGTGGCTCATGAAACTTGGTTAGGGTATGGTATCTAATCAGAAAGGGCTTTGGATGAGGTTCTTCATCATAAATATGTGACCAATCGTAGGATAAGAGAACCAATCCAGAAACGAGCTGCAGACTCTCACATTTGGAAAGGTATTGGGGATGATTTGATGAAAGGTATCCGTTGGAGTTTGGGTGATGGTCAAAAGGTCTAGTTTTGGTTAGATATCTGGCTGGATATGGACTCTCCCCTTGTTTTACATGCTCGATGCAACATTCCAGAAGATGACTTAATTAAGCCAGTTGCTTATTTTTGTTCTAATGGCGATTGGAATTGGAGGTTACTTCATTAATTCCTCCCTAATCTTATTTACAAGATGATTAAAAGAATTCCTCCTCCAAATGGGATGAATAGTAGTGACTCGGTGGTGTAAGGAGGCACCTCTAATGGGCAATTTACGATAGGCTCCGCATACCACTGCTTACAGGATCATCATGGTACTGAACGATGTTTTGAAACCCGACTCTGGAAAAGCATCCGGGTCAACAGCCTAGTCAACCCGGGTTTTTTAAATAATTTATATATATATATTAAAAAGAAGGCAATAGACTTGTGTGCGGGGGCCAAACTCGCCCTGTTAGTTTACTGACTCATGTGCGTCTTTATACATGCTATTGTTTTTTGAGATATCCTAAAGGCTAAAAGGTTCAGCTATGTAATAGTACGGGCAATACAATGCTAAGTAGATCCGAACCACACACGAAATCGCAAAACGAAATCTGATGTCTTCTATGAAATTGAAGTCTCAAATCCAAATCTTGGAATATTAATCTCCATGATTACTGAAGTCCAAAAGAGAGTAATTTCAACATTGATGAGTATACAGAACAGAAAGAGAAACCGAAAAAAATAGAAAGAGTAACTTTTTTTTTTTTTTCCCAAATTTATTGTCATCGATTCCTACCTTCATATACGAAAACTGGAGACAACAATAAAACACTGACATTGAGGATACCGATCAAGGCAACAATTAAGTTTCAGAGTTTATCAAGAGCTCATTTTGGCGAATAATTAATCTTATAAGACTTTCCCAATTTCTTTTCCTTTCAAGCTAATTTTGCAAATAAGCCTGAAGCTCAACGAGTGAACCTATAATCTAATGCCATAAAAGAGAAAAGGAACAGAGTGGACAGAAAGACTAACTGTTAGGAAATGAATGTAATCAGACGAATTGGAAGGAGATCCACGGGCAGGGCCTTTTCGATAAACTTCTTCCTTCGGCTCTTCCAAGCTTCCAGCAGCGTCTAGGGCTGGGATTCTGAATTTCTGACTGATAGGCATCGTTTCTTACTTTCTTTGCTCTGTTTGTTTATTTATTTATTTTTTCAATCCGGGTCTTAAAACATTGATACAGGATGTACTGACCGTACTTGGAAAAACATTTGGATATAGCCTGGTCTTCAAAGGGTTGGAACTTTTTTATGGTTAACGTACCATAATCGGCTTATGATGAATGATGAGCGGTTTAGAAGGGGTTGTGCTCTTAATCCAACTTGTAGTCGTTGCACTGCCCATACTGAAACAACCTTGCATTGCCTCTCAGATTGTTTTCTTTTTCAGCAAGTTTGTTTGAAAATTATTCATAGTTGGTCCAGATAAAGTTTCTTTGGGATGATGCTTAAGGACTAGGTAAGTATGAACTTGATTGAGAATGTAGGCACTTCGGGCATGGATTGGAGGATTACTTTCGGGTCGGCCTGCTGGTACTTATGGAAATGGCATAATCAAATTATTTTTGATCTAAACTTAGCTCCTTCTCAAAACCCGATGAATAGCATTTTGAGTGTGGTTAGGGAAATTATAAATACTCAGAAGCCAACCATTGATGCTTTGACAGGAAGGATCAAATCCAATGCTCTCTTATGTTGGACTAAACCTCCAGATGGTTGGGTGTCCTTGAACACTGATGGCACTAATAGAGGTAATCCGTCAGCTACTGGGGTAGAAGGTCTAATTCGTAATGCAACAAGAAATTGGATTGCTGATTATACTATGAATATTGGTCACTATACTTCTCTGAGGGCTGAACTTTGGGGGGTCTTGCATGTGGTGCACCTCGCTTGTTCTCTTAGCTTCAAGAAAGTTAGACTAAAGTGGACTCGCAGACAGCTGTTTCTTTTTAAGGTTACAAATGTGAATCTCTGCATAAAACTTTGATCTCCAACATCCAGAGTCTTCTTGCTTAGGACTGGTCCATTCAAGTCAGCCATATTTATAGAGAATGTAATGTGTGTCGCTGACTGGCGGGCTACTAGTGCTGCTGATGGTTTGTTAGATTGTCACCATTTAGCTTGTCCTTCTGATGGTTTAGAATTGCACCTGCTTGGAGACCTTATAGGGGTTACTAGGTCTCAGCTTATTTTACTTTAGTTTTCTTTCTTGTTGGTCGTCAGACCTATTGTTCTAAAAAAAAAATTATTAATCATAATTATTCTAATTGAGCACGAAGATTGTCCATGTATCATTAATAGTGCACATATGATATATCACTAATAATCTAGTCACAAATTCTTACATTCACGAATTATTGTATGATTAATTCAAAATTGTTTTTTGTTTTAATAAAATTATTAATTCTAATGCTTCTAATTGAGCATGATAATTGTTCACACATCATTAGTAAAACAAAATATGACATATCATTAATGATCTAGTGTTTAATTAGATGCATAGTTCAATTTTGTTTTATTTAAAATCATTAATCCTAATTTTTCTAATTGAGCACTATGATTGTTTAAACATCACTCACTAGTAGTGTGCATATAACCTATCACTTATGATTTAGGATTAATTAGATTCATATTTCAAATTTCTTTTTGGCTTATATATTATTTTGGTCCTTTAAGATTAAATCAATTTTCAGTTCGGTTTTTCAAGAATTTTCTCAATCAATTTTATCCTTCAATATCCAAAATTTATCAATCAAGTTTCACCCATTTACATGTTATAAATTAACTAAATAATCTTATTTGACATAAAGATAATAATGTATATAAGTTGTTTTTATATCTTGATTTTTTTTTTATTTTATCATTAAATTATGTAGAATTATTTTATTTATACATAACATGAGAATGATTTTATAAAAATTATGAATCCTAGAGGATGAAATTGACCAAAAATATTTTTGGAGAAGTAAATTAAAAATTGAGGCAACTTAAGGGACTAAAACAATAGTTAAGTCTTCTTTTTTTGTTAGTTAAGAATATTAATCATAAGTGTTCTAATTGAGCATTAATTATGACTGTTCAAACATCACCAGTAGTGTGCATATGACCTATAACTAATGACATTATGATTAATTAAATACTTAGATTATTTTTAGTTAAAATCAATAATCTAATTTCTTCCAATTGAGCAATGTGGCTCTTCAAACATCACTAACGATCTAGTCATTAATTAAATGCATAATTTTTTCTTTTTAAATTAAAATCATTAATCATGATTATTTTAATTGAGCATTAATATTGTTCACATGATTTCACTAGTACTGCACACGTGACATCTTTCTAATGATGTATACTGATTAATTTGATGTCTAATTCAATTTAATTAAAATCATTAATTCTAATTTTTCTAATCGATCTCGATGACTATACACTCTTCATTAGCAATATATATATATATGATCGATCACTCTAGTGATTAATGAGATGTTTAATTCAATTTTTTTTTCTTATTTTAAAATAAATTATTAATCATAATTCTCTAATTGATCAATATGATTGTTCACATATTATAGTAGTGCACAAATGACATATCATTAATGATCTAGGGATTAATTAAATGTTTAATTCAATTTTTTTTAATTAAAATTATTAATCTTAATTTTTCTAATTGAGCACAATGGTGGTTCACCCATCATTTGTAGTACACATATGATCTATCACTAATGATCTCGTGATTAATTATTATTTTTTAATTAAAATTAATAATAATAATTTATTTATTATTATTCACATACTACTAGTAATGCACATATGACATGCTAATAGTGATTAATCTAGTGATTAATTAGAAATACAATATAAAATTTTTTATTTAAAACTTTTAATCCTATGTCCTATGTTTGAATGAGAATTAAAAAAAAAAAAATTAGGATTGTTAAATTGAGTTTTTTATTTTATTTTTTCAGACTCCATTATTTTAGTGTGATGAGAAGAAGATAAGAATTGTAGCATAAAGGAGAGAAAGATTGAATATGAAAAAGAAGATAAAAAAAAATCAATTTTGGAAAAATGAAATGGATGAGAGAAGAAAGAGATGGAGGAGAGAGGATTTGTTCTATTTTTGGCAGAGGGCTTATCAACAATTTTACAAAAGTAAAGTGAAACCGGAGGCTAAGGCTCCTCTTTCAAAACAAATTGCATCACTTTTTACTTTACACATGTCTGTTTCTAGAATTGTCCATGTCATTTGGTAAACCATGCTCCAAACCCATATTAATTTCGTAGAACCCATAGGTTATGAGCCCACCTTGCTTTCACTGCACCACTTAATAATTAAACACGTAACCCCAATCAATGTTTAGAATCATATCATATTTCTTATTAAAATTTCATATTGATGAACTAAATTGAATAGTTACATGAGTAAAATAAATTAACTTATATTTACTTTCAGTTTTGAACTATTTTCCTTGGTTAACAACAATTGAAATTTTCGCCAATATCTAAGGATTTCTTAATTTTTTTATTTCTTCTAAAAGATGTATAAATATTTTTTATTTTATTATTATTATTATTATTATTTATTACAATGGAGTCGTCTATGTAATATTGCTATATGTACCATATAATTTTCATAAAATAAAACTTTTACTACTACCATTACTCGTATGTGATACTAATTTATTTATAGCATTACTGTACTTTTCTTATTTATTGCATGATAGTTATCTATCAGTATATATTTAACTTACGATGTATTTAAAAATTCTTGCCTAAACGGGTAATTTACAGAAACCCGACAATGGATTCTATTAACAACTAGTCGTTTTAGCCTTTGAAATAACTTAATGAATCTAGTAAATCTTTTTAGGAAATCCCATTGACTATAAATAAAACCTATATTGGTTCATACAATAATTGGTTGTTCATGGACTAGCATTATATTTCGTTTCTTTTTAAAAATCAATATTAGCAATGTAATTTGTCCTACGATAAAACCAAATGAACAAAATGTTGAATTAAATTTTTCTCACCTCTTCTGGGTTTTTATTTACTATTTTATTTTCCAATTGTCCTTTCAATTAAGAAAAGTAAAGAGAATACCAAATATATTGTCGAAATTCTGTTATTTTATTAGGAATGACTTAATTTCATTTATCACTACAAATATTTGAAACAAAAATCAAGATCTAATTTAACTTTAAATTTCCTATATGTATACATTTTATATCCAAAGAGGTATAAAATTCATCTATTTATCTATTTTTTTTTTTATTCGAGACTTACATCATATTATTTTCATTTCATAGTTTATATCAGATTATAGCAGCTAGTTGAGTTAGCGATCGATCTCTATTCTGATTGTACATATAAAATTGTATATATATAAAATTTTATTTACTATAATTCACAATATTTATTGATTCAATGCCTTTTATACTCATGTTATTTATCCCCAGCTCTCGACATACATATCATTACTCATTAATCTCATTAATTAAAATTTTTCCTACTATCCCAAACTTAACATTTTTACAGTCAACTTTTCTAATATTATCACACTAGATTGTAACATTCTGTTAACAAATAACTGATACTACTGGAAGAATTTTCTTTTTGAATAATAAATAATGAACTAGTGTTACCAAAATCGGTTAAATTGGTATAAACTGAGTTAAATGAAAATATAAGAACTCAATGGAAAACCTCAAATTTGTTATAGAAGTTTTATGAATCTCAAACTTAACTTTCCATTAGACATTAAAACATACCCATTAAACCTTCAAACTTTAAACTCACTTTATCAAAAATTCACACTTGAAGAGCTTAACGCGAAGTGTGTTTTGCACAAGACCACACAAAATATTTTGCATGTTACTTCTTACTTCTTCCTTTCACGATTTAAGAAAATTAATGAATTCAAAAACCATGACTAAGATCTTGTTATACTCCATTGGTTACGGAAAACAACTTTCAGAACATTACTCCTTCTTGATTTGCAAGTGATGATATTCCGAAGGTAAGAAGAATCTGAGTCTTTATAACCAACCAAATAAATTAATAGTATTGAGGAAGGAGAAATTCGACTACCATTAATCGATACACAACCATAAAAAATCATTCTTTTCTTTTAACCATTGAGTACGGTAATTCAAGGATTCGATATTTAATATTGGAATTAGTTTGTAAGTTTGACAAAAAAAAGAAAAAAAAAGAAACTTTTCATATCTCTTGAGAAGATTTGGGAGGAAATGAGTAAACAATGCATATATATACATTTTCATGATTCATCTTCCAGTAAGAATAAATAGGTTCGAAAAGGTTTCTACATAAAGGGGATCCATCATTTTCTTTGCTCCTCATTATTTCTATTTAGATTTTAAGTATAATAGTTTTATACACAACTGTTGGTTTAGTTAAACCAAACTAAAGATTTTACCTTTTATACAGACTGCTATTGCGAAAATTAAGATTTCAACTAAATTATTCTTGGTTCGTTCGACTTAATTTCTTATCAAAGACGTCCAAAATTTGATTTACCACTAATCGACACTAATATTCTACTATCTCACATGACTAACAACATGATCACTACGTATCATCATGTCCAAACAAACATAAATGACTTCCACGCTCATTTATTGTATACGGCCAAATATAGTACATTAGAGTATCACATCTTGAAGTTTCAGGATGAATTAAAATGTGTCACTAGGTCCACATATGCCCCGGGTAACATACGTAAACAAAGTAACAACTTCCCACATTTGCAGTCACGAACCTCTAAACCCAAGCTCTGATACCAACTTGTCATACCCCTCACAAAGGGCATGACTAGCCGGAGGGTTAGATAACTAAACCTCTGTAACCCTGAATTCAAAACAAAGTAATAACCATGACTCTTGACTTAATAAAAAAATTAAAAGTAACTTTTATAGAATAAAAGTTCACTGTAAAAGTTTATTTTTCTAAAATAAATAACAACTTACTGAAAATTTATATAACATGCCTCAAAATACAACATATATGTTCCTAATTTTACACAATGACACAAGGATAAATATATAGACTATTATATCATACAAAATTTAACATTCCATCATTCTAGTGTGACTGCAACTTTCATCCTTAACTTCAAGTCTGAGATCCTGGAAAATACTTTATTGTACACTGTCTGCAGGTCAACGAACTTAGTGACGGCATATGTTGGACTCTTGAAAAAAATATTATTCACGAGGGGGATGAGTCCTACGGATTCCGTGAGTGAAAAATCATACCCAAAGGGTACTAGAATCACTCAACACAAACGTATAACATATATAACTGTCATAATTTCACAATTTACATGAAACACAGGATCATAAATTAATAAGAGCAATAATATCAAACAAAACAACCAAAGGGCCAATGAGTGACCTAGCCCCGCACAACATTATCACCCCCTACGGGACATTTACGCGTCCACAATCCATCCCATCGAGCCTGAGCAATCAATTTAAACAAAACATTTATCAGAATTAGAATTTTCTTATGATTTTAAATCATAACATCCTAAGTGCACCTGGATCTCATTTTCAGAGATAAAATCATTTTTCATAAAAAAAAATCTCACTTTGTTGACCCTTATCAACCACAACCAATGTCAAACAAACATAATTCAAATAAATTACTTAAATACTCTACTTGTTTATTTTTCATATATCATGTATAATCAAATACACATATAATTACACATACTAATATAGCCCTTAAAGGCAGCAATTAATGGAATCACCCATAACCGATTCCATTCATCATTCACACTTGCATCCATGCGTCTCATTAGGTACACATTAGAATCCAGAATTGAAATTCATATATTCAAATAATATTTAGTTCATAAACGTAATGGTTATAATTAATTTTTTTTTAATTACTAAGCTTTTCTCTCAACTTGTATAGGTTTATTTATGAAAATTTTTCAGTTAAGCTATTACATGTCAATTAATATGAATTATACTTTATGTGATAAGGTTAATGATGAAGAAACTTTTAAATGTTTTGAAAATGCATAGGGTAAAAGAAACTATTAGAAAAGATAAAAAGAACTTAATAAATTGAAGATATTAAAATTGTCCAAACTTGGGGTTTGGACTAGTATCCACTTTAACGATCATATCTTTATCTAGGAAATTCCAAATCCAGTTTCGTAAAATTTATAAAGTACTATACACATGTAACTTTATAATGGTATATCATTTGTAATTTTTGAATTTGTATATCAATACATTTTATTCTTTGAAATTGCATCAAATTCTACAAAATGTAGGATTTTGACAGCTTTGACCTTGCCTTAGTTAATTGAACATAACTTCCTCTAGGAAAAACGAAATATGATTCCGTTTGTTGGCTTTGTTAATAGACAAGTATATCTATCTTTATTATTTATAAAATTTTCCTAAAATAAGTATTGAACCCATTCAATTTCTTACATGAACCAAAAACAGGGCACTATGAATCCTGCCTGACCTATGGAGTCTAACAGCTATAACTCACAATATATATGGAACCAAGCTACGAAATTTACAAACACAATAACAAGACCTAAAGGTACATTTGCTTTAGAACTCTTAATTTAATTAAGTCCCAAAAGCTCATGAGTAGGCATATTTTATTTTAACTCATGTGCATGTATACCTATATATGCACTTACCAAGAAACTTACCTATGTCCATCAATTTACATCTTATTCATATTCCACTTTGAATACTTACTCTAATTCATAAGCTACCTCATCTCTCTCTATATATATAACATGTCACTTAAACATTAATTCCTCTTAACAATTTATCAAATGTCTTAAACCATATTTCATTTCTTTAAATATATTTGCATGTATGTTCATACATTTATCAAAACTTTACACCATTCCTTAATTTATTTTATTTATACCACATTTATTAAACTTTAACTTAACACAGTCAATTTCAATATCTTCTAGTTAACTATGTAAGTAAACTTAACATTGATTAGATCCTAATTATTAACTTTAACTTAACTTAATTATTTAAAGTTACCTAAAATACTTGAATTTTGTATTTCCTACTATGAACACAACAAATTCCCAATCATTCAATTCATTCACACCTATGTTTTTTTTTTTTTTTTCTCTCTTAATTTTCATTTATAGTGAACTAGTAATTTACATCTAATTCTTAACTAAATCTTCATTTATGTAGAATTTTATATAAATATACCCTTCAACAAATACAATTTCTAAAACACCTCTTGAGTAGCCCAACTGAATTACTTTGCCCCTTCAAGTTAAACTTAAAGAACTTACTTATAGCTTACCCAAACTAGAGTTTAATATCATCAATTTAACAAAAATCAAAACTCCAAGATACTAGGTTTTTTGTACCTATTTCTATATTGCATTAACATTTCAAAACCAATATGAACTATCAAGAAATCAAGCCTACACTTGAATCAACCTCCATGGCACCCAAAGAAAAAGGAACTAATTAAAGCAAAGAGGAAAGACAGGAGAAAGCTTGTACCTCCACTTGACTACAGCAAGCAAGATTTCCATTTTCCATCACCTAAGTTAGTAACTAGAGCTGAATTGGCATTGAAAAAAAGGAAGTCGAAGAGAAGAATAGTCAGCAAGAATGGCAAGGAATGGAAAGGCGGTGGAGCACTCTCTTGGCCAGATTTTTGGTCAAGGAAAGAGATGGGAGAGAAAATACAAAAGCTTTAAGTCAAGGTCAAAAAGTAAAACTAGTGGTGTAGGTTTTTTTTTTTTTTTTACATACATATATATAAATATATATATATATATATTTATAATTGTTTATTTAATCTTATTTACTTAATTCATACATGTTTTTCACTAAAAATTTATGCTAGCTAAAGTCAAGATTTAGTTTAGTTGAATTTATATAATTTATTTACACTTAAGAGTTACACCAATTTGTTCTAATTCCTATTTTAATATTGAGTTATAATATGTCAATTACACTGTTACTTATCTAATTTATTTATGTATTTATTATTTATAACAAAAATTTACATATTGTGTATAAAAATTTGGTTTTACAATATCAGATTATGAGAGTTGTAACAGACTCAAAGAAATATTAAGAGCATTTAGAAGTTAAATGACTAAACTTAGCCTACATAAATGAAGTTTCTTATTAAAGTAGGCAATCTTACTTATACAAGAGCCGTTAATATAATTTTGCTACTACCTTTAACGGGATAGGAGAGCTCCCTTGTATTGAGAGTTGTTCTGCTTTTCTTTTTGTAGTTGAGACTAGAATTCTTTTCGTATTTGGAGCAGGTTATCAAACTCGTGATATTAATTTAAGATAAGGGAGGGGCTTAGAATTGGATTTACGATAAAAAAATCTTCTTAACCAAGTAAAATGTTTAAAAGTTATATGTACACCTTTAAAAGGTCACAAATAGACAATATATCATATTAATATGAGAAAAATTAATATAATAGAATTTAACAATAAACCTATCACACCCTGCACGAAGGTATGACTGGCTAGATGAATGCATAACTAAACCTCTATGACCCTAACTTCAAATCAAAAGGAATACACAAAATCATCTACTAAAAACAAAAGTTATAAGAAAGCTTTGTAAAAATACAACTATATACACATGTTCACTAAGAGGAATAGTATTTTTCGAAAAAATTCGGTAGTCATTTCCCATAAAGTTGATCATACCCGAGTAATACATACAACATATGATCATGTTTACATAACAAAGACGATACCAAAAAGCTCCGCTCCTTCCGCATAAAAGAAAAGTCAATTAGACATAATGTCCCACAACTTCAAAACCTCATAATTCAAGCCCTAATGTGACTAGAAATTCTTCATCCTTGGTTGCAAGGTGATCTCACATGAATACCTTGTCACAGCAACTATCGGCAAGTCAAGTTTTGGCTAGAGGAGTTTGATGAGGACCTAGTGCTAAAAAAATATAAATGAATGAAGAGTGAGTCATAAAGACTTAATAAGTGAAAAACGTACACAAAAGGTATTAGTATCAATCAAAATATAATTATAAGACATTTGCTTAATATATTCATACTAGCAAAACTTACAATACAATTTCATTTCACACACACACACACACACGCACACACATATATATAATATAAAACAAAACTAATATAACTCACAAATGATCATAATTCAAACAAACAAAACAAAGCAACCAAAAGGGCCAATAGTCAAAGTAACTAATACAATATTTTAATTTTATTTAAAAATGATTCTTGAATTGTCCAAAGTGGACAATTTAGAAAAGTGTACTCACCATTTTGTTATGGTGATTGGCTTAACTTTTCATTCATCTGGTTGAAATTATACTTATGTTTTTCTATGTTCTCTAGGTACATACTTAGATTATGTTATGCAATTTCACCTTGTTTATGTCGTGTACGTAGGAGTTCATAGGGAAATGTTGTATATTGCCAAATTAGGACGAAAAGAATAACCTACTCACTAGAATACATGTGTATATATTCTGAATGGGCTAGGACCATCTTACCCTTATGATGGCATTGAACCTGGTAGAAAGCATACTTAGTGCATTCAAGTTTTTTCCATTATTGTGTATAGTATATATCTGATAGAGTTGAAGTAACTTAGGATAGAGTTATTTCCTTGACTATGCATTTAGCAATACAAATTATGTACGTGACAAAACAATTCGGTGTCCATGCAAGATTTATGAATAGTAAATTCCTAAGTAGATAGGAAGTTATGCTTCACCTGTATAAGAAGAGGTTTCATTACATCTTACAAAAAAATAGAGTCTACACGGGGAGGGTCGACATAATGGTACTGATGTTGGACAATGTTCTCAAGCTTAGTAGTTTGGTGTTGTTAAAGATAAAGTTTTAGCTTCTATGAATTGGCTAATTGATATGATAATGGACTCAGTAGGTACCAAAAATTGTAATTGGGATGCCGAAAATCTAAACCCCAATGCTAGAAAGTTCTATGAATTTTTATTCATTGCCAATAAGCTAGTATGGGACTGATGTAAGTAACATACTATATTGTCGGTGGTAACACAATTCTTGAATTGCAAGTCAGAGTACAATGTGTTTGAGAACTTTTTCAATAAGTTTGTTACGATCATGAAGAGTCTAATGCCTAAGCATGAAAAGTTACCTGGAATAAAACTCGAGTATGACAAGATCGATGTATGCATGGAACAGTGTCAGTTATTTTATGATAAGACCGAGAATGAAACTAAGTATGCTACTTGTAAGAAGTCTTGTTTCAAAGAAGAGGTAAAAATAGCATACCTCATAAGATATTACATAATGTCCCAATCATGAAGAGGCTTCAAAGGCTTTATATGTCTAAGGACACAGCAGATGACATGAAATGGCATAAGGAATGCAAGCAGGAGAATCCTGACGTGACAATACATTCATATATTGGTAAGGCATGGAAACACTCTGATGAACTTTCATCCGTCATGGGCATAGGAAATACATAATTTTAGGCTTAGGCTTTCAACCAACAGGTCCATTCAGAAACTCTTATTCTCAATATTATTGTTGGCTGATGTTTGTCACTTCTTATAACCTGCCACCTAGTATATGAATGAAAGAGCACAACTTGTTCTTGACCTTGCTAATTCCTAGTCCAGAACATCCAAGCAAAAAGTTAGATTTTATCTAAGACCTTTAATAGATGAGTTGAAAAAGTTATAGAGAGATTCTAAATTGACTTTTGATAAGCCATTGAAACAAAACTTCATAATCAAAGTTGCTTTTTTATGGATGATTAATGATTTCCCCGTGTGCAATGACTTTTGGATGAAGTACGCATGGTAGATTGGCATGTATGATATATATAGAACATACTAAAGCATTCACACTCAAACATGGTCGAAAACAAAGTTGGTTTAATAACGCCATTGTTTCTTAGCCGAAAATCACCATTTTTGAAAGTATAAAAACAATTTTTAAAAGGATTACTATTGAGAAAGACTTATCACTCCTTGTTTGACAAGTGAAGAAAGTATTGGATATGGTTAAGCTATTCAATCCTACCAAGTTTTGAAAGATCATAAATAGGTGAAAATGAGAATATATTGGAAGTTTTCGTATTGGTCTACGAATGTTTTTAGGCACAACTTAGATGTTATGCATAACAAGAAGAAAGTCTTCAAAAATATTTTCAATACTATAATGGACTTCAATGGTAAAAGCAAGGACAATTTATAAGCGTGTGAAGATTTGAAGGAATTATGTAATTATCCTGAATTGGAATTGCGTGAGCAAAATAGGAATTTTTCTAAAACCAAAAGCAACCTACACTTTGAACAAGGATAATAAAAAATTGGTTTGTGAATGGGTTAATAATGATTTAAAGTTCTCGGATTGTGATGTCAAATTTTTCTTGTTGTGTCAACTTGAAAGAATACAAAATATATGGTATGAAGAGTCATGATTGCCACATGTCTATGTAGAGATTATTATCGATCGCATTTCGAGACTTCATTCCAAAACCTATTTGGGATCCTATTACCAAAGTTAGAAGTTTCTTTAGAGATTTATGCACAACTAAGTTAAGTGCTCATCAAAATGGAGTGACTAAAAGAAAATATTCCCTTGACAGTTTTGAAGCTAGAGAACAAGTTAATATTGGATTTTGGGATCCAATGGAACAATTCCCAATTCACTTAATTTGCCAAGTGAAACTGGGCAACTTGGTGTAATATTGGTAAATATGTCCTTTCGAAAAAGTTAACATTTATTTCAAGTTATTTTTATAATTCCTTAAATTTTCACTTTAGTTAACAAATTCTTTCATTTTGAATAGATGTATGCATAGCTTAAAGAAAAAAGGTTCGCAACAAATCCCGTGATGAGGGTTCTATTATTAAGGCATATATTCTTAAAGAAACCTCAAACTTCTGCTCCATAAATTTTGGTAGAAATGTTCATACTAATTTGCTTGAGGTTGGTTGCAATGATGATGGTGGTGATGTTGAGCCAAATCATCATAGTTCTATATTTTGCTATCATGGTAAAACTATTAGTCATCCTACAGCCAAAATGTTAGAAGTACATGACTACAATAAAATATTGATATCTGTCTTTCTATTGTGTGAAGAGATTGGACCATATATGATTGAATAAATTTCTCTTACTTATCATCACATTAATGCCAATTTTTAGTTTCTCCTATATGTTACATATAATTTCAAAATCTATTTGTGTAGTTAATATGGTGCATTATTGAGACTTGAGCAACTGAGCATAACCGATCAACAACTTAAGTCACTTCGTGAGAAAAACTTTCCACAATGATTTTGAAGCTAGTAAGTGTACTCGGTATTAGAATTGAAATTTCAAAATAGCTTTAAATTCTTACACTTATGAATTTTATACTTTAAAATATATATTTTTTAAAAGATCTAGGTGTTGATGATCTATCACTGTGGGAACTTTTATAGTGGATACAATATTAATGATTATAGGTTTCACACTGCAAGTTATAGGAAAAACAAGAAAATAATGAATAGTGGTGTGTGTTGAAGGAAATTGCTATGATGCATGTGAGGATGACTTCTATGCCGTTGATGATGATGAGTTAGAGTACGGTGGTCCTACTAAAAATTTGTTTTGTTCAAATGTTAATGATATGTTTCTTCTGAGAAAGGTTTGCAAGTTAATACTGAACAAGGTTTGATTGAGATTAACCACAAGTCCACATTAAATTCAGATGAGCCATTTGTGTTTGCATATTAAGAGACACAGGTATTTTATGCAAAATATCAACCTAAGAAGAGAAAAAGATTTTACTAGTGGGTAGTTTGCAAAATGAAAGTGATTGAGGGTTGTTAATTTACTAATGGGTGAATATGATAATGAAAATGTAGTGCCCATGGTTATAAAATTCTTTTATAAGATACTACACTTCCATCTTCAATTAATATTGATGATGATTTAAATAACCATCATCTCTTCATGACAGAAGTTGTTGGAAAAGATAAGTCCAAGTGAGCTTCTTCCGTTGTTAACCAAAAAAGCTTCTTCCGTTGATGACCAAAAAGTGTCCAAGAGTACTAACTGACAATGATATAATCAGTTGAAGGAGAAAATAAAGTGTAAGATGATGACTTTGTTGATGATGATCAATAAATTTATTATACTATCTAGTTTCAAGTATGTAAAATATTTAATTCTATGTAAATGTTGATTAAAAATATTTTCAATGTCGTTAATATAGATTTTATATACAATACGATTTTAGAGTATGCTTACGTGATTCCTGAGGTCAAAATGCTTTATCTATCCATTTAACTAATGTTTGGGTTGCAGCTTCGACATCTTAGGTCGTTCAGTTGTTGAAGTCATTTTCTCTTCCAGTATCAAGATCATCCTATGTTTCGATAGGGCCTCTCATTCTCTACCCGATTCGGTCTCTTAACACATTCTTTCTTCGACCTCTTCATCTATTCTCGTGATCCCAACAGTTTTCGTATTAATGATATTAACTTCTATATCACCATCTATTCCGACTTGTAAGTTTCTATTTAAACTCTATGTAATTACTTTTCTTCAATTTTTAAATACAAATTCTTGTTATAATTGTTGTGGCAAATACAATATGTTTATTAATTTAATACTAAAGTAGAACTTTGTTTTGAAAATTACCAAATTGAATATAGTTAACTACAAAATAGAATACAAGAAATCAATTGACTTAAATTCTTATTTTGTTATGCATATGCTGAAACTCAACCACTGAGATCAATAATTCAAGCTTAGCTAAAGTGTCAGATTATACTCACATGCAAGAATAAAGAAGATTAGAAGAAGTACTTTACTGAATGAAATACTTAGCACCAATAAAAGCTCAGCCATTTCTGCTGTCAATTCCAATTCACTAAGGAAAGTCAAAAGCACTAAAACTGAAATATCTTATTGCTAATGACTAAAGAGCTATAGAACTGAAAAATGAAATATCTACTCTAATTCAACGGATCTTTTCAGATGAGAAATAGGTACAATCTGGTCAATCCTATAAAACAGGAAGTGACAAGTTTTTAATATTGAATCTATGTGCTATCAATTTAATCAAACTTCTGAAATCAATATGAGAACTCTTTGAGCTAGAACTTTCATACTCCATCATACCAATTTAATCAATTGTTATAAAGAGCTTAAAACTTTCATATCTTTAAACTCTCTTTAAATTTTACCTAAAGCAATTAGTTTTTGTTATTAAGTAAATCTCTCTTTATTGTAATCATTATTCCTCAAGAGGAAAAAACAAATGAGCTAGCATAGTGAGAAGTTGTAAATCTTGCTTATATGTTTTTCGGAACAATTAGGAATTGACTTATGCCATGAAGTTTAGTTGCTGTAACTGGTAGCTGATCCCCTATTGTAAAGTCAGTGTTAAATCTCTATATCCCTCAACTATTTACTTTCAGTAATTATCTGTTTATCTCTACATACTTGATATTTGTGCACATTGCCTATTGTTGCTTAAGTAATTATCTTTTATTTAATCTTTCTTCAATATGATCTGATTTTTGAATGAAAAACTATTCACTCTATCGTGTTTGCCTATTTAAACTATCAATAATATTTCATTTGTTTTTGGCTTCATCAGCCAGCCATCCTCCTCCGTACTTGGACATGAGGACAATGATGTTAATGATGGTTTGGATGATATCAAAGGTGATTGTGAGGGTGATGCTGAGGGGGTGCTATAGTGGCAAGTCCAATGAGGGGCCCTAATAAGCTAGCCCCTCTGTTTAATAATGAGATTGTTCGTCCTATTATACAGATAACTCAAGAAGCGTAAGTAACTATATATCTTACCTATTTTATTTGTGAATATGTATATGATTTTGAAAGATGAATTATAATCATGATAATTTTTTACAGTGCATTCTAAGGACATGAGAAAATAGTCACTACAATTGCTAAGATTGCAAAAGGTCATATTATATGACCTTTTGGTGTATACTCGAAGTATACATCTGAGACAAAGGAGCTACGTGACAAGGAATTCATGGTAATTGTGATATTCTACTATCATTTTATATTATTTTGCTAATTATAAGAATTTTAATTGGGATTCATGATAACTAATAGTGCTTTTTTTTCCATATGCAGTGGCATTTTAGGTTTCACCATAGCCAAGAATGAGAGATCGAAACAAGTCTTCCACATATATACTACCAAGTGACTGTCAGATACATTTAACAAGCTAAGGAAGAATTTAAGGGAGAGTCTTAGGTTAAATACCCAAGATTGGAAGGGTTTTGGTTGCCCACATTTGATCCTTCAGTATGGGTAGGATACATTGTGTGATATGTGAGTCACGAGCAAATTTCAAAATCATTTGAAAATAATGTATGAGAATATGAAAGTTCATGGCGAGCTTGTACACCATATATTTGCTCTATTAATGCAGCTATGCTTAACCTTTTTCTTAATGTTGTTAATGCTTTTTTTGTATATCTTTACTTAATTTACACTAGTAGTGTCTCATTTTTATTATCTGGGAGAAGGAGAATAGTCACCCTGATTTTCAAAGTAGAGGTTTTCGACCAAATTCACAAGAGGAAAGTTAAATTCATTGATATAAAGTCAAAGAACCCAAGAGTAAGTAAAATTTAGTAACATATTGTATTTTTACAATATTTCTAAGTTTGGATAAATAGATGTTGGATTTAATATTCTCTCTGTCTCTTTATTTGTAGGAAATGTAGGACACTGGGAAGGCATAGCATGCATAGGTGGCTACTTGTTCTAGTGATGGTAGCTCAGCTCCAATTTACACTATAATCGTTGGGCACAAATATCAGTTGACAAGAAGCACGTGTATTGGTAAGGATTCGGTGGCTGCAGGTAATCGTAATGATTGGGCAAGTTTCTTAACAAAATCAAGACATCTTCAGCTCCACTTATAACTCATCTGACACTTGAGTTAATTTCTTTGGTGTCGCAGCTAGTTAGGTAGGAGTTTCAAAACTAGGAGGCTATGTTTAAGAGCCAACCATCATATCATTTCCATATGAAGTGAGTATTTTACTGTTATTACTTTATCAACTTTCTTACTTTGTGTAACTATGTACAAGGAGGAAAATAGTAAATATTTAATTTATGCATTCTTATGTGTTTAAGCTAGAAACATTTTAAAATCGGTGTTTATGAGAAAAAGGTAAAATAGTCATCTATTTGATGAGATGAGGATACAACATACTTCCAATTAACAAACTAGGGATATGAGATATCTGTGAAGACAAATAAGACTTATAAGAATAAACATTTTCTCATTTGAATCAACTAGGAAGAACTTATGCTTGCTTATGTGTTTAGGCTAGAAACCTTTGAAAATCGTGGTTAGGGGGTAAAACCATAAAACATAAATCTGTTTGATGAGAAGGGAATACTGGAATGTCCATTGGGATGAGATTTGAAGGAACAAATGATTTCTCGTTTAAATCAACTAAGAATTTATGCATTCTTATGTGTTTAGACTTGAAACCTTTGAAGATAGGGGTTTGGGGGGAAAACGGTAAAGAAAACCTCCGTTTGACAAGTTGGGGATACCTAGACATCTATGGAGCCAAATAAGACTTGTAAGAACAAACAGATTTTTATTTGGATCAACTGGGAATACTTTATGAATGTTTATGTGTTTACCCTAGAAATGTTTAAAAATCAGGGTTCGAAGATCAAAACGGTAACAAATGAGTACTTAAAACATGAATAGCATTTTCAGTGATGACAGAAGACAATCACTGAAGTGATATTTCCTTGTAGTGTAAAAATGGTTTAAAATTTATAGATAAAAAAGCAAGATTCTTGAAAAGGTTGTATAATAATAATAGAAAATAACAACTAAATTAAGTCAAATTATTTCTAAATATTATTGTGGCAGTTAATTATAATACTTGTCTTAAACAACAAGAATAAGAAAAGTTAGAAATTCATTATAGTATTGGTCCTTAAACAATAAGAATAAGAAAAATTAGAAATTAATTTGCAAGAAAGTAGAAAGGTTGTATAATACAAATTTTATTTCATTCAATTAGTTTAGAAATTATAACGGCAATTACCAATGAGAATAAATTCTTGAATTAAGGGAGCAAAAAATTCTAACAAGCTTTGACATTTTTTTAAATTATTTTTTTGAGAGTTCACATGAGCACATTCTGCATCTTATTATAATGTTTCCTGTTTGTCATGATCACGTCCTAAACCTTTGTTGAAGGCGTTGTGTAAAGTATGGCCCGGTATGCTTTTTGAGATTCAATGAATTGTTGGGAATAAAAGGTCTATTAACTTTAGGTGATGGAGTAGGTGCTTGATACTGGACCTCTTTTATCACAAGCTCTAAGCACAACTGACAGAGTCGATATCTAGGCTAAAGTCAAGGATTATACTGAGAAGGACGGTGGCTGAGATTTGGATAGATTGACCTCGTAGCTTTTGACATAGGACGTGTATGATTGATTAAGAATTTAAAGATTAAAAGAAATGATTCTATTCTACAGCTACACCTAAAGGAAAACTAACAATATTTCAATATTCAATTCATCGAAAGTAATTAAGAAAATACATAATAAGCATTTATATAGACAAATCCTAAAACCCTAAGAATTCTAATATATTTAGAATTCCATACTATAGCTAAAGTCCAATTATTATCCAAATCCTAAAGGTAGCAATTAACCACTCACTTGTAACCGATTCCACTCGTCACTCACATTTGAGTCCACGCGTCTCATCAGTCCACATTAGAATTTGGAAATAAAATTCATATTTCCAAATAATGCTTAGTTCATAAACGTTATTGTTATAATCTTTTAATTTCTAAGTTTATATCTCAACTTGTATATGTTTCTTTATGAAGTTTTCCATTAAGCTACTACATACTAATTAATAAGAATTGGACTTTATGTGATAAGGTTAATATTAAAGAGACATTTTAAATGTCTCGACAATGCATAGGGTAAAAGAAACCATTGGAAAAGATAAAAAGCACTTAGTAAGTTAGAGATGTTGAAACTGTCCAAACTTGAGGTTTGGACCAGTGTCCACTTTAACGGTCATATCTTTCTCTAAGAAACTCCAAATCTAATTTCGTAAAATTTATAAAATAATAGACACATGTAGATTTCTAATGGTATATCATTTGTAATTTTTAGATTTATATATCAATACAGTTTATTGTTTGAAGTTGTATCAAATTCTACAGCACGCAGGATTTTTGACAGCTTTGACCTTACCTTAGTTAATTAAACATAACTTTCTCTAGGAAAAACAAAATATGATTCTGTTTGCTGTGTTTATTAATAAACAAGTATATATATCTTTATTATTTAGAAACTTTTCCTATAATCTATCATGAACCCACTCAATTTCTTATGTGAACCAACAACCGGGCACTACAAATCCTGCCTGACCTAGCCGGAGTCTAACAGTTATAAATAACAACATACTTGGAATAAGGCTACGAAATTTTTTAGAAAAAATGTCAAGACTATAAGCTAAATTTCATCTTTTGAACTCTTAATTTAATTCAGTCCCGAAGACACTCGAAATACCAAATTTATGTTACCCACGAAATTTGTCCCCTGCACCCCCTTCAAAACTACTTAACTCCCATTTTCCACCACTTTCAAGCTCTAATTCATACTCCTCACTTCAACACTAATTCACTATCATTACTCCTAATCCAATTAAATTAAAGATTGTATTAATGATTTAGAATTAATCAAGAACTTATATTTCACTTTCAAATATCAATCCAACCAAGTCTTATTCATTAAGAGACAATTATTTTCTTGTAGACATTTTATCAACCACCTTATATGCATGTTTTTGTTCTAGCTCATGAGCAAGTATCTATATATATACTCACCAAGAAACTTACATGAGTCCATCAAATTACATCTTATTCATATTCCACTTCCTCTAATTCATATCTCATTTCATCTTTAAAATATAATTTCCAATAAATAATAACTAATTTCACATCTTAATTACACTTAAAAGAACTCCAAACTATTTACCTAAATTAAGAGATCACCATATTTTAAACTAGTAAGACTAACTTAGCTAAACTATAAATTTATAGCAAGAAAATTCCTGCACATCTACTCTTGATGCCAAGACACTTAAACGCTAACATATCTTCCTCCTAATGATTTTTGCTAGTCGGCCATAAGAGAAGAAAAACGTCCAAGCTACTGTTGGCTTTCTTAATCCATTACAAGAAGTTGGGAAAAAAAAACAGAGTGTGGTCTACCTTTACCTATCACTTGCTGTAGTAAACACCTATAGCATCCCACCAAAACTCCAAGGTCATGGAAGATTTCAAAGGTCACAAGTATGCTGCTTTAATCTTAGTCCATAACTGTTGTCTCCCTTCTTAGAGCTACAAATCACACACACCAATAACTAAGACCTATACCTAGCTAAGCTCACATGGAGGTAAAGGAGGAAAAAGGAAAGCAAAAAGCTAAAAATGCAAGAAACCTCCATGGCTGCCAGAAAGTCCCCACGGCCTATGAAAGGGAAGAAAGAAAAACTTACTAAGGAGTTAGAATTGGCTACTTCAATTATAGGAATTCATGGCCAACTAAAAGGAACAACTAAAAGAAGCAGGAGTAGGGCACAGCTACAAGGAAAATTCCTCACAACAAGAATAGGGGAATGGACACCAAGCAAAGGTAATTCATGGCAGTAGCTGGACCCATACAATTCAAGCAATTCTAGACTAACTATGACAAGCAAAACAAAGAAAAGGAAGGAGAGTAGCAGCTTCGGTCCATCAAGAAGGATGCAGAAATTTCTGGAACACAAGGAGGAAAGCAAATGGGTCAGTCAACATAGAAGAAAAAGGAGAAAATAAATAATAAAAGAAACAAGGTCCAAGTCACCATAAAAATAGATGGTGTATGTTTATTCTTTTATTTACACATTTGACGCACATCCATAAAATTTATATATGTAAATTTCAACTTCTTATGTCCACCCCTAATATAATAAAAATTAATTTCCAACTCACATATGTATACATATATGTATAATATATACAAGTGTTTATTTATTTTACTTCCACTTCATATAAAATTTTACCCACCTATTTACACAAGTTACATACGCATCTTTTAAAATGTAAAGTAAAATATAGGGTTATAACAATTATTTACATTATACCTTTAATTACACTTATACCTTATTTATTACTAAAATTTACATGTTTAAAAAAAAACAACATCAATTAATGGGGTCAAAATCAATGGTTTTAAACTTAAGGCTCAAATTTAATCTTGGTTGAAAATGTGTGTATATATATATATATATATATATTCATAGACTCAAATAATCTTTTATTTTAGTTTACTTTATGAAAAATAATTATTTATTCCGCCACGATGACTTACATATGGTTCTTAAAACATACATTAAATTATTTGGTTCTAGCATATTTAATTACACCGTAACTTATTTAATTCATTTGTATGTTTATCATTTTATAACATAATTGACCTAGACTTCTTATTTTTTCTTTCTTGTTCTGGCGATGGTTGCTGAAGCTCATCCCCTGTTTCTTTCCTTGGCGTGGTGACGCTATATCCTACCTTTGGAAAGACAAATAGACAGAAAGCTTCTTGTTCTCATTAGGTGTGGGATTTGGTGAGGTGAAGTGAAGTAAGTCTCCTTGCTTTCATCAATTTGGGTGTGGTGGGACTGAGTTGGTGGTCCACGGGTGCCGCTCTTTAAACAGGGTATGGACATGGCTCTTCATCAAATAGGCTCGCCAAAGCAACTGTACCTGGTTGGGCAGAGCATCTGCATCTGACGGCCACCAGTGACACCTACAATAGCTTTGGATTGTGGAGATGTTGGTGGCAGGGGTGTGGAGTGGAGCAGCCATAAACGGCAGTAATAGTAGGGGTAGTTGCTATGTAAACTTGTTGTGTAATTGTGGAAGTGAATAAGTGATGGTGGTCTGATTGTGAGATATATTAGTAGGGAAAATAATAGGAGTATGGCAACAAAAAGATCCTTGATTTTCAGTCACTAAGTAAGCGTTTTCTTACTTAGTTGATATATGGTTATGGTGGTTAAGTTTTTATAGTATTAGTTGCGATAGTTAGGATGATGATAATAGGTGATTAGTTGATATTATGTAAGTAATAGAATAACATGAGTGGGAAAAGGAAGTAGGAATTTAAAATGTGTACATAAAAAATAATAACAATAATAATTAAGATAGTGTATTTTAGGTTTCATGAAAGTCAAACAATGAGTCGGTATGCAATTTAATAAGTGAATCCTAAATAATGTAGGAAATAAAAAGGAAAGATGTTACAAATGTTGAAAAGCATAGATACATATGAACAAGTAGGGATGAAGGAAAAAGGAGGAATTAGATACTAGTTCTTTAATAAAATACTTAAGCAAACTTAAATCTTGATATAATTACATATATATATATATATAATTCTTGTTAGCTGTATATTGAATTAGGGAATATAAAAGTTAGATAAGTACCATAAATTATAAAATTTGATGTCTTGAATAAATTAGGATAACCAATCTTCTTTTAAGATATTTGATTATCTTCCAAATAAAATGTTAAATGAATACTTTTAACTATCGAATAATTTCAAGTAACTGAATTAAATCTAATTTAAGTATAGAATATAAACAATATAAGAAGTTATAAGGGTATATTTATTATATGGGTAGTTATATAAGTAGAAAAATTCTAAATTCGAGTAAAAGGAAACATGTTTGTTAAGTGTTAAACAATTGTCTTAAAGAATTTAAATATTACTATTCATATAGAAATTGATTTACATAAACATATGTAGAAATAATGAATTTAGAATTTTAGAATTAATCATGAAATAGACATGATAAAGAATATATGAATTGGTGATTTTTAGCTTCGGATCGTGTCGTGGATACCCCGACACTTTCGCAGACCAAATGAATTGACGAATCATGACCTTGAACTTGTGAGTGAATTATGTACTTTATGGTTATCAAATTATTGTGTGTAATTATGTGTATATTTGAGTTGATGTATTATAATAAAAATTAAGCAAATGAGTTATTTCAGTGATTTAATTGGATGATTTGTGTTTGACATTAATTATGGTTGATAAAGGCTAACAACATGAAGTTTTTCTGAAAAATGATTTTCATTTTTTTGAAATTAAAGTCCAGGTGCACCTAAGATATTTGAATTTGATAATTGATATAAGCTATTCTAATTCTGGCAATTATTTTGAAAACAATTAGAGTGTTCAGTCCTGGTGGGATGGAATTGTGTACGAAGAATTACTTGTTGTACGGGTACGTGAATGCCCGATAAAGAGGTATTATTGTGTGAGACTAAGTTACTCGTTGGCTCTTTGTGTGTTAAATTGTTTGTCAATTGTTTGGTTGTTTGAATGGTTTGATTGGTATGTTGAAATTCATGATCTAAGTGAATTGTGATTATAGGAAAGTTTCAATTTTGTATGTGCATAAGTGATTCAATTATGAATTCAAACTATAATGTATGTGATGTGTGATATTGGTACCTTTAGGGTACATGATTTGCTCACTGAGTCTTTATGACTCACTCTTTCATTTGTGGTTGTTTTCTTTAGTTTTTAGGAATACCACTGCTGGTCGTAAACGAAATTGTTACCTGCCGATTCTACTGCGATAAGGTAGATCTCAGCAATCACATACTTGGAGCGTAAAGGACAATACTTGCAATTGCCTAAGGTGTCAAGCATTGTCGTCGGATATATTGTATTGATTATGGCGTTGTCCTGTTTTGTTAGTAGAAAAGCTCCTCTGTATATGTTGCTATTATCATGTACTGTGGTTATTGTGAATAGGTTGAATATATATATATATATATATATATCATGGGTATGTTCCACTGTACGAGAAACCTTTGCTAGTATTTTTGGTAATCTTGTAGTAGTCTTAACTATAATATATTTATAAGTCTGTGGGACACATTACTTGAGTATTTAGGGTTATAGGGGTATGGACACCTATTTCCCCCGACCAATTATACCTTCATTTGAGGGTGTGACACTTGTGAACCCTTTCCTTGCTTCCCTAGTGAACATGTACATTTTGTCTTCCTCCTTTCACCTTAAACACTTCTCATTTCCCCTCATTCTTCTCCTCTTCTCCTCTTCTTCTCTTCTTCTCTTCTTCCTTTATAAACGACATTCACCCAAACTATATTCCCACATTTCATCCTTTCTCTGAATTCTCACACTTTAACTCTCTATGATTCTTCCCACACACACTTCTCTTTCAATTCTCTACATTTATTCCCTTACTCGTTCACCTTCATTGTGAATATTTTGATAAGCTTTAATATTTTTAGTTTGAAGTTATGTACTTATTTATTTTGTTGTAAATTTTTTATTGTTATTAGTAATTTTATACTAATTAGTGATTTTGATGAAATCATATTTATGATATATTATGTTATGAATTATTAGTAATTTTATGCTTTATTACTTAATCATATATTTTGTTAAAATTAGTAATTTTGTTAGGTTTAAATTAATTAAGATTAGATTTTTTTTGTAATTATAATAATTTTGTTAGTTTTAAATTAATTTGTAAATTAGTGAAATTATAATAATTTTTTTTATTTTTAGCAATTTTATACTAATTAGTGCCTTTGTTGAAATTATAATTTTATAATAATTACGGTAATTAATATATTTATGAAATTATTGATTTTAATTTATGTATACAGTTTAGAGTTATTGATGAAATTATAATTTTTATTATATGTTATAATTACTAGTTTTGTTGAAATTATATTTATGATATATTATTATGAATTATTAGTAATTTTATTATTATTGGTAATGCCATACCCCTCGCAGAGGCTTAATTGGCCTGAGAAATGATAATCAACCATCCGTAACCCTAATTCGAAGAAAGAAACAACTATGACTCTTGACCAACCAATGAATAAAACAAAGAATTTATAAATGCAAAAATTAACATTAAAAGTTTGTTGATTGAAACAAATCACAACTTACTAAAAGTTTTTGCAGAGGTTCCTTGCTATATAGAACATACCTTAAAATATAATTCTATAAACTATTTTTCTTACATAGCACAACATAAAAATAATAAGGAGCTCCGCTTCGTTCACATTATCAATAAGACAAATACTAAAATATTACATCATATCAAATTTGACACCCACAGTTTTAATTTGACTACAAACTTTCATCATTGACTCCAAGTATGAGATTCTAAGGAATACCTTGTCATCAAATCCTCAACAAAACCTCGTATTAATGGTTAACTTCTTTTGAGGTCCTGTTATTAAAAAAATATATCCACAAAAGAGGGGTAAGTCTTACGAACTCCATGAGTGAAAAATTGTACCCAAAAGGTGCTAGTATCACTCAACACAAGTATATAAAATATATAATAAATTAACATCATGTGACAATATTCATATCTTCATTCAAAATTACACGTACACATTGGTATTCATCATAAATTCACAACTTATATAAATCACAGAATCATAAATTAATCAAAGCAGTCATAGCATACAAAGCAAACAAAAGGCCAACGAGTAACTCAGCCCAGCACAACAGCATCACCCTTTGCCTTGCATTTACGAGCTCGCACAACAAATTAATTTCTATGCATCATCCATCCCACTGGGGCTGAACACTTAATTAAAAAAAAAAAACATTTATCAGAATCAGAATTTCTCGTGATTTTAAGGTAGAATATCCTAGATGCACCTGGATCCTATTTTCAGAGATAAAAATAATTTTTCATAAAAATCTTATTTTGTTGACTCGTATCAACCATAACCAATATCAAACAAACATAATTCAAATAAGTCATTGAAATACTGTAATTGCTCATTTTCTATTTGTCACGTTTATTTAAATTCACATATAATTACACATACTAATCTAGCCCCTAAACGTAACAATTAACCACTCACCTATAACCAATTCTATTCTTCACTCACACTTGTATCCACGCATCTTATTATGTCCACATTAGAATCCGGAACTGAAATTCATATTTCTAAATAATATTTAGATCATAAACATTATTGTTATAATCTTTTAATTACTATGCTTATATCTTAACTTGTATAAGTTTTTTTATGAAAGTTTTCCATTAAGCTATTACATGTCAATTAATATGAATTGGACTTTATGTGATAAGGTTCATAACGAAGAGACATTTTAAATGTCTTGACAATGCATAGGGCAGAAAGAAACTATTAGCAAAGATATAAAGCACTAGTGAGTTAGAGATGTTGAAACTATCCAAACTTGGGATTTGAACCAGTATCCACTTTAACGGTCATATCTTTTTCTAGAAAATTTTGAAACCAGTCTTGTAAAATTTATAAAATACTAAACACATGTAGCTTTATAATGGTATATCATTTGTAATTTTTAGGTGTGTATATCAATATAGTTTATTCTTTGAAATTGCATCAATTTCTGCAAAAAGCAGGATTTTGACAACTAGGATCTTACATTTGTTATTTGAACATAACTTTCTGTAGGAAAAAAGAAATCCAATTCCATTTGTCAGGTTTATTAATAGACAAGTATGTATATCTTTCTTATTTAGGAGCTTTTCCTAAAATTTGTCTTGAACCCACTCAATTCCTTACATGAACCAAAAATAAGGCACTCTTAACAATCTAATTTCCTGACGCTCATTCTAATGCTTGTAGAATTTTCATACTTAAGAAATAAATTATGAAAATTTTCTAGTATAATATTTCAAAATGTTAGGAATATTTCATTTTCATCACTTTTCTCCTAATTCATCTTGTAAGACCTTCTAAAGTCAGTTACACTAAAGTTGGTTCAATCAACGTTCGAAAATCATGACCCTGATTTCCACCACCGCCAAAGTATTCATAATAAGGAATTAAAACCTGTTCATCTCCAAATTTTCTCTTTAGTATGCTAGGAACAACTTTTACTTAGAGGTTTCATGCTAATTTCAACCACAAACCCAACGAAGTCTCCCAAACTAACTAAAGGTCACTAAAAAACCTGTATGGACCTAGTCTCAGTCCAGTAGCTCTAACAATCAATATACTTGGAATCAGATTACCAAATTTTGTAGACATCATCTCAAAATCCTAAGACACATTTTATCTTTAGAACTCTTGATTTAATTCAATCCGAACACACTTGAAATACTAAAATTTTCTAAACCACAAAATCTAGCCCTCCTTTGTTCATACCCATTATCACTTTCATCAAATGCTTAACTCACTACATTAATTAACCATTCTTTGTTCTTGTTTAAGAAACTTGTATTCAAAAATAATCAATATAATTCAATTAACCCTTATAATACTCATTTTCCATTATTGAATTTAACTTACATCAATCATTTGATTTTTATTTAAAACATGAATTACATAGTCTTGGTATGAACATATCCAATCAAATTCTAAAACTCCCTTTAATTCATATCATTTTCCACCTTCAAGTCCTACATATCATTAATTCGACTACTAATCTTACCTTCCTAATTAAATTAAAAGAAGTTCCTAACATCACTTAATTTCAATTAAGTGTTGACCAAAAACTTTACTCCTACAGATCAACTTAACAGCAAGATAGCCTAAAATAAAGTCAAGAAAAGTTTAAGAACTAAGGCTAATATGGTTAATTCAGGCCCCTACCTTAAATGGCTGTTAAATCCTACAAAATAGAACATAACAGCAGCACAAAAGTTTATTTTCCTACACCCTAACTTACTTTATTCACACACACTACCCAACCCCACAATTAGAAGGTCACAACTAGGATGGCAAAGCACCATCACTAGCTATAATATTAGCCTATAGCAGCACATACACAAACACTTGGTTATTAATCTTTAAAAAGAGTTGTCACCAATTAAGGGAAAAGAAAGGGAGGCGTTACCTACTCTTACTTTCCTCATAAGCTTCTTATCATAAGGCAACTTCAACATAAAACACAAGCTGTCTTTTTCCACAACAAAACAGTACCATCAGCCACCAAAAAGAAAGGATTTCACGCTCCAATGGCTAACAAAGTAACTTGGGAGCTGCCAAACTTACCCTTCTAGCACTCTAACCTACAGCTATGAAGCTTCATAATCAGCTAGTCACAAGATGGCGCTCAGTCAGCTAGAACAGGGTAGGTTCTGTGCTTACGTCCCTTGAATTCTTGTTGCTCACAACACACTCTAACTCATTCATACACACACCTTCATTATCATCACCTTATCACAAGTCAACCCTCAGGCCCATTTGGACTGTTTTCAAGAGTGATTTAATGTTTTGCCATGAAAAACATAGCAATAGGACTGTTTTCAAGAGTCTCCCACCCACTCCAATATCTCCACCTTTTCACCCTTCCATGGCTACACTAATACATAGCAATAAGACCAAGAAAAAGACACAATAGCAACTCCTAGCTAATTACCTTCTCGGATGGACAAGGAAGAAAACAAGAAAATTTTAGAATTGCTAAGGCGGTAGAGGAAAAGGTAGAACGAAATAGTATCAACCACAAAGATAAAAGTTTTAAAAAAAAAGAGTGTGTAGTCGGGTTAACAAGGAAGGAAGAAAAGATAATAAAATAAAATAATGTTAACTTGTGGTATATATTATTCAAATAATATAAATATCAAGCATTAGTCCCCAATTTAATATATATCTATACTTGTCGCCCTCATAATGTAAATCAATATGGTGGATTTTAAATTATCTATATAAATATATCCAATTATAATCTTATTTTAATTTATTTCATGAACATCTATAATTCACGTAACCACGATAATTTACATACAACATTCTAAAATGTACGCTAGACTATCGAGTTATAACAGGTAATTTTATACTTTAATGTTTAATCATATATTTTGTTAAAATTAGTAATTTTGTTAGGTTTAAATTAATTAATAACTTGATTAGATGTTTTGTTATAATTATAATAATTTTATTAGGTTTAAATTAATTAGTAAAATAGCAAAATCATAATAAATTTTTTTATTATTAGCAATTTTATACTAATTAGTACCTTTGTTGAAATTATAATAACAATTACGGTAATTAATGTATTTATGATAAATAGTGATTTTATTATATGTATAGAGTTTAGAGTAATTGGTGAAATTATAATTTTTATTATATATTATAATTGCTAGTTTTATTGAAATTATTTATGATATATTATATTATGAATTATTAGTAATTTTATGCTTTGATGTTTAATAATATATTTTGTTAAAATTAGTAATTTTGTTAGGTATAAATTAATTAGTAAATTAGTGAAATTATAATAATTTATTTTTTATTATTAGCAATTTTATACTAATTAATGCCTTTATTGAAATTATAATTTTATAATAATTATAGTTATTAATATATTTATGATAATTAGTGATTTTATTAAATGTATAGAGTTTAGAGTAATTGGTGAAATTATAATTTTTATTGTATAATATAATTACTAGTTTTGTTGAAATTACATTTATGATATATTTTTTTATGAATTATTAGTAATTTTATGCTTTATGTGTTATAACTCTCATAATTAGATAACATAAAATTGAGTCTTAAACATACTGTGTAAATTTATGTTGTAAAATAAGCAAACTAATTTGTACTTAAACATGTTATAATTCGATATCTTAATGTAACCTTAGTATACGTTTAAAAATCTTGTGTATTTGTTGAAGTAAAGTAAATAACGTTGTGACCAAGTAAATTCAAGTGAGTGAATAATTAATGTATAGATATACATATTAATACTTAATCTCTATCATAAGCAAATTAAATAAGTAAGCAATACAATTTAACATGTGTGCATATATAACTAAGAATCAATTTAAGCCACATATTGTTGTTGACCATTGACTTTAGTACTTTCCTTTCTTTTTATTTTCCTTATTTCCATATCCTTTTAATTCTCTCACTTATTTTTTGTCATCTTGGCCGATTCTTGGAAGTTTCCTCCACCTTCTTTCTTCTTCTTTCTTTTTCTTTCTTTTTCTCTGCTTCTTTCGTCTTCTAGGTTCTCCTCTATTGCTCTGTTCTTGCGTTTCTTGGATGGCTGTGAGTCCAGCCTCCATTCTTGTTGTTCAATCTTGTTCTTCCTCTTCTTGTAACCATGTTTGTGGGTGTGTGATAAGTCTATGAAATAACTTATATTATATCACATTGTGCATTTATTTTAGCTAGATTCTTGAGTTTTGAGTTACGAATTATTTAGTTTTAGCTTAGTTTGTGGATTAATTCGCATTGCATCAAAATGTCAAGTTTTTAGTTATTATTGCTTATAATTTATCTTTTTAAATAAGAATTTCATTCCTATTAAACTTTGGTTGTGTGTTTTGAAGGTACAAGCTTCAAGGAGTCCTTCTTGAAGGCCAATTACTCAAGGGATAAGATTTCAATTCCTCAAGCGCCTAGGTAGTGAAAAATCAAGGCTACAGCATTGAAAATTGCAAGATAGTTCTTGGCCAAAAAAATTGTTCAACTAGAGGCGTTGAGCTCCTAGGTGCTAGGAAGTGGGTGCAAGGGCACTGGCCTGGAATTAGGGCACCCAACATCATGCACAATCTCTTATTTTGTCCAAAAATCAATACTGGGGTGCCATAAAATTGTGGTTGGGGAGTTGGCCTAATAAAATTACTTTGAATTGGACTCTAACTCATGATTTTTAAAGCCTATAAAGAGAAAGGTCTTGGGGATTTTAAACACATAATTGAGCAAGGGATTTCTAGAGATTTAGAGTTGATTGAGAGTACTTGGAGCTAAAGGAGCAAGGGATTTTGAAGAGCTTGGAGACCAACATCTTCCTAGCTTTCTTTTATTCCTTCTTTCCTTTTAGTTTCTCTGTATGTTCTTAATGTTTTGATTAGCTATAGTCATGTTTACTTTTAGTCGCATAAACTAAATCCTTTTTCTAGGCATATGATGGAACTCACATGTAGTTTGATTTAATTTTATCTATGGATTACTTAGGGTTTGATATTATTGTTATTTATGTCATTCTATGTTCATTGCTTTTAATTGCTTGATCATCAATTAGATAGACTTGGTAATCTAGAAGAACCTTGACAAAGGAAATCTAGGTTAGACTTAAATGATATAACACATGTTTGAATTCATTCATTTAGTTGGTTAAATTTGATTCACATATAGGATAGACATATATATATATATACCTTATGTAGCTAAATTAGATTTGTTCTTAATGAACCTTGCTTAATTTAATTCTCATAGACATATAGTGAATTGATTAACTAAGGTATGAAATATAAGTAATTTGAAAGATACTTAAATTAACTTGGAACCATAAGTTAATAACATAAAATCATAGCTAAGCATGATAGGATAAAGGCAAATCAAGTGAAGTGTGAGGGAAATTATAATCCTAGGTTTTCTCTACATAATCTTAAGTTTACTTGCTTTAGTTTAATCATAATAAAAATCTTAAATTTTCAATTATCTAGGTAAAGCTGGAGTAGGTAAATTTTAGTACTTGGTTTGATGGAATTAATTCCTCGTGGGAACAATACTTAACTTACCCTTTATTACTTGTTTAAATGATACGTGCACTTGCATAGTATTTTTCACAACAAGTTATTGGCACTGCTATCCAGAATTATTCTATTCTTGTTAACATTAATATGAGCTAGTTCTAGTTTTAATTCAAATTTTTTCTTTTTTGTTTCAGATTTATGCGAAGAACTCGTAGCTTGGAATTCGTTCCTGTTGATCCCGAGATTGGAAAGACAATTTGAAGACTTCAAAAGGAGAACCAACAAGCTACTTTGCAAAATCTAGCAATGGCTGACAAACAAGAGCCCAAGACCTTGAGGGACTATGTTGTCCCCTTGATAGAAGGCTTTCATTCCAGCATCCAACGGCCTACAATTCAAGCTAATAGCTTTGAAATTAAGCCCAGCCAGATTCAAATGATCCAACAAATGGTGCAAATTGCTAGCCTTCCAAAAGATGATCTAGAAGCCCATCTGGTGGTGTTCTTGGAGTTGTGCGACACTTTCAAGTGCAATGGTATTTCTGATGATGTCATTCATTTTTTATTTCTCACTTCGAGTTAAGGAGAGAAGGTGGTTGTACTCCTTGCCATCCCACTTAATTACTATATGGGCGGACTTGGCTCAAAAGTTCTTGGCAAAATTCTTTCCACTAACTAAAACAACTAAGTTGTGGAATGAAATCACCTCATTCATGCAAAAGACCAAGAATCTCTTTATAAAGCGTGGGAAAGATACAAAGACTTGTTGAGGCAGTGTCCCTACATGGTATTCTAAAGTGGCTATAAGTCCAAACCTTTTACAATGATTTGGTTAACCAAATAAGAACCGCCATTGAAGCTGCAGCTGGGGATGCATTAATGGAAAAGTTCATTAATGAAGCATATAAGCTGTTAGAAGTAATGGCTTCCAATAATTATCAATGGCCATCTGAGCGACTTGCAACTCTTAGAGTAGCAGGGGTACATGATTTAGACGCCCTCACTGTCTTAACGGCACAAGTGGTTGGTCTAGCTAAAAGATTTAATACTCTTGGGGTTTCAGCAATCAAGAATCAAGTTATGGCTTGCAAAATATATGGAGATGGTCATACTAGTGACAAATGCCCAAAAACAGAAGCAGTGCAATATGTGGGCAATTATAATAGGCAAAGCTACCCTTTCTCTAACACTTCTAACTTAGGATGAAGAAACCATCCTAATTTTAGTTGGAACAATCAAGGGACTTCAAATACTATGAAGCCTAACTACCTTCCCGATTTTCAACCATAAACAAGTCCAGTGGCTGCATCTGAGAAAAAGCCATCCTTGGAGGACATATTCATGCAATACATGTCTAGGACTGATTCAATGATCCAAAATCAAGCGGCTTCTTTAAGAACTCTTGAGACACAAATAACCCAGTTAGCCAATGCCCTGACAAATAGGCCTTAAGCTGCCTTCCCTAGTGACACCGAACCTAATCCAAGGAAGGATAAAGAGCAATGCAAGGTCATCACCCTTAGAAGTGGTAAGACAGTTGAGGAGCCAAATAAACAAGTTGAAGTTGTGAATAAACCAATTAAAGTAGATACTTTAATTGAAAAGAAAGAGAAAAAAATATCAAACTAATGAATCTACTGTGCCTACTCCTCCACTACCTTTTCCTTAAAGATTCCAAAAGAAGAATCTTGACAAGTAATTCCTAAATTTCTTAGAAGTGTTTAAAAAGCTCCACATAAACATACACTTTGCTGAAGCTTTAAAACAAAAGCCGAGCTATGTCAAGTTCATGAAGGACATCTTGTCCAAGAAGAGGAGATTTGTTAAGCATGAAACTGTTTCCCTTATTGAAGAATGTAGTGCTATACTATAAAAGAAACTCTCACTAAACTTAAAGGATCCAGGTAGTTTTATTATCCCTTGTACTATTGGTACTCATTTTTTTTCGTAAAAGATTATGTGATCTAGGAGCTAGTATTAATTTAATGCCTTTGTCTATATATCAGAATTTGGGTTTCGGAGAAGTTAAGCTTACATCAATTACATTGCAACTAGCTAATATGCCTTTAACATGTCCAAGAGAAATAGTAAAAGATGTATTAGTGAAAGTTGATAAATTAATTTTTCTTGCTAATTTTATTGTGCTTAACATGGAAGAAGATAGAGAAATTCTTATCATTCTTGGAAGACCTTTCTTAGTTATAGGTAGAACCTTAATTGATGCGCAAAAAAATGAGCTTACAATGAGGGTTCAAGACCAAGAGGTAACATTTAATGTTTTTAATGCTATAAAATTTCCTTCAGACCATGAAGAATGTTTTTCTTTTGATGTGGTGAATAAAATAACTAAAGAGGTATTTTTAGATAATTATCCTATTGATCCTCCTAAAGCATCTATAATTTCTAGTACTAATAAAGAAGATGACAATTTGTTGAGTGCATGAAATTATTAGATACTTTACCTTTCATAGCGATATCAAATCTTAAGTTTGAATCCCTTAACATTTTGGCTTCCGCACCTTCAGCTTCCAAGCCCTTTATTAGAGCTAAAGCCATTGCCATCACATCTAAGGTATGCTTTTACTGGTCCATCATCTACTTTGCCTATTATTATTTAAGTTGGTCTTACTAGATGCAGGAAGAGATACTTCTTCATATACTAAGAGAACACAAGAAGGTACTACTAGGATGGACCATAGCAAATATCAAAGGCATAAGCACTTCGTTTTGTATGCATAAAAATTTGATAGAGGATAATCATAACCCTACCATTGAACATCAAAGGCGGCTTAATCCAATTATGAAAGAGGTAGTCAAGAAGGAAGTGATAAAGTTGCTAGATGCGAGCATCATATACCCTATCATTTGAGTATGATAGGTCTATGGCTCGCAATGTGTAGGAAAAGACTGCACAAGAATGATTTAATTAATTAATTCATTCATAATACGAGAAATATGGCTAGGGTAAAAAGTAAATCACAAAACCCATTGGATTAGGGAGGATTCAGTCTATCATATATTCAATCTGAATATTTTAATGAGTTGTGTGAAACAACATGGAATACAAAGGAGTGGAAATAAAAGTCGACAACTTCTATAAAAATCAAAGTTCAATGCCAGAGGCTAGTGTTCACGCTGGAGGTTCAAGCACATTCTTTTGTCATAAGGAGATTATGGTAAACAAATGAATCATTTAATTTACCAACTCATAATTTTTTAATATTATGTATAAGTTATGTTTATTTTGCAGGAAAAAGAGCTGAAACGACTCATCCAATACAAGGAGTTGTTTGACCAAACGCACAAGAGAAAGACATGAGAGTTTGTTTCTCAGCATTCATAGAATGTCAACATAAGTGTTAACCTTTAAAATAAGTGATTATTTTATATATATTCAATGAAATTTATCTAACTTAAATTTTTTTATTTATAGAAAGGTATTTTGGAAGACTTATTGAAAAATATGGAGATGACGGAAGTTCCTTGTATATTGAACCGGTTATAGATACGGATGCGTGGTTGTGTTCTACTGGTCAGCCAAAAAATGATAGATTTTATGGCTTTGATCGTACTCTTAACACTTGTTATTCACGTTTCTCGTCTTCAGCCAGCATTAGCTTACACCTAACTAGTTCCTCATCTTGTGCACCTGTCTCAAAAGAACATTTATTAAAATATCATGCATATCGAGATGCATACCGAGTTGCACACTAAGATTCAGACACAAAATCAAGAGATATATAGTTATATTGATAATGTGCTAAAAGGTGTTGTATATGCGATTAAACAATTGACAACTTCTTTCTCTCGGCCTTCTTAGGCACGTGAGCATCAGAAAAAGAAAGCGAAAGGAAAATGTGGACTCTAAGTTTTCTTTCAATCATGAAAAATCGAAACTAATTAAATTATACAAATTTACTTCTATAAATTTACTATGTTTTACTTATTAGGATGATAATGTCAAATATGAAGATGATGATGGTGAATTGGATGAGGATCTTGGTGACGATGATTTAAATGTAGTTTCTTGCTTAGTTTTTGGACAACGTTTTATTATCTTTTAAGTTTACTTTTATCATATATTTTGATATGTTAAATGTTAAATGTGTGTCTAAAGTTAGTTGGATATGCGTTGAAAGTTCATTGAGTATGTGTTAAAACTTTGTTGAATTGGTGTATTTTTCTTTTATTAATGGAGCATGTTAATTATAGTTTGGTTTTTGAATTTCTTGATGTTGCATGGTCAAAACAGGTGTAAAAAATATGGGAAAATGAATTAAAATGCATAAATATATTAAAAACTATTACAGTTAGTGACAAATTAGCGATGATTTTATGACAGAATATGTACATTACATTTTCAGATTTGTGATGAAATAGCGACAAAATTAATTTTAAGATGGATTTGTGACAGAAATAAATTTCTTAATTGTAAACTTAATTTTGCGATGGATTAAAATTTCACAATTGCGACAGATTTTTGACGGAAATCAAAGTTGTCAATCCTGAATATTGTGACAAATTTGCGATGGACTGAAATTTCTTAAGTTTTAACATTGCTACAGATTTGTGAAGGAATTCAAAGATCTTAATCTTGAATTTTGTGAAGCAATTGTGATGGATTTATGACCGAATTATGATATTAATTTGTGACGGAATTAAAAGTTATTAATTATGAAATTTGCAACGGAATTTGTTATCGCAATTTAACGACAGTTTTGATGAATTTTTTTGCAATCGATTTGTGATAGAATAGTGACAGCATATTCTAGTCGCTATAAATTTGCAACGAATTTATAACCGAATTATTTTCATCTTAAAATTGAGTTGAGAAATTTATGATAGACATAATCTGTCCCAAATCCGTTGCAAATTGGATTTATGACGGATTTGTGACTAATTAAGCTCAATGCTAAACTACTTTTTCCTAGTAGTGAAGTTTTTCCTCCTGATTTGACTTTCCAACAAAGAAAAAAGTTTTTACATGGTGTCAAATATTATGTGTGGGATGACCTTTTCTTGTTTAAGCAATGTGCTAATCAGATTCTTAGAATGTGTGTTCTAGAAGAAGAAATTTAAAGTATACTTCAGCATTGTTATTCCTTACACTATGGTGGACATTTTAGAAAAGAGCTAATCATAGCAAAAGTCCCCAAATCAAGTTTTATTGGCCCTCTTTATTTAAAGATGCTAATAATTTTGTTGCTTCTTGCAATAGGTGCCAAAGGATGGGAAACATCTCCTAAAGACATGATATACCTCTTAACAACATCTTTGAAGTGAAGATTTTTTATAGGGAGTTGATTTTATGGGTCACTTCCCATCCTCATACAACAATCAGTATATCTTGGTGGTAGTAGACTATATTTCTAAATGGGTAAAAGTAATAGCCTTAACAATAAATGATTCAAAGGCTATGATGAACTTCCTTAAGACAAAAATCTTCACTCGATTTGGCACCCCTAGAGCTAATATTAGTGATGGGGGTTTCCATTTTTGCAACAAGCACCTGGAGGCCTTTTAGCTAAGTACAGAGTCACTCACAAGGTTGTCTTGGCCCCACTCACAAGGTTGTCTTGGCCTATCATCCACAATCTAGTGGCCAAAGCCGAAATTTCCAACCGTGAAATCAAGAAAATCTTGGAGAAAATAGTATGCCCTTCACAAAAAGATTGGTCCAAGAGATTGGACGATGCATTATGGACATATCATATGGCCTATAAAACTCCCATAGGCATGTCTCCATATAGACTAGTTTTTAGGAAAGCTTGCTACCTCTCGATAAAGTTAGAGCACAATGTGTATTGGGCCATAAAGAAGTTGAATCTTAACTTCCATGTAGCTGGTGAGAAAAGGCTACTTCAACTTAATGAAATGGATAAGGTCCACCTTTAAGCATATGAGAATGCTAAGATTTATATAGAAAGAACAAAAAATGGCATGACAAGAAGATCATGGATCTCCACTTTGAGCCTGGTATGAAGGACTTATTCTTTATTTCCCCGTTTGAAACTATTTCCAAGAAAGCTTAAGTCAAATTGGTACGGACTTTTCGTAGTCACTATAGTGTTGCCTTATGGAGTTGTGGAAATAGTCAAAGAAAAGAAGCTCGACAACAAATTCAAGGTTAATGAGCAAAGGCTCAAACATTATTGAGGAGGTCTTATTGATTGTCAAAAGAGCTCCATCACTCTAGCCAATAATGAATGAGCATAACAAAATCAAGCCTATGACTATAAATCAAGCATTACTTGGGAGGCAACCTAAACTTTCTAAACTTTTCCTTTAGTTTTCAAGTTTTTCGAGTCATATTTAGAATACTTTAATTGAATTTCTTTGTTTTGTCTTATAGGAATAACATAAACACTTCAAAACATGTCAAAGCTTCAAAATAGACCCATTGGGTGCCACAACACCCACTTTTTCCCTCCACAATGCAAGAAAATCAAACCAGATAAAAGTAAATGGTGCCATGGAGCCAGCTTGTGGAATAGCATCAGCCGCGACTCCAATAAGCTAGCACCTAGGTGCTGTTGGCAGGGGCTGCTTTAAATAGCCCAAATTTCATTCATTCTCAACCCCGATTCATATCTAAACACTGCTTACCTCCCTAAAACCATCTTCCCTACTCAAAAATCCAAGCCCTATTGCCCAAATCAATTGATTCAAAGTTCATATTCTTAAAAGTTTTAAGAATGGCATCCATGGCTATTCCTACCTTCAAGCTTTGAAGTGGATTTCCCTCTTGCAAATAAGTTTCCTATAAATCAAGGGTTTTTCATATTTTTCAAGTGAGAAGAATGAAAATTCTTGATCTAGTATGGATATATACCTTGCCTAGAAGTTATTTAAGGATTTGAACTTGTTTTGAGCCATGGGTAATCAATTTTCTGCACTATTCATGTTGTACCCGAATTTGGGTTTGTGAGGTTGAAAAATTAGGATTTGATCTTATATAAATTGGGTGTTTTTGGTTCTAGTAATGTGTGGAGTATTACATGCTTGGCATTGATTACATTTGATATTGATTGTGCTATACAAGTTTGGGGGTTGTGTTATTTTTGTGGTTTGGATTGGAATTGTTGGATATATATATACATTGTGCCATCTTGTGTTTTTGAATTAAGCTATGCCTCTAAAAAAGATCAAGGGGTGGTTCTAGTTCAACATATGACCACACCAAATTTGTGTTCGAAGAAGCTCAACAACGATTTGTATACTTACTTTCAAACTGGGGTATAATTGCTAAAAGAGGGTTTGAATTGATACCTCAATTCCATGAAGAAATCTATGATATCATCAAGGTCTGTCATTGGGAGTAATTTTGTGATCCACCAAAATCAACAGTTGTTTCATTGGTTAGGGAGTTCTATGCCAATGCCCCCGATCACAAGAATGGGAAAGTGTTTGTTCGGGGCGATAAGTTCCATTTGATAGCCATACCATTAATTTTAATTGTGTTTAGATGTTATGTTGTAATTAAAAAAAATTTGTTAGGTTTAAATTAATTAGTAAATTAGTGAAATTATAATAATTTTTTATTATTAGTAATTTTATACTAATTAGTGACTTTATTGAAATTATAATGTTATAGTAATTACAATAATGAATATATTTATGATAATTAAAGATTCATTATATATAGAGTTTAGAGTAATTGGTGAAATTATAATTTTCATTGTATATTATAATTACTAGTTTGTTGAAATTATACATTTGAATAATTATATTTTAATCAAAAATTGTAATTTTAATTAAAATTATAGATTATATGATAATTACGAATTATTTGTGCATTTAATGTTTAGGGTAATCTGTTTGTTTAATCATTTGACTATTTTTGCTTCTTTTTTTTTGGGTTGTTGTTTACATTCTTTTGACAGTGTTGATAGTTTCTACTACTTATTGTAAGTCATAAACAATTATTAATTTGGAAGAAAATGATATTTATCCTTCTTCTTTTTTTATCTATATTTGTCATTGTCAAAAAAATTATAATTGTTCAAATTATAATTTTTATGATATATTATAATTAGGAATTTGTTGAAATTGTAATTTTTATGATAATTGCGATAATAAGTTTATTTATGATATATTAGTAATTTTTTCAGGTTTAATTTTGTTATTTTTTGTCACACCCCTAAACGAAGACATAATTGGCCGAAAGAATAGATAAGCAAACATCTATAACCTTGACTTTACCACTACTAAACACACAAGACTCTCAAAACAATCATATTTAAAACCAGGGAAATCTTTGCTGAATTAAAGTAAAAACACAAACTTGTTAGTGAATATATAATATTTACTAAAAATTTTGACAGATGTTCCACACAATGTGAAACATACCCAAAACATAAATAATACATATTTATGTTTCTACAAAACAAAAACAAAAACAAATATAACAAGACCCAGGAGCTTTGCTCCGTTTCTCATCATAATAACAATCAGCTAGAGTATTACCACACATAAGACTAGACACCTCACAACTTTAATGTGACTACAAACTTTCACCTTTTAACTTCAACAATGAGATTCTGAAGAATTACCTTGCTACTTAACACTCGGCAAAGTTCATTATCAATAATAGCAGCCCTCAAGATCTAAAAAAAAAAATCAAAGAAGAATGATGAATCCTACAAACTCCGTGAGTGAAAAATTGTACCAAAATGGTACTAACATCACCCAACACACTATAGAATATATAATTAATTAATATCAACATGTAATATTCTAAAACTAATAAGATTACACATATACAAATATGGAAATATAAGACTTAGTAAGCACAATTCAATTAGTACACTATATAATCAACTTAAAATGATCAAAGCAAGCAAAAGGCCAACAGAATAACTCAGTCCCACATACCACCTTCCATTGGGCAATTTTGTGCCTGCATATCAAATAGAATTAAAAACAAAATTACTAAAATCAAAATCAGAAAATCTTAAACATCCTAGGTACACCTAGATTTTATTTTATGACATAAAATCATTTCAAAAAATATTTCACTTCGTTGGCCCTAAGTAACCACAAATAATTTCAAACATCAAACACAATTCAATTAACTCAATGCAACGATATATATTCTTTTTTTTTTTTTTTCATATAACACGTCTATTTAAATACACACGTAAATACACATAATAATTTAGCTACCAAAGGTTAACAATTAACCACTCACTATTAACTGATTTTATTTTTCACTCACACTTGTAGTTATGCATGTCGTTAACTTAACTACACTTTCCGAAGCTGCAATTACATGTTTTGAGTGTTACTTAGTTTGACAATTCTTAAGTTATGACCTTTTAGTTACAAAAATCTAGAGTTACGCAGGTTCAAATATTTATTTAAAGTTAACTTTTCTTTAGTTTTTCTCACAACAATCTTGGAGACATATTTGATTTATGCTTATATACTTAACTAAATTTAACAAAAATTAAGTTTAAACATTAATTTTAGAAAGTTATCTATCTTTCTTATTTAGAAATTTTTCCTAAAATCAGTATTGAACTCACTCGATTCCTCACATGAACAAAAATAGGGCACTACACAAATTCCTGGTTGCCAACCTCTAATTCCAATGATTATATAATTCTCATAATTGGGAGTTAAATTAGGAAAAATTTCAGTCTAGTATTTCAAGATGTTAGGACCATATAATGTACAACACTCTTCTCCAAATTCATCATTTAGGACTCCTTATCTTATTTACTTCAAACCAAGTACTGTCAGAACTAAAAAATCACAGTCATGATTGTTTTTATACCTAAAAAAAAACACAAAACATATAATTAAGACCTGACCCACTCTAGATTTACTCTTTAGTATGGTAGGAACAACTTCTAATTAGTGGTTCTAAGCTAATTCAAACTACAACTTATGACAAAGTCTCCTGAACTGATTGAAGCTTACTAAAAATCCTGCATGGACCTAGCTGCAGTCCAGTAATCATATCAACAAATATACTTAAAACCAGGTTAGGGAATTTTGTAGACAATATCTCAAAACCCTATGCTACATTTTTTTTCTTTTTTTTTTTATCTCTTAACTTAATTCAGCTCCAAAAGCACCTGAAACACAAGATCGTTCTAACCCACAAAATCAGGCCCTACATTCACTTTTATTAGCCACTTAGCCATCATTTATAATCACTTTCTTAATGCATTAAAATTACTTATTCCGTAGTGCTAAGCAACTTCGTTTGAAATGAGAAAAAATTTAATTATTTGAAGTAAATCAATTCAACCAAGTAGAGAAAGTAAATGATATTTTTGGTGGCAATATCAACATTGTTTGTAACAGAGAACTCAATTTAATTCTCTTCTTCTAATCTTGCTTAATATCAACCTAAAAATTTCATCTATAAAATTCAAAAACCATAATGATAGACATTTAATATTATATGCTTAAATGCTTAATTAACTACTTGAAAAATTTGTATGCTCATTTAATTGATTGAATTATACCCAATGTTTTCAAGGGTGAAAGGCACATCTAAGGTGATAGCTCCCTAAATAGCCTGAGGCGAAAGGGGCCAAAAAGGCAATAGCATGAGCAAATTGAGGCGACAGTTCTAAAAAATACTACTAGATATACTATATTGAAGACTGTATTATACATAATTAAACTAGAATACAAAACCAATATTTGAAACAAAAAAACCAATATTTGACACAAATATTAAAAGTATGCAAGGTGATTCATTACTAGATCGCTTCCTTAATATTGTTAATAATATTTTATTATACCATCAAAAATTGTAAAATTTTATTTGTAATTAAGTAGTAACTTGAAAAATTTATAAAAACATTTTACAATATATTTGCTCTATTTTTTTTGTCTATTTGCACATACAAGAGTTTTGGGCTAAGATTGTTAGGCTGGGCTTAACATTCAAAATAGGGAAAAAAAGAAAATCATAACTCCTTTCATTAAAACGCATTGTTTCTTATTCCTTTTTTTTTTTTTACGTGTCTTCCTCCCTCCTTCTGTAGCACTAAAGCACATCAAAAGCAAAGTAGATCAGATCTGCGACTACTAAGGAATGACTTTTGCTGGATCTTCTTCCTTCATTCTTTAATTTTTTTTTTTTTTGTTTTTTTTGTTTTTTGCGAGTCTTCCACTATTCTTCCTTCTTTCCTTTTTTGTTTTTTACAGCCTTCCTCCTTCTTTGCAATTAGGTGCTCACCTAAATTGACTTTCGTCTTGGTTAAGGTGGCCGCCCGAGGGAGAAAAGCATTTGCTTGACTTAAGTGGACTCGTCTAAAGGTTGCAGAGGCAGTAACCCATTGCCCTGCCTTGCTTGGTCGCCTAGGCTAGCACCTAGAGCGCCTTTGTCATCAATGATTATACCAACTAATAACTGACTGTTTTTGGTTCTCAGTTAAAATCAGTAATCTTAACCTTATTGGTACTCTTCGTTGGTTCCTCTAATACATCTTCCAACCAGTTTTCAAAAATAGGAATCTCATGCCATGGTTGAGGTATTGTCTTAAAGCAAACTAACATACCCTTAGTTCAAACTTACTCACTTGGAATATCCAAAAGATTACCCAAATTCTAAAACTTCATACAAAGACATCATTACAGGAATAAGAAAAGCAAAACACCTTACACTGCTAAAATACTCACATATTTACATTGCAGCTGTTGCCATAAAACTAGACTACTTCACCCCTATACACAAACAAAACTAGAAGGTATATTTCTTAGTTGTAGGGGAGGACAGTACCTGGAGATTTTTGGAGCTTGAATAGACAATGAACACGGCAAAGAGTAAAGGCAAGTTAGCTGTTATGGAGGTGACTATCATGAAAAGGTACACGGTCATAGCAAGGGAAAGTAACAACAAGTAAGCTCAGTGAAAAAAAAGTAAGAAGAAGGAGAGAAAGGTGGTGGAAGTGTTTAGACCAATTGAAAAAAATCAGCCAAGAAATATACAATTGAGAAAGGCAAAGTGTATAAAATATTATATTGTATTAAGTCTAAAAGTTAAAAGTTAGATTGTATAGTGTAGGTTTAATCTTATTATTTGCATCTAAATATATATATATATATATATGTATATGTATATTTAGTTTCTAATTTATTCCTTTTGCCTACACACTTGTTATAGACATCAATAAATTACATATGTGAATTTCAAGTTTTTAATTAACCAATATTATAGAGAAAATTTGATTCCCTAATTACATGTTATGTATTTACAATTGTTTATTTATTTAAAGATTTATCTAACGGGTGCCTAAAGGGCATTTGTTAAGCTTCTATAAATTGAAAGTTTGTAACATTTATTATGGTAGTTGATCATGATTTTAGTGTAATTTATTGCATAAATTACCACTTGTAGAAAGTTTCAATTTCCAATTACTATATTTATTGTAGCTTAACAATTAGAAAAACCCTTATTTTAATTCTAACTTGTGTAAAATTTTATCCACCTAGTTGTGCAGGTTACATACGAATATTCTAAAATGTATGTTAAATTATCGGGTTATGACATTCTCTCTTCCCCCTTAAAAGAAATTTATCTTTAATTTTAATAAAAAAAGGATACGGATAAATCGTTTACCCAATTCAGCCAAATAGATGTAGATATTGTTGTTTTATCATATTATTAGATTCTCAAGGGGCTTATAGTTAACCGTAATGTTTGTAGACAATGTTCATAAACAGAGTACTCTTTGTTTCTCATGTTCTTATCCTAAACCCCGTAAAACATAAATATCCTCAAGCCATAACTTCTGAAACATGAACATATGAAAACTCTAGATGTACGTTATTCTAATATGACAATAAAGACTTGTTACTTTATCACATGGGCCCACCACACTTCCACTATGCCACTTTAATTAAAGCCAATATTATGTTATCTTACACGATTCACAAAACAACTACTACGGGTGTTCGTGTCTAAATAAACAAATGAATTCAATGTACATTTATCGTATAAGGCCAAGGAGAGGCATGACTAGTTGGAGGAACTTATCACACCACTAAACAGAGGCATGACTAGTTGGAGGAATGGATAATTAAACCTCCATAACCCTAACTTTACCACAACTAAACATTCAAGACTCTCAAAATAATCATATTTAAAACCAAGAAAATCTCTGCTTGATTAAAGTAAAAACATAAACTTGTTACTAAATACATAATATTCATTAAAAAATTTAGCAGAGGTTTCACGTAATGTGAAACATGCCCAAAACATAAACAATACATATTCGTATTTTTACACAACAAAAACAACAACAAAGACAATAAGACCTAAGAGCTCCGTTACGTTTCTTATCATAATAATAATCAAATAGACTATTACCTCACATAAGACTAGGCACCTCACAATTCTAGTATGACAGCAAACTTTCACCCTTTAACTTCAATATTAAGATTCCGAAGAATTACCTTACCGCCAGGCATAGTCTATTATCGATAATAGCCACCCTTGAGATCTTGTTACAAAAAAAAAAAAGAATAAAAAAAACCTTAAAACAACCTAGGTGCACCTGGATTTCAGTTACAGAAATAAATTATTTCGAAAAAACATTTCATTTTGTATGCCTTTATTAACCAAAAATAATTTTAAACATCAAACACAACTCAATTCCATTAACTCAATGCAACACTATACATGCTTATTTATTTTTATTTTTTTTCATATAACACATCTATTCAAATATTCATGTAAATACACATAATAATCTAGCTACCAATGGGTAACAATTAACTACTCATCTTTAACCGATTTTAGTTATCACTCACACTTGTGGTCATGCGAGTCTTAATTCAACCACACTTTCCAAAGATGCAATTACATTTTTCAGTTGTTACTTAGTTTGAAAATTATTAAGTTATAACCTTTTAGTTACGAAAATCTAAAGTTACTCAGTTTCAAGTATTTATTTAAAATTAACTCTTCTTTAGTTATTCTCACAAGGATCTTGCAGATATATTTGATTTTTGCTTATATACTTAACCAAATTTAATAAAAACAAGTTTAAACATTAACTTTAGGATGTTATATATCTTTCTTATTTAGAACCTTTTCCCAAAATCAGCTTTAAACTCACTCAATTCCTCACATGAACAAAAACAGGCACTGCACAAATTCCTGGTTGCTAACCCGTAATTCTGATGCTTACAGAATTCTCATAATTGGGAGTTAAATTACGAAACTTTCTAGTCTAGAATTTCAAGATGTTATAATTTTTAATCTACAACACTCTTTTCCTAATTCATCATTTAAGACTCCCTAATCTTAATTACTTCAAAATAAGTACAGTCAGGACCAAAAAATCGCAGCCATGACTTGTAATACCTCCAAAATACACAAAACATAGAATTAAGACCTACACCTCTCCAGTTTTACTCTTTAGTATGTTAGGAATAACTTCTATTTAGAAGTCCTAAGCTAATTCAAACTATAACCTATGACAAAGTCTCCTGAACCGATTAAAGCTCACTAAAAATCCTGCATGGACCTAGCTGTAGTCCTGCAACTATACAGACAAATATACTTAAAACCAGGTTACAAAATTATGTAGACAATATCTTAAAACCCTAAGCTAAAAACTTTCTCTTTTGAACTCTTAATTTAATTTAGCTTCGAAAGTACCAAAACACAAGATCTTTCTAACCCACAAAATCTGGCCCTGCATCTCCTTTTATTAACCACTTAACCATTATTTATCATCACTTTCTTATTGCATTAAAATTACTTATTCCGTAGTGCAAAGTAACTTTGTTTGAAATGAGAAAAAAACTTAATTATTTGAAGCAAATCAATTCAACCAAGTAGAGAAAGTAAATGAAAAAAGGAAAACCAACAAAAATTAACTAGGTCAATAAAAGGTGAATTGTTTGACAAATTAGTCTACGCATATTATTTTTGGTGGCAATATCAACATTATTTGTAGCAAAGAACTCAATTTAATTCTCTTCTTCCAATCTTGCTTGATATCAACCTAAAAATTTCATCTATAAAATCCACAAACCATAAAGATAGACATTTAACATTATACCCTTAAATGCTTAATTAACTACTTGAAAACTTTGTAGCCTCATTTAACTGATTGAATTATACTAACTAATAACTGATTGTTTTTGGTTCTTGGTTAAAATCAGTAATCTTAACCTTATTGGTACTCTTCGTCGGTTCCTCTAATACATTTTGCAACCAGTTTTCAAAAATAGGAATCTCATGCCATGGCTAAGGTATTATCTCAAAGGAAACTAACACACCCTTAGTTCAAACTTACTCACTTGTAATATCCAAAAGATTACCTAAATTCTAAAACTTCATACAAAGACATCCTTACAGGAATAAGAAAAGCAAAACACCTTACATAACTGAAATACTCACATATTTACATGGCAGTTGCTACCATAAAACCAGATAGCTTCACCCCTATACATGGCCAAAACTAGAAGGTATCCTTTTTGGTTGCAGAGGCTGATAGCAGCTGGAGATTTTTGCAGCTTGAATAGGCAATGAACACGGCAAGGAGTAAAGGCCAAGTTAACTGTTATGGAGGTGCCAGTCATGAAGGGTACACGACCACAGCAAGAGAAAGCAAGAACAGGAAAGCTCAGTAAAAACAGAGCAAGAAAAGGGAGAGAAATGAGGTGGAAGTGTGTAGACCAATTGAAAAAAATCAGCCAATACAACTAAGAAAGGACAAAGTGTGTAAAATATTATATTATATTAAGTCCAAAAGTTAAAAGTTAGATTGTATGGTGTAGGTTTAATCTTATTGTTTGCATATATATATATATATATACATCTAAGAGAGGACAAAGTGTGTAACATATTATATTATATTAAGTAAAAGTTAGATTGTATGGTGTAGGTTTAATCTTATTGTTTGCATATATATATATACATCTAAGAAAGGACAAAGTGTGTAACATATTATATTATATTAAGTCCAAAAGTTAAAAGTTAGATTGTATAGTGCAGGTTTAATCTTATTATTTGCATATATATATATATAATTTTTTCTTTTTGCCTATACACTTGTTATACACATCAATAAAATTACATATGTGAATTTCAAGTTTTTAATCAACCAATATTATAGGGAAAATTTTATTCCCTAATTACCTGTTGTGTGTTTACAATTGTTTATTTATTTTAATTCTAACTTGTGTAAAATTTTATCTACATACTTACACAGGTTACGTACGAACATTCTAAAATGTAAGTTCAACTATTGGGTTATGATAACTATGAAAATTGATATACCTATGTCTAATTATTTGTGAATTATTAGTAATTTTGTTAGATTTATATTAATTAGTAATTTTAGTAGGTTTAAATTAATTAGTAGTTTTATAGTAATTTATACTATTTACGATAATTTGTGAATTAAAATAATTAAAGATTTTGTTCACATGATAGGTTTTATTATAACTATGAAAATTAGTATATCTATTTCTAATTAAAAAATAATTATGATTTTTATGGTAATTATTGATTTTTCGATAATTAGAAAATACTATATATACGATAATTAGCATATTTATGATAAATAGTAATTTATACTTAGTTATTGGAAATTAGTGTTTTTTGATATAAATCAGTTTAATATATTATAATTAGGAATTTGTTGAAATTATAATTTTTATGATATGTTATACATGAATTATTAGTAATATTGTTATGTTTAAATTAATTAGTAATTTTGTTAGGTATAAATTAATTAGAGATTAGATAATTAAGGATTTTACGATAACTAGAAATTTTATGATAATTAGGGAATTAGTATATTTATTATAATTATGGAATTAGTGTAATGATATATAATTAGGGGGTTTTATGAAATTATTGAATTCATTAAGAAATTAAGGACAAAAACTTATTGTTTTTGAAGATTTTAAATGTACATGATAAATAATGGGAGATATAGCAATTTTGTGTTACATGAATGGTGAAATCTATATTGATCCAAACATACTTGAATACGATTCTAATCTCGTTAAGTTAATTTATGTACCCAGTATATGAAGTATGAACAGTTTCATGCTCGATTGTGCAAATTCTTAGATATTGGTAGAAGAATAGAGTATGTAACTATCATTTGTCAGTATCCGATTGCCATGAAGAATTCAAATCCGTTAAATTCCAGTTGTAGTAGGGTTTACAAAGACTTGTCCACCATGTTACAGCATGCTAATGTGTAAGGTCTTGGATTTTTTTAAAAAATTTTAAAGGGAGGGGGAGGCAAGACTTGAACCCTGAACCTAGACTTTGAGGGAAGGGAAAAGGTGCCAATAGACCATAAGAGTCTAGGCCAAGGTCTTAGATTCACCATTGAGATTTATTTACCAACATCACACTTTATGACACAGCTCAGGATATGTCACGACATCGTATTCTTAGTCATGACATACCCGAAGCTGTTCATGAAAACAGAATCTTGGAAACCCAGTCAACAATGGTTGATAGTTAGGCTCCTTGTACACTTTAATTGAATCAGGGTGATTTGCCAAGTTTTCATGTTACAGGAGAAACATTGTAATCTCTTAGGTCTCCTTCACCGATGATTTAGTTGAAAGCACCCGATTTTAATGATTTTGCTGGGTTGGACATGTACTGAACAACGCCGATAGTGAGGAGGAGGTGGACCTTGACTTGAACATTGATGTGGATGATGATGGTATTGACGAGGTACCTGAAAAAGATTTATATAACTAATATGTCCTGAGTTCCTTCTACACGGACATGAATAATGAGGGGGCACTACGGTAAACCCTGACAACGTTCGAAATGCTTCATAGGAGTTGCATAATGACTTTTACAATAGTAAGGTATTCAACACGAAGATTGAACTGAAAAACATAGTGAAATACATGGCATATAATGAACCGTGTGGATTTCATTATCATTGAGTCCAAAAAAGACACGTAGGATATCAGGTGAAAGATCCACAAACAGGATTGAAAGTGAAGGTTACGAGGATATCTTAGTAAAAGATATGACCAATTCAACATTGCAAAGTTGGATGTGGCTCACACCTATGTTAATAGCGGAATGACATTTGATTATTACAATCTGGACGAAAAGGCCATTGTAAAGTATATAAAAAATACGATCAATCAAAACCCCACTATGCCAGGAGCTATGTTGCATCAGCTGATAAAAGATCACTTCCATTATGAACCAATCCGGACACATGCTTCAAATGGAAGACTTACCCAACTAATATTCCTGGAGAGGTCATATTCCACTGGGTAGTCTGGGATGTTGGTCCATTTATCGAGGTCTTATATCATTGTAGACCAGTTATTTAAATTGACAGCACATTCCTTTATGGTGATAACAATTTGTTGTCACTTGCATTTGCATTTGTGCAAGAGGAGACTTGAGATAACTGGTCATAGTTTCTAAGTTTGTTTTATATGCATATAATGCAATAAGTAGGTATTTGCTTAATATCTGATCTTTACTTTAGGATAATTGTTGCAGTAAAAGATCCTCACATTAGCAGGAATGAACCTTTAGGGTATTACTATTTCTGTATTAGGCACATTGCAAGTAATTTTCAAAAGACCCACAAGAATTCCATGGCAAAAAATCTCCTGATAAAAGCTACTAATCAAGTTCAAGAGTGTAAGTTCAAGAAATATATGGAAAAGTTTGCCAAAATGGACCCTCTATATATGAGATGGATTGCTATCATCCCTATCAAGTAGTGGTCATTGGCACACAACAGAGGTCAACGCTTTGACTTCATGGCTACGAACTTGGAAGAGTGTATGAATAATGTTTTGAAGGGAGCACATCAACTCTCGATCACTGTGTTAGTGCGGTTGACATTTTATTAGTGTGTTCACTATTTTTGTAAAACATTGAGTAGAGATTAATGGTCAGCTACATACTAGCAATTAATGCACGAATGATTAGAGAAAGAAAATCCAAAATTGGACAGAGATGGTAGGTGAACACAAGCTGACACAGTTTTCATACTAGTTTGGGGAAAATTGAAATAAATAGGCTATTTCGTAGGTGGCTATTCTGAAAGGGAAGTAACCAGCATACTGGAAACATAAAAAAAAGAATGTGCTCATGCAACAAGTTCCAGCAATACATAATCTCGTGCTCATATGTTATAGCATATTGTGCTAGCATGCACTTGGATTACAACTTGTTTATCAAAGAGTGGTGCAATCTGGGAAATCAGGAATTGGTATACATTTCACAATTCAACCCAATGATGCACGGCAACTATTGGACAAAATACAGGTTCCCTCGCGTGCTTCCTGATATATCAAAATTGCAAAAGAATGGTAGGCCTAAAACTTTGCACATTTATAATGAGATGGACATTAGAGAGTGTACCATGCCACAAAGGTGTGGTTTATATAGGTAAGAAGGATACAATCGTAAAAAATATCCTAACAATACACATCATTAAACCCCAACTTCTTCGATAGCATTCTTTACCTTATTGTAAATGGAATAGTCTTTCTTATTTAACCTTTATCTTAGTTATTTGTTTCTCTATGTAAAGGAAGGAGTCTTTCCTATTTATGTTTTAATTTAGTGTTTCTTATAAAGGAAGACTCTTCCCTATATATGGTTTAATTTAGTGTTTCTTTAATTTGGTTTTGCTTGTAAACTAGAAGTTTGTTTCTAGTTTTTTTATTATGTGGGTTTAGGAATTATGTTCTCTTCCCCTAGGCCTGTGTATCAAGTCGGGTAGGATCAGGCAGTGGGATTTTTAAAATCGAACAGATAGAGTTTATTTTGTATTCAAGATACTTGTCTGAAACTGACTGGGCTTCATATTTGACACCGATCGAGAATGGTAGGTCTCGAGTCGGTCAATTTCAATTTCGGTTTTGGCTTTTTACATATTAGGCTGGACCTCACAAATTTGAGGCCCATAACAATTTTAAGTTAGCTTATTTTCTTTTTCTTTTTTCCTATGTCCTGTTTTGCATGGTTTAATGATTATGGGCATTGTTTGAGCCTTTTCAAAATACAATATTGGTCAACTAACATATTTTCTTTTTTCAAATTGTCATATGATAAAACAATTAAAGAAAACATAGGCAAAGCCTAAAACAAAAAAAATTTCCTGCTAATCTGCCATCATAATTCGGTCACATGAACAAACTTTCATATTTGGTTATCCTGCATCTTGCTATATCATAGAAATCGAAACATCATTCCACAATCCTCACAACATAAAACACATAAACCCTAGCAACCTTCCAATCATATTTACAAGTGTAAAAGCATATAAAATGGTTTAACATCATCTAAAATTGTCAGCAAAGAACCAAATAAAAATAAATAGAAACATAAAAAACTAACAGAAGCATAAACTCACAGCCAATACAGAGTAATTAACTAATAGCTAATACAGAGTAACAAACTAATAGGCTAACTTTAATAGCCAGTAATGAACATTGGCAAAGTAACAGTCTGCAGATAGCAATGGGCAATGGACAAACTCACAAACTTACATGTAATTCATAACAAATAACAAATAATGTTTAGCAATCCAAAAGCAAAAACATAAACTGCAATCTAACAACATAATTCATGAACTACAATCTTGCAAATCTTCAAGTTCAAGTTTCAGCCACATCATTATCCAAATCTGCAATCAAAACAAAATTGGTTAATTTAAAAATTATTATTATTTGAACTAATAACATAAAAATATTAATAGATAGTAAAGATAAAATGTATATACATTTGAAACTATTCAACAATAATAGGCAGTACTATAGATTCTACCACTAATAATAAGGTTTCTACAATATATATATATATAGTATTAGCATACTTCAATAGTATACCAGAAACCTAAACTAAGAAAAAAGCAATTCATACATACCTCATTTAATGGATAGCGAACCCATTAGATTCTCCAATACATCAATACTCTCAATATTGGATGTGCATGGACAACCAACTTCCAATTCTAATGATAACATGCATTTGATGTTACATACAATGTGCCAGAAAAATTATGAGTTACGTCATAGAAAATTTTAAGAAACTGTGTGAAAACCCTTGCATTCTCCCAATCCTCATATTTAGGAGAGTCAATCTTGTTAGCTTTCTCCTTTTTCTTTTCATTCTAATTCTGTTTCTCTTTCTCTTTGTCACCCTTCTTAAACCAAATCTTATACTTTTCATCATCTTCCTCTAACCTCCCAAAAGCAATTTGAAACTTCAAAGCATTATATAGCATTAAATAGCTAGAGTTCCATCTTGTTGAAACATCAAGGCAAACCAAACCTTTAGAAAGTACCTTCTCATTTTTTATTGGTGCTTTAAATTTAGCTTGGCTTGCGGGAGATGATCTGACATATTTCACAGCTTTTCAGATTGTAGTAATAGAGGGGTGAACCTTTTTCAATCCATTGGATACAATCAAGTTTATAAAATTACCCTTTAAAAATGCCCTACCTTATCTATTCAATTTTCTCTTTAAGTAAGTAAGAGCAACCTTATTTGTAGAGGCATTGTCAACTGTGATTGTAAAAACTCTCTAAATCCTCTAATCCACAAGACACTTCTCTATTGCCTTCTCAATTTGCTTACCCTCATGACTATCAATCAAACAAAAGTTCAGATTTCTTTTCTTAAGTTTCCAATCATCATCAATATAATGTGCAGTAAGACTCATATAATTCATATTTTGAATTGAAGTCCATGCGTCAGTTGTAAGGCAAACTCTTTACTTTGTCCTCAAAAACAAACTTTTCAACTTTAATTTGTCATTCAAATAAATTGAATATATATCCCTAGCAACTGTTGTTCGGGGTGGAGGCCGAAAATGGGGTATAATGACAGATAACAAAAAATGAAAGGCATAGCTCTCTATATGCCTAAACGGCAACTCACTATATACTATGTAAACCACTATAACCCTCCTAACATTCTTGTTGCTATAAGCAACTGGAGATAACTCATTTTTTCCCATATTATTTCCCTCAACCCTACAATTTTTTGGCCTACCCAAATTCTTTCTGACCCTTTTGCTGAAGCCTAAGTTGTACTTCATACATTTTTCCAAGTGGTTAGACAAATTACTTGTTCCATGGAACTTTATATGCTTCACACAATACTTACACGCAGCCAAAGGACAATCCCCATCTAGACTTTCTATAATTACATCAAAATGTTTCCATACACTTGTTTTTTAAGTTTCAAGAACTTTTCCAATTTGGCTAATTTCTTAAGATAACAGATCTCGTCGATATTTTATTAGCTGACGTTGATGTTGCATCATCTTCAATTTCAATATATTCATCACTTACAACATTCAGATCACTCTCCATTATTGCAAAACCTGACATTTACATAATTATTGTTAACTATGGAATAAAATGCAGCCAAAACATAAATATACAGTAGATAAACTAACATAACTACATAGCAAAATCATTGATACCAAGCAGACACATAACTATGTAGATATACTAACAAAGCAAATGCCAAATCAAAAAAGCTACTTAGAAGTTAAAAGTTTAAACACAAGCGGAACCATTACATGCAAGTAAACAAAAAACATCCAAAAGACTTTAAAAAATAACTACTAAAGAAAGACAAAGTCGTAAAACAAGTTGCTATCATCCATATCTTTACAATTGAAGCACAGGCTGCTAGACTAGCTATCCTAACTCCCACGAGTAAATAGTGACTTTTAGCAATAAAGATTTATACAAAAAATAGTGGAACATTGATAGACATAATCAGGATGAAAGCACAAAAATGAAGCTTGAAACCTGAAACCTAAAAATTTATAATCTGAATAAATAACTAAGTAAATAAACAAACCAGAATCATGTAAACATACAAGAAACTTAATGAAACAAGAATAGCAAAACTTACTTTTCAAAACCTATAAAAAAGAGAAAACAAGCTATTTGTATATACCACTACTAGTAAAGATCAGAAAACTAATGCAGAGAACTAGGTAGTGTAGTAGTCTGAAGAAAGCCCAATACATACCTATTGTCTGTTGGTGTCTTAGTTTGGATTGAACGAACTCCACACCTCTGAGCAAGGGGTCTCCATAGTTAGATGATGAATCAGTGGTCTTCCTCGTGAAGGGTGGAGGAATAGATTTGGCTCCTGGCTATTGAGCTACACCATGGTCCATGGTAATTTGACGATTAATCAAACTTAGTTCTTACTTCTTAAGGTTATGATGGAAGAGGCAAGTGGGAACAGGACGCAAGGAAGAGAATAAGGATTCTGATTTTTTGATGGTCTATTGGGCTATAGTTTTGGCAAAGTGGTATTAGGCTTAGGTGTAAAATGTAGACTAGAAATTAGAAAAGGATGTTTAACTTATGTTGGGTCGAGTTCGGTTTTGAAATTGATTTTTCAAATACAACTGAACTCAAACTCACTGGTGGAAATTAGGCATACCTAAGTTATTTTGAGGGCCTTGGAAAGCTGCTCGAAGTCAATAGAAATCTGGCTCGATAGGGGTTGGTGGGTCGAGTAGCATATTAACTACATAAGCCTACCCCTCTCCCCTAATCTCTTGTAAAATTTCATATTAATAAACAAATAGGGATCTTCCAAATCTCTTACCATTTTAAGGTAAAATTTATCAATTAAATAAAAATTACATAAGTGTTTCACCATAAAAAAAAAAATCGTAACTTTATTGACTAGTAGTTTACATATTGTAATTGTTTGTTTACGATACCATTCATTATCATGTATGCATATAACAATGTCGTTAATTTGTTTTTTATGTATTATTATTATTTGTTTATGATACCATTCATTAACATGTATGCATATTAACAATGTAGTTCATTTGTTTTTTTTGGTTATGCAGATTCATGGATTAAGTCATCCTAGTAAACCATTATGTCCTACACCACCATAATGATAATCAATTTGTTAGAGTTTTCAAGGCACTAGAAGTCTATAAATGATGAATAGACTACCTTGAACTTGTTAATTTCATTTTGTTATAGAAACAGTTTTTAGTAAGATTTTATATAATTTTAAAGCATAGAACATGTCTTGAAATGTAGTTGAAGGGAGGTAGTGTTGGAGCGACATAATCCTGAGATTCATTCTCGTGTCATTGAGTATATGAGTCGGGTAGGTTTTTATAGTTTTATAAGAATGGGGTTTGTCTTTGTAAAGAAATGGGATTTAAAAAAGTGAAGTAGTTAGGGATGATTTAGTATCCATATACCAAAAAGAATCCAAAAACTAAAAGAATCACAAATTAGAGAAGAAAGCACCTGCACTTATTAATACTTCAAAAAGAATGAAAGAATAATGACACACTAAACAAGAAATTGCACCCCTTATGAATAAAGAGACATGAATAATAATTACAAACAAAATCCAATAGAACAGAAACTGAGAGATCTAGGAGGGTTAATAACTACAAATGAAGAGATATTAATAACAATTCCAATCTAAGTAATCAAAAGCTAAATAGAAAAGGTCATTATTGACACACAAACAAACCCAAATATAACCTTGAAAGGTTGGCTCCATTAAATAAAACTTACATTAATTTAGAAAACATTATAATATGGAAAAAACAACAATACATGCATTAGAGGGTGGAACCCATAATACAACCACCTTAATACAAAGTACCTAATTTTTTGCTTCCTATTCTTATTTCTTACTTATTCTTAACCTCTTCATTAAGTTCTTGAAACTTTCTAATATTTCACAAGTTATAATACCCCAAAAATAATGTCCCACAATAATTATGGAAGGTATGATTGTATTGTTTATAACCTATAAGGACCAATATCAAGTACCTTCAAGCTAGTAGTTTTAACCCATATAAGCGGGTTGTGGACTCATTTCAAGATACTTTGCCCAATTAGGCTTGGGGCATTACAAATGGTATCAGAGCATTTACCTTCATGATGTGTAACCTATGTTTGGACTAACTATACACCTTTTGTTCAATCCTTGATTTAGCGAGGAAAGAGAGAAACCTGAAAAGGCATTGGTAACGGCTCGGAAGGCAATGGCAATGGTGTGGTAGGCTATGCCTATGATGGGACCAATTGGGTGTGGGGCATTACATAAAGTGAGAATCATATATAGTCCTAAGCATACAAACAATGTGACATAAACACTTAACTAAACACACATACTTAAACTTAGTAATGCATATAATATTTTAGGAATTAAATTATAGGATACCACATTTTCTAATACAAAAATTTGCATGATGACATTGATCAAGATTTGCACATACATTTTTATGCATATCAATTACATTTATGTGCTCCAAGGTAAAAGCATACCATTATTTGATAAGATATAATCATAGTACATTTTTCATTTTCAATGACAAGACATACAATGCCAAAGCATTTCAAGTATCACTAGTTCTAAATAGAAAAATTATTAAGCAGCATAATAAGTTAGCAACATTACCATTTGTTAAATATTTTTTGTATTCATGCATTTAGGGACTGCTTGTTACCAACAAATAAAAGCAATGAAATTCATTTACAGTTCCTTAAGGAAAAATTATATATGCACATGTGAAGCCACTCACTGAGGTCTTCACCCTTCCTAGTATCGTATAGATGTATATGTGTATATGTCAAAATTAAGGTGAAAAGCAATGAAAAATGAAAAAAAAAATGCATATGACATAGTTCAAACACAATAAAGGATACAACTAGTCATATAGGTATTTCTGCTGGGACATTTGACCAAAGATCTAAACCAACCAAGCCAAACAAAAATACGAAAATTCCAAAGGATTAATCCAATTTAAACAATAGAATTTCAATTAAATACTTTTTGCATTATATTTGATAAACGAGAAAGTAATGTAAATGAACAAAAAAATAAGTCTCCTAATCCAGAATAAGTGTCATTTAAAACCTAAAAATCCTTCTCTCCATGGATTTGTCATGAAATACAACCACACATTTTTGTCCCATTAGTTCGTTCTATGCTTCCTTGAGCCACAGTAAAACAGAAGATTAAGGTAATAAAAAAATTAAGAAAAAAGGGAATTAATCCTTAGCATCCTTTCTTGGTTTCCCTTCCATAATATTGAAATGTGAAATTAATCATCTTTCAATTCCTACAACAATTAATGGAAACCAGGCAAAATCCTGCATTCACAATCTTCAAGTTTTTAATGTAATCTTCTATTTTTGTAAAACTTGAAATTTGAAATGAAAGGTCAAATGTTAAATTATTTGCACAGCCTTCAAATTAGCTAGATGATGAATTTTCAAATTATTTCCACATGAAAGATGCAACATTCCTAACCCTAACTTTCATTAACAAATTAAATTTTAACCCAACCAAACCCATTAAAACAAAGAAAAACCCGCAATAAAAAACTATAGATATGCATGATGAATCTACTTATGAGGTAAATCATAAACTAATTATCAATATACCCTAATAAAGAGATAAAGATCAAAGTATACTTATCAAGCAACAAAACTTTTTGCTTTTGAGAAAACCCATCAAACAAAGAGATAAAGATTGAAGCAATTTACAACGATGACCTTAAATCTAATTGCCTCCGCAGCAAAATCTATCATAACTGATAATAATACAATAAACCCACACTACATACCTCCAAAGCCTTTCTTTCCATCTCTCAATTTCCATCTCTTTTTGCATACCATTAGAGCCTTTCTCTCCATCTTATAATTATTTCATGAAGCTGGCTAAACCACTCGTGATTTCCTCTTCAATTGAATTAAGTGTGCAGATTAAGGAAGAAGGAAGTCTAAATGATGGGAAGGGAAGCTGGTCAAGGTAGGGACAATGAGGGGTAGAAAGGGCTCAGATTTGCAGAAGGAAAGAGAAGAAAGAGAAGAAAAATGAGATCTAAATTTTAATTTGATAAAAAGTATCTTTATTTACAATTGCAAACACAAGTATATTAAGTGACAAACCCAAATACATATAAAATAATATCCCCATATATGTTCAAATTGTTTAAACTATATTTTGCATTTGCATATTTAAGTTTGCCAAAAGGCAAACACAAATATTATAACTTCTTATAGTGTCATGATGAGTTGGAGTATGGTGGCCCTAATAAAAATTTATTTTGTTCGAGTGTTGATGATATGGTTCGTCTAAGAAAAGTCTGAAAGTTAACACTAAACATAGTTTGATTAAGATTAACTACAAGTCTAAATTGAACTCGGACAAGTTATTTGTGTTTCCATATCAAGCAACACAAGTATTTTACCCAAAATATCCATCTATAAGGAAAGTGTAACTTGACTGGTAGGTAGCATACAAAATGAAAGTGAGGGGAATTGTTAATTTGGTTAATGGGTGAATATGATATTGAAGATGTAGTACCCATGGTTATAGCCTTCTTTCAATAAGAAGATACCACATTACTATTTTCGAATAATATCGGTGATGATTTAAATATCAGCATTGCTTCATGACATAAGTGTGTTTGAAAAAGTAAATTCAAGCAAGCTTCTTTCGTCACTTCATGACATACATGTGATCTAACAGTTTCCACATTGATACTATTGACTTTTACATCACCGTAATTACTTTTCTACATTGATACTATCGACATGTAAGCTTTTATTTAAACTCTATGTAATTACTTTTCTTTGATTTTCAAATATAAAATATTGTTATAATTGTTGTGGAAAATACAATATGTTTATTAATTTGATATTAACCAAGAACTTTGTTTTGATAATTACAAATTAGAATATAGTTAATTACAAAATAGACTACAACATACAAGAAATTAACTACTTGAATCCTTATTTTGTTATGCACATGGTGAAACTCAACTGCTGGGATCAATGATTCAAACTTAGCTAAATCTTAAGTCAAGTGACACTTTTATCAATCAAAGTATACTCACATGCAAAGATAAAGAAGATTGGAAGAAAAGCTCAAGTGAATGATATACTTAGCACCAATAAAAGCTTAGCTATTTCTATTGTCAAGTCCAAATTATAAGGAAAATCAAAAGAATTGAAACTGAGATATCAAGTGATGACTAATCACTGAAGAGTTGAAGACTTGAAGAATTGAAAACTAAAATGTCTAGTCTAATTCAACGAGACTTTTCATATAAGAAAAGGCTACAATATGATCCATCATATAAAGCATGGAATGACAACTAAGAGAGACAAGGTTTTGAGATTGAATTCGTATGATATCAATTTGATCAAGCTTCTGAAATCAATCCAAGAACTTTCATACTCCATCATACAAATTTAACTAGTTATTGTAAAGAGCCTAAAACTTTCACATCCTTAAACTCTCTACTAATCTTATCTAAAGTAGTTAGTCTTTATGATTAAGTAAATCTCTTTGTTATAATCATTATTCCTTGTGACGAAAAGAAAAATAAGGCAACATAATGAGAAGCTGTATATCTTGCTTACGTGTTTTACAAAACAATTAGGGATTGACTAATGCCATGAAATTCAATTATTGTAAATGGTAACTTATCCCTTATTGTAAAGTTAGTGATAATGAAATCTAAATAGGTGCTTAGGGAGTAGATGTAGCCTAGATTTTTGTGAACCATTATAAAAAATCATTGTGTAAAATCTTTATATCCCTCAACTCTTTACTTTCAGTAATTATCTGTAATGCACCTTTCTTGTTGTTGCTTAAGTGTTTATCTTCTATTAATCTACCTTCAAGAGGCTTTGAATTTTGACCGAAAAACTATTTACTCCATCTAGTTTCTCTATTTTCAAGCAATAGTATTTCATTTGTTTTGTGGTTTCATTTTGGCCAGCCATTCTCCTCTACATTGGGACATAAGGACGATGATGTTGATAATGGTGCAAAGGATACCAAGGGTGATGGCGAGGGTGATTCTAAGGGGGGCTACAACGACTAGTCTAATGAGAGGCCCTTATAAGCTAGCCCTTCAATTTGATAACGAGATTGATAACCTTGTTATACAGATAACTTAAGAAGCATAAATGACTATATATCTTACACATTTTATTTATAAACATATATATAATTTTTTAAGATGAATTATGATCATGATGTATATTTTTAATGCATTATGTGGACATGAAAAAATAGTCACTACAATTGTTAGGATTGCAAAAAACCACATTCTAGGACCTTTTGGTGTACACTTGAAGTAAACACCTGTGGAAAATAAGCTATGTTATAAGGAATTCATGGTAAGTAAGATATTCTACTATCATTTATATTACTTTGCTAATTATACTATTTTTAACTAGGGTTCTTGATAGCTAATCATGTTTTTTTGTTTCTTGTGCAATGTCATTTTTGGTTTGAAACCATAGTTGAGAGTAAGTAATCGAAATAAGTCTTCCACAAATATGCTACTAAGTGATTTTCATCCATCACAAAGGGTAGCATACACTGTATGATATGTGAGCCACAATTGAGTCTCATAAGCATTCGAAAACAATATACGAGAATAGGAAATTTGGGGGTGAGCTTGTACACCACATGGGTGGCTCTATCAATGCAGTTGTGGTTTAACATTTTTGTAACATTGTTAATGCTTTTTGAGTTTATCCTTTACTTCATTTTATGCTAATAGTGTCTCATTTTCATTATACATGAGAAAGAGAATGGTTTCCTGGTTTCCAAAATAGAAATGTTCGACTGAATTCACAAGAGGAAAGGTGAATTTGTTGATCCAAAATCAAAGAACCCAAGAACAAGTAAAATTTCATAACATGTTGGATTTTTATGATACTTCTAAGCTTGAATAAAAATTGGATTTAATGTTCTCTCCATCATTTCATTTGTAGGAAATGTATGACATTGCAAAGGCATAGCATGCACAGGTGGCTACTAACTCTAATGATGGTAGCGCAGCTCCAATCTGTACTGTAAGCGATGACAATGAGCACAAGTATCGAGTGACAAGAAGCACATGTATTGGTAATGATTTTGTGGCTGCATTGATTCCCAGTGATTGGATAAGTGACTTTAAACCTTCCTAATAATAATGTGATGTCTTTAACTTCACCTTCAACTTAGCTAACACCAGAGTTAGCTTCTTTGGTGTTGTAGCTAGTTAGGTAGGAGTTTCATAACTTGGCAGCAATATTTCAAGGGCCATCACAATGTCCTCCATATGAAGTATGTATTGTACTATTATTACTTTATTACTTTCTTCTTTGTGTAACTTACAAGGTGAAAAATAGTAAAACATTAAATTTATGCACTCTTATTATTTAGGCTATAAACATTTTAAAATTGACGTTTAGGGGTAAAATAGTAAAATAGACATTCATTTGAGGAATTGGTGATACTAAAAATTTTGTGGGGACAAATAAAACTTATAGGAATAAACGGTTTCTCATTTAGGTCAATCGAGAAGAATATATGCATTCTTATATGTTTAGTCTAGAAACCTTTGAAAATCGTGGTTTGGGGGCAAAACAATAAAATAGACATTTGCTTGATAAGCTAAAGATATTGGATGTTCTTTAGAATGAATAAGACTTGTAGGAACAAATGGTTTCTCATTTAAATCAATTAGGAGTAATTTATACATTATAATGTGTTTAGGCTAGACACCTTTGAAAATAGGGGCTCAAGGGGCAAACCGGTAAAGCAGACCTCCGTTTGACAAGTTAAGGATACCGAGACATTTGTGGTGCCAAATAAAACTTGTAGAAACAAACAATTTTTCGTTTGGATCAATCAAGAATGCTTTATGCATGTTTATGTTTTTAGTTTAAGAACCTTTGAAAATAAGGGTTCAAGGGGGCAAAACAATAAAACATACTTTCATTTGACAAGCTAGGGATACATGGACATTCATGGGACAAATAAGATTTGTAGAAACAGGTGATTTCTTACTTAAATCAACTAGGAAGAATTTATGCTACGTGCTCAGGCTAAAAACTTTTGAAAATTAGGTTTCATGAGGGCAAAATAGTAAAATATACCTCTGTTTGATAAGCTAGGAATACCGAGATGTTCATGGGGACGAATAATTCTTATGCAAATAAAAAATTTCTCTGTAGGATCAACTAGTAAGAATTTTATGCATGTTTATGATTTCTAAGTTCAGAACTTTGAATTCTGATACTTCTAACTTACAATTTTCAAGTTAAATGCATGTATATGTTTTTTTTTCCTAATTAAATATTATAACTTACTTATATGACATATTTCAGAGTATCGATCCTTTTTTGGGTGCATAACAATCAACCTCAGGCGAACTAGAAGATGAGAATATATAAAATGAAGTTTTGAAGTAAACATTTTGTATTATAATAGGGGTTTTGTTAATTTTTTTAATAAATTTTATTTTACAAATAAATTATACAAAACATGAATAATTATCAACGACAGCATTACAATACTAAGAAAACAATTTTTTGTCACAAATAAAACAAAAAAATTGAAAACATAATTGTCCAAATTATTTATGTCTGCACCCTGTCGCTAATATGTAGATATGAACAACCATTTATCAGCAATAATTGGTGTAGACACAGATACTTATTTGCAACAGTTTATTTGTGTCTACAAATTGAACACAAATAAATAGATGAAATATGAGAGACAAGTATCTGTGATATCCCATGATTCACTTATTTATGATACGATCCTATAGTATATGAGTATCTGTGATATGAAAAGCATTTTTAGCGATGATGGAAGGTTGTCACTGATACCTATTTTCCTTATAGTGTAAAAAGGGTTAGAACTAAATAGGCAATAAAGCAAGATTCTTGAAAAGGTTGTATACTAATAAAATAAAATAACAACTTAATTAAAGTAAAATACTTTTAAATATTATAGTGTCCATTAATTTTAATATTTGTCTTATATAACAAGAATCAGAAAAGTTAGAAATTTCTTATACTACTAAATTTATTTGGCTTTCATGCCATGCACGAATTATTTTATTTTATTTAAAATTTATTTTTATTTTGTTAGATTTATTATTAACAACATTATAAACGTATATTTAAGCGCAAAAAAAAAAAAGCATCAATACTAATTGTTGGCTTGGTTTAAACATAGATTTGCTTTCTTTTTTTCACAATTGACCAACTCTAATAAGCAATGAAAAAAATTAGTCATTATAATAATCTTTTCGATTTTTTCTTTCTTGAAGTTAAATCATTTTTATTTATAAATAGAGAAAACATAAATTAGGTTTTTACATGTACGTGTAAGATATAATATTATTTGTAAAGTATAGATAGTGTGATTAAAATAAAGATTTTTGTTTAGAAATTTTTATTTTAAAAAAAATACCAAATAAAAATACAAAGATGAGAAAAATTTGAGAGAAACATAAAAAATTATATGTAACAAAATAGGAGAGAAAATATAATAAAAATTAAATTAAAAAAGCAAACACTTATATTGCACATAATTAACTTAGGAGACATGTAAGAAAATTAATGGATGATGTAGCAAAATAATATAAATTAAGAGAGATGGGAGAAAATTAATGAATGATGTGACAAGATTATACGTCAAAATATCCTATATATTTATTGATGATGTGTTAACACCATATTATCCTAATTATCAAATATCAATTATATTATATTCTATTTTATAGATTGGTCATTAAACAATAAGAATAAGAGAAGTTTGAAATTAATTTGCAAGAAAGTTGAAAGGTTGTATAATAAACAAAATTTTCTTAGTTAAATTAGTTTAGATATTATAATGGTCATTGTTTGTAGCAATGATCATTACACAATGTTTTTAGAACAAATAAAAACTAACCAATACAGAATAAGAAAAAAAATTCTTGAATTAAAGGGAGCAAAAAAATGTTCATGTGGCAAGTTTTGAGAGTTTACACGAACATATACTGCATCTTATTATAATGTTATAGAAAGTGCACCTAGTTGGGTGAAGCCAGCTTTTCTACTCTACTTTTATATAACTAGATATAATCAACCTTCATACATTGCATGACCTATTTTATTTTTAAAAATATCTTCGAAGTATATATGTATTTTTTAAATGTTGAGATTTATTATTAATTTATCTTTTATGTTGTTAAGGGTAACTAATATGATTATTTTTTGAAAAATTTATTGGTTCTAAAAGACAAAAAATACAAATTCATTATTACAATCTTATGGAAACAATAAAATTTATATTTCATTCTTTGAATGGTTTGAAGTTTAAGGAAAAGAACTAATCTTGATTACCTTTTTGTAATTCAGTCAGTGTTGATAATAAAACTTCAAAACAATGGATAACCCAAAAGGGTGAAGTGGTTAATTCTATACTTCCTCATAAAAAAGGATTAAAAATTCCTACACAAAATGTTTTACGAAAAAAAATTCCAGTTCATACAACTCTTTTAAAAAATAAAGATTTAATTGAGCAAGTTACTTCTAAAGATATTCAATCTATTTACGAACTAAATAATTATACCAATCTTTATCTACAAACTTTAGGAGATCATATATCCGACTCCAATCTTGGCCAATTCTCTAACTAGCCTTCTTAACAAAGTGAGTACCTTGCTCTCTCACCTTACCAAATGCCAACCAAATTTTAAAAAAAAAATTAAGATCAAGCCTAAATTCTTCAAAACAAGATTTTCTTAATAAAATCTCCCAACAAATAGCAAAATTTGATAAAAATATTGTCCAAGATACTCCTGTCTAACAGAATCCTTAAATCAACAATCTTAGTGATGTTGAGTCTGAGCATTCTGAGAAGAGTTCCCATAAAGAATTCAATCTAATACAATCTACAAATTGACGTAAACCACAAAAATTATATTATCTTAGGGCTTCTCCTCCCAATTTACTCGTTAAAGAAAGGTTGGTATGATGAACATCTCACTGAAGAAGAAAAAAGCCTAATATGTTTTGCTGTCAAACTTGATACTAAAGAAAATCCAATCTTAATCAATGAAGGGGACGAAATCTCTGATGCTGTCAATACCTCAATCTTTGTTATTACAAAAAATTTCATCAGCGATCTATCTATATGGCGTGATAAATCTATTGAACTTCTTTCAAATATTAAATATCACACCTTAACTGACTTTAGATGATATAAGGATACTTTTTTACCAGAGTCTTCTCTAAGTCTGATAGCAATCAACCATTTTGGAAAGAAAAATTTCTAACTAGTCTTCCTCACTCTTTAGGAGATAGTTAAAGAAATAATTTGTAATATCAATGATGGAAATATCCCTTATGATTAATTAACTTATGAACAGCTTTGTAGCTATGTCTAAAAAGTTGTGTTAAAAATCTTAGGATAACAAAATTCAAAGACAATAACCAAAAGAAAGATCCTTAAACTGAAAGGATTTAGGAAGCTTTTGTGCTCATAATGGATTTGATTGCTCTCCTCATTCTTCCAAACATAAAAATATAAAATGTTTCCAAAACGCCCAAAAATTATGAAAATTTTTCAAAAAACAGAGATGGCAAAAGGATTTATAAACACAAATATAAACATAAACGTGCTTCTCAATATTTTTAAAATAAAAATAAACCACCTGTTGTTTGTTTTAAATGTAATAAACCAGGTTATATTCCAAAATATTTTCGTATTACAAGGAAAATCAAGTTTTAAATATAGATGAAGGTCTTATTTCCATCTTTATTGTCTTCTAATTGAAGATTCATCTGATAGCTAAGCTCCTTCTTCCTCTAATAATGAAGAAGTCAATCAAATTCAAAATGATTAAGTTTCCACAAAATCATTTCACCAAACTCTTGAAGTAATATCCTCATAAGAGAATAAAATCTTCTCTTTAAAGTCATTACAAGCCTTCCAAATGATAAAGACAAGAAAAATTATTTACAAAATTTAAAAGAAACTCTAGATACCCCAAAAAACCAAGTAAACCTCAACTCAATCTACCTATAACTACCAATTCCTTTAACCTAAACAATGTTTTATCTAGATTTAATTATGTAAAAAGCATGTTACTCTTTAATATGAAGTGTCAAACTTAACTAAAGTTAAAAATCTTAAACTGCAACAACAAGACAAATTTCGGTAATCAAAATTCTCCAAAAAAGAAAGACAAAGGCATCTTCAAAGAAATCTTCTGCATCCTTTTCGGAACTGTTATAACCTGATAGCTTAATACATGCTATATAATGTTCATACGTAACTTATATGACTAGGTGAATAAATTTCTCTCAAATTAGAATTAAGAAAGAAAGACACTTGCATATATATATATATAATTAAGAAATTAAATTTTCACTATATAATTGGTTTTTAAAAAAATAAAAAAATAAAAAATAAAAAATAAACCTAAAAGTTACATGTGTAATTTTATTTATTTATATGTATAATAAATGTATGAGCAAAAGAAAATTAGAAAATATATATATATATACACATATCTTACAAGACTTAATATCCATCATGCTTACACTTTTGACTTTTTTGACTTGAATATTTTATTGTTAAATCTTTTTTTTGTTTATTATTTTCTTGGTTGATTTTTTTGCTCCACAAATTGCTTCATCGCCTTACCTTCTTTCATTTTTTACTTTGTCTTAGCCGAATACCCCTCCCTTGTTTTCTACCTTCTTTGAAATCAACCATAACCATTGCTCTTAAGCTTAAGAGAATCCTAGTTCCTACTTTAATCAATCTAAGTTTTAGGTAAAACTTCCTTTCTTTGTTTTCCTTGATAGGCGTTTAGGTTCTTTATTTTGTTAGTGTGCTACCTTCTTAGTTTTATTCAGGAGCTACCTACAAATGACAATCATGTAAGGTGATTGTGTCTTTGTTGAGCCTAAAAGCTCCTTAGATAGATGTGCTTGTATGAATGTGTATTAGGTGTTTAAATCAAAGATGAAGGTAGCTGCTTTTGGGAGTGATTATGCTCTATTTTAGCTCTTGAATTTATGGAGTTAGAGGATAGACTTGTACCAATCTTGAGGAAAAATAAAATAGAAAAAAGAAGGCCATGGGTGACCAAAGCCAATTTCAAGTAACTCATGGCAGCAAGTGTGATTGAGCTTGCTATGGGTGTTAAATAATTCAAACTCCTCCCAAACTTGTTGCTTGAGAAAGATAAAGCTATTATATGTCATGGCTGCTAGATGATAAGAGTGCATAAAATTATATTGTTATAAAACTTCACCCTAGTTAAGTTAATCATGTTGGATAGATGAGATAAAATTCTTAGGTTGATGAAGTGTTTAAAATGATATGGATGAAAAAGAATAGGTATATTGATGTTAAGATTGTGCAAATCAAATTTTAAATAAAAGTTAAATAATTACTTTAAATCAAATTCAATAATTGGAAAATGAGTATTATAACAATTGAGTTGTATTAATTGTATTGGAAATTATATATATATATATATATACATACGCGTGAGTTAGAATAAAATATACATAGAAATCAACTCATGTAAGTATTAATTTTTAAATAGCTAATTAGGAAACATGAAATTGGACTAAGTATAAAATTTGAATTAGTGACTAAATTGAACTAATTAACCTTGCTTTAAGAAATATGTTAGAATAATTATGTATGATTAAGAAAGCATGGAATTAACTTTGTAGTGGTTATTATTAGTAACATATGAATTTATGATTTTCAACTTAGAAGAGTGTCGAGGATTTACCAACAGCTTCATAGTCTAAACGGGACGACAAGAGAAATCTATGAACTGGGTGAGTGAATTATGTGCACTTTGATTGCCAGATAATTACTTGAAATGATTTATGTGCATTTAAGTATTCGAAGTATGTTTGTTACCTGATATTGTTTATGGTTGATAAGGGCCAACAAAGTGAAATTTTTTTAGAAATGATTTTTACTTCCGAAATTGAAATCTATACCCACCCTAAAATATTTTAATTTGATTTTTTGATATAAGATATTTTGATTTTGAGAATTGTTTTAAAAGAATTAAGTGCTCAACCTTGGTAGGATGGATTGTGTACGGAGAATTAATCTATTGTGCAGACGCGTTAATGCCCATTGGGGGAGATACTATTGTGTGGGTTTGAGTTACTCATTGGCCCTTTGTTTGCTTGTATTCTTTGATTGCTTTGTATGATTTGGTTTCTATGTTGAAAAGTGTGAAATATATGAATTGTGATTGTATGATAATGATAAGTACGTACATGTACAATTAAATTTAGATATGAGATTAATCAGTGATATAGGCGTTGTGTGATACTGGTACTCTCAGGGTACGTGGTTTGCTCATTGAGTCCTTGTAACTCACTTTTTTTCTTTGTTATTTTTTAGTTTCAAGAAAACACTATTCACCGTGTCAAAATTTGTTACCTGTGACACTTCTGTGGTAAGGTACATCTCGGAATCGCACACTTGAGGCTTAAGGGACAAATCTTGCAATCATTTTAGGTGTTATGCATTGTTTATATATATATTGAATTAACCATGTGGATTTCATGTTTTGTTAGGGGTAGAGCTCCTTTGTATATTCTGATAATATGGTTTCCTATTGACTTTATAAACAGGTTGTTTATATGTATTATAGACATGTTCCACTTTACGGAGAAGCGCTGTCGAATTTTTAGTAAACATTTTATATTTAATAACAGAGTCATGATTTTATTTTAATTCAGTAACATTTTATTAGTCTTAACTGTAATTTGTTTAAGAGTCAGAGATGCACAGTACTTAAGTATTCAGGGTTATGGGAGTGTGGTTATCCATTCCTCCTGTCAGTCATACCTTTATTTGAGGGTGTGACATGAACATAATCCTATAGACTTTTTTGAAGAAAACTTTCTCAATCTTATAACTCGTGTCTCTTATAAAAAAAATGGTATATTCCAATCAAACTTATTTGAGGAAAATCTTTTGTCCTTGAAATAGTAACATTGTTTGACACTAGCGCAAACTCTAGCTACATTTTAGAAGGTCAAATTCCCACAAAATACTATGAAAAACCTCTAAAAGATTAACCCCTGCTAATAGTTAGGAAATTATCATCCACTATAAATGTTCCAATATTATAATTGACAATTCTCCTTTACAAATTTCTACAACCTTCCTTATTGCAAAAAAATATTACAAATCTAGTCTTCTAAGTTCAGATTTTATCCATCAACTTGATCCTTTCAAGGGTTAATGGATGAATATTTAAAGAAGTTATAGGATAGACTGTATCTTTCCCATTTCTTAAAAAACTTGTCTTCCGAAATCTCAGTCTTCTTGAAAACAAACAAAAACAAATAAATTTTCTCTCTGATGAAATAGCCTTCAAAAGAATTGAAAATCAACTTAATGTCTATATCATAAAAAATAAAAAACAAATTCGTTCTAACCTCCCAAATGCTTTCTGGAAAAGAAAAAGAAATCATATGGTTAATCTCCTATATGAAAAGGATTTTCATGAAAAATAAATTCCTACAAATGCTCGCCAATTCAAATGAATCAAAAAATACTTGAATTTTGTCCAAAAAAAATTAAAAATCAATGATCTTCTTTCAAAAAGAATAATCTATAAGAGCATAAGTCATTGGTTTTGTTCTGCTTGTTTTATCAACAAAAATGCTAAAATTGAGCATGGAACTCCTTGCTTAGTTATCAATTATAAACCTCTCAACCAAGCTCTCTAATGGATTAGGTACCCTATTCCTAACAAAAAAGATCTTCTTAAATGTTTATATTCTTCAAAACTATTTTTAAATTTTGATTTACAATCATGTTTCTGGCATATTCAAATAAAAGAAATTGATAGATACAAAACTGCATTCACTATACCTTTTGGTCAATATGAATGAAATGTCATGCTTTTTGGCTTGAAAAATGCTTATTCTGAATTTCAAAGAATAATGAATGACAATTTCAATCCCTATACAAAATTTATCATTGTTTATATTGATGATATTTTAATCTTTTCTCAAAATATAGAAGAACATTCCAAACATCTTAATATTTTCTTTGATACAACAAAAAAGAATGGCTTAGCTGTCTCCAGAACTAAGTTTAGTCTTTTTCAAATAACAATCAGCTTTCTTGGTCACAATATTCACCATGGTACTATCACCCCAATCGATCGAGCTATTCAATTTGTTGATAAGTTACCTAATCATATTATTGACAAAACTTAATTACAAAAGTTTCTTGGATATCTCAATTAGGATTCTGATTTTATCACAGGAGTCAGTAATCTTATTAAACCTTTGCATGACAGACTAAAGACAAGTCCTCCTCCTTAGTTTGACATTCACACCAATATTGTGAAACAAATTAAGCTGAGCGGTCAAACACCTTCCATGATTGTATCTTTCTAGTCCTCAAACTTTCAAAATTGTTAAAAATGATGTCTTAGATATTAGTTATGGTGGTATCCTTAAGCAATGCATTCATGGAAAATATCATATCATTACATATACATCAAAGCATTGGAATTTCTGCATGACAAATTATTCTACTATCAAAAAAGAAATTTTAGCACTTGTTTTATGCATTTTGAAATTTCAAATTGATTTACTTAATTAAAAAATTTTAGTCAAAGTTGATAGTAAATCTACAAAAGAAGTTTTATAAAAGAATGTAAAAAATCTTACTTCAAAATAATGTTTTGCTAGATAGCAAGCAATTTTATCTGTCTTTGATTTTGATATTGAGTATATCAAAAGAAGCTCTAATTCTATACTAGACTATCTTACCCGTGAATTTTTACAAGAAAAATAGCAGAACGCCTAGAAAAAAGAAAGATAAGGGGAACGATCCTCCAAAAAGATGAACCCTCTAGCTCCTTAGCAAAAATTACCCAAAAATAATCTAAGGAATCTTATGCATTCCCAATAGAAACTGTTTTAGCAATTCAATCCCAAATTTAAACAAAGAAATCCCTTATCCTCACAAAATGGACTTGGGCTGACATAGTCGAAGAGGAACAATCTAAGATGATTGCCCTTTCTCCCAAAGATTGTATTACATTTGATCCTCAAGAAATTCAGCAAGCTATCTCTAAGCTAGTCAATCGATCACGATAGTCCCCCAAGTAAGACTCTCGTTTCTCAAAGTCTTGCAATCTTTTCTCAAAAAACTCAAACATTTTATGTCCTTATTGAAACACTAACTATTCTCTAAATGGAACTTGAATTTTGGATTGATTTTCCTTAAGCAATTCATCAAAAAAAAAAAAAAAATTTCTTCCAAATTGGCATTTCCCGCCTACTAATATTTCAAAAACCCATAAGTATTATGAATTTATTTTGGTTGATAGTGATTCTGTTGCTATCAAACATTATAAATAAAAAATTGATGCTAAAATAACGCATTCGACCCTCCAAATACTGAGAGTCCTCAATCCTTACTGGAAGTCTCCCATATCTAAACCTTGCAAATTTTCCTAACCTATTTTCTTACAACTACTGAGATTATCAGGATGCCTGGTACTATACTTTCTATTTTCAAAACAAAAGTTTTAAGCATTCTTAGCTTGTTTATTTCAAGAATAATGTCCAATATAAATTTTCTCATTGGTTTAATTGATGGTGAAATTTACATGGCCCTTGTACAAAGATCCTCTCTGCTGATGTTTCTGAAGAGTTATTTTATTTTAGCAAGCATTTTAGCATTGAATATCACAATCCAATTTTGTTAAACTTCTTCTCAAAGTTTTCCGTTACCATGAGTCTATGCTTGGCAGTATAAGTATCCAAAAGGCTATCAAAGTAACAAAGATTCTCTAAATATTTGGCATGTCCTCCTCAAACAAGGCTCTACAAAATGGTGGTCAGAGTTTAGCTCTTCAAAAGCCTTAACCCCGGCTACTAGCACAATGGTTCCAAAAAAACCCTAAGTTTCTTATGAAATATTTTCTAGAAGAAACTCAATTTTTATAAAAGAAATCCCAGATTTCTGTAAAACTTACCTCTAGTTCAAACAAGCAACAATATCGTTAGCATCTCCAAGAAATAGTTCAACTATTATCAGAAGATGAAGCTATCTATGCAGTACAAAAACTTGACAAATGTCGACAGAACATTGTAGCAAGATACGGCAAGTTACTGTTACTACGCGGAAGCACTGTAGCAATTATTATAGCAAGTAGTATTTTTCAAAAAATTTCTATTTATAAAGAGTTGTTCTCTCTTTCTTGGCAGAATGAGTTAAAGCTCTGATATAGAGTTTAAGAGAAACCTCTAGCTAACCAACTAGGAGCTTTCTTCCTTTTACTCTATATATTTGTAGTTTCTAACTTCAATGTTATTTCAATAACATTTTTCATTTCTTGCATTCTCCTCTTACCTGGCTTAACAAGCAAACTACCACCACTTTGCCTACCCTTTTACTTTATGCAAATTTAATTTTAGTCTTTAATTTTATGCATTGTATTGCATAACCATACATAGCAGTCCTGCTGCATAACCATGTATTTTTGCTCGTGTTTTCTTTGTTTTATCAATTGTTTTAAGATAATTAACTGTAACCCATTTTTCGTCCATTATTTCACTAATTGAATTCATTTATTAATTTTTTTTTATTAGTAGCCTACATTTTCCTTTTCAAGTCATGCTCTATGCTCTTAATTATTATTATTTTTTTTTAAATAGAAAAATATTCTCAAGTAATCCATACGTGATAAGAAAATGAGGAGAAAGAGAAGATAAAATAGTTTAGAAGATTGAATAAGTACCAATTTAATTTTATATAATTAACTAATTTAGGAGTGAGGAATAATTAATAGATGATGTGTTAAAATATTAAATAGATTAAATGATGTTGTGTCAATACTTTATTCTTTATATATATATATATAATATGATAAGCCTATTGATGGCTTAAAAATAATATACAATGTGAGCAATACATGTGTTATTCATAATATCAATATTTATTAACCAGTCATCACCTTGGTAATTGTTGAAACTTCTCTGCATCCCACTTCAACTTTAATCTCTGATTAAATTATCCTGTTGATTCTTATACAGTTTAATAACAATAGAATAATATAGATTTACATTAGAGTAAAGTAGACTTGATCTATCTGTGGTTTGATTTTGTCACACCTCACACGGAGGCAAGATTGGCTTGAGGATTGGATAACCAAATCTCCGTAACCTTGGCTTTACCACAACTGAACATATATGACTCTCAAACTAAAAATATATTTAAAACCAAGAAAAAATTTACTAAATTAAATTAAAAACATAAACTTATTATTGAATACATAATATTTACTGAAAATTTTAACAGAGATTCCAAGCAATGTGAAACATGCCTAAAAATACAAAAACATAATCCTATTTATATACAATTAGACCACAATAACTACAGTATATCCAAGGGAGCTTCACTCTAGTAGTATCATAAACAATACCATTAAACTATTACATAGAACATTAGATAACGACTCATAACCCTATTATGACTGTAAACTTCCACCCTTTGACTTCAAGGTTAAGATTCCGAAGAATTACCTTACCGCCAAACACTCAGCAATCCTAATATCGGTAGTTGACGTCACTTGAGATCCTACTTAAAAAAAATCAACATAATAGGAGTGAGTCCCATAGATTCAGTGAGTGGAAAAATGTACCAAATGGTATTAGTATCACTCAACATAAGTATATAATATATAGTAAATTAATATCAACATATAATAAATTTCAAAATAACTAAGGTTACAAGTATACAATTACGAAAAACATAAAACTTAACAAGTACAGTTCAAGTAGTACTCTGTACAATCCAATCAAAACAAAGCAATCTTGAGATCCTATTACAAAAACAAAAAAAAATTAACAGAAGAGGGGTGAGTCCCACGGATTCAGTAAGTGGAAAAAAATGTACCAAAGGGTACTAGCATCATCAACACAAGTATATAATATATAGTCAATTAATATCAATATATCATAAATTTCAAAATAACTAAGGTTAAACATACATAATTACGGAAAATATAAAACTTAACAAGTACAGTTCAAGTAATACTCTATATAATCCAATCAAAGTAATCAAAACACACAAAGGGCTAATAGAGTAACTCAATCCCACACAACAGATATCTCCCCCTAGCAGGCATTTAACGCCAGTATAACAAATTAATTCTCTGTACACAATTCATCCTACCGAGACTGAGTATTTGATCTTTTTAAAACACTTATCAAAATCAAAATATTTCAAAATATCCTAGGTGCACTCAAATTCTATTTCAGAAGTAAAAATTATTTTGGAAAGAAAAATATTTTATTAACCCTTATCAACCACAAACAATTTTAAACATCAAACATAATTCAAATAACTCAATAAAACACTACACATGCTTATTTTCCTGTATAACATATCTATTCATATACACATACAATTACACATAATAAACTAGCAACCAAAGGATAGCAGTTAACTACTCACCTTTTATCGATTTTACTCATTACTCCCTCTTGTTTCACTCCCGTCGCTGGCTCAACCACAAGTTCCGGAGCTGCAATTAGATTTGCTCAATATTACTTAGTTTGTCTATTTTATAAGTTATAATCTTTTAATTACAAAAATCTTGAGAGTTACTAAGTTTCAAGTATTTATTTAAAGTTAACTTTTCTTTAGGTATCTTCAAAACCCTCTTTGAGATATATTTAATTCCAATTTACATACTTAACCAAATTCAATAAAACCAAGTTTAAACATTATCTTTAGGAAGTTAACTATATTTATTTTTTAAAATTTTTTTTCTAAAATTAGTCTTGAACTCATTCAAATCCTCACATAGACATAAACAGGGCACTGCACAATTTCTGGTTGCCAGCCTCTGATTCCAATGCTTATAAAATTCTCATATTTGGAAAATAAATTATAAAAATTTCTAGTATAGCTTATCAAGGTGTTAGAAGCAATTAATCTTGATAATTCTACTCCTAATTCATCCTTTAAGACCCTCCAAACCCAATTACGTTAAAACTGGTTTATTTAGGACCCGAAATTCATAACCATGACTTCTACTACCTCCAAAATACACACAACATGGAATTAAGACCAGCTCCACTCCATAATTGTCCCTTAATATGTTAGAAACAAATCTTATTTAAAGGTACTAAGCTAATTCCAACCACAACCTCCGACCAAGTCTTCTGGACTGAAGCTCGCCTAAAATCCTACATAAACCTAGTTGCAGTTCAATAGTTCTAACAATAAATATACTTCGAATCAGGTTACAAAATTTTGCAAATATCATCTCAAAATCCTAAGCTACATTTTCACTTTTTAATTTCTAATTTAATTTAGTCCCAAAAATACTGAAATACTGAATTTCTCTAACTCATTGAATCTGCCCTATATCCCTTCAAAAACCATTTTACTCACTTTCAACACATTACCCCACAACTAAGCATCCTTTTCTTATACTCACTACCCACTGTCATCAAATCTTCAACTGAGCACATCAACTAACCACTCTTTACTCTTGTTCATGAATTTTTTATTTAAATTTAATTAATCCCTAATCGCAAAAGTTTGAATATACTAAGTTTTAATCCTTACCTTGCAACTAGTTTCTTTTAAGCTTTTTATCAAACATCTTAAGAACATTCTCAAACTCACTTTACATGTATATGTGTAAATATATATATGTATATACTTCCAAAAGAATCAACCCAGTTGCATCAATTCAACCATACTAACCATTCTAATGTTAGCTTTAAAATTAACTTAGCCTACTTTAAAGGCTTGAACCAAGACAAATCAACATTAATTCACTCTAAAACTTTCATGTTTAAGCACTTCTAAGCTTTCATTCTTACACTTCTATATAACTACTCAATCCTACATTTACCTATTATCAAGTAAGGAGAAAAGAAATCGATTGTTTGAAGGCAAGAGAATTACATGGCTAGACTAGAAATTCAAGGCTGCCGTTAGTGGAATCCTTGACTGCCATTGGTGATGACCTTGCTTCCAACGACCAAAGCTGTTGCCACCTTCAACGATGGCTACCAAAACTAGACCAGGGGTAGTTCACAGCTAGAGGAAGAAGGTTGTGGCCTCCAAAGCAAGAAAAAAAAAACATAAAGGAAAGAAAATGAGCTACTGCAAGTCACCATTTTCAAGCCACAAGTCACGGCCAACTGTTTTGTTAAGCTTTTACATCCTTGCTGCCTTATTTCAAAGAGCTCCGAACACCACAAAGATGTTTCATGGCTGAAGGGAAGAGTGGTCCACAAGTTCGAAGGCTCCCTATTGCTGCCAGCCACGCCTCACACAAGCAAAGTTGCAGCTCCTGTTCACGGCAGCTATGGAGCTGCTATGGCCAAGACAAAGGCTAAACGTTAAGGCTAGGGCAGCTATTGAAGAGCTTCATTAAGAAAGCTGAAATTTTACCATGGCAAAACAAGGGAGGAGGAGGCTAGAACAATCCAGAAAACAGGGGAAAGGATTGGCTAATTAAAGGAAGGAGTAATTTGGTCCCTAGAGGAAAATGGCAAGAAACAAAGGCGGTGAAGGGGTTAAAAGAGAAACAAACAGAAAAAAAATAAATGAGAGAAAAGACTAAGAATGAAAAGTGATGTCAAAGTCAATCTCTCAAATGTGTGGTGCAAATTATATATATATATATATATATATATGTATGTGTATAATTATTTTTTGACTTAAAAAAAAATACATGGTATATAATTAATCTTGTAGCATCTATAAATATAAATATTTGTATACTTGTTGTACACCTTAATAAAAATTAGCCAAATAAATTTTAAGCTCAAAACTAACCAATTATATAATAAAAATTAATTCTTGCATTATTTTTATATTTATATAAGTTTTTAATTACGTAAATTTTACTTTGTATAAAATTTAGTCACCTGGTCACGAGAATTTTCATACAAATATTCTAGAATGCACATTAAAATATCGAGTTTTAATAGATTTTTTCCCAAATGTATACATGTTGCTTATTTTATCCAAAAACATCTTGATGTAGTTTGGACTAAAAGTGTATTTGAACGGAATCTATCCAAACTAACGATTTTGTAGCTAAATTACCAAAAATCCAAAACTAAATCTTTAATTTATAAATTCATGTCATTGATTTCCTGTTGTCTCTTTCATTTTCTACAAACAAGATAAATTCAACTTCATTTTACTTCAAAATCTAATACCTATAACAAAAATCGAAGTAATAAACTTTGAAGCATGCTTGTAATTTTAAAAGAAGTGAGAGAAGGGGAAAAGAAGAGGCAAAACTAATAGTAACGGAGTTCAGTTGTGGACAGTGATTTTTTGGTGAAAGATGAAAGGTTGACTTTCTGATGAAATAAGTGAAAGGAGGAGAAAAATCTAAGTAAAGAAGAGAATGAGTGATTGAAAGAAATAGGAATATGAGAATTAGGATATTTGATGAGGAATTGGGAAAAAATTAGGAATTTTGGTAAAGATGAGAGGAAAAATATGAACAATTAGGAATTTCAGAATCTTGGAAAATTTTAGAAATTAGAAAAAATTAAGAATGTGTTAGATTTGACAAATTTCGTTAAAAGACAACATGATTCAAACTTCAGGGAATGTTTTTGTACAAAATCAACATCGTGTATGCATTTGGACAAAATGAAGAAAGTGTATTTTACTCTTTTTTATATTGTTGTCCCTATTAAACTATGCATAACAATAATATATAATATTTTGTGATAGCAAAAAGATAATATAATTACATAACGAACTCTATCTAATTTATTGTGTATGGTTATGCTATTATCCAACCCTTTCTGACGGACTTGCAATGAGCTCTTCGGGTCAATGGAAGGAAGATATTAGTGACAGGAAAAACGTCACCTTCATCTAGGATCATACGGTTTAACAAATTAACCTGTGTATATTATAGTACACAAATTATAATGACTTGTTTATGTTTTTAAACATTTCAACACTTTAGTCAGGATTGTAAAAGAATTACTTTACTCAAAATTTAATATGTCAGGTGAATTGGTTTATAAAATCTACCTTTTAATTTACGTCAAAATTTAATTTATTAGAATGGGTGGTGACAATAATTATGAACTTAATCATAGATACGTCAAAAAATAATAAAACTTTAGAAATAAAATCAACAAGACGATGATAAAACCTTGAATAAAAAGGCTTTGAGATCAATTAACCACTTTACTATACATGCATAAAACCCAGGACAAACTAATTTTCCTTGTTTGCGCTTTCCATAGATGCAATCACTATTTACTTGTTTTTTTATGTGATCTTTCATGATTTTGGCAACGTACCAATAAGCTAAAGTGAAATGCATATCTTTCATCATAAAAATCAAAGGTGTAGCCCTAGAGATTCCAAGCTGGATTTCATGATTTTGGAAAAGTACTAATAAGCTAAGGTGATGTTTTACAAGTCTAGAATTAAATGCTTTTATAGTAGTCAAAACTAAAAAGAAAATGCAGTATTTCCATGGATAAGTTGATTCAATGTCATAAAATACATTTATTCAAATTTCCAGAGAAGCCAAACATATTCATTTAATGTCTTCAACGATAAGTTTACTCTCTTATATCTGAGATACAGATGTCAACAAGATGGGTTGGTCGATGGAAGTTAACCTCAAAAGGTTGTAAAACATACTATCATCGTATTATAGAAGGCCATGAGCTTCTTAGAGCAACGAAGAGCTAAACATTGATAAACTTCTTTTCTTTCAAGCTTTCCACAGTTTCCTTGAGACTAACCTCCAAAGGAATGAATTCAACACCCAAGCTCTTTGTTTTTTCTTTGGATACCTGGTATGTTGGCACGTAAGGTTTATCATCCGCAGACCTGCCAATGTTATTCAATAAGGATAAGTCCTCCGATTGTTAACAAAGAGGAATGAAAATCATCACTCACGGCAACAGCATTGCAGTTATATATCATGCACAAGAAACAAAATTGTATCTATATTATAGACCAGACTCGAGACAATCAAAAGATGCACGAAAGCCATAACTAAATAAGAACTACTATCTATACAAAAGATGATAACACCAACTAGTTCCACTAAGTACATTTTCAAGGTGCAACCTAGTAGAAAAGAGATCACCACGGAACTTTATTGGCATGTATTTCGTGAAAAATGTGATAATTTAAGTAGAAGTTCAAAAATTTAGTCTTAGGGTTCCCAGACCAACTCTAAATGGAAGAGTTTAATGAAAGCCACGAGAACTAAAACACTCTAGCAAACATAAGCTATATCTCACAAAAAATCATATTGAAGCTCATCTCAATTGACAACCTATCAATTGACAACCTATAAAGAGATTGGTTACCCTTTTGGAATCTACATTCCTTTCAAAATTAAAGATAATAAGAGGAAAATTAGAAAAATGTTCAATATGGAAAGTTTTTTATGCATCAGAAATGTAGATAACTTGCTTTGAAAATCTATTGTGCTTATTCTGATAAACCACATATCTGATGTAACAAAGTACATGAGACAATGTGGTGCAGAGAGCAGAAATAATGAATAAATCGAATGCCAACTATCTTGATTTGGAATGAGATTAATTTGTCAATGTTCATCCCATACACTAGATATTACATCAAAGTTGAGTTCCAAAAACAAATAAAAAATGAATGCAGACAGGGATCTGCAAATGAAGCTAGTACTTCATTGAGAATAGCAATTCATGTATAACTTTAAAATTATGAGAAGAAAAAACTTACTTCTCAGGAAGTTGTAAATTGGGGTAAAGCCTGTGCAAGATCTTCACAATTTCTGAGAAGTGTGCGACTTTCTCAACCAAACAGTATCTTCCACTAGCTGTAGGAATCTCAAATGCTTGAATATGAGCATTGGCAACATCTTTGACATTAATCCATCCAAAACTAGCATTTGGAAAAGTTTTTGCTCCTGTTGTAAAAATAAATAAATAAATAAACTAAAATTTGAAAGAAGTTGCATCTAATTCAGAATATTTGGGCAACAAGACTAAGATGACTCAGATATAATAACTAATTGTCAATATTCATTTTTGAAGAGAAGAAATAGAGTAAACTCAACAATTGACTGCATGTTTACATGTTTAATGAAGAAAACTGACTCAGTAAAACTTCAAAATAGACTTATGCATATAGATGATGATGCATAAGCCATTTAATAAAAATCATATCCTTGGGTTACTGTTCAGACTACTGTGAAGCATGAAAATGGAAAGTTTGGTTCATCTTTTATACATTTTTTACCATTAGGCCTTTTTTGTTGTATTAAATAGTTAGAGGAAGTTAATGAGTAAGGATGGATAAAATGGTGAGATATCGAGAGTTTTATCTGATCCTCAAATCTCAAATATATTGAAAGGAATAGGATTGCCGTAAAACCGGTTAATTTGTATGGTTCCGAATATTGGACAGTTAATAAACAACACTCGCACAAAATGAGAATAGCTAAGAGGATATACATAGACTACTTGAGGTTGCTCTCATTGAAGAGAAAATGAGAAAAAACCACTTACGGTGGTATGGACACAACTAATGTAGGCCAGTAGAAGCCGTAATTAGGAAAGGTAACTTGGCGCATTGGAAGGGGTTGGAGGGAGACCAAAAATTAAATGGGGAGAAGTTCTCGAGAAGAGTATGATTGCTCTTTGCATTACTAAAAATGATACCTTGGATCAATGTGAATGGAGGAAAAATATTCATGTAACTGACCCCAATCAGTTTGGGATTTAAGGCTTAATTGAGGTGAGTTGTATTTTTGTAATTGTTTGAGTGAGAGAGGCTGTAGTTGGACCCATGCCTTATTCTGGAATCTGGCTATCTCATTTGAGTCATATTATTTGATAAAGGTCATTTTTGTTATGATCTTTTATAGTTAGATTTTATATCATACTGATACAAGGACTAGCACTTATCCTAATAGGGTAAGTATATAAGTCTATACATTGATGTAATTCTTTCAAATCAAAGGATAATGAACTTCGAGAATTTCTGCAGCTTTTGGAATCTTTTCGGAATTGCAATTCCTCACTATGTGTGACTCCTAAGCAATTTCATGCTACAAGGATTACGAATTGGCCTAATAATAAGTATACATTGGCGTTCAAATCAAGGAAAAACAAGCTTGAAAATTCAGCAGCCATAGAGCTCCTTGCTTTCAGTTTGTTACAATTCCTTCCTAAATGTGCAGCCTATAGAACCCTAGGTCTGATGCCTACTTTTTATCTTCTACATTCTAAATTAAATTTCTGCTAGTTACCAAAAGGTACTGTTCACAAGTACTGTTAAATGCTCACATCCCCATCAGAGACTTGAACTAGTTTCCTTTTATCCTTCCTTTGGTAACACATCAATTCCACCTTATTACACCCTCAAATAGACCTTTAATCCTTTAACTATCTGGGCAGAAGACCCTAACCTAAAATTCTCAATGTTCACAAGAATTACAACAGCCAAATAGTCCCCGAAAAAATTTAAATCTCTTATTGTCTCAGCTGTTCTATATCAGCTTGGTATCTAAGCACCCACAAACATATCTAGGACCTCACTAGACTTATCTTAAGAGGGTATCAGTAGACTAAAAGGTCATCAGCATGCTTTGTTTTATATATTATCGATATTATTTATAGAAGTCGGGGATGAGGTAGAATATTTGGATTTAAATACCCTCCTTGCAATAGATTGCTTAGTTATGTAGCCCACATCTAGGCTGCCTAATATCTATTGTTTATTTATGTGGACTATATTCTTGATATAATTAAAATATGTACACCAAAACATATTTTAGAAATCATATCTTCTGGAAAAAATTATCCAATAAAATCACACACCCAAATTTGTTAATACATAAAATCTTATAAAGTAATTTACAACGAAGAAAATAATAAAAGTATATAATTGGCATGTTTTTAGTGAAATATGAGCATGCAACTAAAGATTGAGCACAGAACATAAGGCCTCTGATAGAAAAAGAAAACAAATGATTCTTGATTTCTTCGATGAACTATTGACGTTGACAAGGATAGAAAATAGGCCAGGATAGACACGACTAAGTGAATATTCTGAAGAAGGACAATGAAAAAAATCCTGGTTTCAGTTTACACCTACTTAAGACAAGTCAATAAAAATAGTTGTCATGATAAATTTTCTCACCATCCCCCCAACCCCAAGCCAAACAGTAGAGTTTGTCCTTTATTATCTCATTTTAGATCTTCAAAACAAGTCTACTTTAAGAGAATTATTTATCCAAGATTAATCATATATCAGGGTCTATGTTCTGTATCAACTTTGCCTTAGAAAGGAAGTACCGTTTATTAAATTCAGAATTGCAGCAGCACTTGTGTTGAGTGTTGGTTGCAGCAGAGGACCAATCACCATTGCTGGGTTAATGGTAATCATATCTAGATTATTTTCCTTGACGAATTTCCAGGCAGCATCTTCAGCTAAAGTCTTTGAAAGTACGTACCATTGCTGGAAACAAAAAGAGGAAAAAGGAAAAAATGAAGACATCTCCACATATGATATAACAAAGACAATATTTAAACATTCTATTTTCAACATTGAAGCCAGTGGACCATAACGATTCATTAATAATATAGCTCAAAACCAAATGTCAAGTGCAAACAAGATTGAAAAATTATATACTCCTCAGATTACATCAATAGAAAGGGGAAAAATCAAAATATTTTGACATGGTTAAAGAGCCAATTCTTCAGTTATCTTCAGGATCTTGGAATTACAAGGAACAGATTTTAATCACTTGATAAAAACTGTACATAATATTCAGAGTTGAAGCAACAAGCAAGCATCAGACCAACTAACAATTCTTGTATGGAGGATGGAACCAAGTGATGGACGTATCCTAAGGTTTACAGTATTTAAGCAAGCTCACAAGGATCAACTTCCTGCGTGAAAGGGAAGAATCAAGCAAGACTTGGGCGTGGGGGGGGGGGGGGGGGGGGGGGGGAGTGATCATTTCCTAACATAGGCTTTAAAATCATGAGAAGCAACCATCAACCAAGATTATCTGGCTTAATTCTCAAATTACATGTGAGAATAACGATAAACCAAGAATGACACATTCCCCTAGCATGAACCCAACCAAAATTATCTAATTCTCAAATTACATGTGAGAAGTAACGATCAACCAAGAATGACTCATTCCAGTAGTATGAACCCCACCAAACTTATCTGGCTTAACTCTCAACATGTGAGATCATTCAGCAGTAGCATTCTAGAAGATTCTCAGTTAAGCCAATCACTTCGCAGAAGTTTCTGAAGTACTGAAAAAAGTTTCACTGATGCACTGAAAACAGCTAACTAAAAGAACATTTTAATTCACTCTTTAAATCAAATTTTGCATCCAATATAGCAGTTTCAAATATATCACTACATGACCACCCAGAAGGACCACAATCTCTGTTAAGAACTTTTATGTTGCCAAGTGAAAAAATTGAATACACAGCACACATAAGGATCAAACAAGAATTTGAGTTTTTTTTTTTCTTTTCCTTTTTCTGTGGATAAGACAAGATATTTATTAAGCGGGAGTAAAAAGTATATGAGAAGAGTTCTCCTAACTTAAAAAAAAAGACAAGAATAAAGTTACAAAAAAGGGGACAACTCTATTGCAAGTAAGAGGGTTGGGAGATTCTTATCACAGAAAATGCTAGAATTACACTGTAACCAAATAACAGCAATATTGCAAAGAAAGCACCCATGACATAGTTATATCTTTCTTATTGCTCCCAAAACTCCAACAGGAAATCAGGTAGATGTCTTGGCCAAACCAACATAGCCAAAAAAATATCAAAGAGCCTGCAGCCCTACACCAAAGAGTACAGGCCATATCACAATGGATGAAAAGATGAGCATTATAGTCACTGCTCCAAAAGCATGTTACACAAACATACGGAGTAGGAAACTTGTTAGGCCTTACTATCAACAAGTTACGGGTATGGATTCTATTAAGAACTTCATTTCAAACAAAAGCCTAAAGTCCTTAGAACCTTAGGCGTGAAAATAAATTTACCAAGTGGAAAAGGGTAGAGGTTTGGGGGAATATAAGAAAGCTATAAAAAAAATTAAAATAAAAATTACAAGAGAAAGAGCCAGAGAAGTCCAAAGAACAAAGGCGTCTATCATGAACACTCAGAAAGTGAAGATGATTGAGCAAATCCAACAAAATGAGATGCTCATAAATTTCCCTAACATTAAGATTCCTTGAAAACATGACAAGAAATCATGTACAAAAGAACAAAAGGAAAAGATCAAAGCATAATGAAGGGAAGAGACTGACAAGGCTGAGGAAAAAGCAAAGAAAAAGGATCATCCCCCATCAAATGCTTTTCCCAGGGAAAAATATAATAAATAACTTAATTAACCCTTACCAACTTCAAATTTAAGCAAGAGATTGAAATCATCCAACCATATTTCAACTAGATAGGGATGTAACAAGACGATGGAAGCTAGCTATTTGGAGCCACACAGCTTGCTAGAAATACTATATGAGCCTTAGCTAAATGATCTTTACTGGAAGCCTAAGAGAATGTTTCAAACTTTATGTAGTCAGAAAGATTAACATTGTCAATCAAAAGGTAGTCATGTTTATTGAGTATTGGAGATTATATGCACTTATTAATATGTGAATCATATTTCTCAATTTATGTAGGCCTGTAAATGTTTGGTGCAAACTTATAATCCTTTCAAAAGCTTCGTCACAAGAAATCAATATTTTTCTTCATAGAAAGTAAAGAGAAACCAGATCCGTTTCAGCTTGATTTATTTTCAAAGTTGAAAAATAGCTTGCCACCATGTAAGTGGCATATATCAATTACTTTGTTCTGCAAGCATAAAAACATAAATAAACTAGTGAAACGATCTAAGTTATAGAATCCCAGAACCTTGTGAAGCTCCGGCTTAGCTCATCTAGTACAATCATAAAATCAGCTCAAGCTTGGCTTGTTTGGGCACCAAGATGAGCTCTGACTAAGCAGCTCCCAAATAGATAAAATTTTCTTCTGTACAACCCTTACATTATGGATCAACACATGATCACTAACATAAATCCAACCTCTGTTTGATAAAATGTCTACAGAGAGCAGGTATGGATCATTTGAAGGTGTCCAATGGTGCTTGATGAAGATCAGGAAGTGTGATGTGTGTCAAGAAAGGCATCTCACTCAAGAAAGATCAGGACTTCTGTCCTCTCTTTCGCAGATATGCTCTATCCTTCTATGTTTTTTCCTAGCTTCAGTTTGTTTAAATGGTTTATTGTTCATTTTGATGAGGGATGTAGAGAATATGCTTTGGGTTGGGTAAATAGCATGCTTGTTATTAATCTTGTTTTTATTATCAGTAAAGTTTACATCCCTTTGTTGTTAAGAAAACACTGCATTATGAAGATAAGCAAAAAGAACAGTCCTTTTTCACTGATATGCCAATTCATATCTCCCCCTTTTGTGTTCCTCCAAAGAGTAAAAGAACTATTATAGTTTGAAATGGTTTCTTTATTTTCGTTTTTTTTTTTTTTTTTTTTCCTTCTAATACTTCGCAATGTATTGGAATCTGAATTTGTTTGGAGGAAAAATATGCACAAAACAACCAGGCTGAAGAAAGTTTACAAAGAAAATTTTGATATCCAAGAATAGAATGCACATTTTCTGACATGTACATTCTGTAGTGTGTAGGTGACAAGACAGGTGCAGCTCCATGAGAAACATGTCAAAAGTATCTATATGTGCATCAAAGTGAAGAAGTCAGCTTCTCCTTTGTGAAGATGTACAAGGAAGAAGGGCAGTAAAACATTATGACCATCAAATGTAGCAGCTCTATTCATAGAAGTGCCATGTCTCTCATATTCCAGCCAACAATGTAAACATGTTTTAGTCAGCATCATAACCATTTTCCTAATATGTATAAATGGTGTTTCCCAGCGTCAAATTATTCACTTAACAAGTATATTATACCAAAATATTGGGTTTGATTTTGTTCTACTTACTAGATTGAAAGTTTGCATGTCAATGAGTGCTTTCTGCTCCAGGACCATAAATCTGCTCTGAAGTCATTTAGGTTAAATCCTAGATGTTCGGCTGCAATTGGGAGTCTAATCAGAACTATTTTTTCGCTATTATTTGTTACTTTCTTATATATGAAAGTTCTATGACATCAATATAAAGGATATACAGATGGGATATTTATCAATATTGAGTTTATTTGGAATTTGGTATGCACATTCAGCATGAGCAAGATTGAGGTTTCTGTAAGCCACTAAATTTGAACTTCATAACAGTTTATTTTCCACGAAATTAAGAGTTAAAGATAATTTTGAACTAATTAACCAAGCCTTAATGAACTTAGCACATTTATAAAATATAGAGTATGGTTATCCTATAAAAGTTGGATAAATGGAAATGAAACTCAACCAGATTGTATTTGGGATATGTTGCCAGCCAGATAATAACATTCCATGTTTATTCTTTACATCGGAATTTCGCTTTGATGAAAAAAATAATCTTCAAAAACATAGAAAGGGGATTCTTTAGTCTTTACGTTATTTGGTTTGCACTGGTATAAGTGCTTCAATCAGTTTAAGTTTTTTTTTGGAACTTTTCCTTATGTTTTTGTTGCAGACAGTACTTATCTATGCATCTCAGTGGTTCTCCATTGAAGCTACTTCAAGCTGAAGATAACGCAGTTATTCCTTGAAAGGGGTAATGTCAAAAACCTCTGCAACTTTACTAATCTTTTTTTTTTTCTTTTGGCTTGGACATGTTAAGGACCTAAATATTTTGATATGTAAATTGCAGAAAAATAAAAAAAGTATACATGTACACACACATGGATGCAAACACATATGCAGATAGAGAAAGAAATAAAAATAAAACAAATTTTCTTCCCCAATCAAACCCCACCCCCCACCCCAACCAAAGAAAAAGTGATATCCAGTGGTTTCCAAAGAAAATTGCTATTCTCTCAAATCAGATACATGGCAAACACATGTTTACTTTTTGTTCAAATCATAATAATTCTTTTTGAAAGAGCACAATAACATACATATTACATACCCCTGAGTCCCTGCAGAGCTGTGGGTCAGAAAACCAAGTCTCATCAACAACTACTTCAGGAGATCTAGTTTTTCCATTATATGTAACTGCAGCCATAGAAGATGTCAACACAACCCGCTTTACAGAAGGTGCTTTTGCACATGATTTGAGAACATTCAGAGTTCCCTTCACCGCAGGATCAAGTAGTTCAGCCTGATATAGGAGGATGGCAGTTATAAGTTACTTAACACATTGGTTCTGTTTAGCTAAAGCAGAAAAGGGTAACGTTTCTTCTTTGACTGACTACAGAAATGCAATTGTATTACATCCTAAAATACTGGGAGTGGGAACAAATTACCACTGTATCTGCCTGCAAATTTTCCTTCATTATAAATAAGCACATGAAGTTCTATCAAGATGAGGTAAAACAATTTCTTTAGTAACTGAACTACAAAAGGCCTCTGACAAAGTCATTAACTACTACTAGAATGTGCAGAGTCTAAAAGATTTGGATCCAAAATGAAAAAATAATACAAACACATAGTTTAAAATGGGGAAAAAAAAAAAAAAAGGCCTGTGGGCCAGGCCTATTGCATGTTACTCTACTCCTTTCAGTACCATTTCTAATCTAATATATCAGCATTTCCCTTACTTGAAAATTCAAAATGGATTTTCCTCAACCAGCTCCAAGTCTCCAATTCAATCGTAAAACTACAAATTTCATTTTAAATAAAAGACTTGTATGTCTAAGCCTCTAAGGTGAATTTCATTTTTTGAAGGCATTTCACAACTGAAGGTCCTGGTGTTTTGCTTCACTCATGCTTGACTACGATTTCAGACAACCTTGTATTCCCTTAACCACTCATCATTCAATAGTCTTATCCTTATACACGAACTCAAAGAAATATATCAAGAGCATCTAGAAGTTAAATGAGTAAACTTAGCCTACAGAAATGAAGTTTCTTATTGTTAAGAATATGTTTAATATTAAGTTATTTTGGGTGTCAAGTCTCATTATTTAAATAAGCAAGTCTTATGTACGTTCTCTACTATAAATATAAGGTCTTGGTGTAGTATTGGAATCATCCAAGCTACTACTCTTTCTTCCTCTCTAAATATTTTATATGGTATCATAGTAGGTTTGATTTAAACCCAAGCACCAAATAGTCTTAAAATTTTTTATGCTGTTCGGAGTTTTGAAATTTTTGTTGAAGTTTGTTTATATGTTTGTTGGATGTTTAGTCCTTTGAGACAACATTAAAGAGTTTTCAACATTCCCTGCTCGTTATCACCAATTCTAGAGTTGTCTGCTCTTGTTTTCCTATCAGAGAAATTCTCGACGGAAGTTGTTGCCAATTGGCATTTTATGTTGGTTGTGAACCAACAAGACATATATTGTTTGTGTCATTCTCTTTTAGGCACGTGTTATTTGTGTCGTTCTCTTTTAGGCATGGAGGAAGTCAAGTGAAGTTTAAAGTAATTTGTTATTAGATTATTTAATGTGAGGGGAATGTTAAGAGTTTTAATACTTTTGTATTTGTACAAATTAATGCATATATGCTCTAGCTTGAGAGGAAGTGTTAGAGTATGTTGGGTGTTAAGTCCCATATTATTTAGATAAGTCTCATGTACATTCTCTATTATAAATATAAGGTCTTGGTGTAATCTTGGAATTATCCAAGCTACTACTCTTTCTTCCTTTCTAAATATTTTATGCTTATTAAAGCAGACAATCTTACTCATACAAGAGCCTTTAATATAATTTCCTTACTACCTTCAATGGGATAGGAGAGCTCCCTTGTATTGAGAGTTGTTCTCCTTTTATTTTTGTACTTGAGACTTGAGAGTTCTTTAGTATTTGCTTTCTAATGCAAGAATTTTCCGTGATCGCCATCTCTTATGGCATCTTCTTTGGCATAAAATTATTTTCACTACTTCTCTTTGGTGTTCTACTTCAGATCCTTCCAAGGAGTTTCTTTAGTAGATATAGAACGTGACTGGTGAGCCTTATTGTTTTAAGCTTCGTTTTTTATTTATCATTCTTGTTTATGCTTAAGTGGCTTCTTTTCCTCTCATGTACTTCTTTCTTTCTTAATAAAGTTCCTTTCCTATTAAAAAATATATTCAATGAAAAACAATGAACCTCTCCTATAGTAACATGTTCAAACATAATACTTCAAGATGATTTCTTATAAGATATTCATGGTCCAAAGTTTAAACATCATTTGAAAATTAAACAAACAAGAGAAAATATTTCATACATATGTTGTCAAATTATGGCCTGTTACGCAAAACAAACCAAGATTTTCCAATATATGCCCGAGGTGAGCAATGAACCCAATTGAAGGATGAAAACGGAGAAATCAAATCTAAGGATGAAGTTGCGGAATGTGTAGATAAGAAGATGGAAACCTAAGATATTGTGTCTAACACTGAAGTGAAGCTTATAAGGTATGAAGGCATAGGAGAAGCATTTTGTTAAAGGAGCTCTGTTGTGGTTTTTTAACAGTGGGCTTCTAAAACCCCAACCAAAATTATGTCCCATTATGCAAAACAGACCTAGATGAGCCTATTTCACTAAATTGAGTAGGATCATACAATATTACCGAGTTTGACCAATCCTACAATCTTGCACATAAACGATTTTTTAGAGCGACTTGAATCGCCCAGCATGTAAGAGCGTAAAATCGTATAATTTTTGAGTCAGATCATGATTTTGACAATTTCCATATTTTATATTGGAAATTCCTCAAAACTTCATTTCTGAGTAAAAGTTAGCATTCTATGAAAACTACTGAATTTTGCATAACAGTCCAAAGATGTTGCTCACAATTTTGAGATTATTTATTTAATTCTTACAGAAACACAAAAATCCTAAGCCAGAAGTTTCAATCTCCGGAAACCAGAACTTCAATGGACCCCATTAATTTCCAGCTAAGTTATAAGGTAAGTCAAGAACTCAATCCAAAAACAGCATAACGATCATGATACCCACATATGCCAAAACAAATTAGATGTTGCAATTCATAAGATGGAAAGGTGGACACTGGATTGTTTGTGTTTGTGCCCGATCCTAAAAAGAAAGAAAGAAAAAGAAAAAAGAAATAACTCCTACCCATATTCCAGATTCAAAGTAGAATTTTTAACTATAATTGTACAATTTCAAGTATCAAATGGTAGGTTGAAATGAACCTGGGGATCTGTGACGTCATGATAAAAAGGAGATGCAGTGTGAAAAACACCTTCACACTCCTTAATAGCAGAGTCAAAGGAATCTTCTTCTAGCAGATTTGCTTTGAACAGGTGGAGTCTCTCCCTAGCTCCATCCATAGAAAGTAAGTGATCTGTCTTTCTTGGGTCATCTATTGAAGAATAAAACAAGAAATTAATTAATATATCATTCAAAAGTCTACCAATTAACATATATTGTACAGCAGCAAACTAGACTCAGTCAGTTGGTAATTAGTATATTTGATTATGTAGAAAACTAGAGCACAGAACCATGGTTATATGGTTAGGATCAAGAGGATGCAGAAAAAGACAAAGAACTCAAAAAACAGTTTTGCCTCTCATGAAATTGGGAACACCATATGACATTTTTTTTCCAGTCTAATCAAGGTTCACAGCCACATGCACAAATATATAATTTTTTTCTGGGACCTTTCTAATGTTCTTCAAGGAAGCTGATTCCGGTTTAAGTAAATAAACTCTTTAATTTCATAACCAATTTGTGCATACCCTACTTAAAATTTATTTATTCATTAGCCCAATCACTATATATTCCATTAAACTGCAAGAAAATGATCCTAGTCACGGTACTAAACAGAAGCCAGACCCTTTTGACCTCCTATTGCCCCCAACAACTAGTCAAAGTTTTTAGATTTGAGATAAATTCTTTAGAAGGCCATCTTTACTGTATCCATAATTCCTATTCTTTTTTTTTTTTTCTTGTATCGTTGGCTTCGTCAATCACAACTACAACTAAGTCTAATTCTCTCGAAAAATGAAAATCCCTCATATCAAATGGGTTTCTGGAAACAAAAATTAGCTAATTGATGATCATTGATCATAAACCAAAATATGGAAATGGGTAACTTCATTAACTTAATTTGGGTACTTAAATACAAGAAATTCACACGCAAAAAGGTCACAAAAAGAAACCGACTGTTACCACATCACAGTGAGATAGGGTTATACGGAGTACTCACTTGGATCACGAACAGAGGCCTTGACAGTATAACCACGACGAAGAAGAAGCTTGACAAGCCATGACGCAATGTAACCCGAAGCACCGGTCACGCACACGACCTTTCCTGCAACACTGCTCATATTCCTCCTCTCGCTAATTCTTCTTCAGCTGGTGGCTGCTGCTCAGCGCTTACGTTTGGAACTTCGCTACCTTTTCCCTGTCGCACTATTTTGATTTGCGTTTTATACCCTGTGAGTTTGTTTGATCACCGACTTTTCAATTAAAAAAATAACTTTCTTATCTATCTACCAAATAAATTTTCTAGTTTTCAAAAACATAATATTTAGAAAATATGTTTTATGTGCTCTTTTTTTTTCTTTTTTTTTTTATATCTATATATCTTATGTTTATCGGTAGTATTCTAAAAATCATAATATTTTATGGTGTCCTCTAATTTAAGTATTCATTTTTATTATAAACTTCTTTATAATACCCTATACTTATAATTTCTTATTCTTTTAAGTTATAAGATATTTTATCACTTTAGTTTACTTGAAAAAAAAAATTAATTTAAAAATAAAAAAAGTGTTTAAAAAAAATTAATTTAAAAATAAAAAAAATAAAAACACTTCCAGTAACTATTTACTTATTTTTTATCCAAAAACAAGAAAAAAAAAAACAAAACAAATACTCACATGTCTACCCATACCGAATTAACTTTTTGTTTTTTCAATTAACTAACTAGAAACTCACCCACTTATAATACTTTTTTGAGTAATTACTTTATAGTTAAAACAACTTACATGTAGTAACCAAAAAATTATAATAAATAAAATAAAATAAAAAACTAGACATAATAATAATAATTTTACATGTCCATATAAGAGTATGCATTAAAAAAATTTACACCTTTTTTCTTAAAAAAAAAAAATCTCAACATGCGCATAAGCACAGTGATATATTACCATTTTTCACAAACTCAAAGAATTCAATGGCAATATTCGATTAGTAATTTTATACCAAAAAATTATTTTTATTATTAAAAGGGTAAATTGCAGTTATTTCCATTGAATTTTTTTTACTATTGTAAGCGATCTGCTTAGGGTGTATTTGGAATCTCTAAAAATATGGAACTCATTTCAACTGAAATGAATTACATACTTTTTTATGTCTGGAATAATGAAATGGTGTAGGAATTTAAATGAAATTTATATAAATTTATATTTTATTCAATTTTGAATTTTATACCAAATAGGTTGGATTTCATTTTGTATAATTTATTGGAGATAAATTATTATTTTGCCTCTCCTTAAATAACGAAATTTGTATCCATAATATTAAATATTGTTTTAAATTTAGATAAATTTATGAAAAACCCACCAACAATTGATGTTACATGTTCACCTAACCAATTTTAACTTTTTTTTCTCTTAACTTGTATTTTGTTTATTAAACAACAATTCTTCTCTGGTCTCTATATTTTTTACTTTTTAGTAATATTTTTATTATAAATAAATAAAACTATTCTTGAACTAAAAATATAACAAACAAACAAAAAAATTATCTTTGACAGCCTTATACAAAATTTGGGCTGATCTTTTACTAGAGTTAGATGGATTGTCGACAATGAGAATTCAACTTGTTTTTGGGTGGATAGTTAGGTCCCTGACGTTAGGTCATTCCTTGGTTTGGGGACGAGTTCAATGGGCGTCCAAGATGTGAATTTTAGGTTTAAAGATTTTGTTCAAGATGATAGGGATTGAGATAGGAGGAAGATTGAAGCCACAGTCCCAAGATCAATTTGTAATAAAATCTTTTCTCTCTTCCTCCTAGTGATGATAGAGGGATGGATAATATTGATTGGGGTAGGTCCTTGAATGGTTCCTTTACTACTCAGTCGGCTCTCACTAGTGGAAATGATGTGGGAGAAGGCAAGATTTGTAAAGCAATTTAGGATTGGGATGGTACTGATCGAATTCAGGTTTTCCTTTGGAAGCTTGCTAATGATGGGCTCTTTACCAATGCCAAAAGATCAATTATCTCTTCAACGTTTGTGGGGTGTGCCATGTATGCAGAATCTTCTTTCCATGCCCTTCGTGACCGCTATAGGGTTCAAAGTTACTGGTCTAAATTTGGCATAAACCATCTCGATTATAGGTTCTACAATAGTAACCTCTCGGATTGGCTTGTGTGGGATCTTGATGACATGAACATACTAAAAGCACCTGGAGTATCGTGTTCGATGTTGTGGTCGCGGAGAAATAAAGCTTGTTTTGATCCTAGCTTCGTTTGGCCTCCAAATCTGGACATTCTAGTCTAAGGATATATCTAGGAGTTCTAATCTCGCTTCAAAAGCTCTTTGCTTGGCTACTCGTAAGGTCCAGAAGGTGATATCCAATGTGCATTGGATTTCTCCTTCGCTGAGGTAGGTTAAAGTTAATGTTGATGGTGCTTCCCAGGGCAATCTAGCATGACCAGTGCAGCCGGTGTCTTACGAAATAATGAGGGTGTTTGGAAGTTTAGTTTTAGAAAAAGAATTGGATGGTGTAGTTTCTTTAAAGCCGAACTTTAGGCTTGAGGCTAGGTCTCTTAGCTACTTGGAATAGGGTTATTGGAAAGTTGTTGCATAATCAAATTTTCAAGTGGTGCTTTCTCTTGTTCTTAAAGGTTCTCTTAACTTTAATGTACACTATCCCCTCATTTGTGATAATCCATTATGGCTAGGAGTTGGGAGGTGCAGTTGATCCATACCTATCGTGAAGCAAGTAGGGTGACTAATAGACTTGATAATTTTATGTTGGACTATAGACTTGATCATCTTGATTGGAACTAAGCTCCCCTGAAGGTTCTTGACTTGATTGAGGGTGATAAACTAGGTACAACATGGAAGCGTAGAATAGCCATTCTAGCTTTGTAGTTTCTTTTGTTTTCCCTTCTTATTAAAAAAAAAAAAAGAAAAAAAAAAGAATATTATGGGAAAAATACTAATTAATTATTTGTTCTTATTTAATTGTCTTAAATAAGAGAATTAGAATGAATTCTATAAATAATAGTTTTTATTTTTCAATGAGAAATTTTATTTTAAATAAACTGAATAGAAAAATTTATGAAATAAATTTATTTTTTATTTGTTCCAAATACACTTTAATAGCAACGACACGGTGGTATCTTCACTATTGTTGCTATGTCTCAAGCCAAAAAAAAAAATTCAAAGCATAAAATCAAATCTAAAATTGTTCGGTGTTTTACCCTGAAGCGTGGCAGCATCTTCCTACAACTCCTTTGATCTAGCTGCTGATCCTAGTCCGTCAATGTCGCTTAGGTCTAAGCCCCCAAATTCAAATTTGTTATAGTCTGATTTCAAAAATACAAAATGTTGTGTTTTATGGTTGAGAGTCGTTAACTGGTTGGCAAGGAGAAGGTAGTTACATCGTCATATTAGAAGTTTGGGGCTATAACAAACAGTACCATGTACTCTGTAATATAGAGGAAATGGGTAGTTGTTCTGGATTTGTTATTTTGGTTTTGCATTGCTAACTGTGCGAGAAACGATAATGTCTTTTAAATTGGTTTATTTTCCGTTTTGCAATTTTAATGAAATCTAGAGAAAATTTTGAAACTTTAACCACTGCAGTCACTGGTCACTCTGGAACTAGAGTTGCAAAGCCGTAGGCTGATTGTTGTCCCAGGGATGAGATTTGCCAACATAAGCACTGGGTATAGTCATGGTTTTCTATTTCTGAAGAAACATGGGCTGACAATGCTTTGAAGTCACTTGTAGGACAAGATGATTCCATCTCTGACAGCAAATCGAATTAGAAGCTTGAGTGCGGTAAATTAATTAACCTTAAGATTACCTTAATTTGCTGCTAGCCATATAGCTAACTTTAGGCAATGGGAGAATTTAAAAGGAAGAGCAGCCTTAGCAGCTTTTACTAAATGTATCATCTTGTATATATTCTAATATGTATTTCAAGTGCCACCCATACTCTACAGCTTATGGATTCTCATAGTCATTGCATCTCTGTCCATGCAGTCATCTAAATTATTAGAGTCAAAGATTCCGCTGAAGGATCACTAATGCAGATGCCAAGGAAAATAGCTCTAATTGATTTAGCCTTTAGTAGAGTCTCCAAACCCAAAAAAATGTTTCCTTGTCAGAGGTCAATTATAATAAATATAATTATATACTAATCATAATAACTTGATGTTAAAATAGTTCATCTGAAATTTGAATTCAAAATATTCAAACTTCTCCTTTCCTAACACGCCTATACTCCGTCCCGAATTCCCTGCAACCACATTGCCTTTAAACGCACCAGAGTGATCAATGACAGGCTTTACCGACACCCCCTGCTTCGAATTTCGTTTCCTGTTTGTTTTCGGATAAAAATCTCAATTTTAAATTTCAATATTAAGATTAGTAGAGTCACCGATCATGGTAACTCAGAATCAACAAATTCAGGAAGATATGCAAAGAATCAAAACAAAGGTTAAAAAGGTTCAAACGAAGATCGGAGCTCGAGATGAAATTCAAGCAGAGATGAAAGAATACTAGTAAAGGATAGAAGAAAGAATGGTTCAGATGATGGAAGAGTTAAGATAGATGATGCAAAACCGGAACCCGAACCATAACCAGTATTTAATTCCCAATCCAGCTCTGATGAGACCTCTAACAATGAATGGTAATGATGTAGGTGGGAATGGTGGAATTGCAAATGTGAATGGAATTCCAATGATGAATATGATGCATGATCCACCAAACAATAGAGTTAATATAGCACTTAAGATACCTGAGGGATATGCTCCAAAAGTTATACCATATGGTAATGGATATCAACAAGCAAGGTCTAGTCAAGTAGAATGTCATCGACTTGAAGGAGATGGGTTTAAGAATAGGCTTTATAAATTAGAGTAGTTTTTTGATGTTGAAGGACCCCTGAGAATTATAAGATAACAATGGTGAGTACCATGCTCCACTAGCATCAAGCGTCTATCAGGAGTTTAATGGGAAGAACAGTAGGATGGAATCAACACATTGCTAATATAGGGCATTAATTTGCAAATGCTGCATTTAAGGATCCATTAGTAGATCTGGTGAAACACAAGCAATGAGGAACAATACGGGATTATTAGGATCAGTTTGAGAGGATGTTAAGCCAAACTTATGATACTATAAAATTTTGCTATAATTTGTTTTCTGAGTGGATTGAACAAGCAAATTAAGAACGCAGTTAGATTTTTTGCACCGTTAACCCTTCCTCAGGCTATGTATTTGGAAATACTAGAGGAGTCTACATTTGAGTTATCCAAAAGACAGCATCGCAAACACCTATCCTATTCACAAACCAATAAATCACTCCTAAACACAAATTCATTTCCACCCACACCCTGATTCCTATCCAAAGTGTCTACAAATAGTAGCTTAAACCAAAACCTGACATACAAAATGCTAAGCCAGTTGGTTCTTATAGTCCAACTAGAAATATGAATCAGAAAGAAATGGACGAAAGGAAAATGAATAGGGTTGTGTTATTGGTGTAACAAGAAGTTTGTTCTTTGACATAAGTGTAGAAGGTCACAATTGTATCAAATTGTATTAGAAGTTGATGAAGTTTTTGATACTGAGTTCATGATAGGGTCAATTAGTTAGTTAGTATTGAGGAGATTGTGGAGGAATAACAAGACAGGAGTTTATAGTGATATCTAGCAATGCTCTAAGGAGGATGGAAAAGTTTCAAATCATGAAGATGGAAGGCCTAACGCATAAGCATAAAGCATTGTTGTTGATAGATAGTGGCAGTACCTATAATTTCTTAGATTATTTTTATGCCAAGAAATTAGGTTGCAAGCTATAGAATACAGACCACTGTCATGTGTTTGTAGCCAATGGAGAGAAGGTTAAGGTCCAATATGCTTGTTGTGGGGTGAAATGGTGTATACAAGGATAGGAATTTGAAACTGACTTCCTGATCATGCCATTAGAAGGATGCCAAATGGCTTTAGGAGTCCAGTGAGTTTCTACACTTGGACAGATTTTGTGGGAGTTAGACAGTTTGGTTATGCAATTTTAGAAGGATGGTAGAGCTGTAAACTTGAATGTGAGTCCAATCAAAAGAAGTAAGCTTACTAAAAGAAAGGGAACTAAAAAGGGGATCTCAAAGTGGAATTGCACTGCTATTAATTCATGTGATTAAGTAGTCTAGACCAAAATGTGGAGTGCAGGGGGCAACCGCTTTGACTGAGGGAAGAAATACTACACTCGAGGTATCTTATTTGCCTTTTGATATACTACAACTGTTATTTTAATATGATTAAGGGCTTACCTTTACATAGATCTTATGATCATAGTATCACATTGAAGGATAAAAGTCAAGTAGTCTGTAGATATCCTGCCTTACAAAATGACTCTATTGAAAAAATGACCAGAAAATGTTATATGGCAGTATCATTTAACCTAGTAAAAGTCTCTTTTCTTCATCTATAGTCATAGCTAAAAAGAAAGATGGCTCTTGGAGAATATGCGCAAATTATAGACAATTGAATCAGCTGACTATAAAAGACAAGTTTTCCATTCCTATTATTGAAGAATTGTTAGATGAGTTGCATTAGGCAGTGGTATTTTTTAAGTTGGATTTAAAGGTTGGTTACTATCAAATTAGGATGGTTGAGTTGGACATACCTGAAACAGCTTTTAGGAAATATTATGGACATTTTAAATGCTTGGTTATGCCATTTGGTTTGACCAATGCACCCTTCACTTTTCAAAAATTGATGCTGAAGTGTTCAGACCTTATCTTAAGAAATTTGTCTTAGTCTTTGTTGATGATATACTAATTTATAGAAAAAGTTGGGAAGATCATTTGCAACATTTAAAAGTGACCTTTAAAATGTTAACAAGGCATGTTTTCTTTGTCAACAAAGTAAATATTCTTTTAGATTCCTTGAAGTGAAGTATTTTAGGTATACCATAACTACTTAAGAGGTAGCAGTTGATCCCAACAAAATTGAATGTATTATCTTATGGCCTACCCCAAAATTTGTGAAGGCTTTAGGAGGGTTTTTTGGACTTACTTGCTATTACAAAAAGTTCAAAAAGGGCTATGGGTCCAGTAGCAAGCATTTAACTGAGTTATTAAGGAAGGATTTCTTTAATGGTCTGTAGGAATAGATAAGTGTCACAACCCAAGCTTGTCCAGTACATGTCGCACATGACCGCTTGCCTTGTGATGGGCACATTGTGGGTAGTTAGGCATATGTCATGACACATTATGGCATTTTTGTAAATAGGTAGCCAAGGGTAGTCGAACAACTGGGAAATATAATATTACCTCCTGCCAGAGAGGACTATGGCGCAAAAAGCTCTTTAGGGGGTATATATGTGAGAAAATTCAAAGTTGTACACGAGCTTGTCGGATGAGTGTCAGAGGTCTTGGTGTTGCTTGTAACTTTGATAGCATTGTAATTTGATCGTTTTTTAATTAATGAGAAGTTGAAGCCCTTTCTTGTAAACTGTGTTGTATTTGCTTTCTTGCTTACATTGTTGCGCCTAGCCTTGTGGGTTGACACCCGAGGGGCATTGGAGAAGCTGACTTGCTACCCACAAGGGGTTAGCAAGTGCTACATAGGCGTCTTTGCGTGCTAGACGCAAAGTCGGCCCGCGACAATAAGGCATTCTGCCAACTCAAACTAGCCATGACAGAAACACATGTCCTGACTATTCCTGATTTCACTGCTCTATTTGTGTTTAAAACTAATGCAAGTGAGGTAGGAATTGTTGTTGTATTGATGCAACATAACAGATCATTGGTTTTTCTCAGCAAGGCTTTGGCAATGAAGCATTTAGCTATGTCCATATATGAAAGGGAAATGCTGGCCATAATCTTTTACTGTTAGGAAATGCATTGTTATCTGATTGGCAGGCATTTCTAATCTTGAGTATTTGTCAAATCAAAGGCTTACCACTCCTGCAAAACATGAATTATTAGCTAAAATGACGAGCTTCGATTATGAAATCTGTTACCAAAAAAAAAAAAAAGAAAAGAAAAAACAAAAAAAAAAGGGAAAAAAACACCAACAAGGTGGTTGATGCCTTGTTAAGAAGGCAAGACAGAGTTATATGTTATTTATACCACTACTGTCCAATCAGATTTGCTGCAGAGAATATGTGTTATTTACACTATTACTGTCCAATCAGATTTGTTGCAGAGAATCAAGGAGTCTTGGAATCAAGATCCTTGGATACAAAAGTTCATTAGGGAAATTCAAAGCTCTTTTGTAATTCATAAGCACTACAATAGGGAACAAGGCTTGTTAAAATGAAAATGAAAATGAAAGCTCGTGGTAGGCAATCAACATGTGTTAAAATTGGAATTGCTGCAATTCTTTCATTACAGTGTTGTTGGTGGTCATTTTGGTGTTCTTCCTATAGTCAAACGGAATTCTAGCACCTTATACTAGAATGGTCCAAAACGGGAAACCAGGGAGCTTGTTAGACAATGCATTGTCTGCCAACAAGGTAAATATGAAATAGTTACTAGTCCAGATCTGCTACAGCCACTTCCCATACGTAACAAGGTTTGAAGTGATATTGCCATGAACTTCATTAGGGGTTAGTATTCTCTGGTGGGAAATCTATAATCTTGGTGATTATTGATAGACTGAGCAAGTATGCTCATTTTATTGCTTTAGCCCATTGGTTTACCACTTGTCTAAGTAGCTCAAGTGTTTTTAGACAATATGTATAAACTTCATGGTCCTCCTTTGTCCATTACTTCTGATAGGGATAAGGTATTCATCAGTGGATTTTTGACTGAGTTGATGAAGCATCATGGAGTGCAATTGTAATTATCTACTGCTTATCATCCTTAAACAGATGGGCAGAGTGAAATCTTGAACAAATGTGTAGAGACCTATCTTCACTGCATAACTGGGGATCAACCAAAGAATAGGGCTAAATGGTTGGCTTTGGTTGAATATATACAACACTTCTTTAAATAGTTCCATTCAGACAACACCTTATCAGGTTGTTTATGGTCAACCTCCGCCTATTTATTTTCCTTATTAAGTAGGTGATTCTCGCATTAGTTTTGTGGATAGGAGCTTAATTGCCAGAGAGGAATCCATTCAACTATTGAAGTTTCCAAATAAGATGAAGATACAGGTGGATAAGCATCGTATATATAGGAAATTTTAGGTGGGTGATAAGGTTTTTATGAAACTGCAACCACATTGCCAACAATCTTTAGTTGCCAGGTCTAATATGAAATTATGCTATAAGTATTTTAGACCTTTTTTGTTTGCTCAACAAATTGGTGATGTTGCGTATAAACTCCAATTTCCCGCTATTACTAAAATTCACCTGGTGTTCCATGTTTCTCAATTGAAATTGTCTATTGAGGGTTACCCTTGGCCACCTTGACCAATTATGATGCTGATGAAGTTGTTGCTTATGTCTATCTATAATTGGGGGAAATGGGTAGCTATTATGACTTTGTTATTTTGGTTTTGCATTGCCAATTGTGTGAGCAATAATAATGTCTTTTAAATTGGTTTATTTTTTGTTTTGCAGCTTTTATAAAAATTCAGAGGAAATTTCATAAATCTTAGCTTAGCTTAGCTGCTTTAGATTTCGTTTCCTATTTGTTTTTTGAGAAAATCTCAATTTCAAACTCCAGTGTTAACATAATCTAGATCCTAAAATTAGTTCCACCACACGCTGGGCCGTGATTAACTGCCTTGGTGTGAGTGATAGAGGAGCAATATATACGTTCGTATATATGACATGTCTTCCTTAACTGTGAGAAAGCTATGTTTTGTTATCTGAGAATGATAACTCCACATTAGTGGCAAAGCACATGAATTTGGGTATTCGTTGTCGGATTAACTACCTTGGTGTGAGTGATAGGGGAGCCATATTTTTATATAGTAAATTATTATGAACTTTTTAAAATTGAGGAAAGTTTGAATAATGATCCAACTAAATTTAAGAAAAATGCCTATTGATTTCATTAATTTTGATAGAATAAGTTAATTTAATTAAATATTGAATTATTTTATTATATTTGAAAATAATGTTAAGCCAATAATAAAAAAATCAAAATTTGTAAAATATAATGTATAAAGTTGAATTAGTACTTAATTTGTTTGAAAAATAAAAAGTATAGGTTTTGATAGAATAAGTTAATTTAATTAAATATTGAATTATTTTATTATATTTGAAAATAATGTTAAGCCAATAATAAAAAATCAAAATTTGTAAAATCTAATGTATAAAGTTGAATTAGTACTTAATTTTTTTGAAAAATAAAAAGTATAGGTTTTTCTATTTCATCAACTTTTGTTATTTGATAGTATTTTTTTTTTTTTTTAAGTTCTTTGTAATTTTTAACAATTTATGTTATCCATAATTAGGCTTTGTGAAGTGACTTCTAATGAGTACATTTATAACTAAAAATCATAATATGTATTGATTAATTTCTTTACGTTTTAAAGTAATATATGAAAAAGTACATATTAATAAAATATTAAACTATATTGGATGAAGCTAAAAATATGTATATGATTTTCATGTAAAATAAATAAAGTTGTCGGTTTTATAAAAATAATTATGAAAATCTCTTAACGAGTTTAAAACTAATTATTTTTATATTGAAGTCAAGAATCTCTCTATAGATATTGACCTCACTCACTAATTTTTTGGGCTCTTCCATAACTCCTCATAAGTTTGTGTGGCCTTTACCTTATTGGGAAATATATATTCCCCTCACTTGAGGTTTACCGAAATGCTACTAATATTAGTAATTAAAATTTAAAATAATTGATAAGTTTCGATGAATGACTTGACTATTGACATAGTTTATGCTTCTTAAAATTACTTTTGTATTAACAGGTGATTTTTGTTGGAAATAGTAGGGTAGATACAAATATTCTAGATTCACATAATTATGAATCACAAAAAATTCAATGATATAGAAATTGAGGCACAGTCCTTAAAGGTTGATTTTTGTTGTCTCGGAATATATCTAGTAAGCATAGTATCAGTGGCCAACACTCTAAGAGTAAATTGTGGATTGTTTTCTAATCTTTGCACACAAGATTGAGAATCTCAAAAAGCAGCCACAACTATTTCTTAACAAGAATAATTGGATGAGAATATGGAGTAATGACAACATAAGAGTGATAATGTTGGAACGGTTGTATATTAGTTATGGTTACATATTCTCCTTATATAAAAAGAGTCGTGACGGTCATATACGACTATATTTCAACAGACATAGTACAACGATTATATTCTAACGGCTATATTGGAAATTAAGTTTGTAACATCCAAATTAATTTTTTAACAACCCCTCGCATGTTTCAAACTTTTATTGGAATAAGAAATTATGAGAAAAGCATACATAGTAGTGTACCTGCTTTTTTGAATTATACTTAAGGCTAATAAGTGAGAATCCAAGAGAATAAGGTAGTGTTAAACTCTTTGAACCTATTCCCGTTGAGTAGATAAACTCAACTTATTAATCACATAATAATCTCTAAATTGTGGCTACTCTAAGCGGTTTGGTGCATTTAAAGGGTCTTCACCTAGACCTAGATATCAAGAGTGATATAGAGTTCATGTCCAAAACTCATAAGGTACTGCCTGCTATCCTACACTTACTTAGGTGGACTTCCATCAAGAGTATGTTGTAGATTATACCTATCATAACCTAATATAATAATGTCAAATTCCAAACATAATGTATAAATTTTCGTCATAAATAAACACTTGTATATATAAGTATATATATACATACATGTAATTAGAGAATTAATTTTCACCCCATTAGTGTTGACTTGAAACTTGAAATTAACTTGTGTAAATTAAATGAAGTGTGCAACAAGTGTGTAGATAAATTAGAAAATATCTACTATATATATATATATACAAATACAAGCTAAGAATAAAACACCACATATTCAAATCTACTTTATTGACCTTGACCAAAACTTTTCTTTCTTTCTTTTTATTTATTTATATCCTTTAATTATCTCCATACATTTCTTTCATTTGGCCGATTATAGCCTCTCTAGATTATTCTAGTCTTCTCATTTCATTCTTTACTTTATCATGAATCTCCTCTTGTGTAGCCAACCATTGAAGTTTTTTTTCTTGAACTCAAACTCCTCCTTTATTTCCTTGCTTTAATTTTGTTCTTGCTTGGCTTGAATTTAATGGTAGCAACTAGGAGCCCTACTATGTTTTAAGTTGCAGCAACCATTTTCTTAGTCTGCAGCAACTGTGAGTTTCTTGATTTCCCTTTCATAGTTGATTTCCATTATCTTGGATCTATTTGATTGCTTTTGACATATACAATGTCAGATTGTGATTGAAGTGAGTAAAATTTTTTTGTTTGATATATTTCACATCAATCTAGTTCAGTATCCCTTCATTCCAACATCTAGTTTCATGTCTTTGTAAAATAAATAACTAAAATGCTTTCTTGGAATATGACCCTTGGTTGATTTAGCCATCTAATCCATGTTAAATAGCATTATTACAATCCATAGTTGTAAAACAAAAGAAAAGAAGTCAGCTAAAGAACGAAAGAAACTTTTATCTTAGAGAGGATTACTTTATATGGTATAGACTATGGCTTTGAGTATTCAAATTTGTGGAAGATGCTTACTCTCACCTATCTATGTGGTATATAGAAGGAAAAAAAATGATTGTGGAGGCCTAAGTCTTAACATGTGCTAGGCTGATAGCTTTTATTGGTTTTGACTTATGAGGTCTAATTGTAGTGAAGTTAGAGTAGTTGTAGAACGGGGTTATGACTATAAATGATGATATGTGTATGGAAAGGCATAAGATGTTCTTAAAGCAATATAACAAGCGAGTGGAGGAAAATAAGGATAAGCTAGAGGAGGAAACTTATAAGTATAACCCAGATTACCTATATTGGTAGAAGGAAAAGAGGCAAAGATTGTAAGGAGGGCATGTATGAGTTCTATTTTATTATCCTGGCCAAATTTGTGAAGGGAAAGAGACTACTTTGCACCTTTATCAAGGAGCATTTGTTGGCATTGGTGGTGTATATGATGGGTAACTATCGTTTACCATGCAGGTCTTTCTAGTGTTCTTAAAAGTTTTTTTAATTGAAAGTCCCATATCAATTTCTTAAGAGATAACTTATATTAATTTATATAATTGGAGTATCACACAATGATGGTGACTTATAACATGACTTTGCTAAACTATAGTAAGAAAACTGAATAACAAAAGAATTATCACGTCCCTCACGGAGGAATGACTGGCTAGGAGAATTAAATAATCAAACCTTCATAACCCTGATTTCAAAACAAAATAACAAACATGACTCTTGACCCAACTAAATAATAAAAAGTAACTTTTATAAAACAGAAGTTCACTATAAAAGTTTATTTTCTGAAATAATTAACAATTTACTAAAAATTTTGGTAGAGGATTCCTTGCAATATGGAATATGTTTCAAAATACAAACACATATGTTCATGATTTTACATAACAATAACACAAAGACAACAAGGAGCTCCACTCCATCTACATCATAAACAAGACAAATAACTAGACTCTTACATCACACGAAATTAGACACCCTACAGTTCTAGTGTGAATGCAAACTTTCATCATTGACTTCAACTCTGAGATCCTAGAAAATACTTTTCCATACTCTGTCTGCAGGTCACTAGCTCTGCGATGCCATATATAGAACTCCTGTTACTAAAAAAAAAATTCTACAAAAATAGGGTAAGTCCTACTGAACTCCGTGAGTGAAAAATCGTACCCAAAAGGTACTAGCATCACTCAACACAAGTATATAACATATATAGTCAATTAACATCATGTGACAATGGTCATGTCTTAATTCAAAATACACGTACACATTTGAAATTGTCATAAATTCACAACTTACATAATTCATAGGATCACAAATTAATCAAAGCAATCATAGCATACAAAGCGAACAAAGGGCCTAACGAGTAACTCAGCCCCGCACAATAGTATGTCCTCCCATCGGGCATTTACACTCTCGCACAATAGATTAATCTCAGTACATAATCCATCCCATCGAAATATCCTAAGTGCACCTGGATCTTAGTTCCAGAAATAAAAAACATTTCTAAAAAAAATTTCAATTTGTTGACCCTTCACAATCACAAACAATTTCAAGCAAACATGATTCAAATAACTCACTAAAACATTATACTAGCATATTTATTTAAATACACATTCAATTACATATAATAATCTAGCCCCCAAAGGCAACAATTAATTACTCACCTTTAGCCGATTTCATTCGTCACTTACAATTTTGTTCACGCATCTCATTAAGTCCACATTAGTATCTGGAACTGAAATTCATATTTTCAAATAATACTTAGTTCATAAACATTATTGTTATAATCTTTTAATTACTAAGCTTATATATCAACATATATAGTTTCTTTATGAAAGTTTAGTATTAAGCCATTACATGTTAAATAGTGTGAATTGTATTTTATGTGATAAGGTTGATAATAAAGAGACATTTTAGATATCTTGACAATGCATAAGGCAGAAGGAAGCAATTAGAAAAGATAGAAAAACATTAGTGAGTTAAAGATGTTAAAACTATCCAAACTTGGGATTTGGACTACTCTAATAGTTATATCTTCCCCTAGAAAATTCCAAATCTAGTTTTGTAAAATTTATTAAATACTAGATACAAGTAGCTTTATAATAGTGTATTATTTGAAATTTTTAGATTTATATATCAATCTAGTTTATTTTTTGAAATTGCATCAAATTCTGAGAAACGCAGGATTTTGGCGACACTGACCTTACCTTAGTTAATTGAACATAACTTTCTCTAGGAAAAAGGAAATTAAATTTGTTTGTTGAATTTATTAATAAACAAGTATATATTTCTAAATAGGTATCATATGTATTATTTGGATGTGTATATTACTACAGTTAATTATTTAAAGTTTACTCATTTTATGCATTTTCACAACCCTCTTGGATATAGTGTTTATTTTCACTTACATACTTAACCAAATTTAATAAAACCAAGTCTAAACATTATCTTCAGGATGTTAACTACCTTTCTTATTTAGAAAATTCTCTTAAAATTAGCTTAAGCTTATTTAATTCTTCACATGAACAAAAACAGGGCACAATCCAAATTTATTGTTGCCAACCTGTAATTCGGATGCTTATGGAATTCTTATACTTGGAAAATAAATTACGAAAATTTCTAGTCTAGTTTATCAAGATGTTAGGAACAAATTTTATTTAGAGTTTCTAGGCTAATTCGAATCACAACCTCTGACATAGTTCTCTGGACTGATTGTAGCTCACTAAAAATCCTACATAGACCTAGCTTTAGTCTAATAGCTCTAACTATCAATATAATTGCAACCAGGTTATGAAATTTTGTAGGTATCCTTTCAAGACTCTAAGTTACATTTTCTCTTTAGAACTTATAATTTAATTCATCCCCGAAAGCTTCCGAAACACAAGATTTCTTTCACCCACAAAATTTGCCATGCATCCCTTCAAAAACCATTCAACTCTCATTTTCCAACACTTTACCCCTAACTAACACTCTTTTGTTTATACTCAATACTCACTTTCATTAACTCCTTAACCCACAATATTAACTAACTATTATCTACTCTTGTTTATGAACTTTTAATAAAAGTAACTAGTTATTATATTTTTCATCAAAAGCTTAAACTAAACCTTCTAATGTCACTATGTTTCAACTTAAATTTAGATTAACTAACTATCTAATTGCATCAAAGCTTGAATTAAATCATTCTAACATCAACCTACCACATCAATTCAACATAATTAATTAATTGCCAACACAATCAACAAGATACCAATAACTTGCATATTACTCATGCTTCAAAATTTTTTTTTCTTCTTCTTTTGAATTCTATTTGAATCAATTATATAAAGTTAAGTAAAGACTTAAATTATACCTTTCCACTATGATCTTAATTAATTCCAAGCCTTCTATTTCCAATAACTAGTTACAACTATTGTATATATCCATCTTCTTAAACCTTGGTTTAACATTAACAACTCTCACTATGAAAATTTTAATAACACCCTAAGCATAAACTTAATTGAACATATTTCCATCTTGCCTATTCATCCAAAACTCATGGCATGGAGGAGTTTCATACATAATCCCCTACCATGCTGTGTCTCACCTAACCAAACTCCCATAAATTAATCCTCATAGCTAACTACAAGAAAGGTAAACATGATGGAGTTACTACCTCAGAACAGGGGACAACAATTTAAAATTGAAATTGATATGCTCCATTTACTCAATGGCTAAGCAAAGGATGATTTGGAGCTGCTAACGCAACTCATGTAGCCCAACTCTCCCATGGCCCTGAAGTTACTTGCTTGGCCAGCGACAAAGTGATATGTAGCTAACTGAAGCAGTGCAGTTCTACCATCAATGCCTATTGCAGTCCTTGCTACCTATGGTATAAACAAACCCATTCCACATACATTTACACCTCACCACCTTCTCACGGCTGAACTTTTAAACCGTAGGCTGCTTTAAGGCTTGAACCAAGCTACTATCGTGAAAATGGAGTTGCAACTATCTACCATAGTCTCCCTCTTTTATCCTCCTAATATCTAAACCACTATAACAACAACCAAAATGATGAAAAAAGAAAAACGATAACTCTTGGCTAATTGAGTTCTCGGTTAGACATGGATGAAAGGTAGAGAATTCTAGACTTTGCTTTGGTGGTGGAAGAAGAAACGAATGGAAATGAAACTAGCCACAAAGAGAAAAGGAGGAAACAAAAAAATATAAAAGAAAAGACTTAAGAAAATAATAAGTCCAAGTCCACATGCTATAAATTGTGGCTATAAATTACTTATGGCTATAAGTGTAAATAAATAAATATATATATATATATATTTTCAATTATTATTTTATACTTTATTATATTCTTAACAAATTTCATTTACTAATACACTTTAAATGAAATGAACTCCAAGTCCAAGTAAAGTTATAATATGATGGAAATATATTTTCCAATTTTATACATGTGTGTATATATATACGCTAGCAGTTTATTCACTTTAAACCTAACTTACGTAAACTTTTATTCGCCTAGTCACATAGGTTACGTATGAACATTTTGAAATATACATTAAACTATCAAGGTATCATAAGAATGTTATCTTAGAAAGTACTAGATCTATTTATATGGTTGTTTTAACCTATCATGTAATTACCAACTATTTAAAAAGGTCTAAATAACTATATGACTTAAGGGACTTAGGTCTGCAATATTGTTTATCTATTACAATTTGGAAGCTCAGAATCACTAAAAAACCAAAGCTATCTTAGTTTATAGAAGCACTATATACTTATGTAAACCATTCAAAAGTTGTGCCTTTGCATTAGACATCATTATTTTGCTAGTAGCTATATAATAGATGACTCATTATGCTGTGAATATTTACAAGGTGGCTCCAACATCTATTGTTTTAGCTTATTTGATATCTACTGAGTTTAAGCCTACTTAATGGTTTAAATAAAAACTTAATTGCTATGTTTCATGTTTTAATGCAAGATTCATATATGCAAACATGTTTTAGGTAGATAAAAGTCTAAGAATGGAAATTTGAATGTGATGATAAATGGTGGTTGAGTAATTAATAAAATGGAAATAGGGCAAGATTTTATAATCTAGAGAAATCAGGGTATTTCAGGTGTCTTATGGATTGAGGTTAGGAGTTCTAAGAAGAAAGTGTAAATTATGGTTGTGAGATGATATATAGAAAATTTCATAACTTGGTTCTAGGTATATTTTTAGTTAGAGCTGTTGGACTGCGGTTAGGTCCATGCAAGATTTTTAATGAGTTACAATCAATCTAGAGAACTTTGTCAGAGATTGTGATTTGAATTAGCCTAGGACTTTTACATAAAATTTTTTCCTAACATACTAAAGAGTAAATCTGGAGTGTTGTAGGTTTTAATTTTATGTTGTGTGTATTTTGGAGGTATTAAAAGTCACAGCTGTGATTTTTAGGTCCTAACTATACCTATTTTGAAAAAACTGATGTTATGGGGTCTTAAAGGTTGAATTAGGAAAGGAGTGCTGAAGATAAAAAGTTCATAACACCTTGATAAGTTATACTAAAAGTTTCATAATTTATTTTTCAAGTGTGAGAATTCTACAAGCATTAGAATTCAGGTAATGTAACCAGAATTGTACAAGTTCCCTGTTATTATTCATGCAAGGAATCGAGTGACTTCAAGGCTAATTTTAGAAAAAGTTTCTAAATAAGAAAGATAGATAACTTCCTAAAGTTAATGTTTCAATTTGGTTTTATTAAATTTAGGTTAAGTATGTAAATTGAAAACAAATATATATCTAAGGAAGGGGGATTGTGAAAATGCCTAAAAAGATTCAACATTAAATAAATACGTGAAACTTAAGAAATCTAGATTTTCAAATTAAAAGGTTATAACTTATAAAATTAAACTAAGTAATATTTGCAAAATGTAATTGCATTTCGAAAAGTGTGGTTGAATCAACGAAGCACATGAACACAAGTATAAGTGACGAGTGAAATCGGTTAAAGGTAATTGTTACCCTTTGATTGCTAGATTAGTGTATTTGATTGTTTAATATATTTATATATGTGTGTGTGTATATATATATATTTATAGCGAGAGAGAGAGAGAGAGAGGTGAATAAGAGTGTATAGCTATGGTTAAGTTATGTGAATTTTGTTGTATGTTTGAAATTGTTTGTGGTTGATAAGGGACAATAAAATGAAATTTTTTTTTTCAAAATGATCTTATTTTCGAAAATAAAATCTAGGTGCACCTAGGATGTTTTAATTTAATATTCTTATATGAGATTTTTTTGATAAATGTTTATAAAGAATTGAGTGTTTAGCCTTCGGTGGGTGGGTTTGGAGAAGGAGATTTAATGATTCTGTTTTTGATTCTATTTGGTGTGTGGGTACAAAATTGCCCAGTAAGAGGATGGTGTGTAAGTGCAAAATTGCTAGATAAGAGGTAGTGTGCAAGGGCTAAGTTACTTTGTTGGCCCTAGCTTGCTCTGTATGCTTTGATTGTCTTGATTGTTTTGAATTGGATTATATAGTGTACTAATTGAACTGTGCTTGTTAAGTGTTAGGTTTCCATAGTTGTGTAAGTGTAACCTTAATGATTTCGTGATTTATCATATGCTAATATATTAAATGACTTTATATATATATATATATATTTATATTATATTACTTGTGCTGAGTAATGCAAGTATCCTTTGGGTACTATTTTTCCACTCATTAAGTTCGTAAGACTCACTTTTTTTTTGGTTGATATTTTTTAGTAACAGAACCTCAAATGACGTCAATCACCGATACTGGGCTTGCCGAGTTTCTGACAGCAAGGTAATTCTTTGGAATCTTAATCTTGAAGTCAAAGGTTGAAAGTTTGCAGTCATACTAAAGCTGTGGGGCATCAAGTTTTATATTGTATAATAGTTTAGTTATTTGTTATTATGAAGAGAAACAAAGTGGATTATTGTCTTTGTTATTGCTATTGATGTTGTTGTGTAAAAACTAGTTATATTGTTTATATTGGCATATTCCACTGTACAGGGAATTTTTGCCAAAATTTTTAGTAAATTATTGTATGTGTCAGTAAAACTCTTATAGGTAACTTAAGTTTTATTTTTATAGCAATGGTTTACTTAAGAGTTTTGTTTGTTTCTTTGTTGGGGAGTCATGGTTACGAATGTTTAGTTGTCCATTCATTTGGTTAGTCATGCCTCTGTGAAGGGTGTGACAATATCCCACCTCCACATTTTAGGTGTCAGACCCCTCACAAAAGTAAGACTAGCCGGAGGATTGGATAACCAAACCTCCATAACCCTGACTTTATCATAACTGAATACATACGACTCTTGACTAAACCAATACATAAAAATATATTTAAAAAAATAGAAATTAACTGTAAACATTTGTTTACTGAAACAAGTAACCATTTACTGAAAATTTAGGTAGACTTTCCCTGCAATATGAAACATGTCTCAAAATACAAACAAGTGCACCTGCTTATATATAATCAAATCTCAATAATCATGGAATTACATAAAGGAGCTCCGCTCCAATCAAATCACAAATAACTAGATTATTACATAACATAAAATTAGACAAACTATAACTTTCATCATTGACCTCAAGTATGAGATTCATAATATACCTTGCTGCCAAACACTCGGCAAGTCCACATAATTGTCGTCCTATGAAATCTTGTTACTAAAAAAAATATTAACAAAGAAGGTTGAGTCCTATGTACTCAGTGAATGGAAAATCGTACCCAAATGGTACTAGCATCACTCAACACATGTATATAGTTACTTAAAATTAACATATCTTAAATTTTAAAACCACTAAGTTTTCACGTACACGATTACGAAAACATAAATTCAACAAGCACAGTTCAAATAGTACTTTATATAATTCAATCAAAACAATCAAAGCAATTAAAGCACACAAAATCATAACAAAGCATACAAAAGGCCAACTGAGTAACTCAGCCCCCCACGTCACTCCCACCAGGTACTTTTGTACCTGTACGCCAAATAGAATCATAAACAGAATTATTGAAATCAGAATCACTGAATCTCCTTCTCCAAATCTACCTACCAGAGCTGAGCACTTAAATATATTTTAAAAACATTTATCAGAATCAGAATATCTTAAAACATCTTAGGTGCGCAAGGATTTTATTTCAAAAGTAAAAATCATTTCAAAAAGAAAACATTTCGTTGGCCCTTATCAACCACATCCAATTTCAAACATCAATATAATTCAAATAATTAATCATCATAATATGATTCTTATTTACCACCATATAACATATATATACATAAACACATCAAAAAATCAAACACACTAATCCAACAACCAAAAGATAATAATTAGCCACTCACTAGTTTACAAATCTTAGTCGTCACTTCCTCTTATGCTTACGTGTGTCATTGATTCATCAATACTTTCTAAAGCTGCAATTAGATTTTATAAGTATTATTAAGTTTATCAATTTTTATAATTTATAACATTTTAATTACGAAAATCTAGAGTTGCTAAGTTTCAAGTATTTATTTAAAATTTACTTCTTTTAGTCATTTTTATACTGTCTTGGATATATATTTGTTTTCAACTTACATACGTAACCAAATTCAACAAAACCAAGTTTAAATATTAACTTTAGGAAATTAGCTATCTTTATTACTAAGAAACTTCTTCTAAAATCAGCCTTGAACTCACTTAATTCCTCACATGAACAAAAACAAGGCTCTCATAAAATTCCTGGTTGTCAACTTCTAATTTCGATACTTATAGAATTTTCATATTTTGGAATTAAATTACAAAACTTTCCAGTATAGTTTTTCAAGATGTTTGAAACATTTCATCTTCAGCACTCTACTTCTAATTTATCCTTTAAGACCCCTTAATATTAATTACTTCAAAACAAGTACAGTTAGGACCCAAAAATCATAGTCATGACTTCCAATACCACCAAGATACACACAACATGAAATTAAAACTTGCACCACTCCAGATTTTTTCTTTAGTATGTTAGGAACAACTTTTCTTTAGAGGTCCTAGGCTAATCCAAATCACAACCTTCGATAAGTCCTCCAGACTGATTAAAGTTCACCTAAAATCTTATATGAACCTAACTGCAGTCCAATAGCCCTACCAATAAATATATTCAGAACCAGGTTATGAATTTTCCAAGCATCATCTCAAGACTCTAAGCTACACTTTCTCTTTACAACTTTTAATTTAATTTAGTCCCAAAAATACTCGAAATATTGAATTTTCCTAGCTCATCAAATCTGCTCCTGCTTCCCCTTTTCAATAACCATTAAATATTTGGAACATATTAGCATCCTTCAAAGTAGACATGGCGGCAAAGAGATTGAAATTATCTCCATGAACAAGCTCACCATCCTTGAAGATTTGTAGCCAACTAAATATATATGTTTGAAACAAGAGATATCAATTGATAACTTTCATGCTAGACAAGTAGAATTCAATTTGTCAAACCCATAATTAAAACCTCCCATATATATAGAGGAAAAACATGCCAATCAACTATTTCAACAAAGATATTGTGATAACACTTATAGGCAATAAAAATTGTCCACCTAAATGGTTGAAAATCTAGCCTAAACATCACAAACATACATTATTTTATAAATGCAGCTCATAAAGAGCTTTGAAGCACACTGTGGCTCAAGACTTCCTCCACAGTTGGACTGGTTTCATGTTTGCCCTCCCACAACAAGGCAGCCACAACAACCACCAAGAAAGCTGTAAACCCCACAAGAAGGAAAAGAAAATGCACAGTCAAATAAAAGCAAAGAAAGAAGGAAATCATTTACCTTGAATCTAACTTAAGCAAGATGACTTTTAAGACTTCTTAGGCTGAAAATAGGAGCTATGGGCGGTCTTCTTTCTAAATGCAGAAAATAGGGGACACGTAATACTAAATGAAAAGTGAGCTGTTGCTTAAGTGAAGAAAGAAGGAAAGAAAATGCTAGCAAGGTTGGTTGGCAAGAGAAAAGACAAACAATTAATGTAATATAAACTTATGGTTCTAAATTTTATATATACACACACACACACACACACATTAATTTCACTTACAATATAATTCTCATAAAATAAAATCTAAATCCAAGTCAACCAATAAGATGGTGGACTTTAATTTTCCTATATGTATATCCAAATATTCTCTTATTTTAAACTATTTCATAAGAGTTTATTATTTACTTAATCATGATAATTTATGTACAACATCCTAAAACGTACATAAGACTATCGGATTATAACATTAGGGCTATAGATTCCATTAAGAGATAAAGCTCATCCTTACATAATCACTGCAATTGCGTTGTCTGACACCATAGGGAAAGACTCCTCACTTTAGTCATATTTATATATTAGTATAAGAAATTGATAGTGCCACCATGCAAGGACCACATTGAACCTCTTTAAGGCGTCTCTTATTATTGAGGTTGGGTATTAATCACATGTCTTATAAAATAGGCATCAATCTCATCCCCCTTGATGTTCTGCTCACTAGCCTTAGCACTAGTGGCTTGATTAGAGAATCAGCTAGTTTTGTCTCTTAATCATATCAAATTTGTGGATACACAATTTCATTCATCAACTACCTCACAAATTCGTTTCTCAATCTGATATGTCGACTTTTATCATTGTATATTTTATTCTTTGCTCCAGCTATGGAAGCCTAACAATCACAATGCAAATATATAGTCAAAACTATTCTTTACCACAATGATATGTTTATTTATCCTTTTTAAGGTAATACATATCATTTTGGCACAAATATACCTCATTGTATATCAGCAATGCATAATCATTCTCAATTTTTGATAAGAATTATCTCAGCTCCACACCAATATACCTCATTGCATATTAGGAATGTATATTCATTTTTAATCCAGCATCATTATACCTCAGCATATAATAGGGATGCCTAAACCACTCAATTTTGGGAACATTATACCTCACTGTATAATGGGAAAGCCTAAATCACTCAACTTTAGCAACAATATACCTCATTATATAATAGGTATATCACTATTTTCAATCTCAACATCACTATATCTCATTGTATAATAAGAATGTCTTTAATTCTCAATCTCAAACTTATTGTCTCTATTGACAAATCATTATTTTTTTGTTCACATTTTCAGTACACATTTTATTGATAATAATTTCAACATATTATTCTTAACGGGCAACCAACAAGAAATATTTAAATATAACCAAAAGAAAAGTATAAAACTAAAACACAATGCATTTTCCTTTTGGTTCTCAACATGATTTATTTTCTCATTAAATAAATTATTTATGCCTTTAATCAACAACCTTTTTTTTCCCTCCTTCTTCAATAATATCTCATTCTTGGTATTAACATCACTTAGCTTATATATCCATAAAATAAATCATACATTCTTTCTATTTTTCATCTAACAATATTGTTTCTCTACAAAAAACACAAATTAATATTCATCAAAATTTCATTTTTTTTTGGCACAACCAAAAAGCTAATAAGCATCACAAGTGATAAAACACTTATACATTTTATTTTTCATCCATTTTTCACAATATTTCGTAAAAAGAGATTCTCAAATTTTGTTTTCAACAAAACAATATTTTAATCATACATGTCAACATGCATACTAATAATTAAAATTGTACGAAACACATAGAGATTATAGTCACATAATTTTCACACCACAATCTTAAAACCTTCAAGTAAGAAGATAAACTACAATTAAAAAATGCTCATTCATATCATTAATTTTCTTTTTAGAAGTCATGATTCCATACTTTGTTATTTATCACACAACAATCACAAATATTTACTATCCATCATTTTTAATATAATTTTCACAATCTCTCTTAAAAATGAGTTTCTCAAACACAAGAAAATTAATCTTGTGCATATTAACGATCATCAATTTTTTTTTTCTCTATCTCAAAACTTTCAATTAGGATGAACTACAAGCCATAAAATTCTCTTCTCATAAATTCTTTAATCACTTTATTTTTTAATCGATATATTTGTAAACTCAAGCAAATGAAATTACACAAATCGCAAATAACCATCTCGCATCCTTTTTTTTTTTTTTTTTGGGCCTAATTCACATGTATGCACCATAAAACTTCATTCATCATAAAATAGTGTCTGATTCCATTCCAAGCAAGATGAACACATAATCATCAAAATTTAATTTTTCTTTAATTCACACCAATTATAAAAAACATAATTGAAACCACCAAAATATAAGAAATAGATTTTGTTAACATCTAAACTTTCTCAACCCAATTTTAAATTTCAAATTTCTAAAACATTAAGAATTATCTTGTCAATACTAGAATACTAGCATCTATATCGACCTTTAAGATTGTTGGAAATATTAGAGTAGATACAAATATTCTAGATTCACATAATTATGAATTACAAAAAATTCAAAGATATATAAATTGAGGTTTATAGGATGGAAAGATAATACCACAAAATCATGCACTAGGCTTTATCCTTAAAGGTTGATTTCCGCCCTCTTGGGGTATATTTGGTACACAGGGTATCAGTGGGCCAACCCTCCAGGAATAGATTGTGGATTTTTCTAATCTTTACACTCAAGATTGAGAACCTTAGTGAATAGCCACAACTCTTTCTTAGCAAGAATTGTAGGAGAATATAGAGTAAGAAACTATAAGAGTGATAATATTGGAATGGCTGTATAATGGTCATATATTAGTTATGGTTACATACTATCCTTATATAAGAAAAGTCATAATGATCATAAACGGCTATTTCCAATGACTATATCAGAAATTAAGATATTAACATCAAAATTAATTTTTCAACAAATTATTTTACAACAATTCTTGCATGTGCTACAATAGTACAACTATTAATGTTGGTATGACACACCATATCCAGAACTATAATCAAATTAGATGATAAAATAAAGCATAAAATTACAACACCCAATAAGAGAAAAATAAAAGGCTTAATAATACTATTGATCTTATATTTTAAAATTTATCATTTTTAAATAAGTCCTAAATTCTTACCTATTCAGATTTTCTATACTACCCTCTAATGCACTAATTTTTTTAATTTTTTTTTTTGTTATAGCAATACATTATGTTAAATTTAATTTATTCTATTCTTTTTAATAAAATAGCAACAACAAATAAATCATAACTTTAAAATTTTCTTTCAAATAAGTTTTAAATATGAGAGTAAAATGTACTCTTTTTTTTCCCACTTTCACCTTTGTATTTTTTAAAATATTTTAGGTTCAAAATATTAGTTAAATAGTAAAAACAATTCCCAAAAAAAGAAAAAGAAAAACACATTCAATAAAAATTAAAAAATTAATGAATTTTTTATATAAAATTATTAATGAAAGAATAAAGATTTAAAAGTTAACCAGATATTTTTATCCTCTCATTTCATAATAATTTTTTCTCATAAAGAAAAAAATTATTATTTTCAATACTAGATTTATATATATCACTTGTTTAACCTTTTTTTGTCTTACAAATGATTGAATTTATCTTTTAAATACATACAAGATTTTTATTTTATAGTTCATATTATAAAAGTCTATTTATTAAATATTAAAATTTATTTGTATGTGTAAAATATTTTCTTGATATTTTATTAAAATAATATAATTCAATTTAAAAAAATTGAGTCAAAATATATTGCTACTAAGATTAAGAAATTAAAACGTAAGTGACAATATAAATAAAAAATAAATTGGTATTTTATGACACATTTGAAACGAAAAATAAATAAATTTCACTTGGTTACCACTTCTCTATCCTTACAATGTTTCTAAACTCCCACTATCTCATATTTCCTTTCTACTTCACATATGTTTCTTTTCTACTTTCAACATACATTTTTTTTTGTAGACGAGTTAGTCTAAACCGAGTTAAGCAAGAGTAAAAGGACTCTTCCCCTAAGCAAGAGCTAAAGGACTCTTCCCCTAAGCAAGAGCAAAAGGACTCTTCCCCTAACACTCACAACTGGATGACTTTTCACTCCCTTTAGTTAAAACAAAAGACTATAATGTTTCTGTCTATTATTTTATAATTAATATTTAATGCAATGTCAGTATATATTTTTTCAACATTTTACGCTTAGTAAATAAAATATTGATGTGTGTTACTAACACCAACCACTACCCTCAAGCTAAAGTTGTCTAATGTATTATAATTATATTTACTGACAATATATAAATATATTAACTCACAGTAAATCAAATTAAAACATATTATTTTTAGGTTAAATAATATTTTTCATCCATATAGTTTACTCGAAAAGTTACTTTCATCTCTATACGTTTCAAAATTTATTTTCGTTCTTATATTTTCAAAAATCAGTCAGTTACATTCATGCCATCACAATTCATCTAAATTAAATCAAAGAGAGTTAATAGATGATGATGTGATTAACGTGTTACCATATAACTTACCCATGTTGCATAACAATCGAATATAGTATTGGCACATGACGTAAAAAATAATAAAATCTAAATTAACTCAACTTAACTCAACTAAGCCTTAAATCTCAAAATAGTTGGTGTCGGCTATGTGAATCATTTTTCATTCATTTGCATCGATTCGAGGCACTATTTTCAATGATGCCTAGAACAACCATATCCTTCTCAATGAATGCTCCCCATGTAAGTTTCGGGCTCCCCCTACTACATCTAACACTTGACACCTGTACCAAGTCACCTTTCTTAACTACTGCGTTAATTGGCCGATGTTGGATATAGCCAAACTAATGTAGGCGATTCTCCCTCAATTTCTCCTCGATAGGTGCTACTTCCTCCTTCATACGGATCTCCTCATTCCTTATTCTATTTTTTTTTTTTTATGTTCGGTTATCCATCTCAACATTCTCATTTCTACTACTTCCATCTTATGCGAGTGTTGCTTCTTAACTGCCAAATATTTGGTACCATACAACTTAGCCAGTCTCACTTGCCTTTTTATAAAAGTTTCTTTTCAATCTATTTAGGATTTTAAGAACATATAAAACTCCCGAAGCACTTCGCCACTTCACCTACCCAGCCTTGATCCTATGGTTCACATCATGCTCAATTGAGTTATTTTTTTTGTATAAATGAACCTAAATACTTAAGTACATCATTTGTAAGGATTGTCTCATCGTCCAAAGTTATTTCACTCGGGCCTTCTCTAATTTCACTGAAATCGTACTTCATATACTCGGTTTTTGTCCGACTCAATCTAAGGCTGTTAGATTCTAACGCGTTCCTCTACACTTCTAGTTTGAAATCTAAACCTTCTCTAGTTTCAGTCTACCAACACAATATCATCAGCAAACAGCATGCACCATAAAGCCTTATCTTGAATATTATATGTAAGTTCATCAATGACTAAAACAAATAGGTAGGGGCTTAACGATGAACCTTAGTGAACACTTATCGTGATCGAGAACTCTCAAGTCATATCATTTACGGTCCGCACCCTGGTCATTACTCCCTCATACATATCTTTAATAACTTTTACATATTTGGTTTGGACCTTCTTCTTCTCAAGAACCCACCACAAGACTTGTTTTTACTTCTTTTTCTAAATCAATAAAGGTCATGTGAAGATCCTTATTCTTTTCTCTATATTTCTCAATTAATCTCTTAAGTAAGAAAATAGCCTCCATTGTAGATCTTCCCAGCATAAAGGCAAATTGATTCTTAGAAACTAGAGTTTCATTCCTAAGCATACGTTCAATCACTTTCTCCCACAACTTTATTGTATGACTTATAAGTTTTATTACTCAATAATTCGTACAACTTTGAATGTCTCCTTCATTCTTATAAATAAGGATCAACTGTACTCTTCCTCCACTCATCGGACATTTTCTTGGTTACTAAAATCTTGTTAAAAAGATTTGTAAGCCAAGTTACTCAAATATCTCCTAGGCATCTCCAAACTTCTATTGGTATATCATCTAGGCCCATTGCCTTACCATTCTTCATTCTTCATTCTTCATCTCCAAACTTCTATTAAAGTTACTCCAATCTCGGTGGTTCGTATCATTGAAGACGTCACCTCTTGAATCTCCATTAAATAAAGTATTGAAGTAAGTTCGCCATCTCTCATTAATCTCGTCTTTCTTAACTAAAACCCTATCAGCCTCATTCCTTAATGTACTTAATATGATTTAAGTCTCTAGTTCATCTTTTTCTTTACTTGGCAATCCTAGAAATATCATTCTCTCCATCATTTCTCTCTAACATTTGGTGAAGTCCTTCACAAGCCTTGCCTCTAGCTTCCTTAATCGTTTTCTTAGCATCTTTTCTAGCTTATCTAAAACATTTATAGTTATCTTCATCTCTACACTCGTGTAATCTTTTATAACACTCTTTTTTAACTTTAATAGCTTGTTCAAACTTCTTCATTCCACCACCATGTCTTTCTTAGTTGGAGGTCCACGTCCTCTACTTTCTCCTAACATCTCTCTAGCCATATTCCTACAATGACTCTCCATCCCATCCCAAATCAAATTAAGTTGACCCTCCATCTTCAGTGGATCACCATGTAACATTTTTTTTCTTTAAAAAGAGTCATCTTTCCTCCATTCAATTTCCACCATCTAGTCCTACTACACCTATTACTTCTCAGCTTTTGCTACCAATGCTTAACACCAACATCCACAATCGTAAGTTTGTGCTAAGACACTAAACACTTGCCAGGTATAACTTTACAATCCTTACAAACCACTATCAACCTTCCTAGTCATAACAAAATCTATTTAACTCTTATTCGGCCCGCTACTAAAGGTGACTAAATACTACTCTTGTTTCTTAAAGAATGTGTTAGCTAAAATAAAGTCGTACGCAACTACAAAATCTAAAATGAACTCTTCACCCTCATTTCTATCTCATCTACCATAACCCCCATGTACTCTCTTAAAACCCACGTTAATACTTCCTACATGATCGTGTATCAATAAACAGTTCCTCTCCTAAAGGTACCCCTTAGACTAGCTCATCTAAATGATCCTAAAAAGCCTTCCTTGTAGCTTCTTCCAATCCTATTTATGGAGCATATGTGCTAATGATATTGAAGGCCTCCTTATCTATTATCATTTTTACTAAAATTATTTTATCACCTTTCTGTTTGACATCAACAACCTCATCCTTTAAATTTCCATCTATAATAATCGTCATTTCATTCCTATTTCTATTCTTACTGGTATACCACATCTTGAATCATATTTTCTCTATCTCTTTAGCTTTTTCTCATACCCACTAAGTTTTTTGTAATCAAGCAATATTAATTCTCAACTTATAGTATCTACAAGCTCTCTCAATTTACCAGTAAGAGTCCCTATGTTCCAAGTAGCTATGCGAATCTTATCCTGGATTAGCTTATTTACCTGCACTCGCCTTCGATGCGAGAATCCTTGCTCATTTTGCACCACACTCGGGCGCCGGTATGGCGCGCCACTAATGATGTGACGACCCAACCCTTACTCATTTCTCATTACACTAGGGATCTAAAGTAGCGCATCACAAAGAGGGTTATGTCCCTAACAAATATTTGGTAAGGATTCATTTTCATAGGGTTTGACTAGTTTTACGCTGGCTGTTAACTTATCGCTAGCCTTCCTCCTTTATTCGGGCTTATGACTGGCAGAGTAACCTCTGGCGGGGTTTAACAAAATCTAAATTAATGTTTTAAAAATATATTTAAAATAAAAGAAAAAACTGAAAAAAAAAAAAATGAAAACAACATCAGGATGCTCACGCATCCTCTTCAACACCACAAACAACTTCATCCTGCTAAGAATTCACCAACCCTTACCCCTTTGAATCAAACTCACCTTATGCCCATTTGAAATTGATCAATAACACACTCTCAAGCTTATCCTTTTCATTTTAGTTTTCGCTAAATCCTCATGGAAGTCAAATTGAGAAGAATATCCTATTGAGAAAGCCTACCCCTTTGAATAAATCTTACCTGAAATACCTAATTTTTTTTATTTATGTATCTGAGTCAAATTCTGACTCTAAACCTGATTAACCTCATATATATGAAATGCTAACCCCTTCAAGCATGCAAGAGCACACATAAAACAAAGAGTATGAAATCTGAGCCTTTAGCTACACAACACACTTTCCTGGCTAAGCAACCTCGTTTTTAATGAGAGCAAAGACTATATCTTCTGCCGCGACTGATTAGGTTATGTTTTCAGTGATTAACTTTAAGCAATTGTTCCAAATGGTGTGTAATAAGGAGAATGAAATTGTTGTCCTAAACAGAATGATTTATATTTGATCTAAAATTGAAAAGTTCACTTTAATAAATGGGTGAACAATGAATTAATGAGATCAAATGTATTGTGTTTTCTAGTAATTTATGTGTTTATGTTTTTTTTTTTTTTTTTTTTTTCCATTCTAAATAGAACTTTTATATTCTTTTTGATTAAATTTATATTTTAATTTTTTTATGCCACATGTCAATACTCTATTAGTTCTTTATGCCACATTGACATGTCACTTCATCATTTGATAACTACTGTTTGCTTAATTTAGATGGACTGTGATGACATGGATGTAACTAACTGATTTTTAAAATTATAACAATGAAAATGAAAAAAATTAAAGTATAAAGACAATTGAATTTTCGAGTAAACTATACGACAAAAAGTATAATTTAATCTCTTTTATTATTATTATAGAATTTAATAGATGTTTTTAATTCTTTGGCCTTTTGGCTGTTAATTATTATTATATATTGTACATTTATAATTTTGATGTTTATTTAAATAAATATTTTTTGCACTACTTCTCACTTCCTAATCTCTTACACTTCCACCCTTCCACCCTTCCACTTTCCCACATTTATTTCTTTATTTTTTTAAATTGCCAATTACTCACCTCTCTTAAGTATTCCACTTGATCCAAAGGATCAAGTGAGGTAGCACGAGGATTGGAGGAAGAAATAGGGAGGAAGAAAGAAACAAAATAAAAGGTTGAATTATACTTTTATTTATAATTTACTCAAAAATTTAGTTTAGTCTTATAATTTAACTTTTTTAGTAGTTTCAAAAACCAACTAGTTACATCCAGGCTATCACAATATGTTTAAATTAATTTAATAGAACATAAGAAAAAATGATATAGACTAACAAAAAATGACATGACAAAATGTCACATCCCCCCCCCCCCCAAACAAAGGCATGACTGGCCTGAGAAATTGATAACCAAACATTCGTAACCCTGACTTTATCACAACTGAACACATATGACTCTTGAACACTTATAGTTCAAACAAGGAAAACTTTATTGAATTAAATTAAAAACATAAACTTGTTATTGAACACATAATATTTAATTAAAATTTCGACAGAAATTCCCCATAAAATAGAACATGCCTGATAATATGTACATGTATAAGCTGGTTACATACAACTAGTAACCAACAATACTAATATACACAGAATACAACTAAACCACTATAACCAACAAAATACAACAAACTTAAAACCTAATGTGACTGCAACTTCATCATTTGGCTTCAAGTATGTGATTCCGAAATATACATTGCTGCAAAAATGTCGACAAGTCATGAATTCTTACATGGTGAACATTGATCTCTTGATACTAAAAAACATAACAACAGAGGAAAGTGTGAGTCATAAAGACTCAGTGAACGAAAACGTACCCTAAGGGTACCAACAACAAACAAAACATAAAAAAATACATATAAATTAGTTAATCTCATGTAACCATATTTATGTCTTAATTCCACGATACATGTACGTACATGCAATTATCATAAAATCACACAATTCACATGATTCACAAGATAAACAAAGCAATTAAGGTATTCGGAATTCACAATTTTAACAAATTAATCAGAACACTCAAAGCTTACAAAGGGACAATAGAGTAACTCAACTCTGCACAATAATACCTCTCCCCACAGGACAATTTCGCTGCCCGCACAACAATTTCTTCTACGTACACAATTCATCTCACTGGAGCTAAGCACTCAATTCTTTTTAAATCACTCATTGCATCAAAATATCCTAGATGCACCTGAATTTCAGTTTCTAAAATCAAAATCATCTAGGAGAAAGATTTACTTTGTTGGCCCTTATCTAACACCAACAAATTCAAATAGTAATCATAATTGGAATACTCAAATTCACATAAACAGTTTCACATAATTATCTGGCAACTAAAAAGTACTTAATTCACTCACAAAGTTCAAGAATGTGGTTTATCAGTTTGTCTAGTTTGCGAAGGTGTTAGAATTTCCTTGATACGATCTAGAGTTGAAAATCATTAATTCAAACATTATTTAATTTAACAACTTTTATAATTACAATTTCCTACCATTAATTCAATTTATATACATGTATTAATATTTATTTTCTCTTAATTATTTTATCAAGTAACTTTGGAGGGCATACTTAATTTTCATTAGTGTGTGGATATTTATATATACACTTACCAAGAATCCAATATAACTCCTTAATTCCATACCATACATCTTCCGAATATTGAATTCCAAATTTACTCATTATTTATAACTCATTAAACTTACAACACACAAATCCTAAATTTACATACTTGAAACTTAAAATTCTTATTTCCATAACTATATATAACCATCTTATGTATTTATTGTTTTACAACTAATGCATTCACCAAGAAATCCTATACCATCCAATTATGAAACAGGGAAGGAAATAATTCAGGTCAATCTTTGTAACTTGGAAGACAGAAAGGCATCCCATAGCATGCCATTTAGGGTTTCCATATACCAAAAGTGGAATATTGTTTTTATCTTTTTTATAAGAAAATAATTTTTATTGAGAGGAAAACATGGTACGGGAGAGGAGAACAAGTGGGAGAACATTGAACTATTAATATCACATGTTATGACATTTCTTCCTTTCAGATGGGCAATGACGAAATATTACATACTAGCTGCTAAGCATCACATTCTGTACCGGAGTGCAGTTTTCACTTTTGGTAACTAAAAAGAAATGGAAACAGGAGGTGAACGAACTTGCTTCATAAGAATATTGAGGGAAAAGAACAAAAGCTATGACAGAAGTCATAAAACATCAAGAAAAAAAAAAAAAAAAAAAAGACTATATCCATACAAATTGTTTATGGTCAACACAAAGTGCAGATAAAAAATATGATACCTGCAACTACCTTGAAAATTATACTCCCTCCATTACACGAGGATATCTTGTTTGACAATGCATACAGAAGGACAAAAGAAAAACAGTAGTGCAATTCACAAATTTTATGTTATTCTTCCACAAACACTCTAAAATTAAAACGATAAAAGAAATTATTTTGAGGAGAATAAATCATAATGTCATGGTTTTCAACGAGGAGTGTTACAGGAAAATAAAACAAACAGTGCTTTGACTGGACATGTACTTTAAGAAAGAATCCTTTGTAGGACGGAAGGAATATGAAATAGGGATCAAGAACACCAAATTAGATAGATAAATCACTTTCTTTTTAATTTCAAAGAATCAATCAAGCTTCAAGACAAGACAACTGATAGAAGTCATGGCAAGGAGGAAGAAATTCTGTACCTAAAACTGCCGTAGAGGTGCTGTGATATCAAAGAAAAATAGCTTGACTTCTACTTCTTTTTGCTTGCTGCCCTGCAGTACTAAGATTCACTCCAACACCCTCCAACCGGATGAATAAAAAAGGTGAGGAAGGACTACTTTGTTGCTGGCCAAAACATGGGAGACGGTGGCAGCAACAAGAACAAGAAAACAGCTCCTAAATGCAATTTTACTTCCACCGGCCAACTCAAATACTGTTCAACCAGCCTTCAAGCCTAACATCTTGGCTGTACAAAGAAGAGGTTGCAGGCAGCACATCAACGGCAACACACAGGAAAGAAAACAGCCAAGTTCCAACCATCAAGAAGCAAAGGAGATTATCCTAATTGAACTTATTTGTCAATAAAATTTACACAATTTAGTTTTAAGTTTCATATCAACCAATGAAGTAATGAAAATTACAATGGGCTATGTACAAGCGTTCTAAAGTGCACACAAACACTCCAAAGTGCACAATAGAAATATCGAGTTATAACACATTTTATATAGAACAAAAAACCAAAAGCAAATAAGAATACCAACATAACCAAACTCCCCATCACCATTACTCCATCAGAATTAGCATCACCACACCTTCTCCTTATTTAGGCTCAATAACCAACGTACTCTAATAACTCGATATTTCTATTGTTCACTTTGGAGTGTTTGAATTGGAGTGAAGCATTCTTCCTTGGAAATTTCTTCAAATATATTCAACATCTTCTCACCTCTATATGCCTCAATTTCAAAATAACTCCTCATACACCTTCCCCAATTTCGGTACCACATTCAACAACTTTGACATTTAACTATCCCCACAGCTAACCTTTTCTTCCTTCTGTTTTGGAGCTGCCTAGGATTATTGACATTGTCCGAGTTTCAAAGATTCGAACCCTAATCATATTACAGAGAATACAAGTGTGTTAACACTAAGCTAGACCTGTTAATATGTTATATACTTCAACTGTGTTGGTTTTAACATAAAAAATATAAGTAAATTAATATATTAATTAATTTAAATGAGCCGGTTCACGAGTTTTTGAGTCAAACTTTTCAAAGTTCAAGTTCGGTTGATTCACTAAACGAGGCCTTAAAATAAAGCTTGAACTTCGTTCATTTAGAAAATGAACCAAGCTTGAGCGAGCCTTTATCGAGCTTATTCAATTGTTCATGAATAGCTCAAATCATATGCAACCATAAAGGTGGCACTGTCACATAAAAACATGAAACATCACATTGTAAGCCTAGACTTTAAGCTATGATCATGAAACAACTATAAGAATTGCATCGTTAATTCAATATGCTATGCTCCATAGTCACACGCATTTGCTCTTCATTCCAAACAAATCTACTTGAATTTGGTCCTAGCAATTGCAATAACAAAGTATTGTAGCTTCTTCAATTGCTTCACTCTAGAATAAACGTGTCAATTGACCCTAAACTCACAACTAGACAATTTTTATACGATCATTCTTCCAACTGCCTAGCATAACTAGTCCTAAAAGTGACATGTTCTGACTTCTACTCCCTTGAGTTTGCTAAATCTTCCAGGCATTCTACTAGTTTGGAATCCTCTACAGCAGCCCAATGGTGTTTGGTTTTCTCTTTTCCTTTTTCTTGTGCATCCATATTCAAAAACTCCTATGTAATCTATACTACATATAAAAGTGGCTTAATGGTGGAATCTTTTGATTTCCTTAATTAAGTAGCCTTATAAGCTTTTAATATTAGATAATTATCTTTACTTGTTTTTTACTACTAATAAACCATTTATTTTATTTTATTTTTTTACTTGTTTCTAATTCTTCTGCATTTTAATATCAATAGGATTATTATTGTTTTAGGACTATTGATTTCTTTTTTACAAATTCTTTTCAATATTAATAAATTTATAATTTTTCAATAATTATATGTCAACAATAATTAATATTGAATCTCAATTTTTTTTTTGTTTAATAAATTCCTAATAATTATAATTTTTTTAATTCTTCTCAAATTTAAGAATTAAAATTTTAAAAATTTACTATGAATTAAAAGAAATATTAAGAGTATAGTATTCATGATTATAATATTGTTGCTTTAACTTTTAATTTATAATTTTTTAATATTATTTTAGTAATTGCATATCAATAGTAGTTAAGATTGAATTTCTCAATTTTTTTTGTTTACTAAATTTATAATAAGTATAAAAATTTTTAGTTTTTCTCAAATTTATGAATTAAATTTTTTTTTAAATAATATGAATTGAAAAAAAATATTAAGAGCATAGTTTCCATGCAATATTGTTGTTTTATTTTTAAATTCTTCTTCCATCTTAAGTATTAATAAATATATAAATATAATTTTTTGTTAATTTTTGAATATAAAAGTGATTTAATGAAAGAAATATAATTTTGTAAATACCCTATATGAGTTTTTACTATTACATAAATAATTTTTAATTGATTTTACTTCGAATAGACTATTTATTTTTTTACTTCATTCCTAATTCTTACCCATTTTAATATTAATAGAGTTATAATTGTTTTATGACTATAGATTTTTTTTGTCCTAATTATTTTCAATACTAATAAATTTATAATTTGTAAATATGTCAATAATAATTAAAATTAAATTTCTCAAATTTTTATTTATAAGTTACAAAAAATTATAATATTATAAATTATTTTTTAATGTTATGAATTAAAAGAAATAATAAAAGTATAGTCTTTATGTTTGAAATATTGTTGTCTTAATTATTTTTCCATCTTTAAAATTCTTAAAAAAACTATATATTTATATTATGAATTAAATATTTTATTGGATTTATCTATTTCTTGATGCAATTCATGGAATATTATTTTTTGTTAACTATAATTTCTGATATATATCAATTGTTGATGCGAGTGCCACGAAGACTAGTGTATTTAAACACTTGGTAAACATTCATGCAAAAAACCCACAATCCAACATTTAAAAAATAGTCATATTGGCAAGCATAGAATTTCATATTAAAAAGCTGAATAGTGTCATTTATCAATCATCATGTTAATAAACAAAATGCTAACTTAACTTTTTGAAACAAGAAATTCTTAATGTACTCACACTATCTATACTTCATGAACAATAATATACGTTGCACGTACATGAATAAACCTATTTTAATTTGTCTCTATTTGTAAATAAAAATAACTTAGCTTTAATTAAGAAAGAAAATATCAAAATATTATTATAATGACTAATTTTTTGAATAATTTCTTCACTGCTTATCAGAGCTCTCAATTGTGAAAATAAAATAAAATTAGAGCATATCTATCTTTAAATCAAGTCAGCAATTAGTATATGCTAACTTTCTATTTTTTTTTTTTTTGGTTAGATAGAAAATATATGCATATTCAAAATTAAAATAAAAAATAAAAAATATATGTAACAAATTGTTTCTTTTAAAATTCACATTATGTAATACTTTTAAATTAAAATAATAATATAAGTTTATATTGTTGTTAATAATAAATCTTACCAAAAAAATAATTATAAATTTAAAAATAAATGTAAAATAAAATAATAAATATACCAAATCTCAAACAACTTTTCATTCTCAATTCTTCTTTTCCCATCATTTTAATTTCTTGTCTAGAAATTAAAATGTTTTTTTCCTTCCTTTCCAAGCTTCAATTGGGTTTGGATTTTCATCATGTTCTTTTCCTTATATGATACAAAATGTTCATATGTAGTTTTTGATTCCAATAAAGGACATGATGGGGAACTCAATTTTTTGATCCACATCAAATCTAATTGTCTAAATAAGATCATGGAAAGGAAAAAAACATAAGATGGAGAACTCTATGGGAGCTGGATTCTTGGCAGTTTTTGCTGTTTCTGGAAGCATGCTTCTCTTTATTCATCAAGTCCACAAAGCGCCTTCTAATCGATTTCATGAGAAAATTGGAGTTTGAAATGGTTGGCACGTTGGATGGTATGTATGTACTGTTCATTTATAGATTTCAATTTCCTTCTGAAAGTTAAAATGTGGTTATTGAATGTTAATTCTTTGTTTATAAGGTTTTGATGACCATCAGAAACATAAATCAAAGAATAAGTTACTTTTCGTGTATGGCGTGTTAAAACCGTTGTCGGATAACAAGGAATACTGCAAGAATGCATGGCAAAGGCACAAGCCAAGGCTGCTAGTGTAATGCCCTTACATCATCTGCTTATGGACTACTATTGGGCCTGACATTGGTTGATTAATAGGGGCTAAAGTAAATCTGGACTTGCCAATTTTTATTTTTTTAAGGATTGTGTTCACCTATTTTATAACTTTTATGTAACTTCTAATGTTTTATTACATTGGTTTAGTTTTGTGCTTTAGTAGGAATCTTGTTAAGATAAATGACTACATTAAGCCAACTATTCTTATGAATTACAATTAATCTCTACTACTTGGTATTTACTTTTAGTGAACCTTATAAGCCTTCCTTACTCAAAACAGAACAAAACCAATTGGAAACTTGGCACTTAAGTAATCATGCCATGTTGTATGTCCATTCTACTAAGTCCATTGCTTTGTTCATTGTTAAGTATGTTGTTTATTTAATGTTAGAGAGGACTCAGAATACTAACACTAGATAAAATGAATAGATTTGAGCAAACAAGAGAGAGTCATTTCATTAGTATATTTACATGAAAGTCTTACACAATCTATGTACATACAAGCATCCAGACATTGTTTGTTATGAACCTCAAAACTCGATATCGTAAAAATCGAGCATTAGATATAAGGTGTAAATTCTAGATATAAAATAATAAATACGTAAAAAAATTAATCAAATAATAATATAAGGGAACTTGTTAAAATTTGATAACTTAGTATATATTTTAACATTGTGTGTATAATTTGATGTTTTATAGTACATAAAATTATGACCAAGAAAAATTTAATTGATTGAATAAGTGATACATGTATATATCAAGATGTTAGTTAAAGCTATTAGATTGCGGCTAGGACATGTAGGATTTTTTTAGTGAACCTCAGTCAATCTGAAAGACTTTGTTAGGGGTTGTAAATGGAATTAGCTTAGGACCTCTGAATAAAGTTGTTCCTAGAAACACTAGATTGGAGAGTTTTGTAATTTATTTAATCATAAGTATGAGAATTCTATAAGCATCGAAATTAAAAGTTGGCAACCAGGAATTTTACGAGTGCTCTGTTTTTGTTTATGTGAATAATTGAGTGAGTTCAAGGCTAAGTTTAGGAAAAGTTTCTAAATAAGACAACTAGCTAATATTATAAAGTTAATGTTTTAACTTGATTTTATTAAATGTGATTATGTATGGAAGGAAAAATAAACATATATCCAAGGAGGTTGTGAAATGCCTAAAAGAAGTAAACTTTAAATAACTAACTGTACTAATATACACATCCAAATAATACATAAGATACATATTTAGAAAGATATAATTGTCTATTAATAGATTAAATAAACTGAACTAGATTTCTTTTTTATTAGAGAAAGTTATGTTCAAATAACTAAGGTAAGGTCAGAGCTTCCAAAATCCTGTGTTTTGTAGAATTTGATGCAACTTCAAAGAATAAGCTGTATTGATATATAAATCCAAAAAAGAAAAATTCAAATGATATACCATTATAAAGCTACATGTGTCTAGTATTTAATAAATTTTACGAAACTGGATTTAGAATTTCCTATATGAAGATATGACTATTAGAGTAAACACTAGTTCAAATCCCAAGTTTGGACATTTTCAACATCTCTAACTCACTAGTGCTTTCTATCTTTTCTAATAGTTTCTTGCTACTCTATGCATTGTCAAGACATTAAAAATGTCTCTTCATTATCAACCTTATCCCATAAAGTACAATTCATACTACTTGACATGTAATAGCTTAATAGAAAATTTTCATAAAGAAACCTATATAAGTTGAGATATAACCTTAGTAATTAAAAAGATTATAACAATAACCTTTACGAACTAAGTATTATTTGGGAATATGAATTTTAGTTCCGGATCCTAATGTAGACCTGATGAGATGCGTGACCGCAAGAGTAAGTGACAAATAAAATCGGTTAAAGGTGAGTGGTTAACTATTATTTTTAGGGGCTAGATTATTATGTGTAATTACATGTGTATTTGAATAGATATGATATGAAAAATAAGCTAGTGCATTGCTTCAATGATTTATTTGAATTACGTTTGTGTAGTATTGGTTGTAGTTGATAAGAGCCAACAAAGTGAGTTTTTTTTTTTTCCCCTAAGAAATGATTTTTATTTCTGAAATTGAAATCCAGGTGCACCTAGGATATTTTTATGTGATATTCTGATATAGAATACTTTGATTCTGATAATTTTTAAAAAAAAATAAATGAGTACTCAGCCCCGGTGGGATGGATTGTGTGCTCAGAATTAACCTATTATGCGGGTGCGTAAATGCCCGATGGGCGGAGATACTATTGTGCGAGGCTGAGTTACTCTATTGGCTCTTTGCTTGCTTTGTATGTTTTGATTACCTTGATTGTTTTAATTGAATTGTGTTTGTTAAGTGTTACGTTTCCATAACTATGTAAGTACAACGCTAATGCTTTTATGATTTAGAATATGCTGATATATTAAATGATTACATACATATATTATATTGTATTACTTGTGTTGAATGATGCTAGTACCCTTTAGGTACTATTTTCCACTCACTGAGTCTATATGACTCACCCCTCTTCTGTAGTTATTTTTTTTAGTAACAGAATCTCGAGGATAACTATTACTGATAATGAACCTTACCGAGTGTTTGACGGCAAGGTAATTCTTTAGAATCTCAATCTTGAAGTAAAAGGGTGAAAATTTGCAGCCACACTAGAGCTGTGGGGTGTCTTGTATTATATTGTATAATAGTCTAGTTAATTGTTATTATAATGAGAATTGGAGTGAAGCTCCTTATTGTCTTTGTTATTATAGCTATTATTGTGTAATAACAGGAATATGTTTATAAATTATATGAGCATGTTCCACTTTACGAGGAACCTCTGCCAAAATTTTCAGTAAATTATTATGTATTTCAGTAAACAAACTTTTACAGTTAATTTTTTTGTTTTATTAGTTTTTTTTTAGTTTTATGGGTTTGGTCAAGAGTCATAGTCGCTTCTGTGTTTTGGAGTCAATGTTACAAAGGTTTGGGTTACCCATTCCTCTGATAAGTCATACCATCACGAAGGGGTGTGACATTGTCTGCACCAAGGATGCTCTAAAATCTACTTATTTGTCAAGTCTAGCCCATTTTCAATACATACATAAATAGGTCACATAGGCTAAATCCCAAAACACACTAAGTAGACTAAGTATGTCTTAGCTACTCTTCCATTTCCAACTACAACCTCCTTATAGCATTCCTCTGACACTCCATTATTCATACACATGCAAAAATCCATCTTGGCACACAACATAGCAAGCGTAAACATCATGGTAGGACAAGAATACAAGAGCCATCAAGCACTTATTCCCACTGTTGGCTAGAGTACTAATCAATCTGAAACATCATATTTTAAACACATGAGACAGAAATCTCAATATATAATACAACTTACATCTTGGAGAAACAAAGTGATGTACAGTTTATAGGAAATCAGAAACGCAGTAAATCATTTACGTAAGTACATTATAAAGAAGCTTGATAACATAAATGCAAATAGGGATTCCCAACCATAATTCTATGGCCTTTATGTGAGTTAACTTTAGGGAGGTTCCCTTCTAATATATGTGTCCAAGTATTAGGAATTTTAGGTACTTCTTGGGGCCTTGGCGCTTTTGAGGCCAATATAAGTTTCAATCTCTAATACAAATTAGTACAAAAACATTCGTTTTCAACTTCCAGCAAAAATAACATCTCAGCATTTACACAGCATCATTGCATTACCATATAAGGAGTTTTTAATAGAGGAAACTTGACAATTTATTCACTCTCAGCACCAAAAAGGAAATTTAAAGAAACATGTAATCATATACTTGTTTCCTAAGCAAACTAGCTACAATTTCTAGGGTTAATAGATTATCATTCCTAGCTTTGTTCCCAATCTTGTTGAATTCCTTCTAATCTGCCCTCCTTCAAGCTTTCTAAATTCCCAAGCAACACTCTAGAATTCTCAACCCTTCACCTCTACCTAGAATTGCCTACAAGCACAAGCAATCAAGTCTCCTAGTCTGGTTGACTTGAATTCTATCCTCACTTTTGCATTTATGGTTGATTAAACCTTGTATGCAAGCCTTTCTCTCGCTAGTTTTCTCTTAAGCTTTCTCTATTTACTTGCAGTTGAGACATGCAAGGATGAGGAAGAAAACTTAAACTTAATATGTATTTCTAACACTATGTTGCCAAATTTAACCCTCCACTAAGTCTCATGTATTAGGGAGACACTTACGACTATTTAACACTGTGTTTCCTCATTCTTGCATGTTGGAAGATGAAGACTTAAGCTTAATATGTATTCCTAACATTGTGTTTCCAAGTTTAAGCCTCCACTAAGTCCCATGAATATGTATTAAGAAGACTCTTAAGATTATTTGGTAGTTAATTAAGTATTGTCCAAATACTCTTGTCCTCCAATAGCTTAATCTTATACTTAGGGTAACATTAATCATCCAAACACACCCCTAAATCCTTCACTAATGCTATAATTTAGCTTCTTTCAATTTTGTACCTTGTTACTTAATTCATTTGAGTCCTTTGATAAATTTTATTTCCATTAATATCTCCATTTTACTTAATCTAGCCTATTATGGTTAATTATGTATAACTTTGTATATTAGACAAATTAGGCCTTAGTTTGCTAATTTTTTATTCAAGCTGTCCTACTATCATCCAATCTGTCCATGTAACCTTTAGCCTACATGAAATTCCTTCCTTTCAATATTAATTTTTATATAAGTAACCTCCTCTGAAATTTCTACATGTGTTAAATTTGAAGTGTTTATCAGTTACTACAAGTGTGTGTGCCATAGTGTTCATACAAGTTCATAAGCACTTTTAGTGAAAGCACACAAGCAGCAAGCTAAGCAATAAGCTAATGCAGGAAAATTAAACATAAGGTAATATTTTAAGTTATCCAATATATGCCTCTAAATAGTTCAATAAATGCAACCTTTCCTAACTTACATGTATTATGTTCATGGTGGCAGATTGGTGGGGTGTTACATACTCCTTTCCTTGATAAATTTTTTTTTTCTCAAATTCAACTAACCTCTTTAAATAACCTAGGATGAGTAGCCCTTATATCTTCCTACTTTTCCCTTCCATGCTAATTTAGCTAAAGGAACCTTCTACCTTTTAACAAACTTAACCTTCCTGCCTACAATGCTTGTAGGTTCTGCCTTAGTTTCTAAATTGTCTTCAACCCTGACTGCCTCATACTCTAATACATGGCTTAAGTCATGTTTTTATTTCCTGAGTTATGAAACATGAAAAACATCATGTAGATTGGACATGTTAGGAAGTAATGTGAACATATATGCCACACTGCCCACTTTGTTTATGATTTCATATGGCCTATGTACCTAAGCCCTAACTTCTTCCCAGCATTTGTTCTATATTAACCAGTGGTTGGACAAACCTTCAAAAGCAAGAGGTCTCCTTCTCATATATGCATAAGTTTTCTGCTTACTTTGAGCAGTTTTCAATTTCTTCCTAATCTTGTCTATAGCCTTAGAGGTTTACTGAACAATATCAAGCCCTAGCAACTTATCCTCTCCAACTTAATCCAGTAAAGAGGTGATCTTTATTTTCTCCATACAAAACCTTATAAGGAGCCATTGTAAACTTTGATGATAGGTGTTGTTGTAGGTGAATTCTGCCAATGGTAGATAAGTATCCAAATTCTATTTTAAAGTTTAAGACACGGGCCCTTAGCATGTCTTCAAGAGTTTGAATGGTCCTTTCCAATTGAACATCTGCTTATGGGTGGTAAGATGTGCTAAATTTTAGTTTAGTGCCTAAGGCCTTTTGCAAAACCTGCCAAAACTTGGAAGTAAACCTAGTCTCTCTATCTGAAATAACACTCTTAAGCATACTATGCAATCTCACAATTTTCCTTAGATAAAGTTATATCAATTTGTCTAAGGAAAAGTTAAGTCTTATATGCAAAAAGTGTGCAAACTCCTCAATAACCCAAATAATATCATTGCCACTTAAAGTCTTTAGCAATGATACTTCTACAAAATCCATAGCAACTTCATCCCACTTCCACTTGGTATTTCTATAGGTTGGAGTAACCCTGCAGGCTTTTGGCGCTTAATGTTGATCTGTTGACAAGTCATGGATTATGACATATACAAAGCTACATCATTCTTCATACCATTTCCACAAAAATTGCTTCTTCAAGTCTTTATATATTTTGGTTGTCCCTAGCTATATAGAGTGGCCTTGTAAGTCTCATTAAGAATCAACTTATTAACTTCATTGTCCTTAGGTATACATAATTTTCCTTAGAACACTAATCAATACATCATCTAACTCAGTTAAATGATTTAAGTCCATCCTTTTCCATCTTCTGCCTAACAACCTTCAAGTGCTCATCATCACTATGAGCTTCTTTAAGTTCTTGACCTTAAATTAGGTTGCGCTTTCATTTTTCTTAATCGTACACAATTTCCCTTAAATCTAACAATCTCACACTATAGCTACTTTGAATTCTTCAAGCAAGCTTGTACTTCTGAATCATAATGGCAGCCACTTGCCTTAAGTTCCTTCTTGCTAAGGTGGTACTTCAACTTCACTCATAGTCCTTTAGAAATTCCAACCACCTCCTTTGCCTCATATTCAACTCTTTCTGGTCAAACAAGTATTTCAAGCTCTTGTTGACTATAGATATTTTAAACTTCTCAACAAACAAGTAATGTCTCCATATATTCAATACAAACACTTCTGTTGCTTACTCAAGATCATGAATGTGGAAATTTTCCTTACTAGGCCTTATATGCCTTCATGCATAAGCAACAACTCTCCCTTATTGCATTAAGTCACACCCCTAATCCTTTCTTAGAGGCATCATTATACATTATGTCTCTCTCTTTAGGGTCTAGTTGTGACACCTTATTCCCCTTAAACTTAATTAACATGCTAATGAAATCTTAAACTAATTTCTTTGTCTAAATTTAAAATTTTCTTACACGTAATACTTAATACTTTACCACTTGTATTTTTCTAACATCTTTCCTTCCTTAACTACTTTATAACTTCTCTTGAATACTTCTTGGATATATTAATCATGTTATACTTCACGACCTTAATCCTTGAATCCTTATCTCTTTTACTTAATTGCCATAATTATTCTAAGTCCAAGACTTGCTCTTTAATTACCATGACTAATTAACTAAGAAATTAAGCTTTTAGAAAATGAATTAAAGGATTTAGACATTTGGTTTTTAAAACTACTATTTGATTAATCTAAGCTAGTTACATGACATTAAGAAAAACCCTTCCCATATTTGGCCTCATTCTAAAATTACTATTTATTACTAAGTAAACTTGTTAAGAACACAACTACAATTTTATACAAGGATGACCATGTTCTTTACGCATACTATCCAAAAAGTGTTATACTATTACTTTTATATTCACGCCCTAGGAGGAATAGTGTACACCATTGTTAATGGGTGTATTCCTTCATCATCCTCAATTGTATATTCATATTCCCACGTCTTTATGAATCAATAGTAAATTCATATTCCCACATCTTTATGAATTCTTCAATGACGATTTCACCTTCCTACCATACTTGTCAAGTACATATAATAATTTTCAAGCACAATGTACAACATTGCTTTAACTAACTAATTATCAATCTACACATCAACATTTTGAAAACATGAGACAGAAATCTCAACATTTAATCATGCATCATACTTTGAAAATAGATAGTTAATGTGTAGTTATAAAATACGGCAATACAAGAAAACATTTTCTATGCAAGCACTTTGTTCTTATGTGGCCAACTTCTTGCTTAACAATATGCAAACTTGAGGCCGCCATACAAGGACTTTGTGTACACTTTTTGTACGGCCTATTGATAATAGGATCCTTACTATAGTTTGAGCACTCTTTCTCTTAGTGCTTAGTGAACTTCGGCCAACACATTGTTAAGACAATGATACAAGTGCTCAAAATCGTTCAAAAAGCCACACATGCTTTATTTCACACACAAGCTTACAAGCTTACTTTCATAAAACATACTTTTTAACGGCAGAGTTTTAAGGAGTAGAAATGAACATTTACGAATATAAAAACAATAGATTTTAAAGAAACACATGAATACATGCCTTTGCCTTTCTTTCTTCCTTGTAACCGAATCTTCCTCCTTTATTTCTCACTATTTCTCTCACTTTCTTGCTCACTTACTCTTGCCTATGCATTTTCATTCACCTCCCCCTTCTTATTGATAGTGCATAGCTAGGTCTAGGATTTTAGGAAAGAGTTTTATGTTTGTTTCCTATTTTACCCTTATAGTTTTCCTAAAATTTCAATCTTCCACTTGTTACCATCTAAATTGACATGTGAACTTTCGTCCCTTACACTTCTCCACCTTGTATTTCCTAGTTTGGATCCTTTCATCATTAGCAGGTCATCTTGTTACCTTAAATCTCTACACCTATCCTCCTTAATCATTCCATCTCTACCTTGTTATCTTAAATCCTTACACATGCCCTAATAATCATTTCATGGCCACCTAGTATTCTTTTTGTCTTCCACTTGCCTAGCCACCTTTCCATGTTAATCATTCACATGCCACCTTATGTCTTAACTTTCTTCCACACGCCCCCTTAATTATTACAACCTTTCTACCCTTTTTCCTCCTTCTTACACCTAAGTCCCTTCATTAATTACAAGTTGCCACATTTATTCTCCTCCTTACACATAATTCCTCACATTTCCATTTCTAGCAAGTAGCTTTTATTTTATTATTTTCCTTCTTCCTCCAATGCCACCTTGTAACATTTGTGCACCCTTATTCCAACGCTTACACTTGTCATGTCTTCCTATTTATGCACATTGGTATACATGTATCATTCTCTTACACGTATATACTTAGGTATATGTATGTATGTATTTATATGTATTCCATACGTATATACTACTTCATACTTATACGTATAATATACATTTTTTTAATACATACATGTGCTATTCCTTTACGTGGAATAATCCGTGTAAAATTAAATTTTAAATCCTATTTAAATTATAAGATAACTACTTGTCCTATAATTAACTTAGGTATTACTTTAGGGGATGTTACATTACTGCACCCTTTTAAAAGGAATTTTGTCCTCAAAATTCATACTAACCTCATCAAATAACTTTGGATAGTTTTGCCTTACTTTATCCTCTTACTTCTATGTTACATCCTTTTCCAAATAACCTTTCCAAACTACTTTGACTAATGGAATCATGTGTCCTTTCTCAAACTTTGTTTTCCTAGCCTACTATCCTTACAGGTTCGGCTTGCGTTTGAAGATTACTCTATACTCTTTACGATTCATACTCTAGAATGTGATCAGAGCTCAGTTTGTATTTCCTAAGTTAGTATACATGGTATACAATGCTACCTTGTAACATTTATCCACCCTTATTCCAATACCTACACTTGTCCATGTCTTCCTATTTATGCACATAGGTATACATATGTCATTCTGTTACATGTATATACGTAGGTATATGTATGTATGTATTTATATGTATTTTATACATATATACTACTTCCATACTTAAAGTATCCTATACGTACATGTACTATTTCTATACGTGGAATAATACCTAGAAAATTAAATTTTAAATCCTGTTTAACTCATAGATAACTATTTATCCTATAATTAACTTAGGTATTACTTTAGGAGATGTTACACTAGTACCATTAAGTTTGTTGCAAATGTAAGTTTGGCCTTCAATTCCTCAAAGCTCTTTTGATGATTTGCAATTCATTCCCATTTGACTCCTTCTCTAGTTAATTTGATTAAGGGCATAGCTATCTGAGAAAATCCTTGGATAAATCTCCTATAGTACCTTACTAATCCTAAGAAGCTTCTCACCTCAGTGACATTGTTTAGCCTCTCCCACTTCACTATTGCTGCTACCTTTCTAGGATTCACAACAACCCCTTCACAATTTATCACATGTCCTAGAAACACTACCTCCTTCAACTTGAATTCACATTTACTTATTTTGGCATATAACTTCCCTTAATTCACAGTTGACTAAGCTATCCTCAAGTGTCTCTTAATTCACAGTTGACTGAGCTATCCTCAACTTCCCTTAAGTCTAAGTATGGCCTAAATACCCTATTCATCAAGATGAAGGCTGCAGGGGCATTGGTGAACCCAAATTACATTACAACAAATTCAAAGTGACCATATCTAGCTTTAAACGTAGTTTTAGGTACGTCTTTAGCCTTGACTTTAAGTTGGTGATAACCAGACCTCATGTCAATCTTGGAAAACCATGAAATTGTTTAGAGTTGATCTAGCAAGTCAAATATTCTAGGCAATTAATATTTGTTATTGATAATGACTTTGTTAAGCTTCCTATAGTCTATCCATAGTCTTAGGGTTCCATCATTCTTCTTAACAAACATAATAGGTACCCCCCAAGTTGAGGTACTTGGCCTTATGTATCCTTTTTATAAGAGGTTCTCTAATTGAGTTTTCAAATCTTCTAACTCTGTTAGTGCAATTCTATAGGGTGCCTTGAATATTAGTGCAATGCTAGGTAAAACATCTATGGCAAAATCCACTTTTCTTTTTAGAAGTAATCTCTACAAGTCCTTGAGAAATGCTTCTAAAAATCCTTAACTATTGGAATGGTTAAGGATTTCTCCCACCCTTTAACAACATGAACATTCCCTTTGGCGCCAATATTAGATAATTTTTTCTTCAAAGGTAGACGCCAGATAATGAAAATGTTGTCTAGACGCCTAATATTAGATAATTGTGTCTGCATAAGCATAAGCTAATATGAAAAATGCAAACCCATATATGTTTGAGGAATATGGTGCAAAAAAAAGTCATTTTCTATATTTGATTTTTTATTTTTTGTTTAGGATTATCTAAGTCTGCAAATATACAAACACATATAGTGCTTATATGCATCTGTATTTTATGAATTTGCTTTAATGCAGACGCATATAGGGTAATTTCTTGTAGTGTTAAAGCCTTGACACTTCTAGGGCCAACATAAGTTTCATCTATAATATAATGTAAAATATGTAAAAGATGCATTTTCAACTTTCTAGTAAAAGCAACATCTCAGCATTTACATGGAATTAAAGCATTATTATAGGAGGAGTTTCTAATAGAGAAAAATTGACAATTTATTCACACTCACAATAAAAAGGAATTTAGGAAACATGTAATCATATAAATGTTTCCTAAGTAAACCTAACTACAAATTCTAGGGTTAATAGTATGTCTTTCTTAGTTTTGCTTCCCAATTCTCTTGAGTTCTTTCTAATCTGCTATCCTTCAAGCTTCTCAATTCCCCAACAACACTCCAGAATTCTCAACCCTTCACCTTTAACCAATTTGCCTTCTAGCACAAGTACTCAAGTCTCCTGGTCCTGTTGACTTGAATTATACCCTCAATTTTGTACTTAGGGTTGATTAAACCCTACATGCAAGCCTTTCTATCTCTAGTTTTCTCTTAAGCTTTCTCTTGCTATTTGTAGTCAAGACATGCAAGAATAAGGAAGATGAAGACTTAAGCTTAATATGTATTTCTAACATTGTGTTACCAAGTTTAACCCTCCACTTAAGTCTCATGTATTAGGGAGACTCTTAGGACTATTTGGTACTTAATTAAATGTTGTCTAAACACTCTTGTCCCCCACTAGCTTAATCTTATACTTAGGTAGCATACCAATCATCAAAACACACAGTCTCTACATCCTCCACTAACTTTATACTTTACATTTTATTTTTTAATTTTGTACCCAATTACTTAATTCATTCGAGTCCTTTTGATAAATTTTATTTTCATTAACATCTCAATTTTACTTAGCCTAACTTATTATGATTAATTATGTATAAGTTTGCATCTTAGACAAATTATGTAGAGGTTTACTTACTTTGTATTCAATCTGTCCTATTATCATCCAATCTATCCTTCTAACCTTTAGCCTACTTGAAATCACTTCCTTTCAATCTTAATTGTTATACAAGTAATAACCTCCTTTGAAAGTTCTGCTTTTGTCAAATCTCAAGAGTTTATCAGCTACTACAAGTGTGTGTGTCATAGTGTTCATACAAGTTCACAAGCAGTTTAGACAGCATATAGGCATCATGCTAAGAATAAGCTAATGCATGCAGGCAAAGTAAACACAAGGTAGTATGTTAAGTTATGGAAGATATGCCTCTCTAGAGAGTTTAGTACATGCAACCCTTCCTAACTACATGTTTTATGTTCATGGTGGCAGATTAGATTGGTGGGGTGTTAGAGCTAGGGTTTCATTGATTTTTTTTGCTAAAAATTAGTAAGTTTTCTTTGGAAAAAAAGTATCTAGCACTTTGTGACAATACAATATATTAGACTTGTCACAAAAAGTTTTAGGGTAAGAATTATTTATTACATAATAGAACATTTTTTATATAAACTATTCTTAAAATAAATTAAAATAACTCAGGCAAAAAATCTAAAAATTGCGACGTCTTTATAAGGGGAAAAAAAAAAAAAAAAAAAAAACAAAACAGCTAGTTATTTTCTTAGAAAAAAAAAAATGTTGTTTTTTAGCTAGAAAAAATTACAATAAGAGCTTTTCACACATAAAAAATAAAAAATAAAACAATATAAGTGTTTTTTTAGCATAAGTTTTTTCTCGTACAAAGGTTTTCTTTTCCTAGGTTCCTCCTGTCGTCAAATCTCTCTACATTTCTATTCTTATATTTGTATGAAAGGAATGTTATGACAAAAATTGGGCAAAATACTTTATTATTTTAATTTTGATATAATTATTTTAATTAGTAATTTTAAGTTTATTTTATATTGTTTTCTTAGTACTAGAAAGTCAAAGTTAGCTAACTATTTAGATTAGTAAAAATATTATACTTTGATATTAGTCAAACATCATTTAGATGTAACGTGTTCGGTCCTTATTTATATCGCTTTTATGATTGCACCTAGTGAAGGTTGAGGCAATCCTTCTTATGATTATACAATGAGATATTATATCAGGTGAAGAGCAATGTTAGTTATCGCTTTGATATATTAGGCACAATTATTTTCACTATTTGATAGCTACTTCGAAATGCTTTCATAAGTATTTTAAATGATATTCACTAAAAGTTTTCAAAATAGTAACAAATTCAATGTTGTAGATGATTTTTAATGCTCTTAAATAATAAACAAAACCTTGTCTTGTCATTCGCAAGTGTAATTTAGATATTAAGATTAAGACAATTAAATGTGGCACAAATAGTATACCATTTGATAATCTTAATCAAAAAAAAAAATTATACAAAAGAGCTTCAAGACAAAGAAACAGTTAAACTCAATTTGTCGAAAAAATAAAAAAGAAGAAGGAAAGGATGAATGGCAAATAAATATAATTCTAAAATATTGAAGTATTCATGTTATGGTGACCTATTCATTACTATTTCAACTTTCAAGAGCCATAAACAACAAACTTTCAAATTGTCACGTCTTGTAGTCAGTTCTTAGACATGCATATAATATGGCAAATGCAACCTTAATTTAGACCACAAAAAATAAAATACAAATAAAATAAATAAAACTCCAAATCAACAACAATTTCAGTTGGAAAATAAACAAAAAAAAAATAAAAATTCTAGAGAACTTGTAAACCTATATAACCTACAAAGTAACATTCTAACAACTAAAAATTGTTTACTGTGGAGAATATTTTCAATGAATGCAATCAACAAGGCCGAAATACAAGATATTTATTAGTGCAAATCTCAAATAACCTTGTTAATTTACAATTATAGGTCATACTAGAAAATTCTAGAATTCAAGTTTTTAGAAGTTTTACATTTAAAGCAGAATTAAAGTAGCATAAATTTTTTAAATTTCTTACTTACGAATGGTCTCTATGAAAACCACCAATATCTTTTTAATTGAACTATGGATTGCCTGTTGAACTAAATCAGGAATTCCACACTATCTGCTATGTACTGGAATCTAGAAGCTAGTATTATGGGCAACCAAAAATTAGAGAAATTATATGGCATCAAAAAGACTATAAGTTGCCATGAATTAAATAAGGAAGAGCTGAGACAGGTAGAAGTATATCTCAGAAATAATTTAACAAACATGCTATGTTATGAAATTGTCACACACTCAAATAACAGTATAACTGGCCAGAGGAATGGCTAACACCTAAAGTGATTGTAAGTGACGTTTGTCCCTTAAGCCCCTAAGTGTAGCGATTCAGAGATATACTTTGCCGCAGCTGTCACACCCCTTATGGAGGCATGACTGGCCGGAGGAATGGTAACTAAACCTTCGTAACCCTGATTCAAATAAAGAAACGACCTTGACTCTTAACTCACCAATGAGTAAAACCAAGAAATTATAAAGACACAAGTTAAAATTAAAAGTTGGTTGATTACAACAAATCACACTTACTGAAAATTTCGGCAAAGGTCCCTTACAATATGGAACATGCCTTAAAATACAATCATATAAACTCCTTTTATTACTCAACACAATACAAAGACAATAAGGAGCACTGCTCCTTTCACACCATCAACAAAACATGTATTAGAATATTACATCATACCACATTCACACCCACAGTGCTAATGTGACTGCAAACTTTCATCCTTAACTCCAAGTATGAGATTTCGAGGCATACCTTGTCGTCAAATCCTTAGCAAAACCTCAGTATTAGTGATTAACTTCTTTTGAAGGTCCTGCTACTAAAAAAATATATCCACAAGAATGGGGTGAGTCCTACAGACTCAATGAGTGAAAAATCGTACCCAAAGGGTACTAGCATCACACAACACAAGTATATAACATACGTAATAACATTCATAACATTATTCATATCTTAATTCACATTGCACGTATACATTATAACGGTCATAAATTCACAATTTACATGATACACAAGATCACAAATTTATCAGAGCAATGATATCACACAAAGCAACTAAAGGGCCAACGAGTAACCCAGCCCCGCACACCAATATCACCCCCTGCTGAGCCATGTACGCGCCCTGCACACCAAATTAATTTCCCGTACACAATCCATCTCACCAGGACTGAGCTACTCAATTTAAAAAAATATATATATCAGAATCAGGATTTCTCACGATTTTAAAATCAGAGTATCCTTAGGGCACCTGGATCTTAATTTCAGAGATAAAAAAATCATTTTCCAGAAAATGTTCACTAGTTGGCCCTTATCAAACACAAACAATGTCAACACAGTAACCAATATCAAGCAAACATTATTCAAGCAAATTACTGAAATACTCCACTAGCTTACTTCTCATGTATCACGCATATTCAAATAAACATATAGTCACACATACTAATCTAGCATCTAAAGGCAGCAATTAACCACTCACCAGTACTATGAATCACATTCCTCGCTCATCCTCGAATTCCACGCGTCGTTGGCTCAATAATACATTCCTGGATTGAAAATCATATTTTCAAATATTACTCATTTTATAAACCCCATAGTTATGCTCCTTTACTCACTTAAATTTAAATATCTACTCCCATACCTTCCTTAAAACCCTACTGCCTCTTACACATTCTACTACTTGCATCGAGGACAACTTAAATTCTGATTCATGTACACATCAACCAAGAAGTTAGCACTTATTTTCTTAATTTCACTTTACTTACCTTATAAAAGTTCAAATTAAGTTATTTTGCTTAAAATTAGTTAAGAGCGTGAGTTATAAATTCTCAATATTCATCACACTATGTTCCAGGATTTTCCCTTTCCTAGGATTATTTGCCATAGCGTGTTTCGTAATGAGTTCTTAAACTTTTATTTAACTTCAGCTAACAACTAACTCCCAAGGATCAAACTAATCCAAATTCCTAGAATCCCCAATACCCATATTTCCAATATTAATCTTACTAGTGCACTAATTATTGAGTTTTACATTAACTTAATTAATTGTTCCTATCTTTCAACTAGCTAATTAATTAAGGAGATTCATGTGATTCAATTTCTAGATATACACTAAACTTAAAGTTCTCTTAAGAATTTCATTAAATACTTGGCATGCCTATGTGATTCCCACTCATGTGTACGTTTAGATATCTATATATTTTTCACAATAATCTACACAATTCAATTAACCCTTATATTACTCATGATCCAATTATGAAATTCAATATAAATTAATTGCTGACTGTTAACCAAATAATTAAACTACCTATTTGTCCACTATACCTATGCTCAAGTTATGTACTTCCTAATTAACCATTTAATTAGTAAAACTTATATACTCAAGTGTTGTATACGCCTATATGTATATATAATTCTAATTTTTCCTTATACATATTTCAAAATTTATAATTTAGCATTAACATAGCCAACTTTTATGTTTTCTAATTAGTTACTTACATGATTGAAATTTATATCAATTACATCAACTGTGCATCTAGTATTCACAATCTAACATTCAATTCCTAACAAATTCTTAGGTTCCTTTCCTTAATACATATAGATTCTAAATTTAGAAATGCTAGAACTCTAAACCTCTTATTTTACCTAACTATTTTTACACACTAGTTATTATTATTTAACTTTGATTTATAACTTATAACTCCCTTAATCCTCTTACAGTTTAGTCCCTAATACACATCATAAGGTTTAGCTTTAAGAATTCCCAATTATTGACCTAACCAACCCGTTTTCACCACCTAAACCATCACTAAGACCCTACAGGCTAGGACAAAACAGGGAAGTGTGGGCTGCTGCTCAAACCCAATCAGCCTCCTTACCAACATAATTCGAGTTTCCTACACCTAAACACTCCTACCTTAGCTCACGCATGCCAAAACCACAAATCAAAGCTGATGTGCATTCATTTATCTCAACTAAGATAGTTCAATCCACATGTCCCAACCCCAAGCAAGAAAAATTAACACTCACCTAACGGAACAGTGCCAAGATGCCGCACAAATCACTTTCATAGCTGATGAAACTCCAAGGTTACTTGGAGGCACTCTACTCGGCTAATTATGGAAGACAACCCACTCTTAATGAAATTAAGAACAAGTAAAATGATTGTGGGTGCAAGAAGGAGGTTGCACAGCCAAAACAAGGGAAAAGGGTGCTGAAGCAAAGAAGAAAACTCACGGTCCAACAAGAAGATGAAGCAGGGGAGGAGGAAGAAAAAAAAATCAGAACTCTCCAGAAAGAAAACCGTGGACTAAGCAAGAAAGGAAAGGAAAGATAAAAGACAAAGAAAGAAAACTTTACAGTCAAAGTAATTGATTTTTATGTTAACTAGTGGCGTAGGTGTAGTATTGCTTTTTAAAAGTTTATATTTATGGTATAGATTTAATCTAATTATAAATTCCTTTACATATATAAATATCTCCTATATATATATATATATAAATTTTTTCTTTTTATATAAGTATAAATATCTTTTAATTCATACTAGTGTAATCCATGTAATTAAATTGTACACATACATGTAATTACATAAGTCGATGCAAGTGTTCATTTATTATTATTTTTTTTTTGACTCGTGAAACATTTTAATCACCTAATTACGACAATTTACGTACAAATATGCTAAGATGTTTGTTCAATTATCGGGTTATAATAGCAGCAATGCCGGCAGGTAACAAACTTTGGCACAATGTACAGTGATTTCCTAGAAACTAAAAAATAAAAAAACAATAGAAAAGGAAGGAATGAGTCACGAGGACTCAATGAGCAAATCACATACCCTAAAGGTACCAGCATCACACAACACAAATATCATAGCTTAATCTCATGACTAAATTTAGTTATACACATATACATTTATAATTATCATGCGATCATGATTTACATATTTCACTGTTTCCAACATAGCAATTAAATCATACAAAGCAATACAAGCATAAAAGCAAGCAAAGGGCCAATGAGTAACTTAGCCCTATACAACAATATCTCCCCTCTACCAAGCATGTACGTGCCCACACAACAAATTACTTCTTCGTACACAATACATCCCACCTTGAACTAAGCACTCCATTCTTTTAAAATAATTGCAAGAATCAGAATAACTCATATCAAAATGTCAAATTCAAATATCCTAGATGCACCTGGATTTTTAATTTTGGAAATAAAAAAAATTTCTCAAAAATTTTACCTTGTTGACCCTTACCAATCACACTCAATATCAAATAATTATACTTCAAGTCAATCACTGAAATAATATACTTTCTTATTTCTCAATATAGCACATCAATTCAAATACACACATAATTGCACATAATAATCTGGGAATTCATAAGTGCACAGTAATTCACAAACTAGGCTCAAAGATAGGAGTTCGCCAATTCTTCTAGCCTGCGAGAGTGTCGAAGTATCCTCCGCACGCTCCGGAGCTAAAAATCACCAATTCATATATTATTCACAATAACCATCTTAAGGTTAATTCTATGATTCTTAATTTACATAATTATCCTTATTATTCTTATTAGAAGTTCATTCCTCAACTTTTAATATGTGAATTCTCGTTATTATAATTATTATTATTACTATTTATTCATTTATTTATTTCATTCTAGACTAAGTTTAAAAGAGCTATAATTTAATTCACTTAACCAACTCTTTAACTTCCATCTAAGCTTAAATTATACACTTCTATTTTATTACTTTCATGTAATTATTTGATATGTATTTATAGATTCATTACCATCAATTCTTGATTTATAATTTCAATTCTTATACTTAGTATAATTTACTTGTAATAATCTAATAAACTTATAACTTAGTCTAATTGTATTTCCATCATTCATCTAGATATAACTCATTTTTCCCTATATCATACACAACCTTGCAGTAATCCATACCTCCTCATAATTTCCTTGTAAGTGCAAAAATTTCCTTCTAATTCAGCCCAAAAGATGAACTAAAACACTACCATACTCTCTTGCCACCCTTACCCAAAATCAAATCCTTGACGCTAACCTAACAGCCACTTCCAATAACACAATAAGGTTCAAACGTGATTGAGGAATCAGCAGCCGTTAGTGGGTATAAAACCCAATTAAAGATGTAGTCGAATACTACCCAGCGTTGCCACCAAATCCTGACCAACTAAGCATACTACCATATTCATAAAACAAAAAAAGGAAAAGAGGAAATCAACCACCCCAAAATAGGGCCACTGAATTTCCTACTAGTACACTTGCTGCTGCCTCTCTTTAAGCTTGATTCTTGGTTCAAGCACACATCATACGAACCATAAGCAGGAAAAATCCAACTGATTAATCAAAGAATAGAGCAACTCAAGCCATCAGCGAAGAAAATAATTACACAACAATAGGGGAAGAGCAAATCGGTTTCACCCATGAAAAAAGAAATTGAAAAAAAGCTGAATTGATACCTTGACAGCAACCAAAACAGAAGGAAACCACCAGAATTTTGGACAACTACTACTTAAGAAGTGAAGTTGATGATGAAGGAGAAGAGAACTAAAGTCTCGGCAGCCAAACTTAGGAGAAAATGATGGAACCGAATGGAGAGCAAGAGAAAGAATTAAGTAAATTGATAAAAATATTTGGTCGACTCATTAAAAGTTTTAACTTGCGTGGCTTTAATAAATTTTATTAAGTAAATATATCTATTTATATGCTTTTATTTAAAATCATTAGCTTTTAACTTATTATATATATATATATATATATAATGTCACACCCCTCATAAAGGCATGACTGGCCGGAGGGGTGGATAACCAAACCTCCATAACCCTTAATTCATAACAAAGTCATAATCATGACTCTTGACCCAACTAAAGAATAAAAGTAACTTTTATAGAATAAAAGTCTATTGTAAAAGTTTGTTTTTCTGAAACAAATAGTAACTTACTAAAAATTTATATAACATGATGCAAAATACAACATCTATATTCCTAATTCCACACAACAACAGGAGGAAAAATATCTAGACTACTACATCATACAAAATTAGACATTCCACCATTCTAGGTTTGACTGCAAACTTTCATCCTTGGCTGCAATTAAGATCCTGCAAACACCTTGTTGTACTCAATTGTCGAGTCACCTGCTTGGCGACGCCATGTACCGAACTCCTATTACTAAAAAAAATTTCACAAGAGAACGGTGAATTCTAAGGACTCCATGAGTGGAAAATCGTACATATAGAGTGCCCCCACACAAATGTACAACATACATAATAACATTATTCATATCGTAACTCACGTTGTACGTATATATTGTAATCATCATAGAGTCACAATTTACATGATCCACACTATCACAGACTAATCAGAGAAATAATATCAAGCAGGGCAACCAAAGGGCCAATGAGTGACCCAGCCCCGCACAACATTATCACCCCCTACCGAGCATTTACGCGCCTGCACAACAAATTGATCTCCGTACACAATCCATCCCACCGGGGCTGAGCACTCAATTTTTTTATAAAAAAAACATTTATCAGAATCATAATTTTCTTATGATTTTTAAATCAAAACATCCTAGGTGCATCTGGATCTTAATTTCAGAGATAAAAAAATTATTTCTTAGAAAAACTTTCATGTGTTGGCCCTTATCAACCACAGACAAAGTCAAACAAAGCAACCCATATCAAACAAACATAATTCAAATAAATTATTGAAATGCTCTACTTGCTTACTTTCTATTTATCAGGTATATTCAAATAAACATATAATTACACAAACTAATCTAGCCCCTAAAGACAGCAATTAACCACTCACCCATAACAGATTCTACTCGTCACTCACACTTGCGTCCCCGCGTCTTATTAGGTCCACATTAGAATCCGTAACTGAAATTCATAATTCCAAATAATACTTAGTTCATAAACATTACTGTTATAATCTTTTACTTACTAAACTTATATCTCAACTTTTATAGGTTTATTTATGTAAGTTTTCCTTTAAGCTATTACATTTCAATTAATATGGACTACACTTTAGGTGATAAGGTTAATAATAAAGAGGCATTTTAAATATCTTGACAAAGCATATGGTAGGAGGAACCATTAGAAAAGAATAAAAGCATTTAGTGAGTTAAAAATGTTAAAGCTGTCCAAACTTGAGGTTTAGACTAGTGTCCACTTTAACAATCATATCTTTCTCTAGGAAACTCCGAATCTAGTTTTGTAAAATTTATAAAATACTAGACACATGTAGATTTATAATGGTATATCATTGTAATTTTTAGATTTGTATATCAATACATTTTAATGTTTTAAGTTGCATCAAATTATGCAACACACAGGATTTTGACGGCTCTGACCTTACCTTAGTTAATTGAACATAACCTTCACTAGGAAAACTGAAATCCAATTCCGTTTATTGGGTTTATTAATAGACAAGTATATATATCTTTATTATTTGGAAACTTTTTCTAAAATCATTATTCAACCCACTCAATTTCTTACATGAACCAAAAACATGGCACTAAAAGTCATGTATGAACTAGTTGAAGTCTAACAGCTCTAACTCATAGCATACTTAGAACCAAGATACGAAATTTTTCAGAAAATATCTCAATACCATAAGCTACATTTTATCATTTTAACTCTTAATTTAATTTTGCTCTGAAGACACTCGAAATACTGAGTTTCTTTCACCCACGAAATCTGCCCCTGCATCTATTTTATAACCCCTTTTACCCTCATTCTCTTATAACTAATTTCATTTAGGCATTTTAACAACCACCTTAAGGGCATAATTAATTTCAACTCATGTATATGTATATGTATATGTATATATATACATATACCTTGATAATCAATACAAACCCCTCACCTATAAATTACACATATTTTAAACATTAACTCTAAAATTGATTTAGCTATTTGAAAGATTGAACTATGAAAATTCAACACCCATTCACTCTAAAAACTCCATGTTAATCACTTCCAAGCTTCCATTCTTACACTTTTATTCTTACCAATTCAAACCCTTCATCTAAATATCAGCAACTAAGGAGGAAAAATGAATTACATGAAGGCAAGAAAATTACCAACCCACGGCTAGCTAGAAGATTGAGGTGGCTGTTGGTGGAGTTGTGGCTGCCCTCAGTGAAGCTCTTGCTGCCAACAGCTGGAGCTGCTGCCACCTTCAAGGATGGATATCAACACAAACAAGAAGCATCCCACGGCTAGAGAAGGAAACTAAGAAGGCTGATGTTGTAAGGAAAAGAGCTGAAGAACTCAGTTTGTGTAAAACAAAACAGCTGCCCCCCTTCTTCTTTTTTCATTGCTGGACTGCCACACAAAGGATAATACAGTAGCCTGCCCTCACAATTTAACCTCCAACACACACATACACACAACGACACGGCTAGAGCCACACACAGGCTGGGCAAGAAAAACATGAGAAGAAAAATAGAGCTGCAAGTTACCCAACAAAACAACATCATCGGCTAGAAATAAAGGATTCCAAGTTGTGATGAAAAGAAATGGACAGTTGGCCGGCTGCAAGAAAATAAAGAATAACCACCATACACCATCATCAAAGGGTGGAATTCTTGGCTAGCACAAGAGAAAAGAAAGCTCCAGAATACAGGGGAAGGTCGGCCAAAAATAAAAAGGAAGGAGAAAAAAATAAAATCAAAGTCACCATAAAAAAATGGATGTTGAATATTTATTCTTTAATTTATATATATATATATATATATATATATATATATATATATGTTTATTTTATTCCTACGTGTATTTTATTATTTTTTGAAAACAAATTACACACTATAAGATCAAGCTTCGAATCAATAAGTTTTGTCTTAATTGTGTATATAATTTATTTAGATACATTTATTTACTCTAATTCACATTATTTATTAATTTACTCCCTTCTATGCTCATGTTATTTACCACCATTGCTCAAGTACACATTGATACTTATTTATTTTTATAACTAAATTTTTTTTTTTTTTTTTACGTTACCTAAATATTGATGTTATTACCACAAATATTCCTAACATTGTACTACCGGGTTATAACATATACTTTCTTACCTTAATTTGTTTCAAGAAAATCTATTACTTATATAATCACAAAAAAAAAATAAAAAAATATGTGCAACATCCTAACATGTACTTTAGATCATAGGGTTATAACAAGAATTTTAGTTTATGAAAATATCTCAAAAATAATTAGCTTTAGTTAGTTTTGCAATTTGAGTTATTATTTATTTCTAATTTATATTAAGAGTGTGGTTTTATTCTATTATAATATTATTTTTTTAATTATGAATATCAATTCTTCTTTTATCTTAAGAAGTAAAAGAAAAAAAATTCTAAATTTATATTATGAATTTTATTTTTAATATATTTACTTATTTGTTTAATTAGGTTAACAAAGTGTAACCTTTCATTATTATTTTATAGTATTAAAAATGTTGTGTTTTAAATATATTACTAGTTTATTTATTATCTAACTTTTCTCCTAATTATCCTCAATTTTATAAATTAAGATTAAAACATAAAATATGAATTAAAATAAATATTTAGAGTATAGTTTTTATTTTTAAATATTATTTTCTTAATTATTTTTCAACTTTGAATTAAAAAAATTATAAATATATATTATAAATTCAAATTCAAATTCTAACGTGTAAATCAATTTTGATTCAACATATATATATACATAAATACGATTTAGATGCCACATGCTAATATAATTTTATGCACACAAAAAACAACTAGATTTAATGGTAAACATCAATTTTTTGCTAACCACAATTTTGCAAAATTTCCTTCCATTTTAGTGTTTCAGTCTAAAAACAAACATGTGGGCCTAGAAACAAGGGAGCCCCTTTAAAGAAAAAATTGACACTGATACTTTTAACACTCTACAACCATAGCTCACAGTTTTCAATATATTAATTTTGGTACTTCTCTCCTACTCATTAGTATGGAGTTGGGCTACTCTCAAGGTAAAATAAAAAATTATAATAGCAAATCCATTTAAGTTTGAAAAAGACAACAAATGTTTTGATAATTGGATACAGGTAGCAATATATTTAGAGAAGGACAACAGGTAGATTTCAGAAAAAATGTCAGGTAAATTCACTTTATTAAAGCTCGTTAACTCATTTATTACAAGGGTTGACAGCACCAATCTTTCTAATCTATCCAACAACTCTTTGTACTTATCACATTTTCTCAAAATGTTTTAATTAAAAACTTGGATGATGGCATGAATTTCTCATAAAAATTTATCTAAACTCTTAAGAATATTTAACTCAACTTTATACTGGTTATCATGTGTAAAAAAATATAGGATAAAGTTTTTGTTCAAATGTTATGCCTTCCAATAATTTAAGCATTGACTTAGAGTTTCCCCTTTTTATTCTCTGATAACAACCAACACTATTCTTTAGCTCCATGCCTCCATTATGTTAAAAGTATGTGGGGGACCTCGTTGTGCTTGCTAGCTATATTCCCTCGCTACAAGTTAAATATTTTATTTGAATCATGTATAATATGACTAATATATAGGGATGTCGGTCATATATAGGACTGTCAACGAGTTGAGCTTTGGCAAAACTCGACTTGACTCGTCTCATTTTTGACAAACTCAAGCTCGGCTTGAGCTCATTTCAAGCTCGCTGCTTAAGCTCGTTTCAAGCTCGTGAAGATTTTTTTTAAAATTTTACAAAACTTAACTTGACTAGTCTTATTTTAGGCAAGCTCGAGTTCAGCTTGAGCTCGTTTCAGGCTCACAACTACTACTTAATGAGTATTTGTATAAATTATCACTAAACGAAGCAATAATTTATGTTAATTTTTTGTATATAAATAAATTTATTATAAATGTATATATAAATAATAAAAATTTATTAAATAATATTAAACGGCCAGCTCACGAGCTCAACTTTGTAAATATTGAACTCAGCTCGTTTTACTAAACAAGCTTCAAATAAAGTTCAAGATCGACTCGTTTAAAAGATGAGCCGAGCTTGATCCGAACTCTTAATGAGTAACTTACTATCTGTTCACTAATTAGCTCGACTTATTGTCACCCCTACTCATATATAACATCTTTAAAAAAAAGTAAAAAATATATTGATTTAACACTAAATTAAATTTTTAAAAAGATTTTGATTCTTTTTGATTTTTTTTTTATCTGTTGAAATACGAGAAGAACATTGATCCCAAATTTTAGAAAAACACCAATATCTTATCACAATGAACACAGCCGCCTACTTGGAAAACAATAAAGTAAAACAAAGATAGTATATATTTCACAACTTTATTTGAGATGACTGATTTGGAATAACTAAGAAAAATGTTAAATATAGTTATAACTAAATCGAATATAAAATTTGACTTACCCTTGTCTGCTTGCATAATTGAATAAATTTTTTGCTGTGTAATAAGCTTTATCATTGATTTTTCTTTTCAAAATGAAAAAGCTTAATAACACATTGAGCATCTGCGCTCCGTGTAAAATAAATCATTTTTATAAAAAAATAATATATATAAAATTAATATAGTATGCATTGAATATAATTATATAATCATTCTACTGTTATATTATTATTTCAATTTTATTATTCTCATTATATAATTTTATATTATTATGTATAATATAATAATAATTATTAATATAAATATATATCATATTAAATTATTAAATATTATATAAAAATTAATTAATAATTTTATATTATTATATTATTTTTATACATACACGCCATAAATGTGGTGTTGAAAAAGTTACGTTACTTTCAATAAAAAAATAAAATAAAAGAGTTATGGATCAGAATAAGATACTCGTTGCACCGGTCCCTCCACTGATCCCTCCCTTCAAAATATCTAATGCGAGGTTTCATCTACCACTTTGATCAATTATTACTTTTTATTTTTTTTATTATTATTTAGTTTGTTGGGTTCTCTAGAATATTGAGGATTTGAAGCGCTAATTTTGATTAGTAAGCCCTCTCCTTTTGCTAACTATTTAAAACCTCTTTCATTGCCTAAAATCAGTTCCTAGTCTTCTACCAGCCTCTCGGCTAGTCACACAGAGCCTTCCTCACAAATCTTTCCGCCTCACCATGCAAGAATCCCATATAACCACAAATTCATTAGAAGCTTATTACTCTGGACACTATATTAATTACTTGCACAGTGGCCGGCAATCTGGTACACGCACCAAACTTCTCTGTCTCTCTCTCCGTAGTCTGAGTTGCATTTTTTGTTGATATATACTTGGTTGTTTTGTATTATCATTGATTCCATTTCATTTCTTCTTCAAAGCATATAAAGTTATATTCTTATTAAAGATCAGAATCCTTTGAGCCTTTCATGGCTTCTTGGCTACTCTCTCTTCACAATCTCAACTCATTCTTCTCACCAGTTTCTCACCATCAAGCCTTCCCTCTACCCAAATCAAATAACAACAGCAAAACAAAAACCCCTTTAGCCAATTTCCTTCCAAACAAACCCTTTTCACCAAATCAAAAAAAATCCTTCAAATGCTGTTCAATCTCAAGTTTAACCCCAGCTGAGACATTGGATCATGAAAAACATGATATCCCATTAGATGATCATCAGCTTGAAGAATCAAACCCACCACTTCATGAAATTTGGAAAGAAATTCAAGGCTGCAATAACTGGGAAGGACTTCTAGATCCTTTGAACTCCCATCTTCGCAAAGAAATCATTCCGCTATGGCGAATTTGCTCAAGCTTGTTATGATTCCTTTGATTTCGACCCTCACTCCAAGTACTGTGGCACTTGCAAATACCAAGGAGCCCATTTCTTTGAGAAGCTAGACATGGCCGAACCGTGGCTACAAAATCAGCCGCTATCTCTACGCAACCTCAAACATCAACCTCCCAAACTTCTTCCAAAAATCAAAGCTGAGCAGCGTGTGGAGCACTCACGCGAACTGGATGGGTTATGTTGCTGTGGCCACAGATGAGGACATGATCAAACAGTTGGGTCGTCGCGATATATTCATTGCATGGAGAGGAACTGTCACATACCTTGAATGGATTCATGATCTCAAAGATTATCTTCGTCCAGCTCACTTTAGAAATGATCCCACCATCAAAATTGAATCTGGGTTCTATGACCTGTACACCAAGAGAGAAGATTCTTGTAATTACTGCTCGTTTTCGGCACGAGAACAAGTCCTATCAGAATTGAAACGGCTTCTTGAGTATTATGGAGGTGAAGAAATTAGTATCACAATAACAGGGCATAGTCTTGGTGCTGCTTTGTCTATATTAAGTGCTTATGACATTGCTGAGATGAAATTGAACATTGTACAAGGTAACCCGGCTAAGATTCCAATCACAGTGTACTCGTTTTCGGGTCCAAGAGTGGGTAATTTGAAGTTTAAGAAACGATTTGAGGAGCTTGGAGTTAAAGTATTAAGAGTAACTAACGTGCATGATAAGGTGCCAACAGTGCCAGGGATAATAACTAATGAGAAATTCCAGTTTCAAAAGTATATTGAGGATACAATTTCATTTCCTTGAAGTTATGCACATGTTGGAGTGGAATTAGCATTGGACCATACTCAAAGCCCATTTCTAAAGCCCACTAATGATCTTGGTTGTGCACATAATTTGGAGGCCCATTTACATTTGGTCGACGGATACCACGGCAAGGGACGGCAGTTCCGGTTGGCAACCAAGAGGGATATTGCTCTTGTCAACAAAAGTTGTGACTTCTTGAAGAGTGACTACGGTGTGCCGTCGTGTTGGAGGCAAGATGAGAACAAAGGAATGGTTAGGAGTTTCGATGGTCGGTGGGTTTTGCCGGAGAGACCGAGATTGGAGGCCCACCCGCCGGATACAGCCCACCACCTTGAGAAAGTGCTAAAGAATATAGGTGGTTCTCAACCAGAAGCCACTTAATAATTTCCTTTGGTTAGAGGCAAGATTAGATGTTAAAGGAAACTGCTGGTCCTCAATAGGAAGCAACTAAAAGTTTGATGAGAACTAGTACCAAACTTTTTCCTTCTGTCCTCTAATCAATTATTGTCTTTTTTCATCATACGTTTGTGCTATTCTTGTTTTAGCAAGGTATATGTGCGGTAATTGAGTACCCAAAATGTCAAAACCTACCTCTCTATAGAAGAGAAATTTCAAATTAATGTCATGCATGTGTATATTCAGTTTGCTTAATTTATTTAATTTCATTGTTATGTACCGTCCATATTTAAGTCTCCTGTATGTTTAAACATGGTAAAGCTATTCTTACTTATGTAATAATACTAGATACACACTCATGGAAGAAATAATTTTAGTGAATTTGTTTATATATATGAGAAAGTTGTAAGTGTAATAACCTCATATATTAATACACATATTATAATGTTTGTGTATGGACTAATTGTAGGTAAATGAATAAAATGTTACATAAAGTAAAATTAGCGTAATTGAATACTTGAATAAATAAATATAAAAATAATACAAGAGTTAATTGTTATTAGAGAATTGGTTCACTTGAAACTTAAAGTAAAATGTATAATTTTAGTGAGGAATGTAATATATATGAAAAAAAAAATATAGAAACCACTATTAAATATATATACAGATAAAATATGAATCATATCATGCTCTGCTTCTCGAAAGTCCTTTCTTGGTGTTCTGCCTTTATTCTTTTTGGTTCAGTCCAAGAAAGCTTGGCTCCTATTTTTTTCAACCATCTCGTTCTCCTGTTTCTTCTTCTTACTTTGCTATGGGAATTTCCTTTCTTTTTGTTGTTACTTCTTCCTCCTCTTGGGTCTTTGGTTTTCTTCTCACAGAGAGAGGAGACACAATCCTTTGCATTCGGATTTGAAGCTTCTCCTTTTCGATCTCATCATCTGATTTCGAAGGACTTCCGCATAAGAGTTTGTACAATCAAGCCCTCTCGATCGAAGTACTTGTCGATTTATTATCTATACCCCAAGAACTTCACTAAGTAATTCCTGAGGTGAATTCTAATGTAAACATGTGGTTACATTCTGATTCCTGAAAGGAATAGAGATAACAAGTTTACTTTCAATTAGTTCAGAATTTAGTGGTTTACGACTAGTGGAATCAGAAGATAGCTAAATAGATGGGTTCACAAGTTAAACAATGTTAAGTTTGTTCTGAAAATCACCTTCTTCAACTTGAACTTCACAAATGGATCATTGGAGTACATAAATAAGCCCATTAAAGGGACGTCTCCCTTTAAAACAAGGTTTAAGAATAAGATACATGTTCATTAGCTACTTGGTGCATGTATTTTGATATACTATTACAATTTAAGTTGTAAAACTGGTTCGTGACCATGAAAAATTACCATATTTAATGATTTTAATAGAAGATGCTACCTAGAAAAGTTTCCTAATTAATAATTAGTATAAGCTTCATACATTGAGCCGGATGATGTTATATATTATGACTTTTGTGTTGGATAACTTATCTATGCTATTAGCAGTGTTAACAAAGGTGCTAATCACACCTTAGGCATTAAGGGTCCCCGAGCCAAGGTTCAGGGCACTAGGTGACTTCTTAAGGAAGATAATAATAATATATATATATATATTAATAAATAAATAAACAAGTAAAAATACCACCAATATGTTATGAAAAAGTTAAAAGAAAGTATGTATAAGCAAAGCATTATAACAAGTAAAAACATAAAAATTTAGCTAAAAGTAAGGCGTATAGCAAGCAGGCTACTAATTAAGTCCAGCAAGTAAAACCTAACTCTAAGCCAAAAACTTATTTATAGATCTTATTAAATTAAAGTCAAATGCTATTGGTAAGAGTGATGTTAGGGGGATTAATTTTAAATAAATATTTGAAATTTAGTATTTATAGATTTTTGTAACTAAAATATTATAATTGTAAAAAATTAATAAACTATGCAATACTTGAAAATTTTAATTGCAGTTGCAGAATTTGTGATTGAGTCAATGACTCGTGTGAACACAAAAGTAAATGATGAATAAGATCAATAAACCGGCTAGTGGTTAACTGTTATCTTTGGAGACTGGATTATTATGTGCAACTGTGTATATATGCTATATGAAAAAATAAACCAGTGCAATATTTCAGTGATTTATTTTAATTATATTTGTTTGACATTGGTTGTGGTTGATAAGGACCAACAAAGTAAAAATTTCTAAGGAATTTTATTTATTTATTTTTGAAAGTGTAATCCAGGTACACCTTCGATTTTTCTGATTTGAATTTCTGAAATATTATGATTCTGATAAATATTTTACAAGTAAAGTACTCAACCCCGGTGAAATGGATTATGTACGGAGATTAATCTGCTGTGCCGGCCCGTAAATGCCTGGTAGGGGGTGATACTGTTGTGTGGGGCTGAGTTACTTGTTGGCCCTTTGCTTGCTTTGTATGCTATTGTCACACCCCTCACGGAGACATGACTAGCCGGAGGACTAGGAAAAACAACCTTCGTAACCCTGATTTCAAAACAAAGTGACAAACATAACTCTTAATCCATCCAAAGGATAAAATAACTGTTATAAAACAAACATTTATTGTAAACCTTTTACTTACTGAAATAGTTAACGATTTACTGAAAGATATTAGCATGGATCCCCATCCATAAGGAACATACTTCACATACAAACCTATATGCTTGGTCTCATGCAACCATAATACCAATACAACAAGGAGCTCTGCTCCGACCACATCCTAACCAAAGCAAAATAACTAGACTCCTATATCATACTAAAATTTGACACCTCACAATTCTAGTGTGACTACAAACTTTCATCCTTAAGTGCAAGTCTAGGATCCTGAAAACACCGGGAAAACACCGGGCCGTATTCATTTGGCAAGTCATAAGCTTGGCGATGCCATATACCGAATTCCTGTCACTATAAAAAAATATTCACGAGAAGGGGGTGAGTCCTAGGGACTCCGTGAGTGGAAAATCGTACCCAAAGGGTACTAACACCACACAACACAAATATGTAACACATAAATTAACATCATGTAATATTTTTCATAAAACATTTCACGTTACCCATATACGTCGTACATTTCACAATTTCACAATTCATATGACATTCAGGATCATAATTTACATCAGAGCAACACTATTACACAAAGCAATCAAATGGCCAACGAGTAACCCAGCCCCGCACAACATTATCACCCCGTTACAGGGCATTTACGCCCCCTACACAACAGATTAATTCTCCGTACACAATCCATCCCACCGGGGCTGAGCACTCAATTTAAAAAAAAAATATTTATCAGAATCAGAATTTCTAATGATTTTAAATCAAGGTATCCTAGGTGCACCTGGATTTTCAATTTCAGAAATGAAAATCATTTTCCAGAAAATGTTCACGAGTTGGTCATTATCAAACACAAACAATGTCAACACAATAACCAATATCAAGCAAACATTTTTCAAGCAAATTACTGAAATACTCCACTAGCTTAATTTTCATGTACCACGCATATTCAAATAAACATATAATCACACATATTAATCTAGCCCCTAAAGGCAGCAATTATTCACCCACCTGTACCCTATTCTACTCGTCACTCACATTTGAGTCCACGTGTCTCATCGGTCCACATTAAAATTCGGATCTGAAATTCATATTTCCAAATAATGCTTAGTTCATAACTGTTATTGTTATACTCTTTTACTTACTAAACTTATATCTCAACTTATATAGGTTTATTTATGAAAGTTTTCCTTTAGACTATTACATGTCAATTAATATGGATTAGACTTTAGGTGATAATGTTAACAATGAAGAGGCCTTTGAAATATCTTGACAAAGCATATGATAGGAGAAATCGTTAGAAAAGAATAGAAAGCATTTAATGAGTTAAAAAAAATGTTAAAGCTGTCCAAACTTGAGATTTGGACCGATGTCCACTTTAACGGTCATATTTTTCTCTAGGAAATTTTGAATCTAGTTTCGTAAAATTTATAAAATACTAGACACATGTAGATTTATGATGGTATATCATTTATAATTTTTGGATTTATATATCAATACATTTTATTGTTTGAAGTTGTACCAAATTTTGCAACTCGCACGATTTTGACATCTCTGACCTTACCTTAGTTAATCGAACATAACTTTCTCGAGAAAACTGAAATCTGATTCTGTTTGTTGGATTTATTAATATACAAGTACATATATCTTTATTATTTATAAACTTTTCCAAAAATCTGTCATTAACCCACTTAATTTCTTACATGAACCAAAAAAAGGGCACTACGACTCCTGCCTGACCTAATTAGAGTGTAACAACTATAACTCACAACATATTTGGAACCAAGCTACGAAATTTTGCAAACAATATCTCAAGACCTTAAGCTCCAATTTATCTTTTAGACTCTTAACTTAATTTTGCCCCGAAAACACTCGAAATACCGAATTTCTATTACCTATGGAATATGCCCCCTTTAAAACCCACCAAAATCCACTTAACTCTCATTTTTCACCACTTTCAAGCTCCAATTCTAGAATTCCAACTAACTAGTTATTTAACAGTCATTTACCTTAAAGCATACAGGTTTGGTATTTTCTATTTCCATGACTAAGTACAACTATTCATGCATTCATTACTTAAACCCTTTGTTTAAACTTACCAATTTTCACAATTTCCTTATTGTACCTTAGTTTCACCACTGCCTCCAATTGACCTTTAAAACCGAGTGATAAAAGGAAGGAAAATAAAGGTGTTGCTGCCCCAAAACAAGGGGACAACAACCAAGTGCTAAAGTTAGATTGTTTACTACTTACTTCAATGGTTCACAAGGAAATTTGAAGCCTCCAAAACTGCCCTTCCAGCTAGAATCTCCACAGCAACTAGTATTCTTCTAGGCTGGCAGCAACGTCCAAAATAGAGTAGGATTAAATAAGGTTGCACAGGGTAAGGTACCCACACGGCTGCACCTCCAACTCCGACACCCACAGTCACCAAGGTAGTCCAAAATCGGGTGATGAATACCCTCAATTTGTGGCCGAAAGGAGGTTTTTGCTACCAGCTATGGCAGCTTGCACCTTTCTAACCCATTCCTCAAAGGTTGTAGAAAAAGAAAATCCTCAAAATTCAGCCACAAAGAGCTGAAAATAAGTCACAGCAAGAGACTTCAGCAACTGGTTAAGACCATTACCACGGCTACTTACAGCCTCCCTTTGACACCCACAGACCACGGACAACATGCAAGGAGGAGCCGAACTCAAAGCCAGAAAACAAGACCTAAAGCTTTAGCTACTGTAAGTCCAGAACAGAGAAATTGCTACCTCACGGCAAGAAGAAAGAATTCGTACATCACGATAGGGAAATAAGTCACTCATGGTAAGGAGGAAACAAGGAAAGATGATGGTGTCCCTTAAAAAATATAGCTCTCGATGGTTCTAAAAAAAACTAAGCTCTCTAAAAGCAAGTCAATGGCGGTGGAAGGATACAAGGCAGAGAGAAACGATGAAGATAAAGATAAGGGAAGGATAAAGACAAAAAAAGAATGCAATAAAGCTAAAATAAATAAAAATTAAATTCTAGTCAATCATTAAAAATTGTGGTTGAGATTTTACCTTAAATGTATGTACATCCCACAATTATTTTCTCTCTTATTACTTAATTAAACACTAATTTAATTTGTCAACAAAATTTTCGTAATCGAATTCTAAGTTTTATTTCAACCAATGAAGTAGTAAAAATTACATTAATTTTGTACAGACGTTGTATAGTGTACACAAACATTCCAAAGTGTATATATATAAAAAATATCGAGTTATCAAGTTTAATTTAATTGACTACAAATTTATCTACTTTTGATCAACAAATTTTACATAAAACTTTAAAACATACACTAAGATATCAACTTATAATATATTTGATTGTATTATTATTATTTAACTACTTTGTTTATGTATTTATTATTTTATAACTAAAATTTACACATTACCTCTGACTTAGGGTTATTACATCTAATATTCTTAATGTTACTATATCGGGTTATAACAGCTATGATTGCTCTAATTGATTTGTTATCCTATGAATCATGTGAATTGTAAATTTATGACGATTACAAATGCATACGTTTAATTTTGAATGGAGACATGAACATGGTTACATGATACTAATTGATTATATATGTTACATATTTGTGTTGAGTGATGTTAGTACCCTTTGGGTACGATTTTTCCACTCACGGAGTCTATAAGACTCACCCTTCTTCTATGGTAAATTTTTTTTTTAGTAACATGAGTTTGTTACCTGGCGTCATTAAGTTTGTGACTTACTGATTAAGTATAGCAAGATAATATAAGGATCTCAGGCTTGAAGTTAAATGATGAAAATTTACAGTCACACTAGAACTGTGGGTGTATCTAATTTCGAATGATGTAAGTATCTAGTTGTTTGTCTTGGTTGTTATGTGGTTGCAGTGAAGCTCCTTGTTATTTTTGTGTAATTGTTGTGTAAAATCATGAGACTATGTATTTGTATTTTGAGGCATGTTTCGTATTGCAGGAAATCTCTGCCAAATTTTTCAGTAACTTGTTAATTATTACAAGAAGTAAATTTTTATAATGAATTTTGGTTTTAGAAAAGCTAATTTTATTCTTTAGTTAGGTCATGAGTCAGGTTTGTTATTTTGTTTCGAAATCAGAGTTACGGTAGTGTGACAGTAAAAGAAAAATATGTGCACCAGCGTCATATTAGCTCAATTGGACTAGTACTTACTCACAAACTTCAGCCTCTTAGATAAGAAAAAAGAAAAGAAAAAAAAACATAGTGTGTATATAATATTTTTCTTCTTAGTGAGAGACAACGAAATAAATACAACTCAATCATAGTATTATTTTGATTTAGTGAAAGTCATCAATTTTAGAGAGAATATTTTTTAGAGTATTTAAGTGTTTGAACTATAAGTAAATAATTTATACTATATTACAAGCTTAAATATACTTATCATGTCCTCATTCATAAGTTTGAGTTAATTTTTAAACTAAAATATCATATAATATTAATATATTCAATTATTTTTCTTCATTTATTTATATACTAAACTGAATCAATAAATAAAATTAAAAAGAGAGATTGATTATATAATTTTAATAAAATTAGAAGTAGATTGACTATATAATTTTAAAAAATTATGATAATTTATTTAGTTTAATTTTTAAGATGATTTAATTCCTCATTTAAATATTTTTTTTTTTTAAAAAAAAACCTTAAATATTTTCTAGTGAAGTTAAGAACTCATGAGTCGTGATCATGAAATATTGACTATAACTTAATTACTTTTCCGTTCTAAAAAGTAATATTGACGAAATGGACAAGAAGATCATAAATAAAAGCTATAACTACCTACTCTTAAGAGATTTCGTTTGGATAATTCCAACTTTAGCACATAAGTTACACGTTTCCCTTTTGCTTTTTCTTTTACCCGCACAAAATCCGTTTCAAAACTTTAACATTTCTTACATCACCATACAACTTTTTATACTTACTAGCATCCTGGGGCATCAGATACTTTTTTATTTATTTATTTAGGGGTGGGATGTTAAATTCTTACAAGGGTGCTTAGATATTTTTTCTATCACAAATTAAAGAGACAAACGTTTCGGAAGAGACTTTAAATTTGAGGGAAAGAGGATATAGGATTGATAACTAATTTGAATGGGTAGTTTTTCTCTCTTTCTTTGCTAGACAGTTAAAACATAAATTGATTTTGAATTGATAATTACTGAATTTATTAGAGGAGAAATATTATTAACTTGGTGTTTTTTCTTTGAGTAAAGTCCTTTTAATTAATTTGAAATTAGCTCAAAATATAAAATATATATAATTTAAACTAAAGTAAGAGACCATAAAGAGTCTCCTGATCCTAGACTAGTAGAGATATATGAACACAATTTTAAAAGGTATGTTCTTAAATGGAGTGTATTCACAATATATTTTACAAATTAAAAATAAAATAAGAGTTTGTTTGGAACTAATTATTAGGATGTGTTTAAATTATTTGGTTTGCTTAAGAAATAATATCAATATATTCAGTTATTTTTCTTTATTCATCTACACATTAGTATGAATTAATAAATAAAATTAGAATGAAATTGATAACATAATTCTGAAAAGAATTATGATTATTTATTTAATTTAATTTTCAAGATGATTTGATTTCTTATTTTAAAAAGAAAAAAAAACTTTAAAATTGTAATTTTAAAAATAAAAATCTAAACATTGGTTGAGTTGTGGGTGTGGAGATACTAGTAGTGTATAAAATGCTATACTTGTTTTAGCAAGGACAGGTTCTCAGTGCTTGGTTTGGTTATACACCATAAATGGCCATTACTTTTCTGCTATGTATGTGTGATAGTTGTGAACCCAAAATGCCAAAACCTACCAGAGAAATTTCAAAGTAAAAGGTAACATTGACGAAAAGGACAAGAAGATCATAAAGAAAAAGCAATAACCACGATTCTGCAGAGACTTCGTTTGGATAATTCCTACTTTAACACACATGTCACACGTTTCCTTTTTCTTTTACCCACACAAAATTGAAATTACGTTCACAACTTTCACATTTATTGCATCCCATACAACATTATATACTATTAGAATTTGCACGCATTCTTGTTAAAGTTGTAAACGATCTAAACCCAAGCTGAGTTATTTGTTAAATTTGGACAGGGCTTAGGCTCGGCTCAGACTTGTTAAAGGCTTGCGAGCCCAAGCTCGCAAAAGACTCATTTATAATTATGTGAGCTCAAGCTCAGCTCATGTGTTTGTTTATGAGCCTATTTTCTAAAATCAAGAGATTCGAATCTCAAATCTATTATAGAAAAACAAGGCGTATTGCCACTAAGCTACACTTGTTACTATTAGTTGTTATGATATTCAAATAATTATATTTATTATATATTTATCTTATAAAAAAATATTAATAAAAATTATATTTAATTAGTTTAAACGAGCTAAGCTTTTCAAAGTTCAAGCTCGGCTCGTTTAGTAAATGATCCTTAAAATAAACTTCAAGCTCGGTTCGTTTAGAAAATAAACTGAACTCGAAGCGAACCCTTACTAAGCTTGTTCACAAGTTGTTCATGAATAGATCAGATCATTTGCAATCCTAGTTCTAGTGCATATTCAAATACATTTTTTATTTTTGTATTTTAAGAAGCGAGATATAAATTAAAACTCTTCCAAGAGCTTCAATATATTTTTTCTATTACGAATTAAATAGATGAATGTTTCAAAAAGAAATTTGAATTTAAGAAAAAGAGGATATAGGATTAATAACTTATTTAGGTGGGTAATTTATCATCTTTTCTTCATCATTTAAAGAGATAGTTAAAACAGAAACTAATTTTGAATTGATAACTACAAGATTGATAGAAGGAGAACTACTGGTAAGTGAGTGTTTTTTCTTTGAGTGAGATCCTTTCAATTAATTTAAAATTAACTTAAAATATTATATACCAAAAAAATATATAATATATATAATTTAAATTAAAGAAGGAGACCATAAGGGCCTTCTAATTTAAGAATAATATATATATATAAAGACAATTTTACAAGGTAAATTCTTACAATGAGTGTTTTCACAATACTCAACTTAACTAAGCTTTAAATCTTAAACTAATTGAAGTGGATAATATTTTCACAATATATTATAAAAAATAAAAATAAAATAAGAGTTTGTCTAGAACAAATTATTAGGATGTGTTTCATTTATTTAGTTTGCTTAAAAAATAATATTAAAGTATTCAATTATTCTTCTTTATTTATCTACATGTTAAACTGAATCAAGTCAATAAATTGAAAGGAAATTAGTTACATAATCTTAAAAAAAATTATGATTATTTTTTTAGTTTAATTTTTAAGATGATTTAATTTCTCATTCAAGTGTTTGGTTTGGTTATACAATATGAACACTTATAACTTTTCTGCTATATAATTGTGTACCCAAAATGTCAAAACCTACCTCTATATAAGAGAAATTTCAAATTATTAATTAATGTAAGGCAAGTGCATATCGGTTTGCCTTAATTAATTTAATTTCATTGTTGATTCTTGGTATGGTTATCTTCGTTTTTCTTTTTCTTTTTTTTCAAAAAAAATGCTTTAGATCTATTGTAACAATAGTTCTAATGTATTCTTGCTAGACAACAATAAGATCTAGTACATCGAGAAATGATGACCAGGTATTTTGTCAAATGACACATTGTGTTTGAACATATTATACAAAGAGAATGTTAGCAAATCCTTTAACCAAGAAACTTCGGATTAGGGTTTTCAAAAGTCATGTTGATAACTTGAGTATTGTGGAGTTCTTTGATGTTTTTGGTGATAGGGAGTTTGTTTTGTTTTGTTCAAACTAGTTAGCATATTATGTATGCTAATTTGTGACCTAAGTTTTATTTACATCTTTGTGGGAAAGTGAGTTATGTTGATGATAATAATATTATTTTCATTGTAATATAAGTAATATCGTATGAGCCCATATATATGACATGTCATTGTATTAAAATCTTAAGACTTGGTGTATGTCTTAAGTATGATGGTTTTTGTCAATTTGAATATATGTCTCTAAATGACAGCAAGTTGGATATCTCGAGATGATGGTAGAGACATACAAGCTTAAATTAAGCCTATGTGATTTATAGTGCCTCTTGGAAGCATCTAGTTTAGAAAGAAATTATGTGATTTCCAATGCTTCTTGGAAGCATCCTATTTATAATGACATCACCCAGAGGACTGACAATGAAAATAACATATATTGGTCACAGTTGGATGCTATTTTCTTTCTGCACTACTACATTTAGATTCCTTGCAGATTAGGTTGTTGGCATTTGTAACCATGGATTGATCTTATGTCGTTAAATGAGTACAACAATTGTCATAATTTGATATTTGTCACACCCCTCACAGAGGCATGACTGGCCGGAGGACTGGAGAACCAACCTCCGTAACCCTGAATCCAAAACAAAGTGACAAGCATGACTCTTAACCCATCCAAAGGATAAAATAACTGTTATAAAACAAACATTTATTGTAAACCTTTTATTTGCTGAAATAGCTAAAGATTTACTTAAAGATATTAGCATGGATCCTTATCCATAAGGAACATGCCTCAAATACAAACCTATATGCTTGGTCTCATGCAACCATAATATCCAATACAACAAGGAGCTCTACTCCAACCACATCCTAACCAAAGCAAAATAACTAGACTCCTATATCATACTGAAAATTTGACACCTTCACAGTTCTAATGTGACTGCAAACTTTCATCCCTAACTGCAAGTCTGGGATCCTAAGAACACTAAGTCGTATTCATTTGGCAAGTCATAAGCCTCGGCAATGCCATATACCTGAACTCCTGTCACTATAAAAAAATATTCACGAGAAGGGGGTGAGTCATAGGGACTCCATGAGTGGAAAATCGTCCCCAAAGGGTACTAGCATCACACAACACAAATATGTAACACATAAATTAACATCATGTAATATCTTTCATAGAACATTTCACGTTACCCATATATGTCGTACATTTCACAATTTCACAATTTATATGACATACAGGATCACAATTTACATCAGAGCAACTACTATCATACAAAACAATCAAAGGGCCACCGAGTGACCCAGCCCCGCACAACAATATCACCCCTACCAGGGCATTTATGCGCCCGCACAACAAATTAATCTCCTGTACACAATCCATCCCACCGAGGGCTGAGCACTCAATTTAAAAAAAACATTATCAGAATTAGAATTTTCTCATGATTTTAAATCAGGGTATCCTAGGTGCACCTGGATTTTTAATTTCTGAAATGAAAATCAGTTTCCAGAAAATGTTCACGAGTTGGCTCTTATCAAACACAAACAATGTCAACACAGTAACCAATATCAAGCAAACATTATTCAAGCAAATTACTGAAATACTCCACTAGCTTACTTTCCATATATCACACATATTCAAATAAACATATAATCACACATAATAATCTAGCCCCTAAAGGCAGCAATTAACCACTCACCTGTACCCGATTCTACTCGTCAGTCATACTTGCGTCCATACGTCTCATCAGGTTCACATTAGAATCCGGAACTGAAATTCATAATTCCAAATACTACTTAGTTCATAAACGTTATTGTTATACACTTTTACTAACTAAACTTATATCTCAACTTATATAGGTTTATCTAAGAAAGTTTTCCTTTAAACTATTACATGTCTATTAATATGGATTAGATTTTAGGTGATAAGGTTAACAATGAAGAGGCCTTTTAAATATATTGACAAAGCATATGATAGGAGAAATCATTAGAAAAGAATAGAAAGCATTTAGTGAGTTAAAAATGTTAAAGATGTCCAAACTTGAGGTTTGGACCGGTGTCCACTTTAACGGTCATATTTTTCTCCAGGAAACTCCGAATTCATTTTCGTAAAATTTATAAAATACTATACACATATAGATTTATAATAGTATATCATTTTTAATTTTAGGATTTGTATATCAATACAGTTTATTGTTTGAAGTTGCATCAAATTCTATAACACTCAGGATTTTTGATAGTTTTGACCTTACCGTAGTTAATTAAACATAACTTTTCCTGGGTAAAACGAAATCCGATTCCGTTTATTGGATTTATTAATGGACAAGTATATCCATCTTTCGTATTTAGAAACTTTTTCCTAAATACATCTTAAATCCAATCAATTTCTTACATGAACCAAAAACAGGGCACTACGACTACTGCCTGACCTAGTCATAGTGTAATAACTATAACTCACAACATATTTAGAACCAAGCTACGAAAGTTTGCAGAAAATATCTCAAGACCTTAAACTACATTTTATCTTTTAAACTCTTAACTTAATTCTGCCCCGAAAACACTCGAAATCCCTAATTTCTTTTACCTATGAAATCTGCCGGCTGCACCCATCACAACCACTTAACTCTCATTCCTATGTGTATGTATATCTACCTATATATATATACCTATCCCAATATTAATCAATATACTATATCAACTCAACAATACTAACAATTCTAATGTTAATCAATGTGGAAAATTCAAATTAATCAATTTACTAACAATACTTAGGTCACAAAGATTTCACAATAACCCACATCAACCCTCATGGTTCAACCTTAGCCCCTAATTGATTCATTCATCCCAACTTCATAAATTTCTAATCTTTAATTAACACATTCAAAAAGAAATCCTAGCTTTAAGACCTTATAACTCACAATTTACCCAACAAATAGTCTAATCTCTTAATCAACATTAAGAAAATACAGTAAGTAAACCAGAAGAAACCAGAAGAAAACAAGGGAATAGTTTACCATTTACCATACACCAAGCTACCAAAGAACAGGGGTGTTGCTACCCCAACCAGAAGCTGAACATCTCCTTCAACTTGAGTTACAGCCAAGTGAGGAAAGAAGACAAAATCTAGCCAAAACACCTCTAGCAGGAACGTCCCCTGCTGCATACCATGCCACACACATCTTCCATCATCGGTTGAATTCCATGGCAGTGGAGGGTGGTTAAGGTTCTATGGCCATCTAACCTGGTTGACAACTTCTAGTAGGCTAAACAAAGTTGTTGTACGGATAGGGACTTAAGGCAAGCAAAACAGAAGAAGACTCTCAATGACAAGAGGCGGAACAAGGCTGAAACACAAGCTAAATCATAACTGGAGGGAGGGGTTTTTACAGCAAGGAAGATGATATCCATGGCCAAGCTTCACACTCTTCATGAGGAAAGGCAAAGATTTCAGACAAGCAAGAGAATGAGGCAAAACAGAAGACTCTAGAATAGCCAAGAGTGGGAGGAGAAGAAATCGTACAAAAATGAAGGAAACGTGAAAGAAAAGAAATAGGAAAGTAAAGTCAAGGTCAAGCCAATAAAAAAAACTTGGTGGGTATATATATATATATATTTTTTTTTTTTTTTAACATCCTTATTATACTTATCAATAAAAGTTTCACAAGTAAATTTTCAAGTTAAAAGTTTACCTAATAATGTGGTGGAAATTAATTCTTTTATTATACACATGTTGATATGTACGTACAAATATACAAGTTTATTCAAGTAATGATATAAGTTAATTTTCACATTGTAACTAGATATATAAAAACATTTTAAAACATATTTTAATATATTAAATTATAACTTATTTTAATATATAACTCAACGTAGGCGACATCGGGTTATAACAATATTGATAACTTAGTTGGGTTGGATTGTTTTTGGTACATCTCAGAACCAAAGTTTTTAAAAATTGTGGCCACATAAAAGTTATACATTGCCTGATAGTCATTTTCTAAAAATATGTTTTCAAATTTTTAACACTACAATTAATGTTGTCTAAGTGAGAGAATCTTAAAAATTTTATGTATGGGCTGTTATTAATTGTATGATTTTTGGTTTTGATAAAAAAGGAATTAGTTTGATTGAGACAGGCTAGTAAGAATCTATTTAATTTATGTGTTAATTTGGATATGGCTCAAATGCACCTCTTTGTGTTAGATGTGGATTGACAAGTAGTGTAGGTTGAGTGTCCTTTAGAAGTCTTTAATGAGATACCTCTTAGGATTTGGTCATAAATAAGCTAGGTCCCTCTCATCTCTTAGAGAATGTATCTTGCCCCATGTAGGGAGTACGATGAGACGTAGCTGGATAAGAATTTTATCAAAGGTGTATTTACTTGAATACTCATCTATTCTACTGCTATTGCTTAATCAGGTAGCAAGTATTTAAATTAATAGTTGACAAGAAAATAGGCCTAATTACTCATAATAAATATGAAGTCCTCTAGCTTCAATAATGTGAGAGTTCACATATTGATAAAAATGATGGAAATCATCAACCTAACCCATTACATTATAAAAAATTGGCTTAATTGTAATTTTTGTCCCTATAGTTTAGTTTTGAGTTCAATTTAGTACATTGAATTTTAAATGAGACAAATGGATTCCTACTAAGTTTAATTTGTTGCAATTAAATTTTTGCCTTCAAGTGCCATTTAAATTAACCCTGAAAATAATGATATGGTACCCATATAACATAATTGACCAATAAAAGATAGACACCTCGCATATATAAAATTTTAATTAAAAAATATTTTCTAAAAAAGAAAAAAAAATATTAAATATATAAAAACAAAATTTTTTTTTCTTCTCTCTCTCTCTCTCTCGTCACCACCGTCCACACCAATTCCTCCAAAGCCACCGTACTAGCACCGGTCGTACCAGACGAATAGAGCAGAGTTGCAGTATTGTCCTGGTCCACTTGTTCCCTAACTCGGCTACCACTGGGCTCCTGCCTCATCATTTCCACCAGCATGCTAACGATCTTTCCATCTCTGATTCACCAGTCAGAGATGGGAAACTATTGTTCATATTGAATGAGAGTAAATAAAAAAGGAATAGACTGGAATTACCTTTTATAACAAACCACTTCTAGTTCATTTAAAGTACTAGCCTGAGCTTCCCACCTCATATTGATCTTAGAACCTTTGTTTGACCAAAATGAAACCCCTATAAATTAAAGTTGAATCTCTTGAGCGATTTACTGAATATGTTTTAAAAAAATGAAATCATTGAATTTCAGTTTACCTTGTGATTGTATGGTATAACAATTAAGAAGTTTGAGGCACTCCTATTTGCCTGGCAGCTCAATTCAGGTATCTCAGAGAATGAATAAAAGCAAAACCCCATTGTTATAATCATTTGTTGCTTCAACTTGCTCCACAAAAACAGAGCTTGCCTTCATTAAACGCGATGAGCTCGGCCCAAGAACCACATGGCGATCCCCATAATACCCATATCTGAGACTAACTGAAAACAAAAATTTGTATGCAATGTTTCAGAATGATGGCTTAACAGCAGGGATATTGCCATAATAGATGAAAAATTACACGCCCATGTATCCATATGGTGGAAGGAGCAATAAGGCGAGGCCAATTTTCTTGCCATCAATATGAACAATAGTCTTTTCATCTCTGATTCTAGTACGGTGGCTATGGAGGAATTGGTGTAGATGGTTGTGATGAGAAAGAGAGAGTGAAATTTATATATATATTTTTAATGTTATTATTTCTTTCTTTGTTTTGAAAAATAGAGGAATTGTAAGATTTGTGACTAGAGTGCCAGATACAGATAAACAATAAATTTTTAACATACATGCATTTGCGGTGACAATCACAAATGCTCGTTCCTATTAAATCCTCATATCATGATCTATTTCTTTTCTTCTTCCTTCATTTCGATCACTGTTCTCCCTCTCTGTCCAGACCCAACCCCTCTAGCATATCATTTAAATTTTTAACTAATAAATTAAGAAAAAAAATTAAGGGAGTATAACTAAAAATAAAATTAAGAAATTTAAATTTACATATTATAATTTCTCTTAATTTGAGGAATTCAACTTTTTAACAAATAAGTTAGGAGAAAATTAGAAGAGTTGAATAAAAAAAAAATTACAAAATTTATTTACTGATAATATTTTTTATTAGTTTAAAATTTTTGATTTTTTCACAAATAAATTAACAGAAAGTTAAGGAAGTTGACTGGAAGAGAAACTTTATTTGTTAAAAAAATTGACTTTTTCAATAAAAATTATGTTAAAATTTTTGTTACTTTTCTCTTGTATTCAACTTTTTCTAAATTTTATTAAATGCTTAGTATTCTGTTATCTATCTACACTAAATATAGGTGGCTTAATTATACTTATAGTCTTATTATTATTATTTTCAGAATTCACTTTAGTCCTCTCAGTTTAAAAACTTAAAATATCATCTTATATTTACGAAAATCTCACAATGTAGTCCATTCCGTCATGTATTGTCTATTTTAATTAGACGGAAGCGGACTAATGGGCCCATGTTTGTCGTCTTTTGCTGACATAATGGATCGTCATATTCTCCTTTAAGATGACCTACATAGTCGCTAAGAACAATCTCTTGCTATGCCTAAAAAAGGACTAGTTATACCACGCTGGACGACACATAAGAGCTCCTTAGTCCAGGTCAATTTTTGTCTAATTAAAATGCAAGGTACATGAGACATCGACCACGTTATATGATTTTTGTAAGTATAAGGATAATGTTTTAATTTTTTAAACTGAAGGGACAAAAGTGAATTATGAGAAAAAGTACAGAGACTACAATTATAATTAACCCAAATATAAAAGTGCCTTAATATAGAATCTTTTGACTTTCTTATATACTCTTATGAACTTTTATTATTATATAGTTATTTTTAGTTGTTATTTTGCTACAAATAATTTTATTTTTATTTTTTACTTTTTTCCTAATTTTTTTCAATTTAATATTAATAAGATTCTACTTGTGTTATGACTATAGGTATTTTTTTGTCCTATTTTTTCAATATTATTAAATCTATAATTTTTAAATATATCAATAATAATTTTTTGATTGAATTTGTCAATTTTTTATATTAATAAATTACAAATAATTATACTATTATAAATTAAAATTTTAAAGAAATTCTACAAATAAAAATAAATAAAAAGAGTATAGTTTTTTTTTATTATAATATTGTTGTGTCAATTATTTTTTCCATCTTTAATCATTATTATTTTTTTTTTAAATATGTTTATAGTATGATTTTTTTATTGTTTTATCTATTTGTTTGATTCATTGATATGGAAGTATTATTTTTTATTTACTATCTATCTCTATACTCTATACTATATATAAAATTGGCTTAAAAGAAGAATTTTTTGATTTTCTTAACTACCCTTATGAGTTTTTATTATTACATATTTATTTTTAATTGTTACTATACTACAATTAAACTATTATATATATATTTTTAATTCTTCTCCATTTTAATATCAATAGGATTGTAATTATTTAGGACTATTTCAATCTTAACAAATTTATAATTTTTTCAATAATTATATGTCAATAGTAATTAAGATTGAAGTTCTCAATTTTTTTTTTTTTTGTGTAATAAGTTCCTAATAATCATAATTTTTAATTCTTCTCAAATTTAACAATTCAAATTTTAAAAAATTACTATTAATTAAAAGAAATATTAAGAGTTTAGTTTTGATCATGATTATAATATTGTTGCTTTAACTTTTAATTCAATTTTTAAAAATATTTTTCAATAATTATATGCCAATAGTAGTTAAGATTGAATTTCTCATTTTTTTTTTGTTTAATAAATTCCTAATAAGTATAATACTTTTTTAGTTTTTCTCAAATTTAGGTATTAATTTTATTTTTTTTAAATACTACGATTTAAAAAATAATTAAATACCTAGAGCTTTAATCTCTTATATATAAAATATCTATCTAATAATATGGTGACATGTATCATGGTGTCACATATCGCATTGTAATTGGTTGGGGTGAAACTTGTATTAACATCAGTCCTTTTAAAACAAGTGCAATAAGTGAAGTAAATCAGACTTGAAGTTGATAAGAGGCAAAATCGAGCTATCAAGAATAAAATTGTCAAGATCGAGATCAAGATCATGGAGGTCGAGCTCAGGTTATGGGTTAGGATTTTAAGATCATGGAGGTTGATCAGTAAGTTTATAGAGACAGAAAAGATAAGATTGAATTTTAAAATGAATTTGAGATCGTGATAATATGGCATCCTAGTCAATGACACGATTAAGCGAGGGTGGAAAGGCTCTCTGTTTATGAGAACGACAAGGTTAGGGCATTCAAGCCGCAAGGATGACGAGGTCAAAGTTTTTGATTTATTTGGAGTTTATGTTGAGTTTTCCATGAGCTCGACCATGAATACAGTGAGGGCAAGACTAAAAGCTCTTCGTGTCGTGAGAATGGCTAAGATGACATCGAAGTTTCCGAGTTAGGATTTAGATTGAGGTTTATGCTAATTTAGGTCGCTAAATTGGGAGATCGGTAACTTTATAATTGAGATTTATCTTTGTTCTAGTGAGAACTCCCATTAGTCCTAAGTGAAGTAAATCAGACTTGAAGTTGATAAGAGGCAAAATCGAGCTATCAAGAATAAAATTGTCAAGATCGAGATCAAGATCATGGAGGTCGAGCTCAGGTTATGGGTTAGGATTTTAAGATCATGGAGGTTGATCAGTAAGTTTATTGAGACAGAAAAGATAAGATTGAATTTTAAAATGAATTTGAGATCGTGATAATATGGCATCCTAGTCAATGACACGATTAAGCGAGGGTGGAAAGGCTCTCTGTTTATGAGAACGACAAGGTTAGGGCATTCAAGCCGCAAGGATGACGAGGTCAAAGTTTTTGATTTATTTGGAGTTTATGTTGAGTTTTCCATGAGCTCGACCATGAATACAGTGAGGGCAAGACTAAAAGCTCTTCGTGTCGTGAGAATGGCTAAGATGACATCGAAGTTTCCGAGTTAGGATTTAGATTGAGGTTTATGCTAATTTAGGTCGCTAAATTGGGAGATCGGTAACTTTATAATTGAGATTTATCTTTGTTCTAGTGAGAACTCCCATTAGTCCTAAACAAATATATAAAATTTAAAATAATAGAACATGTGTGTGTATTATGTACTCCTGTCTTTTTGAACATGAACTAAAAAGTTAGAGCTTATATCTTTGAAGATTGCTTGTTTGCCCTGAGTTAGTAGCCCTTTTTGTGTACCTATAACCTATCTCATCTTTTTAAAAGATTAGATTTCTCACATAATATGACTAAGGCAGATTTTATGATAATAATGTAAGGGCAAGCTATGTGCTCCGAATTCCCTTTGTCACGTTTCATGAATGATCTCCCTTTCTGCTCTAGTTGTAAGAATTTCCTTCAACTATGGCTGAACAACCAATCTCAATAGAAAATTAGTTAGACACATTTGTGGGTAAAACATGCACTAATATATTTTACTATTTATAAATATGCAATAATTTGTCAAAAATATAATGCGGTTACCGGACTAGGTTCCATAAAGAGATCAAGTTAATAGCTTGACACCGAGTTGTAATTGCAGGATGTGGGTGAGGTGAATTTTAGTCCATTATGCCTTAAGGCGTTAATCTTTGTGATGAGCTCTCAATTTATAATTGTTGGGCGAGTTCATAAATCATACCTGAATAATTAAGCCATGGCATATGAATAATTATTTTGTGCATGTGTCAAGTGTAGTGAAAATATATAATTCAAGGTATTTATAATACAGAGTCGCCTGCGTGACCTTTTAGCACGGCACGGGGGCCAAGCACACAAGTTCATTGAAGTTATTTACATGATTCGGCTGTTAGGTGGTCTAAGTTTAAACGATCTTGGAGACCGATTAATACCGAGCCAATTCCAATTAAACTTAATTCTAAGCATAAACTCATTTATGTGTTGACTCTCGCAAAAATAAACAAAAGAAAAAATTTTCGTCATCTTAAACTAGGCTCAGGAGCCTAGGATGTAAAATAATAATTTTCCCGATTATGCTCGAGGAGTCCTGTCGGGCATTGTTTGGGCCATTTAAATAATTAAGGAGCCTATATTCAATTTTTAAGAATTATTTAGGATATTAATTTGAGGTTATAAAAGCCCAAGGTCTATGTGCAATTATCCTAAAGCATTTAGGCAAATTATGTGACCTTTGAGGGCATATTTGCAAAATATGAACATTTTGTGTTAAGTTTATAAATTATTGAAGTCTTAGGCTACTTATGTAATTATATAAAGCTTGAGTCGAATATAAAAAATATATAAAATGTTGGGCCAAAATTATAAATTTTTAAACCTTTGGTCAAGTTATAAATATATAAAATATTTGTGGCATATATGGAATTTATGAAAGTATAGGGATCAAATAGAAATTACTCAAACTTGGTTTGGGCTAGGTCCAGATTTGGGCCAAGCAAATGGATCTAGGTTTTGTTGTGATTTAGATCTTGGTCAGATTTGAATATAGGTTAGATTTGGATTTGTGTTGTGAAATTCTGGCCACGGGTTGCAACCGAGTGTGGGGACGCATTCCACCTCCAATGGTGGCGCGATTGATGGTGCTATGATTGGCGGTAGTGGCAAATGCTTTTGGCAGTTGAAAGGCTACGTTAAGTCGCCAAAATATGGAGAAAAATGGCATAAATCGGCACTGCCCAAGACTTGACCATTGTGAGCCATGGTGGAGTGTGGGGGCGCGTGTCACCTCTGATTGTGGCTTGATCTAGGACGCAGTGATCGACCGTTAGTGGCTAAGGTTGTGGGAGGTCTTTTAGGGTCTTTAGGTCCCAAAAAAAGGTGAAAACGACATGAAAGGCCACTACTTTTGATCCCTTTTTTTAGGAAGTTTGTCAACTCTGTGGTGGTGCATCTGGCCTTCTTTGGTTGCCAGCTTTGGCTATGTTGGACGGTGACAGGTCCTCGGTACCTTTATGTGCTCGGATCTATGGTATGCTTTCGTATTCGGTCTGAAAATGCGAAGAATAAACCCCAGCCCTTTGGTTTTCATACATGGATCAAAAATTCAAATCATATGAATTTCTCACGACGCCAATGTTGGAACTCGTTCGGTAGGGAGGTCTCCACGCTGCTCTTCGGTAGACCTGCAGGGATGGTTTTGTAAAACTGTTAGCACTCTGAGATGAGTAAGATAAGTAATTATGTATATAGAGCAAAAGTAATTATGTATATAGAGCAAGAAAGTGAAAGAGATGAATTTATGCTATTTAGTTAAGCTGTGTATAAAAATATTGTCAGATAAAAAATATTTATTTATTTATATGTTTTTTAAAAATTAAATATTTAAATCAAAAAAAACTAGTTTGATAAATATTATTATTATAATTATTTAAATAAAATAATTATTAAAATTTATTAAAATTATTTTTATTTAAAAAGTGTTTTTTTCATGCCTAAGTTTTATTTTTAGAACTTTAAAAATTTTAAAATATTTTTTTTTACGGTTTATAAAATAAAATTTTTATGAACAAATAGTTTTGTAAAACAATTTAAACTTAAAAATTATTTTAAAATCAAAGAGGGTATTACCTTGGAGCCCTAAAGCTCCTATATATAGAATACCTGGCCAATAATAAATATGGTAAGATATGCCGTGGTGTCACATGTCGCGTTGTAATTGGTTTGGGTGAAATCTGTATCAACAATAATCAAACATAATAGTAATACAAGAGATCCCACAAAAAAAACCAATTCGAATTTACCCGACCTGAGATCTACGGATCGACATGACGTGAACATCAGGATCCATTGACAACCGGGCTTAAGTCTGTACAGCCCACACTGCCCTTCCCTAAAATACGCTTGCCGCTTCGTTCCCTCTACTACACCCTTCCTCTATCTCAAACACTAATTCCTCCACTCACTCTCCAGCCTTCAGCCTCTATCTCTCTCCCCTTTGCAATTGCAGTCCTTGAAGTCTGAAGAGTTGAAGCCCTCTTGCTTCTGGAATTGATTCTAGTTTCCTTTTTGGCTTGGCTGGTGTACAACGATACTCGGAGGTGGAGGAGTCAAGGAAGAAGAGGGAGATAGTGAAATTCTTGCTACACCGTGAAGCCTAAATCTTCTCCATGAGTACGGTAAGAATGCACAATTTCACACAACAGATTGGAATGAATATTGAGTACAGTGAGACATTGTGTACAGTGACACTACACCTTACAATCTGAAAGCCCTGGCCGAGTATGTTTTATCATACAATTACAATGAGACATTCGTCACTATACAATGTATAGTGAGACCACACTATACAATCTGAAAGCCCGGGGCTGGTATATTTTAGAAGAAGATTAGTAGATTTGGTACATGTTGATCTTTGCACCCACTTAGGGCTATTTGAAAAAAATCAATCTCATCAACTTTGCGGAAATGTAATTAATAAACTTCACTTTAATTGTCTGCCTGACAAGGAATCTAATGTAGTATCATAACCAATATACTACAGGACATTCACTAAAGCATCCTCATTGTCTTTGTTCTTAATAGCCATTCTTTGTTCTTCACAAAGCTTCATCTTCGAAAAAGGATAGGAAATCAAGTGGACAGGGAAAAGTGCGAAAGAAGACTAATCTGTCTCCATCATCACCAAAGAACAGGGATAAACTGGATGCAGAAAGTTCTGGAGAGTTCAATGTCAATCGATATGAGGAACTGCGAGTTGAAGCTTTTGAGTTTGTTTGGTCAAAAATTGAGTCCACTATAAAGGTCTTCTGTCCTTTGTTTCCTTTCTTTTCTTTTTAACTTTCTTTTATTCTTGTGACACTAATTTTTTGGTTTCCATAGTTTATATGTCAAATTTGTTATGCTCATTAGTTTATATGTCAAACTTGTTATGCTTATTCGCACATTAGAACTAGAAATCCTACTTTTTATGCCATATAGTTTTGCAATAAAAATTAAAGAATCTTGATGGATCTCTGTTTTTCCTCAAGAGTTGAATTGTGACCCATCTATTGCAGGATGTCCTGAGAGGTATCAATTCCAAGATATTCAATGAATTGCATCGATGGGTGCGGGAGTCCTTTAATGCTATTAGATCTTATGGAGAACCTAGCTTTCTCGAAGCAACTCGATCTTTTCCTCTTGTAACTAATGCTACACCTAGAAAGCTGTTCACTGGGTTTGTTATTACAAGTAAGTTTTCAGATTTGCTATTTTAACACAAACTTTTTCTTTAGGATGTAGAAGTACACTTTAAGCCCTAAGAAAGATGGTATGCCTTGAATTCATCAACTGTTCAGTAGCACATCTTTTAGAGCTTGGGAAATGGCCAGCCAACTTAATTTATATGGATTGACTTATTGAACCGGGGTGTCACTATCACTAACTGTATTGGATATTTAACTTAGCTATCAATATTGGGTATGGCTTTACCTTATTTTATGCCACATATTCCTATGTCCTATTGTACGGTCTATATAACTTTATTTTTATTGCTTTCCTATTTTTCTTTAAAGGACACAAACTTTTTGTCTCTCTGTTAAACCTCCAGTTTAAACATTCTTGGTTGGACAATTTTGGCAGAGAATATGGAGTTTGTTGATGATATACTGACGTTTGAGAAGCTTGGTCAGTTACTGCAATCTCATGGCTGCTGTGTGGCTAACCTTTCATCTCTGGATTTCTCGGTTAAAAACGGAATAGGTGGTTGTATAAAATCATTATTAAGACAGTTTTTAATGGCTAATGTGGATGTAAGTGCTTTTAGGTATATATTTATGCATATATATATATATATATATATATATATATATATACATAAATCTGCATCTACCATCTTACTAACTACTTTTGATACTTGTTTGTTTGTTTGTTTGTTTGTTGTTGTTGCTGTGGAATTCGGTTTTCAAACAGGCTGCTGATATATCCATCTTAGCATCATGGTATAGGGAACTAGGAAACAGTGGTACACCTCTAGTTGTGGTCATAAATGATTTAGAACAATGTTCTGTGTCAGTTTTGTCAGACTTCATCCTCATGTTAAGGTATGTTCAATCAGCTTCTTGTCCCTCTCAGACCTTGACAACCAACATTATGTATTCTATTTTTGTATGTATGTATGTAATATGTGTAATTATGAACATATGTACGTACGTATGTATGCACGCACATGTGTTTTATGGTTGTAATATGCATGCACTTGTGAAGTTGAATTCTTGATCAATGCATTTTACTAAAATGATTTTTATTGTGAGTACATGGGGTGTCAAGTTTCTTTTGTTCACTTGCTAGATTGTTCTTCAATTTCTCAATAGGTTTGTAGTAGGTTCCTTCAAGCTTCCATTCTAAACTAGTGTGTTGACCTTCAATTGTCTCTTATTTTAAGTTCATTTAATATCAACCTCTACAATGGACCTATTTTGTGTAGTAGCTCTCCATGGAGCATACTTGATTGGATGAGTAAGGTGCTCTTGTTACACTTGGTCCTTAGACCATAACTCGAGCAATTATAGATAAGGTTGGTCTTATGTCTGTCTATTAGAAATTATGAAAGGGAAGCTAGGAACTTCTCAATGTGGTCTTTTGTTGTAGATACTTGCAAACACTTGTTCCAATTCTAAATACACGGTACATATTCTGATGTTTATTTTTTTGAGAAGTAAAAATTCACTAAAACGCCCCACAGGCAAACCCAAGTACACAAGATATCTATGGTGCAATGAGGATCAAATAGAAACTTAGTAGACAACTATATTTATCAAGAACAAGATAACTCAATTTTGAAAAAAGATTATGTAGTATAAATTATAATCGATTGAATGTTTTGACCATTGCTTACAACTCCTTTTAATAGGAAAAGATAATAGAATCGACTTCAGTGACATTTGAACAATACTAAAGCTAGGTAGCTAGACTTAATAGCAACTAGCAACAATAAAAGTTAGGTGGCTAGCCTTAATGGAAAGGCAAAAAACTGAAATATAATGTATTTGAGGTTAAGCAATGGCAGACGACTAATTAATGCCTTATTCAAGTGATGAAACTTAAGGATACAATCGAAAAGTTTCCTAATTTGGTCCTTGAAACTTGACCAAACCACCTTGGCCTGTTTGCCACCTTTTGTCTGGGGCTGTGATTTGACATATCATGGACCCTAAAATTCAATCTGGAGCAAAGTTATGGCATTTTGAAGTTGGGTTGGGCTACCAAATCCTATGTCAATTAAGCATTGGAATTTGAAGCATCTAAAAAAATTCAAGAAAGAGCCCAGCAAATAGATGGTAGGTTGAATAGACACCAAAAAGAATAAAGAAAAGATCTTTTTAGCTCATCCCTTGTTCACTTTCGTTAAGTTCACATTAAACAGCCAAGAACAACCTTCCATGCTAGGTGGTTTCTTTTGTTACCCATCTTTCAATTTCAACACCTGAGTAAATCTATGGCTGTATTTGTCGTAACCCATGAAACACCAAACTACAAAACACCAATGTTCCATGTGAGTATATCTACAAGGGGAAACTTTTGATTCCACCACAAAAATAGAAGAGAACCTTATGAAAGATACTATTGGTGATAAATTTTGGATGTATCTATTCTTAGACTTCAGGATTGTTATATGGCCCACAAAACAAACATCTAAAACTAGCATGAAACCACACAGCTAGCATAGGTCATATTGTCTAACTCCATGGTCTGGCCGGTGATGTCAACACCTTCATGTTCACTTTTCCTCATCCTTCCTCCTCATATTTTGTTTTATTCTATATGATAACTCACTCCAAAATAAGGAAACTATATGGACGAGAAGTAATACAAATTTTTTACATGAACAAACCCTAGTTGATGGAAATGGAGAGCAACGACACTTGAGTTTGTGAGGGATGAGCACTTATCCATGAGCAATGCACGAGAGCGCGGACAAAGAGAGCTAGTTGAACACATTGGAGTCGGTGATTGAGCAGACTAGGTGGTGTATGGTGATGAGGAAACGTTTTGGAGTTGAGTGACTTGCAAGGAGAATTTAGGACTTGTTATTTGTTTTGGCTTTGAAAGGGCAATCTCATTAAATCTATTGAGATTCAATTTATTTCCAACATTAAGTGGGTTTCTCAGTAGAATATGGTTGTGTCCTCTAGGGGTTCGAGCCTCATGCCTTTACCTTCCCTAAATTTTGGGGATTTTCTCAACAACTATTTTACAAAAATCAGCACCGAGTCACTGGGACTGAACTCTTCCAATGTTTTTTAGTGCATCAGTGTGGTTTAAAATACTCAAATCATTATAATAGTTGAGTGAGTTTCCAACACTCAGTTGATGACTACTGCAGACATTAGCAAAATGAAAAATAAGAATAATTCTTTGCAGTGTTATTAAAGGCGCGCCTTAGGCGCAAAAGGCGCAAGGCGCAAACCCCCTCACCTCTGCACCTCTAAGGGCGGGTTCTGACACTAAGGCGCTGCCTAGGCTCATTAGGCACGCGCCTTTTTCATGTTTTGAGGTGCCATGAGGCACACTAAAGGCACAACAAGTTATTTTTTTTAAAAACTCTTTAGTTTTTCTTTTTAAGGAAAACTCTTCACTTTTTATGGAAAACTCTTCAGTTTTTCAGTTTTCTCATAAATAGGAAAAGTCAAACATTGGAAAGAGTCCTAATAGAGGATCCCTAAAACATTAAAAAAAAAAAAAAAAAAAAAAAAAAAAAACCTAACACAACAGCTGAACTAAAATCCTGATACTAAATAGCCTATTGAGTCTGAGTTTCCCTGACAAAAAAACAAAGCATAATTTCAGTAAGTCTGCCTATTATCCATCATGTTTTTAGTTACTAAGTCTTCTTCATCTTCTGCCTAGTCTAATCTCTGCTATTATACACAAAAAGCAAAGTATTTGTGTGGCTTAAGCTTTAACTATCTCTGCCCTGTTTTGTAGCTTGAAAAACAGAGGATACTCAGCAGTAATAATTAGCATTAAACCTTAATTATCTCTGCCATCTTTAAGAAAGTATAAATTCAATTTTTACTTGTTAGTTTAGTGGACTACTTGCATGACATATTTACTTTACCTAGATCGTTTCTATCAACCTTTACTTTCTACTTGCTGGATTTCTTGCCTATGGATACTTTTTTCTATGTCATAACTTAATGGTGTTAGTTTTTACTTGCTGTAAGCTTGGAATTATTGTATGTAGATTTTTTTTATGCTGTGCGCCTAACTTTGCCAAGGCACGTGCCTGCGCCCTGTGCCTTGGGACCTAGGCTCCAGGGACCCCTATCGTCTAGGTGCGCCTAGAGCCTTTGATAACACTGATTCTTTGAAATTATTTTAATGAACATTCAGGTCATAAGGAGGGTTTTTAGAACTTAGTAAAAAAAAGGTACAAGAAAATAGAGACGGCATTCATGTCATTGAAATTGGTAGCAGATGTCTGAACAATGTCTTCCATGTTCCAAAGCTGAATCTATAATGCATAATAGTGATCAAGGCAGTTAGGAAATATTTGATAATGTTATTTAGATAGCTTTCAGAATATTCTAAAAACAAATAGATAACATACATATTTGAAATAAGGGTTAAAGTCCCCACATAAATTATTTTTGTGGCACACTGCACCTGACTCTATCTTTCTAGAGGTCTTGATTCTTAATGTTCAATTATCAAGTCTACAAAAGTTTCACATAGAAGATCCTTTAAATAGGCAAACCCGTAACCCTAAATAACCTTAACCCCCAAATAATTTATTACTCTTCTTGTAATAAAACCCTTGATTTAATTATAATTTCTAATTAACCTAAGTCTCCGTCTCTCCGATTAACAAACACTAATCTCCAAATTATAAAAAGCTATCCCTAATAATACAATTACCAGAAGAATAATTATATTTTCATATGCCACAAACAGCTGTCGAAAACGTGGATAAAAGTTTGTTCAAATTTTGATTTTGAGGAAAGACTAGTGAGTACAGTTATTGGAAAGTCTGTCCTGAAATATTCTCTAGGTGGAAATTCTTGTAATTGGAGAAACTTCACTTTGTCAGTGTAGTTGAAGTAGAAGTTAAGTTTATCGGACAAAATCTAGAAGTTGAGTATCGTTTTTTATCTGCTCCAACAAACTTCTATTACGTTGTCATGGAGCTATAGTTAGTTTTGAACGGGTATGAAACTGAAGCAAGGATTACAAATTAAAATATCTTCTTGAGTCAATTTATGGAAACATGTGCAAAACTTAAATAAACGCATTTGTTGTAGTAAAGACAGCAAGAATAGCTAACAAGCAGCAGAACTTTAGCAAAAGAACTAGGAAAGTTTGAAGCTTGATAATAAGAAATATTAGAGTAAAAACCTCTATTCTGAGATGTGATAATAAACGGCTGCTGGAGTTCAACCTTGGAGCCTTTTTAAACTAGGGCTATGGTCAACCTCTAATATCAATCCTTGTTTACACAATTTCCCTTCTACTATAAGCCATTCAAACTCATTAAAAGGTCACATGTTTACCTGTGACTACTAATAATAATCAGAAACTTAATGACTAAGATAAGACAATAAAATATCAAAAAGCCCTAATTGTAAGAAGCCCATCCGTCTCCAACTTATTGAGTTTTTTCTTGCCCTGATGCCTATCATCCATATCAAATTGCCATGGTCTCCCTGAACAACAAATTGCAAGCATGCATTTAGGCAATATCACATCAAATCTCTTCCCTGTACTTGGCAATTGAGAAAGGTACCTTGCAGCAATCAGTCACTTCAACTTTGCCCAAATCTTTTGATCCACACAATAGTATATGGATTTGGATGCTTATTTAATAGACAAATTTACATCCCATGCAGTTTCCTTGCCAATTATATTCTCTTGGTACCACTTTCTATAATCAAATTAGGAATGTAATTATTAATTGTGCACCTGGTTCGAAATAGCTTGCTTTGTTGAAATGTATCCTTGTGCTTGAGTATCAACATTAGGTTTTACTTGCCCTTCATAATCTTCGTCATCACCTTCACCATTATGTTTGGGTTTTTGATGGTCACTAGCACAGCTCCAATCCCCTTCTATCCAGCCATCGAAACTCATTAAAAGGTCACATGCTAGCCATTTGACTACTAATAATAATCAAAAGCTCAACGACTAAGAAAGGGTTAACATAAGACATTAAATTATTAAAAAGCTACCTAATTTAAAATCTGCTACAATACACTCACTACTTTAGTGTGAAAAATAATACGACGTATTATTGTTCTATTGTCTATGCCTTTTCCTACATTATTTTACTTGTTATTTAAGTCTATATAAATTGTTGATATATCATTTAACACTTAGTAAAGTTTAGGATGATGAGTGACATCTATAATAGAAGCAAAGTGGAATCTGGTGTATCTATAATGTGTTTTCAATATAATATATGACTAATGTTCAAACTGGCAATTGATGTTGTATAACCTGATATGTTATGGTAAGTTTCACTTATTTGATATGATACTGGCTTTGACTTTCTCTTCCATATCTGCTAGTGAATGGATTGTGAAGGTGCCAATAATCTTAATAATGGGAGTTGCAACGACAATTGATTCCCCAGAGAACATCCTACAACCAAATGCGCTGCAACTCTTGTCCCCTTGCAAGTTTGAACTTGGATCCCCCGCTGAAAAAATGGATGCAGTTGTTGAGGCTGTTCTTGTGAAGCTATGTACTAGGTTTACTGTTGGTCATAAAGTGGCACTTTTTTTGAGAAACCACTTCTTGAACCAGGATGGTACATTAACATCTTTTATTAGGGCATTGAAGGTTTGTAATGCAGTATTTTGGTTTGTAGTTATAAGTATCTTGTATATGACGTGTTATAGGCAACACTACTTGACTTGAGTAGGTCCATGTTTTGTGATTTATTAATCAGATTGCATGCATCCTACATTTCTCTTTGGAGCCTCTGAGTCTCATACTTGGTCGATTACTTGTTGAAGACCATAAGGTTAGATTTCTTGTCCTCCTTTTAATATATGAATATTCTTTCTTTGTTCTTCTGCATAGAAATTCCAAGTCCTAGTTTACTCCATTAGATAATGTTATTTTAGCTTTATGCATATGTGTTTATGTATGCATGTCATTAGTTATGTATATATAAAAATGTATCTATGAAATTATGATTATATATGACATGTCTAAGTTATATTTATATATGAAAAGTCTATAAAATTATTCAAGTAGATGCATGATGAGGATTAGGTTCCTCAAGTGTGTGTGGTCTATAAGGTTCATTGAATGTAATTAATGTTGAAGAGTTCTAGAGTATTTAGGTCACTATATAAAGGAGTATTAAGTCATATTGTACTTATGTCTTCTAAGATCAATACAACTCAACTTAACTAAGCCTTAAATCTCAAACTAGATGGGTCAGCTACATGAATCCTTTTTCTCTATTCGCATTGATCCAAGGCATCTCCTTAGTGATGGCCAGAGCAATCATTCTTCTAAGATCAATAATAGATCAAAAATCAAAATTTATGCATTGAGAGTCTCCTAAGTCTATCTCCCCTAGGAGTTTTGTCTGGCTTATGTCATATATCTCCAAATGTATACACACCACACACGAACCCACTTTTCATATCCAAGGATTTTATATTTAATTCCATTATGCTAAATTTCCAACACAATTGCACAAAGTTGTTTTAAAAAAAGGAGCTTTTCTTCTTCATATCCATTTCCAGGGAAAGTCGTCTTCTAAATTATGCGAAAAGCATCCATATCAATGTCAAATGTCCTATTTTTTATTACCATTATTGTCTTGAAACTTGGGCTAGATGTCCTGCTAAATCAAATTGCAGGATAGGGGCAGCCTTATAAGCATTTAACTATTTAGGAAATACTATATAGTCTTGGGTGTTAGTCTCGTTTGTGATTTAGGGTTTTTGTTGGGTATTTAGTATCTTTTTACTGTTACAAGGAGAAGAAAGAGAAGATGAGGTTCATTGGGATGGTCAGTGACATTGAACGATACTGCAGAACATTAACTCCCAGAAGAAAGGAAATAGAGAGAAAAAAATAAATGGAAAACATTTACTATTCATTTTTGTGTAATGCTTTCAATAACTAAACATGAGCCTATGAAACTAAGTTGAAAATCCACAAATATTCTTTTGTTTTCACAATGTCAAACTTTGAATGTTGAAAAACAAATTGTATCATATGTTACACATTTTGTGGATTCAAAAGTCAAGGATTTAGAAAGACAGCTCTCACTGAAATTTGTCCTCATTACATGTTAAGATATTTTCTTGTCAGATCATTCCCTTGATTTTTTTTTTCAATGGAGTTTGTTTTAATATTCAAAGAATTTTGTTCTTCTTTCCAAATAATGTTTGGTCTTGAAGGATGGAATAGATGATGTATTGCCGGATGTCATGTTCAAGTATGTGGCCGACCTTCCACCTAACATGAGGTAATATGGTTTACTATTATTTTATTATTTGGCTTTTCTGTGTAAGTCCAAATGTTTATAATGAAGACATATACTGATTCTGGTTGTGGCATGCATCACTAGGAATCAAATGGCTGATCAGAATGGAAAGAACTTGGCTCATGGTTTGTTAGAATTATTGAAATTGCAGAAGTTCTGGAGCACTGTGGTTCTGGTAAGATTTCAAATTTCTTTTTCATTTTTCTCATTTTTTAAGAATATTCTTTGGTAAATAGATTAGATTCATTTGTACAACTATAACTTTCTTTTCTGCCAGTTGACCTATTTTAAGCAATACTTCTGCTGTTTCTTTCCTCTCTTGATTAATATTCACACGTCCTTAGCACTGGAATGGGAGGTTCAGTTGGTGCGTAATTACAGGTAAGAAATTGGTGTGCTGCTTGGATAGTAAATCATGTCTTGAATAACAAAGAAGGGGAGGTTCTTTAGGAGGTGCCTCCGGTGGGTTTAGCTGAGATTTTGGCTCATGATTTGGTGGGTGTGGCATGGCCACGTTTTGTCTCTGGTGTGTCGTTGTTTTGCTTAATTTCCTTTAACCAGAAAAAAAAATAAAAAATCTCTTATTAAAAGAGTTGATACTGTTATGAATGTGATATATACTTGAATTTTTATCTTTGCTTCAATCTCTGATTCATTGTTTCAATCTAAGTATCCTAGACTTAATATGTCCCTAATCTCTTAAGTATCCTAGACTCAATCTAAGTATCCTAGACTTCAATCTCTGATTCATTGTTTCAATCTCTGATTCATTGTTGATACAGAGGAGTGGAGATGCGCTTCGCTTATGGAATTTGTGGAATACATGAATAGGCCAGTGAATTGTGATTCTGTCTTGCAAATCAGTGAATCTCACTGAATCACTGATTAACCTGCAACTCACTAGGTTGAGTTTTTCAGTTTGAGAAGTTCATGTTTGGCAGACCTACAAGACAGAAACTTCAGACAAGAGTTTACTGTTTTTTGTTTAAATTTTTGTAATGAATAATCAAAGTACAAATCTGAGGCTTCTTTTTTGACCCAAAGTTTTCCAAATCAACCTACCAAAGTTCTAAAAATACTGCACATCATATGTAGCAAGCTGCAGTGCAGGTCCTTTGTTCTGTTCGACTGAAACAAAACAACCCCTTCGTTCAACAGCCTGGCCTTCAGAGAATCACAACCATTACATCGCAGCAAGCAAGCAACCCTTTTATCTCATCCTTTGCTCTGTTTATTTTTGGTTGTCGGTGAAGCAGAAACTAGGGAGATGCATGCTGCGTGTTGTTTTGTCTTTTGTTATTGCGGATTAGTGCTCTGCTGTTTGGGTAAAAAAGCTATAATTTTGTTGTTTGTTAAAGGGTAAAAAACTAGTACTCTTTAATTTTTATTTTGTTTGGTTATGGATAGAAGCCAAAAAAGGTTTAAAGGCTTTGGTAGACATTGGATAGGTATAGGTTACATTTTCTTTATTTTGTTTTGAGCTTACCAACTGTTAAAAAATAATTTTTTTTAATATATTTTGTTTTGAACATGTTTATTTATTATTATTTATCTTAAAAAATTAACTGAATCATACAATACGATTCACATAATAAGATTTGATTCATGATTTGTCAACTATGGTCCCATATGTTTGTTGTTTGTTTAAGTAAGTATTTGCTGGGTGTAATTGTTTGGTCCTCGTAACTTAAACTAGTTGACGGTTGCTAGTATATAAAGATATCAGTCTACTAGATATTAATTTTTATTACGACCGTTTGTTTAGTCATGGTCATTAGTATCTCATTTCTAGTAATTTAGTACTATGTTTCTGTTCTAAAATATATAATTTTGAGTCGGACATTTGATGTCAGCACCCTACATTGTTGGGTATGTTTCTATTAGTTTAAGCTCTCTAAAACTATCAATATATGTTTTTATTAATTCATCCTTCAGATTTCGGTTAGGGTGGCTAATAGTTTGGAGTGTCTTTTGCGAGGCTTTCTTTTGTTTAAGGTGGGTGAGCGAGAGAGAGAGGGGGACACTCCAAACTATCAATTATCTTCTCCTTATTCATACTTGTTTATTTCATTATTTTCTATAAAACCAAACAACTTTCCATCCATCTAATAGTTTAAGATTTTGGTTAGGGTGGCTAATAGTTTGGAGCGTCTTTTTGGAGGCATTCTTTTGTTTGAGGTGGGTCATGGTTGAGAATGAGAGAGACTATTTATTTAACTGGGATATTTGTTTTATGTCTAAATCGGAAGGTGGGTTGGATATTGCTAATCTTTGGTTTCCGAAAACATTGCTTCGGTGAGCAAATGATTATGGTGTTTTCTTTAGGAGCACAATTCACTTTGACATAAGGCAATTAAAAATAAGTGTTCCCTTTAGCACAATGGTTGGGATTCTAGAGCTGGTACAAGTACTTCTTCGTGTTAATCCTTGGTAGTTCATCTCCCAACTTATATCCTCTTTTTTCCTTTTCTTAACTTAAGAGTTGGTATTGGCACTCTTATTCATTTATGGGAGGATGCTTGGATAGGAGTTGGGTTGTTTCCTGTACTTTATTCTAGCTGTATCAGCTCCCAACTCCCCACTTTTCTCCATTTCATCTTTTAATGTTTTGTACGATGGGGTGTTTCTTGGAATATCCTTTTCTTTAGGAGTGTTCAATGAAAGGTATACTTCTAACCTTATGAGTCTTTTGGGTACTCTTGAACCTTGTGGCATCCATGATAATCCTAACATGCAAATTTGGTTATTGATTCTTTTGGATCCTTTTCTTGCATATTGTTTTATAGTTATCTTGTTCAGGGTTCAAATTCTTCACCAGTTTCACTTCATATTTGGAAGCCTAAGGTTCTTAAGGTTAGGACTTTTGTTTGGATTGCGAATGTTTTTTTTGATAAGTAATGATTTTATTAATGAAAAAAGGTCATATCTTTTGTACACAAGGCGGGTACAAACACAACCCCCAAAGGCAAGAAAAGTAAATCTAGAAATTGCAATTCAAACCATCTAAGAGAAATTGCAATTCAAACCATCTAAGAGATAGATCCATGAAGAGAAGGCTAGACAAACATTCATTGGAATCACATAAGTAAAAAAATGTTATCTTTAGTTTTTCAAGTGATGCCTCCTCATTATTGAAGATACAATTGTTCTTCTCAAGCTAAATCACCCACATCAAACAAAGAGGAGTTGATCGCGAAGCTAGCGTACTACATCTTCTACCGCCACTCTTATGCCATTAGAACAAGAGATCCATAACGGTACTAAACATTCATTCAAACAATCCTATAGAGCTTAATCACCAACTCTCACATGCAATTCTTAGTAGAGTCAACACGGATGACTTATTGCAGGTGCGAAGGCCTTCAAAGGATTCCTTGTCTAATGTGTTTCCAGAGTAAGTAAACCAATGAGCACCTTCTCCTTTACTGTCTACTAGTTTAGGATCTTTGGCTTAGAATTTTTGAAACTTAAAAATACCGTTCCTTAGGTTTGTCCTTGTTTGTTGCATGAATGTTCTATTGATTTGTGAAGGTTGTTAACGGAATGCAAAAATACTAGAGTGTCTTGTAATTAAAAACATTGTTATTAGAATCGTATAAGTCGATTCAATTTAGCACCTAAACGATATATATCACAGGGGTGAATCGAAAAAGCTCAAGAGTCGCACATAAATCAACCGAATCGGGTGATTCGATTCAATTATACAAGTTAATCTTTTATATTCTTCTTGAACAATAAGAAATAAAATAATTATAAAAGTAAGAAGAATGGAAAATTTCACTTCCTCGGAGGTACAAATATTAGATGTCTAATTATAAATATTAAATTTAATATTTGGTTTTTAGAATTATACTGAATCGGTACAATTCTCGATTCGCAATTACCAAAATTAGAATTTCGATTCATGAGTCAAATCTCGATTCAACAATTATGATTAAAAATACTAGTGAGACCATCTAGATAGTTAGGGGTGAGGATAATTAGTTTTTTTTTTTATAATTAATATTTTGCTAATGGGACTAGTGATCATCTGTGGGGAAGGATATTAAGTGTTTGTGTTATGGAGCTTGCAGTGATTTAGGGGAGTGTGGTTGGCACGTAGTGCGAGAATTTTCGTGATTGCCTTCTCCCATGATATCTTTTATGGGATAAGATCGATTTCCTCGCTTCTCTTTGGTTGGCAGTGTTCAGGAGTTTTTTAGGGTGTTTCTTTAAGTGATATTCAGCAAGATTGGAAAACCTTATTGTTTTACGCTCCTTTTTTTTTTTCCCTTATTTTTGTTTATGCTTAGGAGGACTTCTTGTCGTGCCTGTCTGAACTTCTTTTCTTTCTTAATAAAATTCTATCTTTCTATAAAAGATCTGGCTAGGTTGGTGATTTATGTCATGGTACCTTTAATGTTTGATTTTCTTCTGCTTGTTACAGTGCCTATATGAAGCAGGGAAGTATAGCAAGGTCCAACTGTTAGATTTATTCTGCGACATGCTCGATCCAGATTTATACACCTCTGACAATCATGTGGGAATCGAAAAATATGTTGGGTTGTCTTCATCTGATGATCTTTGTCGAGAATATTCTATCTTGCGAAAGGGTGGTTCTGTTTGCCAGATAGTAAGCATCCTGAGGTATGCATTGAAATAAGCTTGTTGCAGGACAAGATTTATCTGATGCCAAATTGATGCTGTACTGGAAGGAATGAGAGGGATGATAGACAATAGCAATAAATGAGAAAAATATATTAGAGATAGAGGCACACAGAGTGGGCTTCATAACATACCAAAAACCAGTAAAAGGCTTGGCTAATTTTGAAAGGCTATAGATTCAGTGAATCTTTACACTGACATCTAGTATGGATGATAGCCTCGTTATGTAGCTAATATCTAAAACTGATTCTAAGAGTAGTTGTAATGGGACCAAAAAGCTATACTCAATTAACTAAATTCAGTTTTGAAATATTAGGGGACATAACTCTTAATTAAACCCTATTAATGTTGAACTTATAAATGCAAATCCTCATAATAACAATCAAACATTTTTTCCCTCTTACATGTCTACTAAAACATATTGATAGTTCTTGTAAGGCAGTTTTGGTAGCCTTTATTCGAGGGAGCTGTTCTTTTATATTGACTTTAATCAATAAATATGCAATGCAAGTATATGAATTTCTTATTGAGGAACTTATAAGTGACTTACAGCTGTAACTTATATTAACTTAGCTCTTCCTTGTTTTAGCATTACCTAAATGCTCAAAACTACCATAGCAGTAGCTCAGTGGTGCCGGAAAGCCTAAAAGTCATGAAGGAGGGAAAGGGGTATTGTGTTGGTTACTTATCTATGTGTCATAAAGAAGAATGTAGTTTTGAATTGTTTATTGAGACTTGGTCCTCAACTGAGCATATTGAAATCTGTACAACATAAATGGAAGAACAATTAGCAATGATATTCGGTATTTTAATCATGGCTATCCCATTCTAAGATCCAATAATGTTTGTTTTATTGAAAGCAATATCCTTTTGGATATATGATGATATTTACACTCCACAAAGGACCTCACTATATGCTTAATTGTTTAGTTACTGCTATACATTTCTCAAATTATAAATTGGAATTAAATCAGGGATCTTCCGACAACAATGTTATCTCGGTTGATTAAGAGTTGGGCAAAGATTACTGCTGATGTTTCTGAGGTATATATACAGTTCAGCACTTGTGAAGCTTGCTTGAAATATTTTTCTCCTTAGAATTAACAATTTACTATTAAAGTTAAAAAAATCTTCTTTAGTTCTTACTATTTTGGGTAATTGATAAATGAAGCAATATTTGGTGAATGTGGATGTTCTTGTAATATTTCGTTCTTTCTCTTTTCTTTGTTCAACTTCTTTGATAAGTACATGGAAGGGCTGCTGTTTCTTACACTATTTATCATTTATGGAAAGCATGCATTACAATCTTACTAAGTCTAGCATCCTGGTCTCTTCCTAGTATATACTCTGGCCTCTCATGGTTCTTTTGTAATTTCACCAAATGCCTGGCTATAATCGATAAGGTTTCATGTGTACCATTATCAAATAGGGAAACAAAATCTATTAAATTTTTACATCATGGGTTTGAAAGCTAGCTTTTGTTGATCTTTGTTAAGTTTATTTGTCCTATCATATCCTTGTCACAAGTTGTCCTACATTCATACATTATTTTAGGTAGAAATGGTAGAAAGCATGTAAGGAAATACTTTTTTTTTATTTGGTCAAACTAATCAATAATTTATGTTTTTGTTTTGTTTTGTTTTGAAGATCCATGACAAAGTGAAAGTGTTGCAGTCTTTCTTGAGATCAGAAGATGGCAAGAGTTCAAAACGAACTTCTAAGGGGATATCCAAGTAATATTCTCGTCCAGTTTTACCTTATAAGCTATAAGCAATTATTTAGAAGTTTGAGTGTCACAGTCCAAAAACTAACATTAGTCAGGATTTTAGTTTTGTCTAAGGAAAGCTTCACATTATAAGCTGTAAAGCATGACCATCAGAGGATATCTGGTTAAACTGTTCAAGAGGTGCAGAAAGATTTGATCTTCACTAGCTTAAAACTCCATATGAGTTCAAAATATACAAACTTAAAGTTTGTGGCTACCTGATTGATTACATAAAAGTATATATGTGCAAATGACAAGCTCAGTTTAGAGCATCTTATACGGGATTTTATATGGTTAGGGGAAAGTGTGAGTAAGAGAGATGATTTAGTTAATTGGGATGTTTGTTGTAAGCCTAAATCAGATGGTAGTTTGGGTATTGCTAATTTGGTGTCCGAAAATATTGCTTTGGTAGGCAAGCGGTTTTGACTTTTCTTCATGAGCTAATTCCCCATGGCACATATTGATTAAAAGCAAGTTTGGCCTTCAAAGGGATGGTTTGTGATGTGAAAAGCTTTATCTCACGATGTTTGTGTGATGTATTTTAGGAATATTGAGACCATTGTGCATCTTTTCTTCATTTTCATTTGGATTGGACTATTTGGTGGAGAATATTTGATATTTTCAATAATCCTTGGCTATGTCCGGGCTTTTTGCATGATCTTTTGGCCACATGGTACCTAAGGTTCTAGGGCAGTAAGGATACTAAGTGCTCATGGAGTTGTGATTTTTTTTTTTTTTTTGTAGTGATTTAGGGTGTGGTTGAAAATAATGCGATGATTGTTTGAGATATTTGTCTCCCATGACATTTCTGGGATAAAATTGTTTTTCTCGCTTTTCTTTTGGTGCTCTGCATCAAGAGTGTTTCAGGGTGTTCCTTTTAGTTGACATGCAACATGATTGCTAACCCCTTTTGTTTTAAGCTTGCCTCCTTCTTTCCTATGTTTTTTCTTGTACTTAGAGTACTTCTTTGTCCTCCCCAGGTATTTATTTCTCTCTCAATAAACTATATTTTTCTCTAAAAAAAAAAGTGACAAGTTAAATAAGCTATCAAAACTTTTTTCTTCTTTCAGCTTCTTACTCTTTCTACAAAACCTTACACTGAAAGGTAAAGAAGATGGTGTAAGCTAGAAAGCTCAAGTGAGTCACGACTAGCATATTGGGTTCTTTGGGGAAATATTAAGGATTCAGGATATATGATTTATTTTTGGTAATGCATTATCAACTCTGAGTAGCAGATGTAATAGGTATAATCAATGTTTTAAAAATTCGAGTCTTGGGTCATTGGTTTAATTAGAGTCGGACTTGATGGTCGAATTGGATGACATCATAAATATAATTTAAATATTATTCATATTATATAAAATTTTCTATTAATTATAAATACTAAATAAATATGAAAATAAAAGATAAAAATTCAATATTCATTAAATAATAAGAAAATCATATAATAAATAGCCAAATATAATTATTAATAGTTAATACGATAACTAATTGATTTATTGTGTATCACAAAATTCAAATTTCAACTTATGCATAAAAATAATAAGGGCAATATCAATATAAATACAATTATTTCACTAATTCTTAATATAAAAAAAATAAAAATGGCTTGGTTGTGGTTTTTATAGGTGTTGATTGGTTTTGTTCGATCCAAGCACTAAAGCAGTTTTTTGGTTCAACCTGGTCTGATTTATCACCGTGCGACAGTCTGACTTCCACGCCGGTCCAGTTTTCAAAATATTGGGCATAATAATGTAAACTGAATCATTGACAAATGATAACATTACTGCAACTAACACCATTTCCTTTTTTAGAGACACATCCTACTCAAATGTATCGATGAATGATTCATTGGGCACTATCGAATCCTCACTGAATGATGGTTATATATATATATATATATATAATTTAAACTTTTGGATGAAATAGTTTCTGGCATGGTATCAAAGCCTTTATGACCATGTGGTCAAGAGTTTGACCCTTCCTACCACCCATTATAGTTAATTAAATTTCAGCACAAGGTAAAAGAGTGCATTATCCACGTTGACAATTCCAATGGGCTTGCACATGCAGTATTGTGTAAGAGATTAAAACTCGTTTCTAGGGCCTCACTTAATAGCTTAAGTTTTTGAGCATAATGGTTCTTTGGTAAATATAAATTATAGACAAGAAGTATCTACGATTCCAAATAACTTTAAATTCAATTTAAAATGCCATTGGCTTTGTGCTTGATATTGTGGTAGTCTTTATTATATATTAATTTTTGAATACTATAGACATGCAAATTAATTGTATATCAATTTTTACATTATAGTTTTTAGTAAAAGCTCTATAAATCTTTATTTGGTTCAAATATTTTAAGGTTGACTTGGTGTACTAATGATCTAGTCTATTGGCTTTGTTGTGTATGGAATGGGTTTCATAACTATGATCCCTGCTGCCATGAGTTTAGAACTCTTCAGTTTCTTTAGTTAAGTTACAAACTAGTTTTACTAGGATTATTGTTACCCAGAAACTATAACGAACTCACATTTAGGAGCAGCTGGGAAACTATGCGTGCTTGTTATTCTTTTTCATTTTCTTTAATAAGATAATAAAAGCAAAATTAGATTACTGACAAGCTTGAACCAAGTCCATGTCACTTTGCTATCCTAGAGGAGGCTCGACTAAAATAATTTTGGATGGTCAATCAATTCCAATGAAAGGCGTGTTTAAGTATCTAGGTTTATTTTTGTAAAAATATTACAAAATTGAGTATAATGTGAACCATAGGATTAAGGCAAGGTGGATGAAGTGGTGTTATATATCGGGAGTTTTATGTAATTCTAAAATCCTAATAGGTTGAAAGGAAAATTTTATAGGGTAGTTAAGAAACAACATTGGCATAAGATGGGAGTGGCTGAAATGCAAATGCTAAGATAGATGACTGGACATACAAAAAAAAATAGAATACGGAATGATGAAATATGTAGGAAGGTTGATGTAGCACCCATTGAAGAAAAATGAGGAAAAATTGCTTACGTTGGATTGTACATATCCAACGTAGGCCAGTGGACGCTCTAGTTAGAAAATGTGACTTGGTATAAGTGGAAGGTGTTAGACGGTGTAGAGGGAATCCGAAAATTACATAGGGGGCTGGCAGTCATTGTGGAGGATATGATTGCTCTAGGTATTATTGAAAATGATGCATTGGATTGATACGAATGGCGGAAAATGATTTATATAACCGACCTTAACTAGTTTGGGATTCAAGACTTAGTTGAGTTGAGTTGAATAGAGTAGGGATTGTGAAAAATTGCACCAGGAATAGCAGGTTAATCAACCAATGCCACATTTTCCAAGCTTTAATCCTAGGTTTCAGTGTCTGCAGATTAGTGTGATATCACTAGACATCGTTCATCTTTACTTTATTTTGAACATAAGCTAGTATTCATGTATGTTATAGTTATACCCAAGGATCCATTTTGCTTATTTTTGTGCAACAGGATATGTTCATCTACGAGCCCGATAAAAGTTGATGAAGACTCAAGAGTGCTAAATTCAGAAGCTATTGCATTTATTGGCTTCCTAGTTGGGTAAATTTTTTTTTTTTTTTGGGTATTTTGCATTTGTTTTATGCATCCTGTAATGTGGTATCAAAACTGGCAGAAGCAATACTTTTAAGGAATCTGTTTTACATGCTTAGTTAATAGATTCATCATGGTTTTAGATGGTACAAATTTCTAACAAAAAGTAATACCTTCTGTCAATAATTATCACGAGTACCAGTTCAATGGTGCTGAATGATCATTTGTTGAATTATTTGTCTATTGTATATATACACTAGACTAGCTAATAAAAATTAATTATATTTAAAACTACAAGTTATAGTTTCTATTTGTTTTATTGTCTTTAGTTCATAATCAATTTAATTCTACCTTCATAATCAATTTATTAGTTGTGTTCTCAAAACAATTAAATATATGCTAGTATACATACCCATGATTTGTTTAGCTTGTGCTTTCATCTTTTGATGCCTGAACTGTTGTACCAACATTATTGTATGTGTTGATATTATCTGTAGTGAAAACAAAAAGAACTTGATCTTGGCTCCAGTTTCAAATTTCTTTGAGGACATTTCATCTAGTTTTGTCTGCTTATTGAAAATCATCATACTAATTTTATTTTTCATGAAACAGGAATTATATGAGGCCCATTGAATGCATACCTTTTCATGAAATTGTATGCTTTAAGAATGTTGCGAAGCTTCGATTGGTAAGAATTCAAGGATTTGCTTGACCAGTAAATATGTCTGAACCTTTTCTTCTGAGAATATCTCTAAATTGCTGCTTAAATATTATTTGATACCACTAAAATATGCAAGTGACTTTTACTAGGTAATTGGTTGCAACTTTAAGATATCGTCTTTTTTTATCCGTATACTACCAGTTCTATTTCATTGATCCTAGTATATTAATCCTCTGCTACATTGTTGAGAGCGAACTTTCTAAAATGGACTTAAAGGTGCCAGAGAAAAACTCAATATCATCTTACTAGAAATGATGAGCCTGAATGTGTTTCGGATTATACATTTAATTGAAGCATCCAATAACTGTATGGATTTGTAGGAAATGGTAAAGGATCATATGATTTGAATTTTCCTTGAGCAAAATTATAAGTAACTTGAATTTACTCTTATTACAAAATATAGACAGTCACACCACTTCTCTGCATATATGTGTAGAATAAGAAGTATAAGTAATTTATATCTGGAACAGACTGCCGTCCGTACAACAGTTGTCCTCATAATTTTCTAGGGCTGTACCAAGTTAGCAACATACATTCCCTTGATGAGGCAGAGGAAGTGATAGGTCCACTTTTCCAGAGATAAAGAGAAATACACATCAAATCCATAGTGAAGAAAAATCGAGGTGTATAAAGGCCCAATAGAGTAAGGAGTGCAGAACCATTGTGTTTGATTCACTTAGAGAATGTTCTCAATCTGGAGTAGCACCACTATACCCCCTCAACACTCATAATACCATATTGGGTATACAGGAACCAGGAAGCACCAATACCAGTACTTCGGTGCGATACGGTAAGACAAGGAAGAGCTTGAGGGGCCGTAAGGCGCTGGAAGAGTACTGGTACTGGGGTTTGTCATTTAAAAAAAGCTACGGTACGGGTACGGCAAGGTACATTAAGTTAAATAATTAAAAATATCTAATATATATATTTTACACAGGAGAAGAAGACATATAAAGATTTACTAATAGAATAAACTCACTAAATACAAAAAAAAATAAAAATATTACAGTTACATAAATAAAGAAAATTAATAGGTGTATAATTATGTAATTAGAAATTCTATTCAAAATAATTCCATTAAAACTAATTTTTCTTTAATTTAATATCTTATTTTGTTTGTTAATATATATAACTTTCTTTAATTATAGTTAATGACTCAAGGTATCAAATAAGTTGTACCTAAAATTAGGAGAAAAATATTAGTATATATTCGGTACGTACTAAGGTGTACCAAAGGAGTATAAGTTGTACCTGAAATTAACTGAAATTAGTTTGATTAAACATGGGCTATTTAAAGGAAATGTTTCTTGGTTCCCAAATCTAATATTTATTAAGAGCTTCAGTAACATTGTAGTTTTAGTTTTGGTCAAACTGAGATGTCACTAGTAAGTAGTAAGAACATTCCGACATACATCTTTATCTAAGGTTTCTTAAACATGTTTCAGTTCTAACGAAGTAGAGCATGACTACTACTTTTAGAAGTCCTTTAATACTTTTTCACTTTTACCTTCTCATTCATACTAGGCTTTGCTTGGAGACCCAAGAAGAAGGGTTCAAGTTGATCTTGTGGAGTTCCATAAAAACTTGAGGTGTAGTTGCTGTAGCAGGAGTGGCAATGCCCTAATACCATCCATGCATGATTCTGCAATTATGTAAGTATATGTTGTAAAGTACTCATATGAAGTATTTTCTGAAAGTGTTACAAATTCTTTTTTTACTACTCTTTTCTTGAGATGGCTATCACAGAAAAGGGAAGGCTTACTACTTTTTTTTTTTCTTTTCCCTGTTTACCATAATACAGTACTGCCACTACAAATTGAGTCCACATCAATCCAAATATATTCTGTTGACTAATTCTGGCAATCCAACAATAAGCGTTCCTTAATCCTTACATATACAATCATTATGATTAACCCGGTATTTCCTAGCTTCTAGACAGAAATACCATATCACATGTATATTAATTCTTAAATATTTTACATTTTACCTCCATGTGGTTTGGCTGTAATAGTATTTCGTATATGTGATTCAAAATGTTACAATAAACACCATGTAGTTTGGCAAAAATTGGGAAGTTGACTTTTCCATCAAGTTAACAGAATATTGCTCATTGCCATGCACATGCACTATAGCCATATTATTCTTTATGATAGCTTGTAGTTTTTTTTTTTTTGGTTACATTTCTACCTTGTCATTTGGATAATCTAAATTTTTTTGAAAATGAGAAACTTTACAGTGTTACCCCTTTTTATTTTTTATGCATAAATTGATTTAGTATGGAAGAACTCTTGATTTACAATTCAAAATTATTATTTTCTTTAGTTATTTCGTTTCATTTATTGTTTCTAAAACTCATTGTTCAATTTTATGTTTTGTTTCCTTTCCCCATTGAATAATTACTGAGGATTTAGGAATTTTCGCTTCATTTCTCTCTCATGTCTTCCTCACAACTCTACTTTTCTAAGGACAAATTTCCCATTTTACCTTCAAAGGATTGTTTCAACCTTTAATGGAGACCGGAAACAAAAAGAATTAAATTCAAGAATGAGGTTTAGACCAGAGAAAGGTAGTAAATCAAGTTATCCATAAAAAAATGAGGAGCCACACCATCAATTTCTTCTTTCTTAAGGGAATCCAAACCATAGGGGTTGAAATGTAAGAACTACAAGCTAGGAAGAAGAACATGTATAGTGCATGTGCTGATGTGCATGGTTCAAACATTATTTCGTTGCCTTGGATGGAAAAGTTATTTTTTCAATTTTTGTCAATCCACAACAGGGTTTAGCTTAAACATTTTGAACTACTTCTTTGAAAGCTGGATATAGCTAGACCACGGGTAAAAATATAAAAAACTTGTAATTCAATTTTTTTTTTTTTTTTTTAATTTTTTTTTAATTTTTTAATTTTTTTTTTTTACACTTGTTTATTATTTTTGATCTAATTTGACATTGGCCAGAAAGAGTGTATTGGATACCACATGCCAACAAAAAAAAAAAAAAAAAAAAAAAAAAAAGAGAGCAAAAGAGGAAGGAAAAGTGAAGCATAGAAAAGAAAAAATAGTGTGTATCTCTTATTATTCCCTAAAAACAAGTATATACTCACTATCTCCTTTCTTTTATTAAACATAGGCACACCATTATAATTCTTATAACATATGGTAAAAAAGAAATAAGATCTATCACCCTGTATTTTATTCTTTGCATGTTTAGATAGTTACCAAGAACCAAGCCTAGTCATACTCTTGATCCCTTCTAAAATGATTTTTTTCATGTTTTGTGCTATTTGAGGCTTTTTGCAATGTTAATCCTTATATTTATATGAACCATATACAATACTAAAAGCCGTGATCTTGGTGCAAAAGCAAATTATGTTTTTTTCCAAAAAAACAGACATGTACATGTATAAATATTATATGTTTTTACATCTGTAATTGTATGTACATGTATAAATATTATATATTATTTACATTAGTGCTAGCATGGCTCAACTAAGGCTTTAAAATCCCAAACTAATCAGGTCGGCTACAAGAATCATTTTTCTCCATCTACATCGATTCAATGCATCATTTTTAGTGATGCCCAGAGCAATAATATCTTTTTCAAGAACTTCTTCTCATGTAATTATTGGTCTGCCTCTATCATATTTGACCCAATCCACCCACACCAATTCACATCTTCTAACTACGGTATCCACTGGTTTACATTAGATATGTCCAAACCATAATATACCTCCACCTTCTTATATATCTCCTCATTTCATATTCTATCATTAAAATGTTTTATCTTTTTAATTTTAGTTTGTAAGTTGGCTAAGATTTAGACTTCATTTAAGGTCTAGGATTTGTTACTTTATTATTGTCTATACTATAAATAAGTAGTTTAGGGTTTTAATGAGGATTTTTTTAATTTATTTTTAAGGTATAAGGCTCTCAGCTTTCTTCTCTATTCCTGTCTATTGAGTCCAAAAGACCAACTTTTTGATGTTTCGTGCTGTTTCTTTTTTTGTACCATTCTTTAATCTCTATAATATATTATTATTTGACTTTTAGGGTTTATCCTCAACTCAACTCAACTAAGCCTTAAAATCTCAAACTAGTAGGGGTTGGCTATATTAATCATTTTCCTCCATTCTCATCGATCCAATACAAGATTTTAATTAATTCCTAGTACAACCATATCTTTCTCGATGATTGCCCTCCATGTAAGTTTCGGTCTCCCCTTTCTCCGTCTAACACCTGGCACTTGGACCAAGTTGCCTTGCTTAACTACTGCGTCCATTGGCCGACGTTGGATGTGTCCAAACTAACGTAGATGATTCTCCCTCATTTTCTCCTCAATAGGTGCTACTTCCACCTTCTTACGAATCTCCTTATTCCTTATTCTATCATTTCTTGTATGTCCTGTCATCTATCTCAACATTCTCATTTCGGCTACTCCCATCTTATGCGAATGTTGCTTCTTAACTGCCTAACATTCGGTACCATACAGCATAGCTGGTCTCACTGCTGACTTATAAAATTTCCCTTTCAATCTATTCGGGATTTTAGGATCACATCAAACTCCCCGAAGCATTCTGCCACTTCACCCACCCTGCCTTAATCCTATGGTTTACATCATGCTCAATTGCACCATATTTTTGTATAAATGACCCTAAATACTTAAACAGATCTTTTGTAGGGATTGTCTGACCGTCTAAAATTATATCATTCGGGCTTCCTCTAGTTTCACTGAAATTGCACTCCATATATTCAGTTTTTGTCCGACTCAATCTAAGGCTTTTAGATTTTAAAGCGTTCCTCCACATTCCTAGTTTAGAATTTAAACCTTCCCTAGTTTCGTCTACCAACACGATATCATCGGCAAACAACATGCACCATGGAGCCCTATTTTGAATATTATAGGTAAGTTCATTCATGACTAAAGCAAATAGGTAAGGACTTAAGGATAAACCTTGGTGAACACCTATCGTGATCGGAAACTTTCCAGTCATACCATCTACAGTCCGCACCCTAGTCATTACTTCCTCATACATATCTTTAATAACTTCTACATATTTAGTTGGGACCTTTTTCTTCTTGAGTACCCATCACAAGACTTGTCTTGGCACCTTATCATACGCTTTTTCTAAATCAATAAAAACCATGTGAAGATCTTTTTTCTTTTCTCTATATTTCTTAATTAATCTCCTAAGTAAAAAAATAGCCTCTATTGTAGATCTTCCTAGCATAAAGCCAAATTGATTCTCAGAAATTAAAGTTTCATTCCTAAGTCTACGCTCAATCACTCTCTCCCACAGTTTCATTGTATGGCTAATAAGTTTTATATCTCGATAATTCGAACAACTTTGAATATCTCCTTTATTCTTATAAATAGGGATTAACGTACTCTTCCTCTACTCATTTGGACATTTTCTTGGTTGCTAAAATCTTGTTAAAAAGATTTGTAAGCCAAGTTACCCCAATATCTCCTAGGCATCTCCAAACTTCTATTGGAATATCATCTGGGCCCAATGTCCTTACCATTCTTCATCTTATGCATAGCTTCTTTAACCTCCTGAGCTCTAATCCGACGAACAAAATGACGGTTCATATCATTAAAGGTGTCATCAAGGTCTCCAAAATCATCCATTGACCCTTCATTAAATAAAGGATCGAAATAAGTTCGCCATCTCTCATTAATCTCGTCTTCCTTAACTAAAATCCCTATCAGCCTCATCCTTAATGCACTTAATACGAATTAGGTCTTTAGTTCGTCTTTTCTTTTGCTTGGCAATCCTATAAATATCTTTCTCTCCATCTTTTGTCTCTAACTTTTGGTAAAGTCCTTCGCAGGCCTTGCCTTTGGCTTCCCTAACCACTTTCTTAGCATATTTTCTAGCTTGTCTAAAACATTTATAATTATCTTCATTTCTACACTTGTATAATCTTTTATAACACTCTTTTTTAACTTTAATAGCTTGTTGAACTTCTTCATTCCACCACCATGTCTCCTTAGTCGGGGGTCCACGTCCTCTACTCTCTCCTAACACCTCTCTAGCCGTATTCCTGATATAACTCGTCATCTCATCCCAAATCATGTTAGGCTCACCCTTCACCCTTCACCCTTCACCCTCCAAGGATCACCCTGTAACATTTTATCTTTAAAAAGAGCCATCTTCCCTCCATTCAAATTCCACCATCTAGTCTTAATACACTTATTACTTCTATGTTTTTGCTTCCATCGCTTAACGCCAACATCCACAACTATAAGTTTATGCTGAGACACTAAACACTCACCGGGTAAAACCTTACAATCTTTACAGACCGCTCTATTAACCTTTCTAGTCAGAACAAAATCTATTTTGGCTCTTATTCGGCCCGCTACTAAAGGTGATTAAGTGCGGCTCTCGTTTCTTAAAGAACGTGTTAGCTAAAATCAGGTCATACGCAACCAAGGTTGTCAAGATCGCGCGTCGGCGCGTAGGATCGTACGATCCTAAGATCCATTTCCACTCTCTCGAGTCAGCACGAGCTAAGGATCGAAGTCTGCCAAACTCAGGAGGCAAGATCGCGGAATCGGAGAAAGACTCGTGAGATCGCGATTTCTGCTCGAGTCTTCCGAGTCTGCGAAAACACCAGAAATCTTCGAAAATTTGGTTGGGCTTCAGAGATCTGAACCATTTCATCTCTTTCTCAGTCTTTCGAAGTGAACCCAGCTTCTTCCTCGTCCTGTCGACGGTTCTTCTTCTTCCCTAGGCTGTTGGGCATATGTCGAATGATACTTTAGCATCTGCCGAGTAAGTTTTGGACTTCGAAAATTGAATATGCAGCAAGTTTCGGCTTTGAAAATTGCATTTGCAGATTGTTTCGGCTCCGAAAGTTGCATCCGCAGACTGATTTGGTTTCGAGCTTAGGATCGTCGGCGCATCTGTAGAGCAACTCGTGTTTTTCTTCTCAAGTGAGTCTGCAAAGACAAGAGGCAGAGGCTTTTTTTTCTTTCTAATTTGTTATTTTTGATGTACTTAAAACTAATTTTTAATTAATTCTTAATTAATCAAGTGAATAATCTCATTTTATAAACATATTTATTTTATTTTATTTTATTTTGGTTGGCATGCTAACTAAGAAATGGAAGTTTAGGATTTAGGTAGTTAATTTACAAAAGATCATTGCATTTACATAAATAATAAAAATAGGATATATAAATTTATATATTTTTTAATTTTGATTTATGAACTCATGTTTGTATTTTTTTATTTTTTTTTGAGTGATTCTTTTGTATTATTGATAAAATTAGTGAAAAATTTACTTTAAAAAAAAAAAATTTGGAATATTATAACAAATTATACTTATTATAACAAATTATACATGTTTATAATAAATTATGTACATAAATTTTTATTTTAATAATTATTTATAAAATTTGTAAGATCTTTTGATCTTACCGATTCGATCTTACTATTCGATCTTACCCACCCTTTACGATCCTGCCCAAGATTTTGATCTTGACAACCTTGTACGCAACTGCAAAATCTAAAATAGACTCTCCACCCTCATTCTTAACGCCATAACCATATCCTCCATGTACGCGCTCAAAACCCTCGTTAGTACTTCCTACATGACCGTTCAAATCAGCACCAATAAACAATTTCTCACCTAATGGTACTCCTTGAACTATCTCCTCTAAATCTTCCCAAAAAGCCTTCTTAGTAGATTCTTCCAATCCTATTTGGGGAGCATAGGCGCTAATGATATTAAATGCCTCCTCATCTATCATCAATTTCACTAAAATTATTCCATCACTTTTCCTCTTGATTTCAACAACCTCGTCTTTCAAATTTCCATTTACAATAATCACCACTCCATTCCTATTTCTAGTCGTACTGGTATACCACATCTTGAATCCTGTTCTCTTTATCTCTCTAGCCTTTTCTCCTACTCACTTAGTTTCTTGCAAACAAGCAATATTAATCCTCCTTCTACTCATAGTATCTACAAGCTCTCTCAATTTACCAGTAAGAGTCCTTATGTTCCAAGTAGCTATGCAAATCTTATCCTGGACAAGCTTCTTTACCCGTCCTCGATGCGAGAACCCTTGCTCATTTTGCACCACACCCGGGCGCCGATGTGGCGCGCCACTAAGGATGTGATGACCTAACCCTTGCTCATTTCTCACTACACCCGGGATCCGATGCAGCGCGTCGCTAAGAGGGTTACGCCCCAACGAATATTCGGTAGAATTCATCATCATAGGGTTTGACTAGTTTTACCTTGGCCGTCAACCTATCTCAACCCTCCTCCTTTATCCAGGCTTGGTCCCGTAATCTCTCACATAATTTTTTTGTTTCTTTTCGCTCCCAGCCCAACTTATGAATTGTTGTTTGGTGCTTTTCTAGCTTCTTCTATGAGTTGAGAATTAAATAGATTGAGAACAAAATCAAAATATTTATATTTTGACTTCTTGTGTTCTGCTTTTAGATGCTTACATGAATTTTGAAGTTGAGCATTCAGTTTTTAGATGTTGGCGTTGAGATTTAAAGTCTTGAATTTCTTTTATTAAATATGTTGTGTTCTCGTCTCAAAAACTACGATTTTTTTGTTTTTTAAATTTTATGTTCAAGTAACTCAATCATTTTAAATATCAAAAGTTGAAGTGCTATCCTATTATTTTCTATACTCTACAAAATCTGGCCTTGTTTCATCTAGGCATAGGCTTTGGTGCCTCGCCTGTGCACCTCACTTAATTTTCGTCGTACCTAGACTCCATGTGACCTTGGTGCCTATATGTACTTTCCACCTTTAACAACTATGATTTAAATCAATCCTCCTTTTCATATTTTCTCTCTGCTTAAAGGTCAATAATCGTGGTCTAGAAAATCGGCTCTTTAGTCATACGGAAGCTGTTAATTGATATCATTCTGGTACTTGTATTCCTTTTAAATAACCTTGAAGTGCTATATATCGTATGCTAGGAAATCATCTCATTTTAGTCATACAGAAGCTGTAAATTAATTTCATTTTGGAACTTCTATTACTTGGGGGCTTGAACTGATGTCTACTTCTTTCTTTAGGTATTCCCTGGCTCAGGAGCATGGAGATCTCATTAATCTTCATGACTGGTACCAATCTTTCAAAACAGTTGCTCTTCCCCACAGGTCTAAACGGAAAAAGAAGTCAAATTCCCCACTTCCAAAGAAAGGAAAGGATACAAATGATCTTGGAGAGAAAAGCGAAGCAACAATTCAGTATCCTTTACCTTTCCATTTTGCACTGAACTTCACTTATTTTGTTTTGGTGAGTCAAGTTAGTCCACCATGGAAGACAATGAATCCAAGTGTTTTCACAGGATGTTAATATCCAGAGGCTACTGTAGATGTGCATACGACTACACTGGATTTCCTAGTAGTATATGTTACATAATCTTAGGAGCACATTACTTTTAAGTATCAGAGAGGAAAGGCATTTGCACAACTAATTGATGTTGACCATTTTGGATGTGTTATGCATTGCGTTCTATTTTGGTTTGAACTATTGTGTTTTGATCTCGGACGACATCCATACCTTGGACTCTTTCTTCTTTTTTTAAATCATTAAAAATTATGTCACATGGGTATTTCTTTTACTCTTGTGGTACCCACTGCCTTTCCCAGCTATTTTGACCTTGTGCAGGAAAGTTCTTGTGAGACATGTTTTTTTATCTTACTGAGAGATCCAATACCTACAGTACCTTTGTTACTACATCACAGTACTGCAAATTTTAAAATGATTCATCCAAAAAATCCCGATTTCCACTGGTTTATATATTTAGTGTTGCATGTCAACTTAGTTTCTCATTTCCCAGGTTTTCTCAAACATATAACCATAAAAGAATACAAGGTAGCGCTTTCAATTGCATTATTGTACAACTTGCATCTTGTTCTGGTGAAAATGCCTTTGACTTTTAAGTAGACTCCCTTGCTTGTTAGGCAATCCAAGATGTAAAACATTTTCTGAGTAACATTATATTCTGGTCGAGTCGGTTCTGGGGACTACTCCTAGTTCAACATATAAAAGAAAGCATTTATCCCTTGTTTTTTAATGGCCTTTACTTATACGTGCTAGAATGCCAGACTTTCTTCTCTTCCCTATTTAAGATAGCATGCCAGAAATACTTTCCTCTATTCCTGTGCATATTTGGGTTTAGTCTGTTTCAAGTAGCCAACTTCCTTGGTACCAGGCAGTTCAGTATTAAGCATAGACAGTTGGACTATCAAATTGATGCACTGATCAAGTTTAGATGTTTGCCTCTGATCTTAAATAAGTTTTCTGAGTGTATATACCATTTGTTGGGCATACAATGTTTCATACTCCTACATTTTTAGTTTATTTTTATATTGATACCTTTAAACCAAATAAAAAGCTGCTGACATTTTGTTGCTGCATATATTTCATGATATTGTACTTCAATTCTGAATGCTGTTAATACCCAGAAGAACTTCCTCGTGAATGTGGTTCAAGAACCAGATTGTATACTGTCCCACTCTTAAGTAATTTAGAGGAGTCGGTGACTACTTCTGTGCACATCTTGCATATACCCCTCCACCATCTGTAGCATCATCACCTATTGTGATTCTTAACTTACATTTCCAATAGAGCACGTTTTTGCAGGGCAGTTACGGAGTTGCAGATTACAGGGCTACTGCGAATGCCTAGCAAAAGACGCCCAGATTGTGTACAAAGAGTGGCCTTTGGACTCTGACAAATGTGCCACTGAATTTTGATTCTTTGAATTCATTCTCAAATTTTTCTTTGTATACAAATGAAATATTATTTTGCTATCTAAGTTGTGTAATTATATGTCTAAGTAAAGTTGTAACTATCTTTTAAAAAAAAAAAATTGTAGTTGAATTACAATATTAATGGAGTATGCATATCTTCATAGGAGATATACATTTTTTCTGTGCATGTAATGGTGTATTGTCTAATCATATTTTTTTTTCTTTTTTCTTTGTAATTTAGTAAGCCTATAATTGCATAACTATAGTCAGTGTGCAACTAGACTCCTTATTCTGTAACCAGAATCAAGCCTGTGGCATTATCAATTTTAAAAAAAAGGGATAATATTATTTTGACCCATTTAATTGATGTAAGAATGTCATATGTCCAAGAGAGTAGGTGAAGATTAAAGATATAAAGAAGACTAAATGATAGCTTTTGTTTCGAAAGTAGGTTTATTTATTGATTGATTTGATTCTTGGGGATTATATAGTTTTTTAATTTTTGTTTTGGCAATTCAGGGATTATTTTTTCTAATTAGATTTTATAGGATTAAATTTTTATTTATATTTGGTCCTATATTATTCGTATTTTTTTGGTTGGGTTTATAAAAAGTCAAAATTATTAAATTGAGATGAAATTTAATGAAAATCTCAATTTAATGAAAATTAGTCAATATATTTTTTAAGAGATGATTAAAAATAAATGTTATAATTATAATATTTTGTGTTAATTCTTCCTCTATTTTTATAATTTAAAAAATTTATATTCTTATATTATGAATAAAATATTTTATTAGATTTATCTATTTGTTCAATGTTATTAACATGAAATATTATGTTTTATTAATTTTAATTTTTTAAATGTATATTTATTATTGATGAATATGTAATATATAGTAAACTATACAGTACCAACTTGCAAAAGTTGAATATTAAGTGCCCAATTTATTTTATTATATGTCACAATTAAAATCAACCATGTGTCAATGTTACTTGCAACAGACAGTACATACAACTTTTGGACAGAAGGGTCAAAGTCCCAAATTTTTTGGACAGAATGGTAAATTTTTTACCATAATAGCCAAAATGGGGACAAATAATAAAACCGTGTTTTCAAAACACGGTTTCTGGGTCCGACCTGGCGTGCTAGGTCGGACCATCTCCCAGGTCATGCACTCGCGCGAGTGCCAGCCGAGTATTTGTCCCCCGCGGGGCCCGCTGGAATGGCCCATGGGGGCAAAAATTGTCTGAAACCGTCTTTTCAAAAACCGGTTTCAGATGCAGGGTGTGCAGGCTACCTTGCGTGCGTTGTAGGCTACCCTGCGCGCTGCAGGGTAGCTTGCAGGGGCGACCCCCCCCCAAATGGCATCCCCCCAACCAATAATACCCCCCACAAATAATCACCCCTGCAGTCCCCCTCTCCCCACCCCTTCTCCTCTATAAATACAGAGGCAGAGCAAGAGGAGAAGACACTCCTCATCACGTCTTCTCCTCATCACCTACCTTCATTTCTTATCACATTCACTTTTTCATTTCTTCTGTCAATATTCTCATGTTCTTTCGATTTACAAGTAAAATCTTGGTAAGTTATACAAATTTTAATTTAAAAAATTTATTATTATTATTATTAATTAAATTAAATTATTTTCTTATTGAAAAATTTATTACGTATACTATTTAATTTATATTATTTATTATAATTAGTGATATTTACTGATTAATTATTTAAATTACGTATACTATTAATTTTTTTTAAAAATAAAATATAAATATAAATTATATAAATTATTTAATGTTACACGATATATATGTTTTGTTATTCTAAGTTTATTTATGTTTTCTTTAGGATTATTGTTGAAATCAAGTTGCTGATGTTGATACTTTTTGCTCATTTACTTCTTACTTGGTAAGTCATAAAGTTGTATTTATTTTATAGAAAGTTATATTTATTATTATTATATGCATGTGCCTATATTTACAGTAGTTTTATATTATAATTGTTGAAATATTAATTTTTATTATTTGTTATAATTAAAAATTTGTTGTAATTGTAATTTTTATGATAATTGTAATAATTAGTATATTTATGATATGATAAATTATTAACTTTTTATTTCACATATTAATAAATAATATTTATAAGTTTAAAATAGTAATTATATGACACTTAATTAAATTAGTAATTTTGTGACGTTTAAATTAATTAGTAATTTTGTTTGCCTTAAAATAATAATTTAATGAGTTTTGAAATAAATAATAATTTTTGTATTTGTATGTTTTAATGTAATTAATATATTTATTATTATTAATTTGAATCATTTATTATTATTAGTAGTCTATAGTTAATCTATGAAAATACTGTGAATTCATTAACAATATAATGAGGAAATTTTATAATATTTTAAAGAATTTTGAAGGTGCAAGTTTGATAATGGAAGAAATTGGAATTATGTGTTACATTAATAGTGAGATGCGTACTGGTTCGAACTGGGCTTGAATACGATTCAGGTCCCGTTAAGTGCATTCGTGTACCCAAGCGTATTAAGTATGTAGAGTTTCATGCTCGTTTATGCAAGTCCTTAAAGGTTGATAGAAGAAGAGAGTACCTAACTATAATTTGTCGATGTCCAAGTACTATAAATAATTCAACCCACTATAGTCCAGTTGCAGTAGCTGATGATGAGGACTTGTACAGCATGTTACAGCATGCTAGTGCGCAAGGCCCTGGATTTATTTTAGAGATTTATTTACATAGGCACGCACTTCATGATGAGTCTCTGTCTCGTGTTCAGAGTCACGACACACTTGACTCGAATCCTGAAAACATATTCATGGAATCTCCCACCAGTAGGCGCCAATACGATCAGCTCAGTTCTCATGTTGCAGGAGAGGCATCAGCATCTCTTAGGCCGCATTCACCGATTACTTACTCAGAAGCGCCTGGAGAAGATATTGGCGATGGAGAAGATATCCCTGATTTGAACGTTGATCCTCATTTTAACATTGAAGTGGATGATGATGATATTATCGAGGCTCCTGAAGAAGACTTATTTGCCGAATATGTCCCAAATCCCTTTTACACTGGACGTGAACATTGCCGGGGACACGTGCCATAAATCCTGTTATTGTTTCAAATGCACAATGGGAGTTGCATAATGAATTTTACAATGGCATGTTATTCAGCACGAAGGCCGAGTTAAAAAATACTATTAAATACTGGCACATTATGAACCACGTGGCTTTCATAGTCGTTGAGTCCAAAAATGACACATGGGATATCAGGTGCAAGCTCCACGAACAGGGATGCAAGGTGGAGGTTGCGAGGACATTTTAGTAAAAGATTTGAAAAGTTTCAGATTACGAAATTGGATGTCAGCTCACAGCTGTGTTTACAGCGGAATGACTCAGGATCATTATAATCTGGACAAGGGGATCATTGCTGAATATATCAAAAATACTATCAATAAGACCCAACTTACACCAGGAGCTGTGTTGCTTACAATGATAAAAGATCACTTCCATTATAGTCCAAGTTTAAGCAAAATATTCAAAGCGAAGAAGAAAGCAATAAATCTTGTGTTTGGTAATTGGGAAGGAATCCTACAATGAGCTTCCTAGATATTTAAATGCACTTCGTGTCACCAATCCCGGTACGCGGTTCGAATGGAAAGTGAACCTAACTAATAATCCTGGACAAGTTATTTTCCAACGAGTATTCTGGGCTTTTGAGCCATCTATCGAGGCCTTCCATCATTGTAGACCAGTTCTTCAGATTGACGGCACTATTCCTATGTGGAAAGTACACGGCCAAATTGTTGGTTGCAACTGGTGTTGATGGTAACAATAGTTTAGTTCCAGTTGCATTTGCAGTTGTTGAGGAGGAGAACACAGATAGTTGGGGATGGTTTTTAAGTTTGATTCGCATGCATGTAACGCAACGGGTGGGTATTTACTTAATATCTGATCGTCATAGCCGGGATAATTGCTGCTACTTTCAGATCCTCAGAATGGCTGGACTGAGCCTTATGGTTATCACCGTTTTTGTATTAGGCATATTGCAAGTAACTTTCATAAGACCCACAAGAATATGAAAGCAAAGAATCTCCTCATTCACACTGCGAGTCAAACTCAAAAACGCAAATTTGATAAATATTTCAAAAAGTTTGTTCAGTTGGACTCTGAGTATGCTTGCATGGATTGGTAGAATTCCTTTGGAGCAGTGGGCATTGGCACATGATGGAGGTCACCGCTTTGACTTCATGACCACAAACTTGGGGGAGTGCATGAACAATGTCTTGAAGGGAGCGCGACAAGTCCCAATCACTGCACTGGTGCAGGTTGACATTTTACCTGTGTGTCAAATATTTCGTGGAACATCGGGCGTACATTAATGCTTAACTTGGTGCTGGCAATCAATACACAACCGACACTATAGAAAAAATCCAAAATTGGGCAGAGAGAGCAGGTGGACACGAGTTGAGACAGTTTCATACCGGTTTGGGGATAATTGAAATAAAGACTCAATTTCGTGGATAGGCAAGCCCGAAAGGGCGGCAACCAGCATACTGTGCGTTTAAATGAAAGAACTTGCACATGCAACAAACCCCAACAATACATTCTCCCATGCTCACATGTTATAGCAGCTTGTGCAATCATGCATCTGAACTATAACGACTTTATTGGGGAGTGGTATAAACTGAGAAATCAGGAGCTTGTATACACTCCACAATTCAACCTAGTGATGCACGATGACTATTGGCCAGAATTCCAGTTCCCTCATGTGGTTCCCGACATGTCCAAATTGCGAAAGAAGGGTAGGCCGAAAACACATCGAATTCATAATGAGATGGACATTACAGAGTTCCTCGAGGTAACATAGGTGTGGTTTATGTAGGCAGGAATGACACAATCGTAAAAATTGTCCTAACATTACACGATCTTAAAAGACAAGTTCCATTATCGCATTCTTTACTTTAATGTAAGAGTTTTCCTATTTATGTATTTGTTTCTACTTTTTTATTATGTAGATATTATGCATTATGTCCCCCACATGTCATATAAAATTATTTTGAAATTAATAAACATTATTGTCGTGTATGCATATTAACATTATATTTGATTTGTCTTTTGTTATGCATATTCATGGATCCCGTTGCCCCAGTAGATGTTTCAGTCCTTAAACTACACGATAACCATCGATCCGTTAGAGTTTTCGCGGATCACGAGGTATGTAATTAACAAATCGATTTACCTTTAATTTTTCAATTTAATTTTATTAGTGAAAATGTTCTTACTAATATGTTTTTAAAATTTTAGAGCGAGGCCTATGTCCTGAGATGCCGTCGGAGGGAGGCGGTGTTCGGCAGAGATATTCTTAATAATATTAATAACATTAATCCTTGTGTATTGGAGTACATGACCACGACAGGTTTTGACGGTGTGATCAGGGTGGGGTTTATTTCGCTTGATTGGCACCTTGTGACAGCTTTAGTCGAGCGATGGAGGCCAGAGACTCACACATTTCATCTGCCGCACGGTGAGGCCACCATCACACTACAGGATGTTAGTATTCTGTTCGGTTTACCTATTGACGGTGAGCCTGTCTCTGGCCTAGTTGGTGCTGATGTCGCAACTGAGTGCGAGCGATTATTGGGAGTTGTGCCCCCAGCTACAGCTGTTAAGGGTAACACATTGAAAATGAGCTGGTTAGGATTGACATTTCAGAATTTTCCAGTCGATGGTGATGACATTACAGCACAGAGATATGCACGAGCTTATATATTACAGCTGATGGGTGGATTGTTATTCACCAGTAAGGCGAGTACACATGTGCACATTTGTTTCTTATCTCTGTTGGAAAACCCATATGATGCAGGACAGTACAGCTGGGGGAGTGCCTCCCTGGCATGGTTGTACAGGGAGATGTGTCATGCCACTCGCCTTGATGCTTCTGAAATTGCTGGACCTTTGATATTACTCCAGGTATGGGCATGGGAGCGACTACCCTTTCTCGCACCGAGGAGGGAGACAGACATTCCGTGGGATAATCTTTATCCTTTAGGCGCGAGGTTTGTAAAATTATTAGTTTTATGCATTTGTTTATAATGTGTGGTACGTAAATGACTTGTAATTGACATTTTTAATACCTTGCAGGTGGAGAGTAAAGTTTAAAATAACTCAATATCAGCCATAATGTGGTGTCTTGGTATAGGGAAATGCTGGACAGGATGTCAGCAGACCAGGTAATTACAAGTGTATCTTATATCTATGTATCATTTAACATATTCATGTTTCAATGTTTTATTTATTAAAACATTGACACAGTTTTTGGATTGCAGTTCATATCATTACCCTACATTGATGATGAAGTGAGACACATGATACCAGATTATTGTTATCGAGACCAGCATATTTGGGGTGCTAAAGTACCCTTAATATGGTTTCATATTGTTGAGTATCAGAAAGTGGATAGGGTAATGCATCAGTTTGGATATCAGCAACCTATACCAGAAAACCCTACTGACATTGAGGCCGATCAAATCTTGCACAAATTTGATCTTCGGGGACAGGGCGTCACTGACTACCGTTGGCTACATGCTAACCACATAGCCATTTGGGGCATGAGATACAATCTGGTACAGATAGGTGATGTTCTGGGAGTTGCACATGGTCATGCTGCTCATACAACCGAGTATAATGAGTGGTATAGACGTATCAGTAGGAGATATCTTACACGAGTTGGTCTTATCCATGCTGATCCAGCTCCTTTCCCATTCTACTCATTCGACATCATCATCATCATCATTGTTCATCACAACGTCGCAGACGCAGTAGAACTGATGTCCCTTGGACCGTCGGTTTCTTATGGACGTGTTGATGTTGATGTCCGACCATCAGATGTGTATATTTCATCTCCAGCACATATGTCTCCACCTCCTTATATGGCCAGTAGTTCATCTATGTATCATCAGCTTATGCCAGACTTTGCACAGCAATCAAGCGAGGTTTTTAACTCTCCCATACCGCAGGTGCCATACTTTCAGTATGGTAATACACCTGCATCATATGACATGGGTATGGGTTCAGGTGTGCAAGCTGAGGAAGGATTTAGCGGTGCTGATGATATACCTCCCTCAGACGATCTTGGTGACAGGGCTGATGTACCACCTAGGCGAAACCCGGCAAGGAGGAGAAGACCACGCCCATGTGATACAGGGGGTCATTTTTTGTAGACCAGTATTTCCCGAAATTCTTATATAAGTTTTTTAATTTTTGTGTTTGTTACTTGTAATAGGAAAAGTCTTCCTGATTTATGTTTTAATTTAGTTATACTTGTAAATTAGAATTTACTTCTGAATAAATAAGTAGGGGTCTACCAAAATTTACACCACTTCAAGGTGTAAATTTTCAATTGTCTAATAATTATTATTATGTTTTTAAATACTAAAATTATTACATAAATATTCAAGTATTGTTTTAATAAACATACATGCTAGCATCAATTTATAATAAAGCATGTAATAATTAGAATGAGTTAATATAAGTGTGTTCCATTAATTTTTAAAATAATTTAATGTTTTTTATTCTTTCTAA